>NC_051168.1:82618592-83218592 GCF_013339725.1 Rhipicephalus microplus
ATGCATGCGACTGCATTGTAGTGCATATTGTTGTCTGTGTCCGTTGTTCCATTGTGGATGATTGTACTGTGTGTAGTACGTTGTTTGTGGTGACGTAGTGTATGTAACTACTTGTGGAGTGTGCATTCTTGTGTCTTGTTTACGATCTGCCATTTTTGAGAATATAATATTTGTTTTGTTTATCAACTCTCGGCCCTGCTTGTTCTTTGGGCCACAGCCGGCGTCCGCTGCGCGCCGAAAAGGACCACTTCTAAATTGTCCACGCTTTCGTGGTGCGGTTCGGGGGGCCAATACTTCGGCCCTTGGAATTAGCCCGGCGATCGCCCCCTAATAAACGGGACCGGTGTGACAATTATCTGGCGTCCGCGACTCAGGACCTTTTGGTACACAGTGTGTCCAAAGTAGTGAGAAAGAGCCTCGAGTTGTTGATACTGCTATCGGACCGATTTTGTGTGTTGTTCAGTTTCTCGTTAACGAGTGCAGGGGAGTGTTCCGATAGACTGATTTAGGCAGATACTTTTTGCCGCGGCAAGGTTTTATTTGCGAGTTGCGAGACACAATGGATCTCGAAAAGTTAGTTGCGCTTGGTGAGAAGATGTTCCTCTCCGGCGCCGAACTACGGAAATGGGTAAGCCAGAAGGAGAAAGAGGCGGTGGAGGAGAAAGGTTGGCATCTGAGAGAGCCCAGGAGAAGAAAAAGCAGCTGAGTTGGAACGAGAGAGGTTGGCGGTCGAAAGAGCCAAAGCAGAAAAAGAAGCTGAGTTGGAACGAGAGGTGTGGCAGCTGAAAGGGTGAAAGAAGAAGAGAGCAAAGGCGACGACAGCTGAAGAAGAAAGAGGCAAAGGAGCGACAGCTGAAGGAAGAAAGAGAGCAGCAATTGAAGTTGGAGCTGGAGAGAGAGAAGTTGGCAGCCAAAAGGGCGAGAGAAGAAAGAGAAGCGAGGGAGCGACGCTGAAGGAAGAAAGAGAACGAGGGAGCGACAGCTGAAAGAAGAAAGAAAGCGGAGATGGCTGAAAGGGAACGGCAGCGGCAGCACGATATGGAACTCGAGCGGCTCCGTTTGCAACAGCGAATTGAAACTCCCTCCAAGCTAGAGTTGAAAGCAGCGAACAGGAAGATCATGGCTTCCGCTGAACCCAAGCAAGCGCTCGTAGCGTTGATGAAAGGAGGACGACCTGACGCGTACTTCACCGATTTGAGACGATTGCAAGGAGCCAGAATTGGCCGGAACACAATGGGCACGCTTTGAGTACTTGCTTGAGTGTGAAGCGCTCAGTGTGTACGGTAGGCTGACGCGACCGATGCAGCCAACATGCAAAGGTGAAGCTGCTTTGCTAAAGCGATTTAGATTTACTGTAGAAGGTTTCGGGACAGATTTCGGACAGGAAAGCCAGCTGATGGTGATGACGGCTACGCAGTATGCCGCCAGACTTTGCCATTATTTCGACAGATGGATTGAACTTTCAGGGACAGCGCAGGAGTACGATGAACTTAGAGAGCTCCTAATTAGAGAACAGTTCTACTAGTTGCCACCCAAGCCTGTCGCTGTATTGAAAGAGAGGAAGGATGAGTCACTTGAAGGAATGCTTGAATGGCTGATCAATTCTTGGAAGCGCAAGGTGGAACTAATTGGCCAAGGTCAAGAAGGATTGTCCTGATGATTCGAAGAAATTGGCTCCCGAAGAAAAACGTACACCAGAGAGCATTCCGCGATGTTTTCTGTGCAAACGAGTGGGTCATCGCGCGAAAAACTGTCGAACGATCTTTACGAGCCCTACGGCAGTAAAATGTTTCAAGTGTGGTCAGACTGGGCACAAAGCAGACGCTTGTCCGAACGGAGTGAGTCAAACTCACCAGGTATCCTGTGTGCAAGTGGCACCGAAATCTGATAATAATGCCGTCACCGATAGATTCGTAGAGTTGAAGAATGGGGAGAAAATTCCTATTGTGGGTGCTGTAATGTCAAAACAGCCAACCGGTGTTACGAAGGGAACGCCAACGCTGCCTGGAAAGGTTGCAGGCAAGAAGATTACAGTTCTAAGAGATACCGGCAGCTCCACGGTTATCGTGCGGAGAAATTTGGTACGGGAAAGTGAGTTGACTGGCAAAACGAAACCGGTTTGCTTAATTGACCGTACAGTTCGGATGCTTCCCGAAGCAAAGATTGAGGTTGAAACCCCGTACTTCAGTGGGAAGGTTACTGCTTTATGCATGACGACCCCCCTGTATGACCTTGTCATCGGAAACATCGACGGGGCGCGAGGGCCGAATGATCCAGAACGTTTGGGGGAAGACCCGAAGATAGAGCCCTCGCCAACCCGGCGGCCGCGATATACAGTGGAGGAGCATCCCGTGACGGATATCACTCGAGCCCAAGGTGAAGCCGCGGCGCAAGAGACAGTGAAGGAGAAGATGATCGTGTTGAATGAGTTCACGGGCCGAGCAACCGGACTTACGTCGGCACGACCTCAACCGACCGACAGTATGAAGGTGACGGAGTCGGCCAGCCGGGCCAAATGTCGAGACATGAACAAGCTGGTAAATAAACAGACAGGACCCGCAGAACGTTATGACCCGTTAACGGTGTCGGAAGTGACCACGATGGCTGAGACGCCGCCTCAGATATCGTCGTTGGAAATAGCTCGCCGAAAAGAACGTGGAAACACAAGAAGAGATCGAGCGAGCACCGCAAGAAAGGGGGAAAGGCGCAAGCGCCGCTCAATGTACACAGGATAAGTGCTGAAGTCGAATAAGAATGTGTATCCCAGTCTCGATGATCATCGGAGACGTACATCGAAAGCATCTCTGTGAGCGTGCGGTTGAGACGTTCAGTTAGGCCATTAGTTTGTGGGTGGTAGGCGGTAGATAGCTTATGGGCTGTAGCACACGATCGAAGGAGGTCATCGACAACTTTGGACAGGAAAGAGCGGCCGCGGTCCGTAAGCAGCTGTCGGGGTGCACCATGGTGTAAGATGACGTCATGAAGAAGAAAATCCGCGACGTCAGTGGCGCAACTGGTTGGCATGGCCTTTGTTATCGCGTAACGGGTCGCATAATCTGTGGCGACGGCAATCCATTTATTTCCTAGTGTCGTCGTCGGAAAAGGGCCAAGAAGGTCGAGTCCCACGCGATGAAATGGTTCAGAGGGGACTTCAATTGGGTGAAGATATCCAGCTGGCAGCAAAGAAGGTCTTTTCCGGCGCTGGCAGAGGTCGCAAGTGGCGACATATCGACGTACGCTGCGGTACAATCCAGGCCAGAAAAATCGACGTCGCACGCGGTCGTATGTGCGGGAAACGCCGAGGTGTCCCGCTGTTGGTGCGTCGTGAAGTTGTTGAAGTATGGCAGGCGTAGATGACGAGGGATGACAAGCAGAAGCTCAGGGCCTTCAGTGGTGACGTTGCGGCGGTAGAGGATGCCGTCATGCAGCACGAACATACGGGATTCAGCGTCATGGCTGTCAGACTGGATGGCGTCGATGATAGTGCGCAATGACTCATCCCGTCGTTGTTCGATGCGCATATCGCTGACGTCTGTAAACGCCATTACTCTGCTCTCCAGGTCAGGCGCAACGGGATCAGGAGGATCTACCGGATATCGAGAAAGACAGTCTGCGTCCTTGTGCAAACGGCCAGACTTGTAGCTGACGCTAAACGAAAATTCCTGAAGCCTCAGAGCCCAGCGAGCCAGACGTCCAGTCGGGTCCTTCAGAGAAGTCAGCCAACAGAGGGCGTGGTGGTCCGTAACGACAGTGAAAATGCGACCATATAAATATGGCCGAAACTTGGCGACGGCCCAAACTAAAGCTAGACACTCTCTCTCGGTGATGGAATAATTCATCTCCTGGGGAGAAAGCAGGCGACTGGCGTAAGCTATCACGCACTGTCTACCGTGGTGCCGCTGAGCGAGAACTGCGCCGATACCGTGGCCACTGGCGTCGGTGCGAACCTCTGTGGCAGCAGAAGGATTAAAGTGGGCAAGTATGGGGGGCGTAGTTAGGTAGCCGATGAGAGCGGCGAACGCTTGAGCCTGCTCAGGGCCCCATGAGAATGTGGTATCCTTCTTCAGCAAATCTGTCAGTGGCCGGGCAACGTCAGCGAAGTTTTTCACAAAACGGCGAAAGTAGGAACATAAGCCGACGAAGCTACGGACGTCGGATGTAGAACGGGGCACTGGAAAGCTACGGACGACGCGGATCTTTTCGGGATCTGGTTGGACACCATCGGCGTTTACAATATGGCCCAGAATGGCAATCTGACGGTGACCAAATTGACACTTCTTGGAATTGAGTTGTAGCCCAGCTGTTCTGAAGACTGCGAGAATTGCAGCGAGACGGGTCAGGTGGCTATCGAAAGTAGATGAAAAGACTATCACATCGTCTAGGTAACAAAGACAAGTAGACCACTTGTACCACGCAGGAGAGAGTCCATCATTCGTTCGAATGTGGCAGGGGCGTTACATAGTCCAAAAGGCATGACCTTAAACTGGTATAAACCATCTGGTGTAATGAAGGCCGTCTTCTCGCGGTCCATTTCATCGACAGAAATCTGCCAGTAGCCGGACCGGAGATCTATAGACGAGAAGTATGTAGCCCCGTGTAGGCAGTCCAACGCGTCATCGATGCGTGGTAGCGGGTACACGTCTTTTCGTGTGATCTTGTTTAGGTGGCGATAGTCAACGCAGAAGCGCCAGGTACCATCTTTTTTCTTCACAAGGACGACAGGGGAGGCCCAAGGACTACTTGATGGTTCTATGACACCTTTGTTGAGCATTTTGTCCACTTCTGCTTGGATAACTCTACGCTCAGTGGGGGAGACACGATAGGGGCGTCGGCGAATAGGACTGGCGTCACCAGTATTTATACGGTGCTGAACAGTGGATGTTTGCCCTAGAGGTCTGTCGTCGAAAGAAAAAATGTCGGTATATGACGCGAGAAGGCGATGGATGTCATTGGCTTGCGCAGGGTTGAGGTCGGGTGCAATCATCTTCGAGAAACGATCTGGCCGAGAACAGGTGCTGTTCGCTACTGGAGACTGAAGTAAATCAATCTCGGTGGTGAGCGCTGCTATTTCGAATTCGTCAGCATTAGATACGCTGGCCAAGAACATGCCACGAGGAAGCACTTGAGGGCACAAGCTGAAATTGAGAAGTGGAAGCGAGGTACAATTGTCAGTAACAGTCACAAGCGTATGGGGAATGGCAATGTTGCGGCTCAAGAGGACGTCGGCGAGAGGAAGGAGGACATATTGACCATCGGGAACTTGGGGCTGTGCGGTCAAAACGACGAAGGTGGCTGCCTGAGCTGACAGCCGCACATCCTGAAGAGAGCACAGGCGCGGCGGGGCAGTGGGGGGGTCAGCGACTATCTGAGGCAACTCTAGCTGAAGAACGCCTGTAGCACAATCGATCAGAGCAGAATGATTCGACAAGAAGTCCAGGCCTAGGATAATGTCATAAGGGCAGTGGTCAATCACGGCTAAAATGACAGAAGTAGTGTGGTCCTTTATACGTAAGCGGGCAGTGCACAGACCGAGAACCATCGGCGTGCCGCCATCGGCCACACGGAGCATTTGTGCAGCCGCTGGTGTCAGAACTTTCTTTAAACGTGTGCGTAGGCTTGAACTCATGACCGAAATGCTTGCGCCGGTGTCGACAAGTGCTTGTACAGGTTCGCCGTCTACTTTAACGTCTATTACACTTCGTCTGGTGGGAACGGAAAGAGGATTTGCTGCGGAAGTCGTCAATGCAGCACCACCTCCGGGGGCTGCATTTCTCAGTTTTCCGAGACAACGCGGCCGGAAGCCACGGGGGACGAGAAGCGCCGTGGCTGCGGCGAACGGGACGATGGGCGACGTGTTTGCGGCGATCGAGACTGGTGCCCACGTGGTGAAGGCGAGCGGCTGTACCAAGTGTTCCGAGAATGGTCAATGGCATTGGGCTCTTCGGCAGGTGGAAAGGTGCGGGCGGTATCGTCGAAACGGGTCATATTGGTCGTTGCGCGATGTGCCGAGGACCATGTGTTGCGGCAGTAACGGGCAATATGTCCAACGCGGTGGCAGTTGAAACATATAGGGCGGTCATCTGCAGTTCGCCACTCAGCCGGGTTGCGAGTACGTGGAGAAGACCGTCGGTCGGAGAAGGGCATCACGAAAGGGCGTTCGCTGACTCTAGGCGCGGTGACATGGCACACGGAATGCACTCCGATGTTTTCAAGCTCCCGGCGCACGATGGCTTGAACAAGAGGAACAGTAACAGGAGTGGCATCGGTACTGCGCGAATAGAACGCCGAGGGCGCCATAGCTTCCAGTTCACGACGAACAATGCGTGTAAGGTCTCCCGGCGGCGATGCACGTTGTGGTGTTGACTGGTCCTCGCAAGTAGATGTTGCAGCGGTGTTTGGGAGTCGAGCGAATGTTTGTAGAATGCGGCGACTTTTCACTTGCTCGAACTGACGACACTCTTTGATGATCGCGTCTACGGTGGAACAGCCCTTGCACATCAGGAGATTGAACGCGTCGTCGGCAATCCCTTTCAGAACATGTCCCACCTTGTCACCTTCTGTCATGTCGCTTTCGGCCTTTCGGCAGAGGGCCAGCACGTCTTGAATGTAAGCGAGGTATGACTCCGTAGGGGATTGGGCACGGCAGGCCAATTCCTTTTTGGCGGCGATCTTCCGACTGGCGGTTTTGCCAAACACCTCCCGCATCTTTGCTTTGCATTGGTCCCAGCTTGTGAGTTCTTCTTCATTGTTCTCATACCACACCTTGGCCGTGCCTCTCAAATAGAACAGCACATTAGCCAACTGAAGTGTGGGATCCCATCTGTTCGGCACACTCACTCGTTCAAACATGGCCAGCCAATCGTCAACGTCGACGCCATCGGTTCCGCAGAATGTACCGGGATCCTTGAGAGGCGTGAAAACGTACGGTTGCGACGCCATGTTCGTCGGAGACGCTGACGTTGACGCGGAGGGCTGAGCATTGGCCATGGCTGGAAGGGCGATGCGACGTCCGCTGCGGAGCTCCGTTGCCTGATGGTTACCCAGCACCTCTCACCAATATGTTACGAGGTTGGTTGCTTCTGAGCGAGATGTATTTGCAGAGTAAAAACTACAGGCAAGAGACACAATGGCTGATTGGCCCAGTCGCGCGCCTGTCAGTCGCACCTCTTCCTTTTCTTCCTCTCCGTAGCAATATAAACAGCGCGGTTTCGAGCCTTGCACTAAGAGGCCTTTGAGGTATTTGCAGTGCTAAGGTGAATATGCTTCATTAATGGCGCGCAGACATCGAAGTCCATTCATAGTGACATCGAGGTTCTCCCCCTCGCAAATATAGGCTCCCTAAATAACCTCACTCCGCCAATGCGGTGTGTCTACCAAGTGGAAGAAACGAACTGTTTTAACACTATTTATACAAACTCGAGTCACGAACATATCTTTCCTGTTTGAAAAAACCACGGCTAGCTTCAGAAAACAACCCTTCAGCCTTCAGCCCTCACTATACAATAAAAAAAAACCTCTTTTCGATGAAACCCACGCTGCCGTCAATGTAAATGAGTGACCTCTCAGAACCAACATGGCGGCCCGTCAAGTATGGGGGCCGTTTTAGCCAGTTGTAAGCAACCATGATCGGAGTTGTCACCACCCAAAAACACGGAGACGCACGCTCATGAAGGCTTCCTACTAGCGAGGTCCCACTTCGCGTCATCGCGGCGAGGGGGAGGGGGGGGGATTTGGCGCGTCAGTCAGGGGCGCCGTTGTCATCACATGCCCACTGTGAGCATACGTTTATCGTGTCTCGTACAGGGCAGTGCAAGTCAGCGGTCGCTTTCAGGGAAGTACGGCCTGTTTTTTTTTTTTTTGTTGTTGTTGTTTTTGTCGCTTTCCGGTTCCCTGAAGGAGATGGTGTCAGCGGATGTCGTCCATTTTTTAACCGCTCTGACGAATACCGTTGACGGGGAAGAACAAAAAAAAAAACGCAGTGGTGGTGTTTTGTGCCAGGTTTCGACGGCGGCTACAAGTCCTGCGTTAAAATAAGGTCTATTCGATTTTGCTGTACTGGCGCTGGTGCAGTGGTGTTTTCTCTGCACGTCTCTTTATACGTGTTTCTCGAGCAGAAAAATCCAACGTCATTGACAGCATTAAGAATCATAAAAAAAGAAAAAGGTTAAGTAATAAAGATGTAGCTCGAGGCGCAAGCTGTGCACTCACTTCGTCTTTACGAAAGCGTGAAGCTGATGCGACAGGAAGCCTTGAAAAAGACTGTTAAGTTGAAACATGTATTCAAGCTAGGAAGCCTGCGTATCTTATAATGATTCGAAGGGAACAAAAGTGGCTCTCTAGGTCAAAGAATCACACGAATTTTTCACTTTTCTTGCTCTATGGTCCCGCATGCACTCAAATAGAAGGCGACAGAACGGGATTGAATACAAAACGCTAAATCGTCGTTTTAGACAGTCTGCATGAACAGTCTCTTGAAATTATGTACTGATGGAACCATCCGCCAGCGTTCCTGTACGTGGGAACATGACTGATATTTTCACGTACAACGAGCAGGCGACCAACTAAAACACAAACCCCGTCAACACCTCCTTTGTTACTGTACAGATCGCCGTTGTCGGAATCATCGACGCTGTCGAGCAATTTTTTTTTTTTTTATGACATGAAGACAGCCATCGCGGCAGTGTTTTGGTAAACAACGCCATCGATACACGCGTGTGTGGCGATGGTAAACAACACCACGATACACACCACGACCCTGCCCGCAAGGATGATTGAGAAAAGTGGGCACGTGTGATACCAAGGCCGACAAGCCACTGCAAGAGAATTCTACAGTTTGGGAAAGGCATTTTGACTCAAGTATGCAATTCTTATGTTTAAGCCATTATAAAAGTGGAGGTTTCTTCAATTTAACACATTGGCGTGTTTGACGGCCCGGTGGGAGACACGCCTTGTGGGCAGCAGAGCTGTAATGGAAAGAGCCAGAATAAAGCATCACGCGTGTCCATTTTCTACTTAGAGGGCTAGAACAGCATGCTACGCGGAATAAAACAAAGAAGGTGAAGAATGTTTTCTTGTACTGTTTCCTATAAACTTGTATCAAACCATCAGTATTATATTTTCATACATGCTTCTACTGGATTTCAGAAAAAAAAAATTGCATTGACTTCCACTCTCAGACATATCGGGCCAAATACGAAGGGGTAGACACGGTATGCCACCGGTATGCAGTGTGTAGAGAGGAAGAGGAAACTGCCGAACACTTGATAATGTTCTGTAAAGGGCTTCACCCTATAGTTCAGGATAATGGAGCAAAGTTTTTCAAAGCACTGGGGTTTAGGGACAGGCAGAGCAAAATAGACTTTAAATGGGTAGAATTAACTAGAAGGAGGTTGCCCGATTGGTGGCTAAAGTCAAAGCAGGAGTGAAAATAGACCCTTCACTGCAAAGTGCGAATCCTAAACCTCACTATTTAAGGGCAAAAAAAGTAAATGTATCTTTTGGTTCGTTAAGTATTACGGCTTGGTGGCGCTAGCCACCGCCCGCTCTAAAGAGTACAACATATCCATCCATTCATCCATCCATCCTTCTATGGAAGTTACGCTACCAGTTTACACAGTTTAAACAGGTAGGTGTTCTGTGGTTTACATATACCTTGGAATCGGCGCGCGAGCTGCGGAACGGTTTGATACGAACCAGTGCTCACCTCGCACCCTGCCTCAGCCGTTGAGTTCAGTGAGTCCTGCCGTAGCGGATCGTTTGAAACATGGAAGAATACATCGCCGCTTGCACCATAGCCTGGAGGTTCTCAAGCTGTGCGTCTCCCTGTGCAAGGTATCGACCGACGACGCTTACTTCGTGAAGAATGCGCGTGCCAAGCTGGTCGACGCAAGCGAGCACCAGCGGCGTATCGACGAATTGTTCAAGCAGTACGAAGAGGTGAAGGAACGAGAAGCGAAGATTCTCACCGACTTGGAGGTCAGAGTGCAGCTCGCCGAGTGTCAAAGGTCGTTCGTCGAGAGTCTCCCGCCCAAGTCTCAGCAAGCGGCATCGCTACGCAAGGTTCGTCTCTGGCCGCCGGCGATAAGCCTTGTCGCCAGCAGGTTACCGCTGGATCCAAGCACGTCACGAACCTCATCGCTCCCCTAAGCGAAGAGGAATTCTCCAGCGTCCCAAAATACATGAAGGGTCGGTTCACGCTCGCCGCGATCAACAAGCTCGTCGACGGTTTCAACAAGGCGATCGCGTCCAAGTACGAACTCTTGGCGCTCCCCAAGTCCCGCCTGAAGGAGGCCCAGTGGAAGCGTGTCGCCGCCTACCACACGCAGGAGACCGCCGAGACCAAGAGGCTCAGCTTCGTGGTCGACGCCGACCTGACCGGGAAAAGTGGCGGCGGTGCTGCCTTCGAGTCCAGTCGAGTCGTCACCCAGTTCGTTGTGGTGATGCGACACTGCGGAAGGATACGCGAGATACGGGGTCCCGAACGCATAGTGCGTTACGTGGTGGTCTGATAAGCAGCAGTCACGAACTGATCTCAAAGCACACCACGTCTTGTTACTGATGCGCTCATAAAAACCTCGATTAAAGTTTCAAGGCCGGTGTGGCATGCTTGGATGGCATTGGATTTTTATTGCCCTAGCGTGCTTTGATTTGCGTCTCTCAATGCCCCTTTTTTAAATAGCCATGTAAATTTACTGTACAATTTTTAATGCTTGTTTACAACTGTCGCAATACCCCTCGCTTTCTTACATATAATACTGGTATAAATATCTTTATAAAAACAGCACGAAAAGGCAACGAATAGGGTTTTTGTGACTTTGTGTTGCTTTCTCGTGCCCTGAATCTTTGCACTAAGATTTACCAATGTTATGAAAGCATAACGACCTGATTGGCATATTGTGGGCATTTGTTCTGTTGGCTGTATACCTTAACTACACCTTTAGTTTTTATATAACCTGTTCTTGAATTACAGTTTAGACTTGAGTTACAGTATTGAATTACAGTTTAGACTGAGTGAACAGTAACCAGACTTCAACTGGTTTAGTTTCCACTGTTTGGTTGTGACATGGCCAATCAAAATTTAAAAATAATTGTTTGTGTATAAGTATCAAGTCAACCCTGGCTAAAACTTATACCTGCACATAAAATTTGTAAACCTGGAGAAGCCATGCGGGCATCTTGCTACTGCTGACATCTAAACATGTTCATAAAAGAAACTGCCAAGCCCTTCTGTATTGAGCATTTGTTGTTGCTATAGCGTACACCCTGCATCAAAAGATTTTGGGCTGTGAAGTTTTCGTAAATGATATATTCCCACCTCGTCTGGGAACATGGCTTCTAATTGAATGTTCCAGGCCTTCTGACTTCTTGCAACTTATACAGGCACCCAGTTAAAAAACTAATGCACTAGCAAATTGGAAATTCGCATTTGCAGTGAGGCATGTGTCCGGTGAACTTTTGCTACCAGTTGTACATGCACACAATCGACAGTAATGCATCTCCACAAACAATTCAAACAGGAGCGACAAAGTTCCCGCTACAAAGTTCGTTTGCTAGTTTGAGCTTAGCTGGAACATTTTTTCAAACGGTATTGATAGGCAACTGGTTGTTTGTTTACTATTGTTTCAGAGACAACCAGACTTGCGCACCCGTGTTCACATATACCACGTCTTCAAACGAATGCTGCCCGTTAACTTGCATTCGTTGAACATTGTCCTTCACTGATGCACTTATTTTTGATTTCTGTTGTATGTACCACCTGTTTCCTCCCTTGCTCGCTCAGACTACATATCTACAGTCATCAATCGATAAAATAAATAAAGCTGGTGAACACTATCAATACCACACCAAGTTCACCTGTGCCCCTTTCAGGGCACTTCTATACGAAATATGCCTCGCTGCAACATATGTTACTGTGGCTGGTTAGAATGCAACCTGCAATGTAGATCTTATTAGCATACGCTTCAAATTGTGTCTTGAACTTCTCGTACTCATATTAAGCTTATGCACCTTGGCTCGAGGCAAGTATTGCATTAAGCTCAACGGCACGCCGTTTGAGTTTGAACATTGGTCTGTCACTTTATCGAGCACAGGTCCATTCTTTCGAGACGCACAAGCACGAACTCGAGTGATGCAGTCGAAGTATGATGGAGAACCCCTTAATTTGATGTGGAACAGTTGAATGCCTCAAGGTAAAACATGCAGGCTGTCAAGAGATGCCACAACGAACAGATCCAGTGTAATCACTCCCACCAGCGATCTTTTCCACAGAGTGTGACTCTGCATAAAAATGCACTTGCATTCTTCTTGCATAACGATGTGGCCATCGGTGATGGTAATGAGGATCCTTGACATTGTAACCAGCAGCAGAACAACCAGCGAATCTACTACATTACTATGGAAAGTACGAATCGAGTAGTGCACAGTTGCCCCATACCGTACCGTGAAATATTGAATACCATTAAATTTTCTACATTCCGTCACGAGGTGGTTGCCTCGACATATTTCGAAAGGGCCGATGAAAAGCGCTTTTCCGAATGGCACTATTTGATATTCTGTGGTACGGTACAGGCCTGCATGAATCCACACAAACACAGCCAATAAATATATAGAAAAAGTTCTCACTTTATTTCGTTCATGCTTTTTCTTTTTCATGCCAAACGGCAAGGCAAGGCGATGTGAAGCGAGAGAACCTGCGCAATTACACTCTTAGCTCATGCAAACCTATGTACAAGTACAACCACAACTAAAGACAAATGACTCAAGAGTCACATTGTAAAGGTTACCCTCTTTGTCTTTCTCTTTCACAAGACTCTATCAACAGAGTTTCAAAAATAAAAGAGTAGCACAGTGCAAGAGGACGCCTTGTGTCTTCTAACTTAGCAGTAGCTGGCTCATTACAGCTCGCTAACTTCACCACACAATTTAAACGGGGCTTTGACCGAAATAATGCAGAAGTGAATAGCAGTGTAAATAATTGTTTTCATGCACAGAACAAACATTCAGGGAACTTGAGACAAACGTGAATACACACAATACAGCGTCTGTGTTGTATCTTAAATGTATGCCTGATACTTTCTAAACATTGAGCGAGTGTTCTTTTTGATGCACAATTCATTATTATGAAAAGGGGTTAAAAAAAAAGACATTAAATGCCTTGTCTAAAACTTCCCTGCAGTGCAAGGAACATACTTATCTCTGTGTTAAATGTCTAAATATAAATGCGTACTTTACTGCACATTTGAAATGCATAAGAACTTCAATATCAGTTTACAATTATTCAACTTGATTGGTTTTGACTTTGGCTTAAGTGATAACATGCGAGTGCCCATGGGCTGAAGATGTAGTATTCATGCAATATTCGTCTCTGTTGCCAACTTGATCAGCTTTGAACGATGTTTCCGACACTTTGGAAATAAATTAATATCTTGATTTAAAGAATTGATACCTTCAATCTCCCAGTTTAGTGTACACGGAAATCAAGCCTAGTGAATGCATAACCCAATTTTTCAAATCGCACAGCTGTTTGGTACAAGGATTGCCAAAAGCCTACCTAGTTATTACTTTTAGATGCTGTAAACACGACAATTTGCAAGGATCCTAATATTATGTTTTAGCCACAACAGCCTTTCATGTCATAACAAATAATAGTTTTGTTAGTTTCTATTCTTTGCCAGTTTTTTTTTTTTCATAACCTTACAATTTTCCGAAAAGCTTTTTCAGCATTGGTACACTCAATTTTTATCACTTTGGCTTGAAAACAGTGTTATAGCGAGTGCAACAGATTCCAAGTATTATGTTGAGAATTTCGCCACGCCGCGGTGGTCTAGGTGGCTAAGGTTACTCGGCTGCTGAACCGCAGGGTCGCGGGTTCGATTCCCGCTGCGGCGGCTGCGTTTCCGATGGAGGCGGAAATGTTGTAGGCCCGTGTACTCAGATTGTGGTGCACGTTAAAGAATCCCAGGTGGTCAAATTTCCGGAGCCCTCCACTACGGCGTCTGTCATAATCAAATGGTGGTTGGGACGTTAAACCCCACAAATTAATCAATTTTGAGAATTTCTGGAAGGGGTAAAAAAAAGTTTATATTCAGCCACTGAAATGAAAACTCGAAACTTCCTAACTTCTTTTTTTTTTTTGCAAGAAAGCAAATACCATAGGGCTACTCTTTGATATTCTCAAGGACCAAATAAACATTTAATTCAGCTACGCCTAGGTAGCCAGTTTCTTATAAATGAAATAAAGAAAAAACTATGACCACCTCCTCGAAGGGAACCCTGATGGGATGCGAAAGCAGCAGTTGGTGCGAACAGTGCTGACCCGTTGAACAGGCGTCGACGTTGGTGTTGAAAGAACAATTTGAAGCGAACTCGCTGTAGCCTTTACTCGAGTAAACGTTTGTTTGACACACAAACACGGGAGGTGGGACGCGTTGAAGACACTTGCGCTCGGCTCCCTTGGCCCGCGTTCTCGTTGGTGTTACCCACGCGCCGTCTGTATTAGCGATCGCGAGTAGATGTTCTTGACTCGCACCTAGTCGGTGTCGCTGGCCTTCCACTGCCGACACTTGGTTTGGCTTTCCCTGGCTCGCGCCTCGTCGGTGTTGATGTCGCATTCGCGGAATACGATCGGCTTCGCTAACCTTGGCAACACGACGACAGTCAAGGAAGAGGCACCCGCACACTAGCCGGAAGCATGCCGCAACGGCGTCCCGCCCGTCGGCGCGATCGCGCGGCAAGCAGCGGCGCATTGTCCAAATTGTCAGCGCCGCAAGATTCTCAAGGCATGTTGTAGCGCGCGCACTTGCCGGCTCGCCGCTCTTCTCGCCGACAGATGGAGAGAGGTGGGCCCGGGTATGATGATGCCCACGTGAAAAGGGGCTGGAGCGCTGCGAGCTGGGAGAGGGTGAAGCGAGAGAGCTGACATGCGTGAGTGCGTGGCAGGCGAGGAAAGAGAAAAGTTACCGCGCACTGCTAGGAGGGCATGAGCTCCTTGGCACAGCTCCAACACCTGCCACAAGGGGAGCGGTGCGGACGGAGGGACAGCGATACACAGGCTAGTCAAAGAGCTGCTTTGCATCTAAAGCTTGACCGAAGTTAAAAGAGTGAAAAATAGAAATATCTGCACACCATGTTTATGCAGACATACAAAAAAAAATGTTTTTAAAGATTAAGCAGGAAAAACAGGCACAGTTACTGGAAACCTGCTACCAAGGACAAGTTAGACAGTCATGGATGGCACCAGCTGACAATCTAAGCTATACAGACATTGCAATAAGGTCTTTGTGTCAGCACAATACAGATAAAATACAACAATAGCAGCAACTTTTCTTGCAACACTAAAAGAAAATTGACAATAACTTGCGGAAAGACTAGACAAAGGAGACTAAAAATGCGTTCCTTTGGCTGACATGAATCAAGCTTTTCTGTTCCTTTCTTTTCTAGTTTTTTTTTTTTCCCGCTAGTGAAAAGGTTGTCTTCCACTGGATGATTTGGAGCAGACATCAATTTTTGGGGTTCGATATTCAGTCCTGCTACGCATCGCTGAACCGAAGAGCTCCGTAGCAGATCTCTTGGCTGCTTCAATGCGAAATTATGAACACAACAGAATGCATTACAAACATTGCTGTGCAAGATAAAGGATTTTTCTGGCTAATTACTGTGCTTCCACACAAATGACTAGCAGATTTCATTGCAACTGACGTGAGTGCACAACCACTAAACGATGCTGTGCAAACAGCCCAGACAAGAGGTACACAGTGGACCAGATTCGATTTTCAAACACAAGCTAGAAATTTGCATCTCTTCATTTTTGTTCACCATAACAGTGTATGTGCAAGGAGTAACATTGCCACAGGGAGGAGCTACTTATCAGTCGTAGCGAAAACACAGATCCAGGCCACGATGGGGTGACAGCACTCACAGCAACAAATACATTCAAGCATCACATAATTTTTTTTCTTGCTGCATAAGTGTGCATTTGTAATTGAGTGTACATTTGGCAATGGTAAACCGTGCTAAGAAAGAGAGACAATGTGAAATGTTAAGGAAAAAGCACGATAAAACTCGCAGGCAACACACAGTCCCAAGCTAGCTAAAAACATCATGGGTTTTCATTTTTTTTTTTTTTACATCCTAAAGTTTTCGTTCTAAGGAATCATAAGAAAAAGTGTCGCTTCAGTTCATTTAGTCAGCACCTGATAGCTAAGGCATGATCGGATTTTTTTTTTTGGGGGGGTGGGGGGGGGGGGAAATCTTCATTCTCGGCAGGCGACTTGCATATGCATTCGTGCGACCCGGCCGAGACTTTGGCTTTTGCGCACTCAGTTTTGGCAGCACTTTCTTGACAAATACACTCAAACGTCATAACAAAGCCGCATATGCCACGAAAATACTTCGTTATATTCGAAAATTCGTTATAAACGATTATTTGTAGCACTGTATTTATAGCAAAGCTAGTGGTTGCTTACTTCATTACAACCAATAATTCGTTATATTTGAATTCGTTATATTGAGGTGTGAGTGTAACTATCACCAATACGTAACGCGAAGTGTATAAATGCTTCCTAGTGTTCCAAACACAAACCTCGCCTACAGGCAGTATCTGCAGCGTCGCATCCGCATTACGCGGTGTTGTACGAACGATAGCCACTCTGAAGAACGACGCTTCATGTACACAAGGTGTCTTCTAAATACGCAAGCAGACAAACATGCTCTGCCTTTTCTTTTCAGCACCAAAAATTCGGCTCGACAAAGAATAGAGCATTAGCAAAAAAAGGGCTCGTGAAAGGCAAAACTATGCACGCTCTGATCCAAGGTGAAATTGAAAAGACAGTCACGTTGCATGTAGGCGGGACATGGAACTGAAAAACGAAGCAAGGTGCCGGCAGGCGAGTTGCATTTAGAAGCGAGCCAGCAGACGAGGACCTAGAATGGGGCGTGTACGTTTGCGGCACTGCTGCTTTCTTGCCGCATGCGCTTGAGCGCTCGCAGCGCCCTCTTGGCGGCCGTGCACTTGGCGATGCGCTTGTTGCGACCAACGCCGACGAAACGGCCCTTGCCAAAGACCTCCACTCGAATCCGGACCTTGCCGTTCAGGGTCATCTCGGCGCGCCTGGAAAGGAATACCGTTCCTTTAAATGCTGGGAAAGAACTGCAGGGTAGACTATCATTAACCAAAACCTCAAGAATGCTTTATTTAAACCTCTGAGGCAATTTTTACACAAGACGTTTGTGCTAGTTGTGTCGACTAACCAGAATAAATAGATATAACTACAATGTCTTTATCATTAATTACTACAAAAAAAGCAAATAGAAGCATTATGGCATGATTCTTGCTACAATTGAGTATCAAGTGCCTTGGAATAATGTTGTGGAAAATTTGATGCATGTACAGACAGTTATCGATAGGTCTCACCTGAAACCTTTAATGGAAGTTGGTTTACATTTTGAAAGATCAAAAAATATTTTGACTTGAATTGAAGAGAGTTATTTCGCACAAACCCAGCACAAACCTAAACAAACGAGAAGTTGAAGTTTTGGCAGCGATTCCTTTAAACGGATTTTCGCTTGACGAGATTTTACTGTATACCTAAATATTGTACGTAAAAAACAGCACAACGATCTAAAAGGACTGTTTCTGCATTTCACATTTATATGAACGGAAAAATAAGCTCTAAATTGAAGATTGATAATAATGCCTTCACAAGATCTTTCTTGGTTCGGCGCAACGACACAAAGTTCAGCCTCCTCGACTAAACAAACGAAGCACGAGCCAGTGCCCTACTTGCCGACCAACTAGCGTGAACTAGTGGTACTCACTCAAATTTGGCAGTCTGAGGTTCCAGCTCTAAAAGTTCCCTGATTGGTGACTTTGGCACATGCGTGCTGAAGTACTCTGGAAGGAGAAGCGGAAAAAAAAAAAGCATTTTCGTTGTGCTTTTATGCAGAAACAACTGCGTGTTTAGTAGGATACGCATGAAAGGAAGCGAGGTGAAGCATGCTTAAATACAAATGTCAAATACAGTAGACTCTCGCCAAATATGTCAAATACAATATATGCCCATACCGATTGCTTGCTTTAGCCTTGTAGTAATTATACAGGCAATATCAAGTTTTGAAGGAGATACGTACTTGCACCCTTCACATGTTAAGAAATATCTGGGCTGAATTTCATCCTGATCTGGCTATCAGAAGTACCACAAATATGTCTAATCTCAAGAAATCGCCCGAAAATGGATCGAGGAAAAAACGCATTTTAGAGGTGCAAGTCAAAGCTCATCTATGCGGCAAAGATAAGTTTTCCAAAATGATTTCTTCCATCATGAGAGCTGGGCAATCAGGGTTAATTTGAGCATGAAGCTTCATGTGAAATGCAATGGCAAGCTGCCATGTGACAATTTCCAGAGGACTCTAGACAATGAGCTCGTTCCAGCTTTTGATAGCTACCTTCTTCAAGTTTAATTACAATCTACTTTGAGATTAATTACAAACCTACTTTGAGTTTATTTACAATCTAGTTATTTTTTTTTGTGAAAGTAGAGAACCGAAACTTGTCAAAGCAAATAGAAACAAACAATATGTAATTTGAAAAAAAAAAAAAAACTTGCACTTTTCAACTCTCACCTCTCCGCAATGTGCACCTAAGTTCAAGTACACGGACGTTCTTGGACTTCAGCCAATTTGCAATGCTGCCATCAGGGCGGGGAATCAAACCCATACCCTTGAGTTTGGCAGCACACCATCTTAGTTGAGAGTTGCCAGCTTGAACAGACTAGCGTAGCTCTCGGCAACTGACTGCAGCAGACGAGTTTGCGGATACCAGAAGTAGACATACCTATCTCCGGCTTCATCATGGCATAGTACACCTGCCAAACTGTGTCCAGGGACATGTTGGAGTCAAGGAAGATGGCGCCAGCCACCGATTCAAAGATGTCGCCGAGGGCCTTGGGCACTTCCACCTCCTCGGCCTCCTCGCACTCCTCTTCCTCCAAGTAGTACTCCTGCACGGAGAGAGGTTGGCCTGTAGGACGTGCAAACTTTTGGAAAGAAGTAGAGCGGCAAGTGGAGGCTAAGCCTAATAGCAGGGCACCAACATGGGCGAAAGGAACATACACAGAGACTGTTGGCAAGAGTAAGTGGCCGTTCAAGACCACTCTTTCTTCAAAAGAGAGAGACAAGCAGGGAGGTTAATAGAGCACTGACAAGAAAATTATCATTGATTGTTTCTTCGCACTGCATAAAAGGCCAAGCCCTGGTGTCTAGAAAGTTTTTTACTAAGAGCGAGTGCACGCTAAAAAAGTAATGACAGTGTGTTTTTAATAGTTAGTTTAGTTCTTATGGTACCATGATGTCATAACGTGGTCTGAGCTTCTTGTCAAGTGCTTCAGCAAAGTATTCGTGATTTTTACAGCGCCGCTCCCCGCCGGGACGCCATTGGTGATGCACAAGTGGTCATTTTCAATGCTTTAGTGAAACACAAAGGCCATTTTGGAAGTTTTGGCATTTTCTGTCCTCACAACTAGCCGCACTGCTGCATGAATTCACCAGATTGGTACTGTAGCCTGATGTCACGTGAGTGTCGATGTCGGTAGGTTTGCCACTGGAAAATTGACTTTAATATCGAAATGAAGTACTTTATCAGCATTTGCTGAGCTTTACACTAGTCCAGAACAGTCTCTGTACGCAGGAGATTTGCATGGCAGAGATTTGCATGGCCTTTGTGAAAAAGCTGTCAGTACAACTCTCACCCGGTGGCACCCCAGATTTGCTACACTACATCGGGGAGGGGCAAAAGAAGAACAAAATAATGAAATAGAGAATGTGTGACACATGTGCATTGAACATGCGTGCCACTTCGTACTGTAGAACTACTGTCCAAATGAAGTTCAGCAGGTGGCGCCACGCAACACTCTTAGTGACATCCCACAACATCCGTAGTCCCAAATCGGGCCATGTACCGCATTTACTCGCATAAAGAACGCACTTTTTTTCTCTAAAAATCGGAGCAAAGTTGTGGGGTGCGTTTATTATGCGGGGTTAAATGTTATGAGAACCTTTATAGGAGAAGAAAAAAATGCGGTAATGCAAAGAAAAAAGGTTAAGTCGCTCAGCCTTTCACAATTTACATACGTGTACATCGTTTGGAAACAGCTTCCTTGTTGCACTTAACTCATCTTCGGTGGTCTATGGCGCTATCTTCTGCAAGCTGCCCCCCCCCCCCCCCCGGCCCCCAGCACAGGCAATAAACTCTCTTCTCACAATCCTTAAACTGCAACAGTGGTATCTGCTTGTGATCTCGAGGGGCGCCCACAAACTGCACTCACCGGGGAACAGGAAGGACAGTTATAGCGCGAGAACAGAACGACCACAAAGAGACAAGAAGGACACGAGCGCTCATATCCTTCGTGTCCTTCTTGTCTCTGTGTCGTCATTCTGTCTTCCGCGCTATAACTATCGTCATGTCACACCAACTAGCCCAAGCTGCCACACTTCTAAGGGGAACAGGGAATGAAGGGACAGTTAAGAGTGAAGAAAAAATAAAGTATGCTAAAAAAGAAGGGGGGGGGGTCACAGGAAGCGACTGACTTTGGTTGGTTGGCTGGCGCAGGCAGTTTGGTGACCTTTGCTCTGCTGTGTGCTTATCTGCTGCAATGTCTCTACACTCCCATCCCTCCTGAACCCCCCCTTTGGTGCACAGATAGGATGGGAGGGGATGGGGACGTGCGGCAGGCACAGATGGAAAGAAAAGTAACAGGCACGCGCACGAGTCAATGGGCGAATGGGGGGGGGGGGGGGGGAGGGAGCAAGCCAAGGTGGTTTAGGGGGGTCGGCAAAGTAATAAAAAAACAGAAGAGAGCCAACATGTGAGGAGGCGCCAGGTGTCGGTTAGCCAGAATAGGGGATGCGTTTATTACAGATAAAAAGAAAAGCAATAGGGCACGTGGCAACGGTCGAAGGGGAAAAGGAGAAGCGAGCGAGGTGGTTGAGGGGGGTTTGCAGAGTAATAAAAAAATTTGCAGATCCCACAAACAGTGGGAATCGATGATATGCGAAGCACAAATGAGAAAAGTTGATATGTCACTTTAAAATCAGCACAACAATACAAGGTGGAGGTATATAATGCCCTACATGACTTCCATGTCATGATTATCATGTTTGGATGTGCCGTTTACCTTCGTCATCTATTCACGTGACGTGATACCAAATTTAGTATATGTAGAGCTAGTGAAACGGCCGCGAGCACGCAATGAGCATGGTATGTTGTCATGTTCTTATATGAGACGCATGTCAGGATTATCACGTTTGCACCAGTCATATACTTTCGCCATTGATTGACGTCACGTAACACCAAATTTTGTATATGTGGAGCAAGCAAAACGGTCGCGAGCGCATCATGAAGCGCCCAATATACTCCTATGTAGCACTAATGCACGCGCACGCTGGGCACAGCGACGCAACGTTAGCAAAACGCGAGCACTCTATAGTCTGACGCCAGGCGTGAGGCGCGGCCCGACAGCAACCGGCGCGAAATGCAACATGCTGCATTACACGACGATGTGTTACCCAGACACCACTGCGTCTCCCCCTTTTTGTGACGGAGGGACGCCGGGCGCACTGAAACGCACATGCGTCAAAGCAACGCAGCGTGGCGCGCGCCTGCGAGTATACATGGCAGGACCGGCGCCTAGCTTGGCAACGCCGGCGTGCCGTGACGAAATGAACGCCGGCGAGCCCGCACACCGCGCCACGTTGAAATGTATTGGAGCCTTGACTGTGGCATGTAGGCATGTTCTCACATTACACACCTTTCATGATTATCATGTTTGCACCAATCACCTATTTTCGTCATCCATTGACATCATGTAAGACCAAATTAGGCATATGTGAAGTTAGCGAAATGGACGCGAGCGCATCTTGAGTGTGGCATGTAGTCATGTTGTGGCATAACACGCATGTCGTGATTATCACGTTTGGATGTGTCATTTACCTATGTCATCTGATCGCATCATGTAATACTGAATTCGGTACATGTGAAGCTAGAAAAATGGCCGCGAGCGCTTCATGAGCGTGGCATGTAGTCATGTTGTTACATGACACGCAAGTCATGATTTTCATGTTAGGGTGTGTCGCGTGTGTTTGCCATGCAATCATGTCATACCATACCAGTTTTGTAACATGCCATGTGAACGAAACCACCGCAAGAGCTGCAGGACCATGAAATGTAAATCATGACATTCATGACAAACGTATCAAGATTTTCATGTTATGACTAGTCAAACATGTTCTTCAAACAGTCATGTTATGTCATACCAAGTTTGGTATTGATACCATTATCAAAACGGCCTGGAGAGCTAAAAGTTGTAGGTGGATACATAGACAGACAGATAGATAGATAGATAGACAGATAGATAGATAGACAGACAGACAGATAGATACACTCAATGTCGCCAAAGTTCGCTAAAAAATGCTTCGCATTTAAAAACGGAAAATATCCAACGGGTGAGGACGTGCCAGGTGTCGGCTAGCGGGCCTGCAGCGGATGAATGTAGGGGTGCATTTATTACGTGAGGGGGGAGGGGTCCAAATTTTGGTGCCTGAAGTTGGCAGTGCGTTCATGATGCGAGTGCGTTCATTACGCGAGTAAATACGGTATTCTGCACACTGCCCAATTAGGTCACCATAAAGCCCAACCCAGCAAAATTTTGAGGCTTGTTTTTTGGGACAGATGATGTAATAATCGCAGCTCAACATTCCTAACTTTCGTACTTGCCTAATTGGTGGGCATCACATTCATTTTCGCATCATACATTTATTAGTTGTATTTCTTAATCCGCCATGTGCAGGGCTGGTCAAAAATTCCAAGGCCGTTATCTTATGCACTCCTATGGCAGCTTGGCCTGGGAAGTTTTGACACCTCTGTACAAGTACAATATTGTATTTCAAATGTACCCACTATTGTAATGAGAGATAAAGAAATATAAAGGTTGACTGACTGATTGAGATTACATGCCATAAGTTTCATGTAAGTTCGACAAATGTTTAATAACAATAGGCGAATAATACTAGGATAACCATGACAACATGTTTAAAGTCATGCAGTTGGTGCATTCTGCATTTCATGTACTTATCTTATCAACTAAGACAAAGACAAATCACAAAAAAAAAATTATATTAAGTTTATGGCCCCATACATTGTGTTGTAGTGTAGAGTGGATGGCAGCACAGCTGCAGAGGCTAAAAGAAGGAAAGTGCTTATACCCAACCACTTGCGCAAGAAAAGAATCCCGCAATGATAACAACAAAGTCAGATACAAAACTTCTAACAGAAAGCTTTTTCTGTAGCTAAAAACCTTTGTTGTCAAAGGGCTTACCTCATGGTATCCAAGACCATTGTTCTGTCTCTTCATCTCAACAAACCTCTGGATGACTGCAAATAGGCCCGGTGACACATTCTTAAAATACCGATGAAAGTCGTATTTCACCGCCAGCGACGCAAAGAAGGTGTTGTTCACCAGCGCCGACCTCAAATCGGTCAACGTGCCGGGCGAGTGTCGCTGGGGGTCATCATAGAGGTGGCGGGTTATCAAGTAGTCCAACACTGCATCACCCAAGAATTCAAGCCGCTGATAACAGTCTGTGAGCCGATTGTAGTGATACGACGCGTGAGTGAAGGCCTGCAGCAGGTAGGCCCGGTCCCGAAATCGGTAATTGATGCGTGCCTCAAACGCGTCGTAACCAGAGAGGAGCTCGTCTAACTGCGTTCCCGCGTCGGGCACGACGAGGGGTGGCTCCAGCGTACCGTACAGCATGACGCCGAAGTTCGCGAGGGTCTCCGCGGTGCAGTTCTGTGGAAGCACATCTAGCCCCAACCAGGACATGAAGAGGAGAGTCGCGTGAGGACCGCACGACACAAGGTAAGCACCGATAAGCGCTTCAACGCAGTCCGCAATACTCTTGTCGGGAATGCTGTGCTGCGTCAGAAGATTGTATGGCACGTAGGGTGCATTATCCAAGGCCTGTTCATCCGCAAGAACCTCGTCAAGGTTGCGGACCTTGTTGGACCGTTCGGCAAGGGTCTGCCGGATCTGGGCCTCATCCATCTGGGTGAGCCCGGCGAGAGCCGCAATGTTCCAGTGACCTGCCGGAAGGCCAGACTCTATAAGAGCCCGTTCCAGTCCTGGAGGCACGGTGTAGCCGGGAGGAAGCCAGTTGTCGCTGGGCTCAAACTTAGTTGCGACCATGAGGCCGCCGAGGCGGCGAGCTCGACCGAGTCGGTAGAGGTTGAGGTTGCTGATTTGCCGGCTCCGCAGGTGGGACAGCTTTCCCTCGTGCACGCTCGGGTATGTGCAATAAAGGTGTGCCGTCACGGCGTACTTGAGAAAAGAGTCGCCCACCGTTTCAAGACGTTCCAGGTTGATGCCATCATTGGCATTGGACATTGTCAGTGCCTGAAGCAGGATGCTGGGGCTCGGCCCGCAGTGACTGTCGAGGTCTGGCCGCTCATCAAAGCGAACCTGTGATGCATCTCCGCTACCGCGTTCAACAGAGTCCCTGTGAGGTAGAAGCTCGCCAAACGGCAGCACACTGCCTTCCGGCGTCAGCAAAGCTCCTGCTCCGCCAGCAGCCGCTCCGCTGCCGCGAACCGCCAGTGTCAGAGGTTCATCTTTTTTCAAGGGCCGGTCGTCTTCGTACTCTGCAATGAGCTTCAGGGCCTCTGAGACCTTACGGAAAGACTGGTAAATGCCTTTCTGAGTCGCGAGACTAGCTTCTTCTGTGCTGCACCTCCAGACTTCTAGTTTCTTAATACACTCCAATCTGAGTGCTGCGACCTTCTCTTCGACAAATGGATCAACCTCCTGTTCATCCTCCACCTCATCCACGACGGTGTCGGCGGACTTGCTGCGCTGGTCCTTGCTGCAGTGAGACAGCCAGTCGAGCTGTTCTTCAGGCCTTTTCTCATCTTCCTTGTCCTCTGGCTTGTCGCTGATCTTGAGCAACTGCCCCGTTTCATCTTCGTTTCCGCCGGCCTCGGACATAGACTCGTTCCACTCGGGCCGCGAGTGGAAGTCGAGTTCAGGCTCATCTTCGTCTTCGTCAAAGCTGTCCCAGATGTCGTCGTCACGGCACGAGGCCAGGTCTAATGACAAGCCCTGCATATTGACGCTGCCTGGCGCCGAGATATAGCCCAACCCTGGCACTTCCAAGGAGACATATGAGCTGTCTTCCATGTCTGTGTCCCACTCAGAGTCCCAGCCCTCGGCTTCAAAGTTACTCGGAGATCCGTAGCGGATCCGCGGAACAGGTGTGGGCTCCCCCGGGAGTTTCGGCAGCGGTTTCCAGTCGAAGTTTGGACCTTTGGGTCCGCCAAGGTTCAGTGCGCTGACCTCGGCGTCAGCCAACTGGTCGTCGTCGGGAATGTGAACTTTGCTGGGATCGAAAGTGTCGATGACGAGCTCCTGGTCCTGAAATATAAACATGACACAAATCAAGACGCATACTTAGACAGAAGCGAGTTTGTTATAGAATGTATTGAAAAAGCAACAAAACCAAGGCATCAAACTCGTGAAAAGTTTGACTCCGCAGTGAACGCATAAAGAAAGCTAATGACAAGCTTAAAGTTTTTAAGCAAACCACGCATAGACAAATTATGCGCCGAGAATCCCGGCTGGCATAAAAAATTTGAAGGCAGCAGTATCACCAGTCTCTCATTCTGACTTCTTGTTTGACATTTTGGGGTAGTACAAGGGAAAGTTGAACGTGGTCTGTTGAACAGTCAATCTTATGCAAGGTGGCGTCATGAAACAAACCCCCTCCCTAAGCCCCCCACCTGCCCTGCCTTAAAAAAAATTCCGCCATATCCACGAAGTGAATGATGATGAGTGGGCGAAGCTCCAGAGGTAAACCTGGTAAACCATGAATCCTCTGTACATTTTGCCCACTCGATTTTATTACATCGCTCCCCCTAGCGTACGTCGCCGCACTAAATCGAACGATTGCCTTCAACCAATGACACGTGCCATATGTGACATCATTCCTATTTTATAAGATCTCGCGTCTTTCATCAACTACAAGTAGCGCTTTCTAGTTTATAACATCTTGCATCTTTTCATCATCAGCTACAAGTACCACTATCTAGTAAACACTACAAGAACTAAACGAGAGGTGGCTACATACAGGAGACGGTACCGCCATCTAGTGAACACTGCAAGAACTAAACTAGAGGTGGCTACATACAGGGGACGGTTCCGCCATCTAGTGAACACTGCAAGAACTAAACTAGAGGTGGCTACATACAGGCTACAGGGGACGCACAGCCCACGCCCTAAGGAGCTTCGCCCCTAAAACAACAACCACTTGTTGTAATTACTCCCCCCCCCCCCCTCCAAGACAAGCTGCCATCCTGAACTGGCCACTGGTCATCCTACCTGAACAAAATACCACACATACAATGCTTATTGGCTGGCTGCACTGCCTCTCAAACATGATATATTAATTGTTGGGACTTGACGTCCTAAAAGCCTAGAAGTTAATGAGGCCAACTGTAGTGAAGAGCTTCGGAACTTTCAACCCCCAGGAGGTTGACCTTAAATCTAAGCACATGGGTCTCTAGCATTTTGCCTCCCGTTAAATGTGGCCATCGCACGATTCTCGGGTGAGCAGTCATCATCATCATCACCAGCCTGACTACGTCCCCTGCAGGACAAAGGACTCTCCCATGTTTCGCCAGTCCACTCGGTCCTTTACTTGCTGCTGCCAATTTATACTGGCAAACTTCCTAATCTCATCTGTCCACCTAACCTTCTGTCTCCCCCTAACCCGCTTGCCTTCTACGAGAATCGAGTTAGTTACCTTTAATGACCAGCGGTTATCCTGTCTACGTGCTACATGCCCGGCCCATGTCCATTTCCTCTTTTTGATTTCAACTATGATATCCTTGACCCCAGTTTGTTCCCTAATCCACTCTGCTCTCTTCTTGTCTCTCAAGGTTACACCTACCATTTTCCTTTCCATTGCTCGCTGCGTCATCCTCAATTTAAGCTGAACCCTCTTTGTAAGTCTCAAGGTTTCTGCTCCATAGCTAAGTACCGGCAAGATGCAGCTGTTATATACTTTCCTCTTGAGGGATAGTGGCAATCTACCTGTCATGATTTGAGAGTGCTTGCCAAATGTGCTCCATTCCATTCTTATTCTTCTACTTGAGGGTGAGCGGTAAAAGACCTTAAACAGTAGACCACCACTGCAAGTACGCCTCGGACAGTTGGGGAAGGTTAAGGGGCAAAGAAACTGCCTCCTTGCTCACCTGCTGGAACACAGGTGGTTGGTACGGCTGGGGCTGGCGCCACGCGTTGATCACCGGTGGCGGAGGCGAGAGGCAGACGGGCTGGATACCCGTGCGCTCCATCAGCTCGGCGACACGCTCTTCCTCTGCCTTGGCTGCCTCCTGAGCCTTTTGTAGAACTTCCGCCAGGGTCCAGCCAAAGTCCAGGGTTGGCCACTTGAAGCCCTCCGGAAGCTCCAGGCGTCCGACGCGCACCTCCCGTGCCACGGTCAGCCGCAGCTGCTCGGCCAGAAGCAGGGAGTTCATCCTACAGTGTGGCCCGACAATGAGCTTTTCTTCTTTGACCTTTGCTCGTGGTTCAACTTCGAGATATGGCTCTTTCACTGCCACCGGCATTTCTCATGCATGCCACCATTTCTAAATCATCCTTTTCAGGCTCAACGCTCTCCAAAAAAGCAAGACTTGGTGTTTTTTGTACACTGCTATCAATCATAGTGTTGCAAGTGTAGTGACTCTAACTTAGCAGCCTGTGCCAAACAAAGGCTCTCTCGGGCATGTTCTAACCTTAGTCAACATCCATACTATTTCCTAAAGATCGTGGAAAATGTCCAGATTTTGTTTCGCAGTTGTCACAATTTTGATCACATTCTGTTTCAAGGGATATGTTTTCCGATTAGTCATTGGCCCTAATCACACAAAAAAAGCTGCTCCTAGCCAGGGCTCTTTGTCAAGTTAGCAATATTAATGCGATAAAATGTAGTGAAATGGCCTGCATTTATTTTAACTGTTAGAAATCGATGCAAATAGATGTTGCTTTGGTACTGGTACATACACAGCCCAATATTTCCGAGTCGTCATCGCCATACTATAACTCTTGTCATCGCCTGAACATGTCTTGAACTCGCAAAGCCAGACTCAGTCTCCGAGGCTTTCAGAAACACTTGCCACGTTATCAGAGTCCGGTTTACAGTCTTCAGCAGTGCAACTACATACATAAACGTCTAAAAAAAATGGCTCCTTCTCTGCCACCTGAATTTCTGAAACGTCAACACTTTTCAATCACCATTTCAATGCTGAAAAATCTCCAAAGAAGCAAGACTTTGTGCTCTTTTTTTTTTTTTTTCTTTAGGCTGCCATCTATTGCCCACTAGAGTTGAAAACTGAAGCCAAAGCCAAAGGCTGACAGGAACTCGTTCTTGGTGAGCCCGCGACAGGCAGGGTTGAGCGCAACTTGTCATTTGCGATACTAGTACAACCTCCAATAAAAAAGCCCAGTTCGGACCCGGGTGTTCGAGACGTGGGACGGGGCATTGGACAACCCACCTGTAGAGGATGCACGGTAGGCAAACGGCTTTGCGCCAAAGGGACGCAGGGAACGGATGGATGGCGCACAATTCGGGCACGAGGATCTGCTTTTGTTGCAGGCTCTCGCGCTTGGCCCGCTTGGTCTGCTCCGATGAGGTGGGCAGCGTCACCCCCTTGCGGTTCACGTATCGTGGCGTCAGCAAGTTGAGACGCGCCGACGTGTGGTCCACGTCCAGCAGGGGTTGATGACCGTCTACGACCCGAATCTGGTACTTTTCCCTGTGCAAAGGGGCACAAGGCATATATGGAACAATCCCACAAGCTCATCGGAGCACAAGGCCTATTAAGTTTGGAAGTACTTTAGGTGACCTTCACAGCAAAGAGTTTTCTAGTTCCCAAGCACAAAGTCAGTGGTTCTCAGCCATGGATGTGTCGGGAACCCCTTGTTGACTGGTGGAAGGGATGGGGGACCCCTTGCAGTGAAGGGGACAGAAAGGGGGGGAGGCGGGGTACCTAGGTACACAACTGGAGCGTGAAACAGGCGCCTTTTATTGCTACCAAAAACACCAAACAAATGTGCTGCACCACTTCAATTTAGATAGTTCATCAATATGTGGCACAGTCACGCTTTAACAAAGTTTCATATGTAAAAAGAATATTACAAATGCAAAAAAAGCGGGTGAGTGTTTCACGGATCATAGAAATGGCTTCGCGCACCCCTCATGGTCCACGGACTTCCATTTGAGAACCACTACACTAAGTCATAAAGGCATTCAACTCTATCATGAAGCTGCATCCAACACTGAAATAGCGCCATAGTATCCAATACCCACTATAAGCATCCATCCATCCATTGGCCCATTGTAGCAGCGAGACAATTTTTACATTAGTGTTTCGCTATATACTCAAAATCAAGTAGTGAAATAGCATGAGGAGCAATGATGTTCAGAGGCACGAGCCTCATTCTTTTGCTGTGGCTATACTTTGAACGTGTTGGTGCACTAACTTTATCAGGCAATCCGTTTAATGACAATCTTAATGCATCAGCATTAAGATATTAATGCATTGGCATTTCCGGTTTCAGACAAAAACATTATTCAAGATATTCCATCAGTGCACACCCAATCGAATTACCACAGGTGCTGTTCTGAGTTTCCAGATGACACATTAAAGCTATCTTTTGAAGAGTGGTGCTGACAGTCAGCAATTGAAGGCTCAACCTCACAGTGGCTGCTGGTAATTAGTTTAAGTATCAGTCCACAACCAACCAAGTCCACAAACTGTAGGAGATACAACTGCTGTCTTCAACACTGTTGCCTCGAACTTGAAATTTTCAATCTTCGTGAACAGCCCCGCCATTGCAAAGACTGTGAGAGTAAAACCTTGCCTGTAGTATGCGTCAAACGTATCGAAGCCCGCATCTGGAAAGTCGCTGAGCGGATTCAGGTCGTGGCAGATCTCTGCCACATAGAAGAACTGGGGCTTGTCCAAGTTACGGTACCAGGGTGTCACCTACGAGAGTTACGAGGGAAAACATTTCTCATTAGTAGCCGCGCAGTGTCGTAGGCTTAAGTCTTATTCACAAATTCATCGATCACGAATCATCGCCAGCAATCAACTCCCAGTGACCTATGTTCACAGCAACCAAAGTGACTTGCTCGTCGCCCAAAAAAGTCTCAGAGTCGGTGTTGTTCACGTCTGATCCCACCACCAGCACCTTGCGAAACCAGCAACATCATTTTCCGGCCCATCCAACTGGTTCAAAAGTTTCACAACTGGCAGTCGTACGAGTGAAAAATTGAGCAGCCAGTGAGTGACCCGAAATGGTCACTCTCTGATCAAAGTGACCATTTGTGACTATTTAAGAGTGGTCACACATTTGCTGCAAGACTCCAGTGTGAATGAGATTTAATACAAGATGCCCTCAGCACTAATGTTTAAGCACAACAACACCCAAAGCTGATGATACGTGGTGTTTGACGTTTCAAAACCACCACATGATTATGAGAGACGCCATAGTGAAGGACTACAAAAATTTCAACCACCTGAGGTTCTTTAACATGCTCCCAAATCTGAGCACACTGGCCCACAGCATTTTTGCCTCCATCGAAAATTTAGCCCCCGCAGTTGGGATTCGATCCCGCAACCTGCAGGTCAGCAGCTGAATACCCTAGCCACAGGACCACCGCCGCGGGAAAACACCCAAAGCTGAAACACCCCCAACTGCCTGTATAACACCTTTCACTTACTGACAAGGCTGTCTTTTGGAGACTCTGAAGCGGTGCATGCGTGCTTTGTACATCGAGTGGAAATACAGTTACTGTTGCAGTCATATACACACAACTACAAACAGCCAGTGCAGTGACTTTCAAGCTGCCACGAGTGTCCGAAAGCCTGGCACCAATAGGTGACCAGTAAAAGAGCGAGGAATTGTGGGATGCACCGTCTGCTACCGGCTTCCGGTTCGAAAAGAGTAGACGACGGCAAACCGCTTCGCCGCAAGCCTCAGATTGTTCGGGATTCGCGCGCGCGGTCGCCCGTTTATCTTTGTCCTGATAAACCATGGTCGATTGTTCAGCTGTTGGGTGCTCCAAATCGAGCGTGCAAGGCAACCACAGGTATCAATTCCCATGTAATGAAGACAGAAAAACGAGATGGGCCGCGACTGTGAAGAGAGCCACAGCGACAGGTAGCCTTTGAGTACAGAACGTTGATGCCGTAGTGTGCGAAAACAATTTTATCACAAATACGTGTGTATTCCACATTAAGAAGCTTACGCATGAATTTGCTGCCAATATAATATTGAGAAATAAATTGCGAGAGATAAATATTGAGAAATAAATATTTGCTAGGCACATGCGCGCCTAGCAAAGATATGGGAACGAGCGGGCGACATCTACCTGCCATACGAGATTAGCGCCGGCCATTGCACCCATATATATGACAAAAACGCAAAAGCTTCACTCAAGGGCAAGTTCACACGAAGTGCTGGACGAGTCCATTTGCGTTTATCTTGGTCAAACTGTGCGCCAGGACGGCACCCAAAGGAAGAAGTGCGTTAAGCAAGCGCAGGGTTTCAATTATTCGGCGCTGTCTAGGTCTGACTGTATTGTTTATGTGCCGCCGTGCCGTGCAGCTTGACCAAGATCAGTTTTCGAATAAGCATCTGCCTTTGACTAAGAAATGCATCTTATAGCGCACTGAAAGCCAGAAAAAAAAATATCTCAACGCGCTCAATAAGTGGTGCGCTTCATGCCGATCGACTGACGATGACGGCCAAAACAGCGATCCCGAAATGAACTCTTAGCACACTGCTACAGCCATCCCAATCCCCTGAGATCATTAAAATAATGACTTTTTATCTACAGTACCGTATCATACAAGGAAAACTGTTTTGCATACCGACTGGTCTGCTAGCCAAACTGACAGTATACCCCCGAGCAGCCTAAAAGCATTGCAGATCATTTTAGTGCGATAAAAAAGTTTCCTGACCGTTCATGGCTTTCGTAGCTTGTCATCATCACAGTCTCGGTTGGCAAAAGAAAAACAACTTCTAGTGCACTGACATTGCACGGCGAGGTGCTTTTTTCAATGGAGCAGTACAAAAATGCGCGCGTGCCGCTGCTGACCCGTGTGGTGCGTCGAACTGGAAGCCATCGTATCCGACAGTTCTCTGCGATTGCCCATTTTACCAGTCACCTATTGACCAGATTAATGCCAATGCCCATTAACCAGCTGACCCTTAGGCGAGATAAAAATTGGATCTCTTATAGCTCCACAAGAAAGCACACGGTGCTCTCGCAAGAGCATCAGCATCACCACGAGCTCAAATCGAGATAAGAAGCAGAGAACGACTACTCTTGATTTCACCACTTTGGTACACCACTACCAAAGCTACGGAGAACGCCCCTCGCTTGTGCAGTGAAACGTAGTCTTCCTTCGGCGGAAACAAAAACGAGAGAAAAGGAGCGCTGCAGCGAAAGGCGCGAAGGAACGCGTCGACGGAGCAACAGACATATGAGAGCCACGAACAGCGTCGGAGAGAAACAGCATCAAAATGAAGTTATCCACCGTCACGAGATTCTACCGATCTTCTACAGAGCAACAAATTCATGCTCCTTCAAGTTCTCGGTGCAGTTGCTTGTTTAATAGTTTTGCTGCATTTTTAAACTGATAAACTAGCCATAATAACTACGATTCATTAAGCAGACACCGTGAATATGGTGAGCACACGACATGGCACAAATAAATACATGTGGAGGGGTTAAGCGCTCTTCCTATTGGCTGAGGGGCGCGTAGCCTCCACAGTGCTGAAGAGAACTTCTGAAACAGAGTATAGAAGAACAGCATTCCAACACTACTGACCATTCAAGTGCTGGCTGATAATGAAGATCTTAAGGATTCGCACAAGCACTAGGAAGCAAAGAAGAGATACCCAAGGACAAGCACCTTCATTGTATCTGTATGCTTGCGCAAATACGTTAAGATGAATACGTTCCAGCTAGGCTGAATGGCAGAATTCATAATGATGATAACATGCATGACAATATGTCTGTCACAGTGACGCCTTCAAAATGGGTACAATATTGGGCCTTCACACAAGTTCTCCTACACAATGCAGTTTTTCCGCTGATTTTCAGCCCTCACAGAAACTAAGGAAAGTGACAGGCATGTCAAATACGACGATTAAAGCTACAGTGGCCAATCACAGGGAGTACATTTTTTGTGACTTAGGAGAATGGTGGGACAAAATATTTATGCCTTTAATACCTTGCTGGATGTAGTGGTTTCTTCCAAACATCACAGTCAATAAATCAATCAATCAATCAATCTCACAAACTCTAAAAACCCATGTTTAGAATACACCGCTTAAGAGGCATTCAGGCTTGCCACAAATGCTTTGGTAGAAACCTTCAAAACATAGTTTAGATAATAGCATAGTTCTAAAGAAATCTTGATAGTTGTTTGTATTGACTGAGAGTATAAAACATGAGTTGAAGTTGTAATGACTATGGACGAAAAGCTTTCTCAAGGTGCCCATCAATCATTTCATACAATATCACAGTGATAGAATAGTTAAACAAAAATGCCTAATCAACAATGACAGCCGCTTCTTTCTTTCTCAAGCCTGGATCACAGAGACAAAAAGAAAGGGGTGGTCGAGCACTTACAACAGTGTCAAGGTAGTCTTCCTCCTTGAACACAAAAAGCTCGCGCTCTTCTTCGGGCACTCGTCTCGGCATGAACTTCTCTTCCTCGCAGATGCGCTCAACGAACTTCCAGTCTATTGTTGTGGAGCCTGGCTTGTCGTCGGTTGGCTTCACTGCGAGCGACGTTGAAGAGAGCAGTGACTTCGCTCGAATTCATCACAGTGCATTGCGTTCTGACAACAAATATTTTGATTTTCTGGGCCGATTGTTTGACTCAAAAGTATGCTATTTAGTTGTACTCGTTTTACAGACAGTTTCTTCGACGTCAACATATGCCATATTGTTGTACTCATGGAGGACTGTTTGTTAGACAACAACGCATTCAGCTCCAAGGTTTTAAGCATGCCTTGTGTGTATGACATGGTGTTTTAGCAACGACTTTCCACATAAGAAACTGTTCTAGCTTCTCCTTGAAGCTATTTGCTGACACGAACAGATGGTTTGCGAACTGGTAACACTTTGCTGGACTTGTCCCAGGACGTGATCTCTGCTTTTGCAACTGGCTCACAGACATAGCCTGCTTTGTTTGCTCTGACGCGGTCGGCAGTAGTCACGTCCTTGTAGTTCTATAGCGTGGTGTTCAAACCTATGCAGCGCTATGCACTAGCTGCCTCAGACACAATAGGCTTGTCTCTTATTTTAAATTGCCATTTGCTACCACTTCACTAACTGTGCACTATACATTGGAACGGTAATGTCTCAGCTGAGTAATATATTCTACAGTATAGACCAATTTGCATCTGCTTCAATAACTGTGTACTATACTTTGGGATAGTCTTTTCTCAGCCGATTAATACATTCTACAGTATAGACCACCTATATCATAGGTCATAGGAGTCGCGAATATCCGCACTATAAGAGGTACCGTGCTATAACCAAAACAACCTCTTTCAAGGGCTGCAATTGCACAAAACGTCTTGAGCAAGCAGCCTGGTATGTCCGAGCATTGAAGCATGCTATGCGTGATGATTACAACCTTTTAAATTTCCGAATGTTAAAAAAATTCAACGTCCAAGGACAGTGTTGCCAACGAAATGAACAAAAAAGATCGTAAGGAGGGGGGGGGGGGGGTCCTAACAAGAGAAAATGCCCATCGCCGAAAATTTGCCGACTGCTTCTAAGACCGCTTCTATTATGTGCATTACACAAAATGGCGAATCGCGTTAGGAATTTCACGCTCTGAAAGACGCCAGTCGATTCGATTTCACGAGCGCGCACCATATTTCAAGACGTCGCAATATAATCGCGAACCACCATTTGAGAGCTACACATACCACCCTTTTTTTCATTAACAATACGTATCCCTTCCCGTCAAGTGCAGCCACCGCAAAGAGTTTCGTTGATTCCGTACCAACCCGCAACTTAGATTGCACATGACTGCTACCAAAACACAAACGTCGTCGATTAGGTTTAGACTACCGTTCGGTATGTTGTCGCGGGAAGTTTGTCCAAGACATGAAGACACAGCATCGAAAAGATCGCACTCAAGCACTGAACCAAAAAAAAAACGCCCCCACCTCCCCGAAGGGAATCGTGAAGAAATGCGAATGCATTTCTTGCGCCGAGAGAGGGTACTGTTGCGGCCAAACATTTGCCTTCACCGATATCTGCCATCACCTTGAGAGGGGCCCAGCCAGCAAACGGTCGACAGTGAAGAGCGAACGGACGGATGGAAAAGTGGAGCGCCAGCATTTTTGGCTCGGCGTTGGCGTTTCACAGCGGCATCTTGAGCACATATTTCCGGATGTTCTTGAGAGGTGCCCAGCCAGCGAACGGTCGAGAGTGAGGTGCGAGCGGACGGGAGAGTGGGACGTAGAGAGGAGAGAGAGCGGACTGGCGAGAGAAGGAGCGGCGAAACACTGGACCTACCCACTCCTACACTCTTTCGCACCCCATACTCCGGTTGCTAGGGGCGAGGATAAGTGCGCACGCCCGCAGCTGTTGCAATAGGCGAGGGAGTGAGAGCAAGGAGATAACACCTGCCAGCGCGTGGACGCTGCTGCCGGATGCCTGACATAGCCCGACTAAGAAATGCATTCACATTTAAAACAGCGTGCGCGATACGAAGTTCGCGTTCAACCCGCAACGAAAACCCGCCAAGCTTACGTAAGACAGCCCACAGGCAGCAAAGGCGAAAGATCGTGACACTAAGCCGTAAAAGGTTTACAACTTACGGAGGAGGTAGCAAATGCGGTATCTGTAGCAAGCCCAATAACAACGATGCTTTTCCCCAAGGGAAACAGTTAGGCGCAGATGATAATGAAGGGATTGCATGTGCTTGGTGCATAGGCTTATCTGTCGTTGAGGCAGCCACCCTCCTCCCTTACTTGGGCAGCCCGCGCAGCATGCTGCAGTCTTTTTTTTTTCTCATTTCTTTTCCTTTCCTCTGCTCTTTGTTTGTTCTCACAACACCCCCTTTTTCTCCGTAATGAGCTCATTGCTCGCTCCTCTGCAGCGCATCCAGCGCGCCTCCATTCAGACGCACTCTCGCTACCGGAATTGTCGTGAAGCTTTTTCCGCCAACCGCATCATAACCGGTCCCTCATCAATAAGCGGTATGCGTAAACAAGGGGTTTTATGGAAGGATGAACGGGAGTTGGAAAAGGCCGCATTGTGACCGGTTCTGCACTATAAGCGGTAACGTTGTAAGTGATACATACTGTACATTCCTTCGAGCTTTCGACAAAGTTGGTGCTTAAGTGAAGCATTTGCCTGCACTGTTTTACGAGACCGAATTCACCTGCGGCCTAATCATTCAGTGAAGTTGATTGTCAAATCAATGGCGCAATATTTAACTATGGCAACACTTGCAAGCTTTTATGAGTCAGAACAGTGATAAAATTACGAGGCATGCCGCAGTAGGAGATTCTAGATAAACAACTACCATGCAGTGTTCAACAAGCAAGACCTTAAATTTAAGTACAGGAGTATTTTATAGTGATGTGTAAATTGTAAATGTTAGATTCGGAGGAAACAGTGATTTGTTAAAATAATTTCAAATTGAATACTTCGAATAGTATATGTATCATGCAATGTAAAAAAAAGTTAGCATATTTATCATGAACCAACTAGCCTGCACAATACGTTTTAAAATTGGGACAAGGCAGGTACAAATGTCATTTTTTTGGCTCAAATGAAGTGGAAGTTAATTTGAATAGCAGAAAGATCTGGATTTCGGTAGGATGCTAGTGATAATCAGTAAAATACAGTTTATTTTAAGAAATACTACACTAGGCACACATAAGGACATACAACAAACTTTAAACTTGAAAAAGTATCAATCGATGTGAGGGCAATACATTCATTTAACATTAAAATGCGACTTTATGGCAGTGCTGATATTCCCTGGAAAGTTGGTTTCATAGCATACACCCCAACGCTGCGGCTGAAACCAGCTTTTATGGAAAGGAAGCAGCGGGAATTACATGCAGTTTAGTACCCATATGCCTACTTATATGTTCATTTCAAATACTTTCAAACTTCGAATCGTTTAGGTTTGAGTTGGAGTGAATACGAACACTTTACACTCGTTCAAATTTTCAAAGTGCTTGACTTGAATATGTGCCGATCCCTAGTGCTTTCGTATTTTCTTCCTGTTGAAATGCAACTATCCCGTCCAGGTATCAAGCTCACGCTTGTGCGTAGCAGAGCAATGTACTTGGCCACTTCGCCACCACGATGCTTCAAATACACGCAATCAGCTAGCTCCTCACCTGCGTTGATTGGCACCACCAGGAATGAGCAGGCATCGCCGTCGGGGTTGAAGGTCATCGGATACTTCTCGAGCCGCAGCACATTCGTGAACGTGTACCGGTGGAAGGTCGTGAGGTCCCGAACCTGGTTCAACGTCAGCTGGCCAATGTCCGAGCTCACGTGTTCCAGCTCGACCGTCACCTCTCCTGAGCGCGTGAATACTGGGAAGCTGCAGATCTGCCAAATGAGGGGGGGGGGAGATGTGTACTTTCAAATAAGCCCTGTACTTTTGCACAAACAACCCACCCCGAATCCAATTGGAAGAAAGTGCTAAGCACTATTGTTAGAGCCACTCACGATACATTCATTGCTGTGCCATGGTTAAGAATACCTGTGCAATGCTAATCACATTGTACAGATAATTAATGTTACGCAGCTTCATGCACTGAAATGCAGACCAGCAATTTTATTTGCATTGATTATAGTTCTATTCAAACTATCGTTAACAGAATGCACCAAGCGGCTTCCAGCGGTAACTAGTAGTTTAATACGTGTTTATGGATTTTCTTTAGCCTTCTTTCACCTTTCTTAGCATGTGACCAATGTCTCCTATAAAAACTATGCCTGGAACGTGAGCTGCGAACGTGCTGCCCCCTACCCTTGAATTTTACCCTCCTCCTCCGGTACGTAGAGCGCCTCTGGTGGCCACCCCTGCGATCACAGCAGTGCTCTCACAGTTACTTCCGAGGAGCCGTGATGTCACGTGACAGAGTGCTACGGTAATGACTAAGTGGTACGGAGGCGAACAGTCTCACGCAGTGGCCGGTCGCAACATGCAGCAGGAGGCATGGCCTCCGAGATTGCGTGCTTGCAGGAAGCTCCAATTGAGAAGAGAGCGACGTTCCAGGCATATTCTTTCTAGGAGGCATTGATGTAACATACTAACTTGCATGCGTACTTGAAAAGAACAGCACCCTTCTATCAACACGCTAAATGAAAAAATAACAAATAAATGAAAAAAATTCGTGCAGCTTGGACTAAGTCAAGCAAGGCTGGGCCACAGCAGAGCTGGTGGGCACCTGGCTGGTCTAGGCTTTTACCTTCTCTCCTCTCTCTTTCCCCTTACTATACTACAGTCGAGCCCGCTTATAACGAACCTAAATCTGATGCAGCATTCGTTCGCTGTATCCCGAAGTTCGTAGTAAATGAAACACAGCTTTTTAAAAATTTGCGAGTGAAAACACAATTGCACAATTTTGCAAAAACGATTTTTTTTTTTGCAAACACAATTTTTGCAAAAAAAGCCCGTGATGCATGTGTTTCGAAGAGCAGAAGTGATAAGAGCGGTCTGGGGTTTATTCAAACGGCAGCGTGCTCTTTGCCGAGGCCCGTGACATAAGCTGCAGAGGCACTGGCTCCAAAGTTTCGTCGTTCTGTAATCCGATTCCTCCAAATCGTTCTTGCCGCGTACTTAATTCACAATGCCCTGATCCGTGCACAGCTACGCGGTGTCGGCATAATCATCGGCTCTAATTAAACCATCGAAACAGATGTCCCACCCACTCTCCCAGGTCAGTCGACGACGCGATGCCACAAATCGCTGCCGGAGTGATCCTGCTCAGAAGCTTCAGGATCGGCATCAAGCCCGACGTCGATGAAGTCGGCCTCGCGAAAACAGTTTCATGCATATGAAGCCGTCATCGCCGCCCACAAAATATTTGCCATCTCCCCAGCTGAATACCGAGACGCCCGAAGCGGCAAGTTGGCTGTCATGTGGTTAACAGCTATGAACAAGCCCTTTGCAACGCAGCAACTAACGCGTGGATTACGCCCAAGCCATGCGGTCACACTTTCGACGTTTTGTTGAGTGGCAGAAAAAAAGCATTGTACAAGGCCTTCCGTCTGCCATCCTGACCGCACACACATCGAGAGCGAGCAAAACGCGCACACGCGACACACATGCCAGAAGGTGTGGTACAGCTCTGGGCCCGTTTCTAGTCGGAAAACAAAACTAACTCGAGCCAGCGTGGCTGGCGTCGTGGAGCGTTGGAAACGGGCAAAGAAGTTATGATCAAGAGGGGAGAGCAAATATGCGAGAGAAGTGCAAGGAGTTGCGTTAGGGTGAAGAGAGGGGAGGATGCAGCGGGAAGGCGACCTTGAAAACGAAAACACGCAGGAAGGAGGCAGGTTGGGCAGCTTGCTTGAAAGGTCCGTGAAACGCGCAACTCGCGCGTAGAAAAACAAGGTCTAAGCACCGCCGCCTGGATTTGCGCGCGCGGCGGTGTTCAAAGAATTGGCGGCCATGGTCAAAGAATCGTTTTGTTGCGTCGGCGAGTTTGCGTGGCCTCACCGACTTCGATATTTCATGAATTGTTCTGCGCAAATTAACAGCTATTGTTACATTTCCGGATGCGTGCGGAGGGCATATGATCTGAGCGCGAAGTCAGCGAGAACAGGTCCTAAACACAAAACGAATCCCGAATTATCAGAGTGGGTGAAGTAGCGTACGTGCATGCATTTGAATGATACGCTAAGACAAGACACAGACGATTGGATACAGACGATGCTGGCAAATGGTCTGGTCACTCCAGGCCGGCGACGTCAACGACAGCTAGCAGCAATCAAAAACGGGGAAGATGGCTGACTGGTCTTCGAAAGATGGACGGCAGTGTGAAAACACGAGCCGTGTCTGGCGATGCGGGGTGCTCAGTGTAGAGGGGGGTTCTAACAAAGAGCAGAGGAGAGTGGAAACTAGAGGGGCACGGAGGCAGGGTCGATGTTTAACAATGGGCACCTCGCCTATGCCTGAATCGGTGGTCGAAAGTGGTTTCCTGGGAAGTCGGCACCGACTTCATTCGCTGTATCTGATTGGCGACGCTTGGAGACGAAAACAACTTATATTTTCATGGTCACGCGGATATTGCTCATTTTAAGCCAAAGTTCGTTTTAAGTGGGGCCGTTATATGTGGGCTCGACTGTATACCGTATATAGCTAAACTTGCCCTCTTTTTTTGCTATCTTTTCTTGGGCCTAGTTCTTTCTATATCTTTACTCTCTATTTCTTTATTCTTTGTTTGCCTTTTATATTTCTATTTCTCTCTACTAGTCTCTTCCTCTTTGTTACCGTGTCTTTCTTTATGTAGTTCTCTCGCCTTCTGAAAATATTTTCTTGCTTTTTTCTCTGCCTTTCTATTTCTCCATTTCTTTCTATGCCTTCCTCTATACTTGTATTCCCCTCCTCCCCACACCTCTCATTTCCATTTCCCACCACCTTGCTATACTACACTATGCATGGCTCTGCTACAGTGCCTGGGTGAACGAGTGGTTATAACGCTTGCCTTTGGATCGCGGGTACATGTGTTCGAATCTCACCTCACAGAGGAACAGTTTCCCAAGAGTTTCTTCCCCCCTTTTTTTCTCTTTTTGTTTTTATCTTTTTCTCTCTGTACTCATTCTCTTGCCCATCAGAGTAATTGCATCTCACGCGGGACAAAATGGCACATATGTTCTGACAGCGAAGCAGAATAGGAAGAAGACGAAAGTGAAAAGAGGATAAAGAAAGCATGCGCCAGATCACGATTATCATAATTTCCTTTTTACAATACAAGGAAAGCACTGACCATAACAGCTCAGCTTTAAAGACAATAAAAAACACACCGCTGGACCGTTTTCGATTATGATGAGCTCAGAGGAGTCATGCAACTCAAAGCAGGTGCCACAAGACATTGCTACAGGTATTCCAAGAGTAAGTGACAATCAGACAAACTAAATGAGAAAAAAAACTTCAGGGGAAGCTGAAAGTTGCAAAACAATTCTTGAAGACTATGCAGTCGCTGGTTGTCCTTTCGGCAAGCGGTTTTGTTTTCTTCAAGGCAGCTGCTGCCTCAAAGACAGACCACTTGCCAAAAGCCGACTCCAGCGACACGCCGAGTCTAAAAAATGTTTCAAGTTGTGCAATCTAGACGTACAAGCGGGATCCGCCTGGAGGTGACGAGTCCGAAGCCACGGGCGGTGTCGGCCGGGTCGTGGATCTTGCGGCCACGTGTGTTCTGCTCCTCGGGGATAGGGCAGGTGAGCTTCATGGTGAAGGCGTAGAGGTGGAACTCATCGCTCTCGCACACTCGCTTGCCTTTCAGCACCTCGGACACCTAGCGTGGCAGGAACAACGTAACCAGTGTAATGCACTTATGAAAAAAGTGTGCCAGTTGGTTAAACATGATAGAATTCCGTTGCGCCAAACTACGAAACACGGTGAGAAAAAGATACATAACGAACACATTAGTGTGAAAACAGTCTTTTGTGCTGCAGTGTTTTGTGCGTGTTTTTTCACAACGTGTCCACTACTATTAGCAGTTTTGTGCAAAAAGAGTAAACCAATATGATGATTTGGCAGCTAGGGCGCCGCTCTCTAAGTTTAGTGTTGCGCAAGGGCTTTTATCTCGACAAGGACGCTGAAAGCTACATGGACAGGGATAACTAGCAAAGACAAATGATGCAAACGATACGCCTGTCATGACTTGGAGTGTGTGTATCACAAAACACAACAGCTCTCTCCAGGTGTGATTGCAATACGCATGTGTTAGTGTTTCTGCAGTGTACCGTATTTACTCAACTCTAGGCCGACCCTGATTCTAAGCGGACCCTCAAGAGTCCACGATGGCACTGAAACACCTCTGTAACAATCTATAGACCAAAAGCACCAATATGTAGTGCGATGAAACATCTGCTGAATGACAGCCTTTGAAGTAGCGCGACTACGACTTCCTTCATGAAGAGAGAGCGTCTAAGAAAGTGACAGCTTCCCTCCCCTATTGTGAACTCTAACTGCCGCGCACAAATGCACAATTTGGCTAAGCGCGTCTGCATTAGACACCAGGCATATTCTTTTTTTCTAAGCACGAGGGGTGGTCAGGACAATTTTTAAGAAACATTTATCTAAGCAGTAATACATTCAACTCAATTCCTTGACTAGGAGTGTTAAGAACCTTTAGTCATGACTTGACTTAGCCATGTCTTGATGAGAAAACATAACCTATGGATAGCATACACTACTAAGAACATCTCAGGCAAATGATGTATTTAAATGTGAAGCGCAACATTGTCATTTTCTCAGGCACCCCCCTCAAGTATAGAGGCCTGAGTGGCACTCTCATCGGAACTGCTGGCACCGCCTATGTGACATCAAACAGCAGATGGCACACTATCGGCCAGTAGCCAACATAAATAAAGAACAACGCATGGATCAGATGGGGGTGCCACCGCGTGCCAATGCAGCGCTACACGGTCAGCCAGCATTCACACTCACTCACAGGAATTGCAACAGAAGAGCACCAATCAAATTTCATCATGCGCTCAAGGTCATGACAAGCTCTGAGGTAACTTATTTCCTCCTAATTCCTCTGTTCGATCGTTATCGGCTCGAACCCCTTCACGAGACCTGAAAATGCATCGCAGGTGCCAACCTTTTTGTCATAGTACTGCCGTCGTTTTGTGGTTCCGGGCCGTGGACCGCCAGGCTGGATGTCTTCCACGGGAAAGCGGCCAGCCGACCCTTGGTCCAGAGCCATTCGCATGGCCTCCTTGCCTTGTGGAACCAGGTTGTCGTCAAGTTCACCTGCACCGGGTTGTTTGTTAGCGACGATTAGTCAGAAAACTTATTCGGTATTTGTCAGCAACATGCAGCGGCTAAAGGTTATCAAAACCGAACGAAGCACATCCGATCACACTGAACGAGACGGCACAGCTCACCCATTTTGTGCAGCTCTTCGCACGTCCTGAGCGCCGCTGCCTGCTTCGCCAGAAGCTTGCTTGGCATTGGGTCCCCCTGTCAGTTCAACAAACAAAGGTTTGCTACACGACAAACAGGCTTGGCCTTGCTGGCTTTTAGCACAAGTTTCTAATGCCTAAGCATTTAGAAATGTCATGACGAGTGATTTAGCATGAGGAAAGCATGCACGAGTTGTCTGCCCCCAACAGCAGCAACCCCTAGTGCAAGAAATGAAAAAAAAAAAAGCAAAACATCAGAAATCAATATATATAAGTAAAAAAAAAGGATGTTTGTCCATCGGACTAGAACAAACAATATTTAGCACAGAAACGCAAGGCTACACAAGGCTATCTATGAAACAAGTAGAACACACAAATGTACCACACATAAGCTGGTGCAATGGCAAAATTACTTGAAAAGGAATGGAAAATGCTCCGAGACCTTTTTGTGTTGAGTGGAAGAGCAGCACTAGGTGCTGACCACAGCTATAAACAAAAACAAAGGGTCAATAGTGAAAAGTTAGCTTATTTTTAAAGAAATTAGTATTTCACACAGTTGCTTAGCTGCCTCCTAATACAAAATAGACACGTAAATATAAGTTCACTGCAATGTTTTGCTGGACTGGAAGTCATGCGATGCCCTCGTTACCTTGAACAAATTAAAAAAAAATATTGTTAGAACAAAACAGAGTACTGTATGTACTCAATTGTTACGTGGGCAGTGTTTTTTTCATTGTGTCCAAGGATAAAAAGTAAAACCCAAAAAGGAAGGTCAGCTTTTTGTTGCGTCCAGAAAAAAAAATAATAAGGCCTCCAAAGTAACAATAGGGCAGCAGGGCCATAAAAAGCGCACTCACTTTTCATAGAATGTTTCAAAAGCGGTAATTCGCACCAACCCACACGATGTGTTGAACTTTTGTGTTCGCGGGTTACCCATCTCCCGAGTGAGATTGCTCGCACTAAACTGCTTCAGTTAAACACCTACCATCATGAGGCGATTGCAATCAGTGACAGATGAAATCAGTGACTCCAATTCAAAAGGGCAGCCGCGATGAGAGCCACAGACACCATGTGTGTCGTGCTTCCACCTGAAAAGGAGCTCCTGCTGGACATGCGACTCGTAGATGGTCGCCTTCACTCACATCGAGACTTCGAGCAGCAGCTGATTTCTACAGCTCTCAAAATAACGCTCTTCGAACGGCTGTCGTATTGAGAGCGACACGTTCCCATCACAAGGGGAGTCGAAGGAAAGTCAAAACACCCGAAAGCAACCAAAGCCACCGAGACCACTGCACATGTTGCCAACATGAATCGTGCAATGACCAAAGCCGTAGTCTATCTAGAATTGGGTGCATCATTGCAGTTTCACAACAACTTCAATTCCGATATTGCATAGCGAAGCGAGGGTCGACTTCAGGCACCAAGAATCTTGAGAAAAAACTTGCGCTACATACGAGTAAATGTGGTGCATATGCTACAGCGACGCGAGGCAAGCGTCCAACAGGATGTCACGACCAGAAACACCTGACAGCTAAAGGGCTCATGAGATAAGTTCAAACTCCGCTTATGTTATCGTCGTTATTTCTCGTTTCATAAAAGTTTCCTCGCTGGTGACCTAGAATATTGATGAATCAGTGCACTCTTTGATGTCTGTGCCTCCCCTTTCAGCTGGCCACCATTCACTAGAAGGCAACGGGGCATGCTGCGCCCCTGGACTCACCACGATGCATCGCCTCAGGGGAGAATTGATGGGCAGCCGCAGCGAACAGCTGTACAGGGTCTCTTCCGAGCCTTCTGTCTCGACCTCCGCCATGCTGCTGATGGGCGTTAACCTCGTGAACGTGTCGCTAGGCAGCTTGGCGCAGTATCTGGAGAAGAACCGAAGAGAAAAAACATTGAAGGCTCTTTAAGCACCATGGCGAAAGCGTGGAATTTCAAAACATAGTCAAACTCCTTTATGAGAGACACTGATGTAGGAGGCAACGGGGTAAAAGAAACACCAGAGCACCCACATCAAAACAGGGATTGACAAGAAAATGCATACGAGGTGCCCTGCTGATAGGAGACACCTCATATAAAAGACAAGAATTGCTCCTGGTGCAGGTCTCTTATAAAGGGGTTCAGCCGTATAACACTAGAGGGAAATTAGGCACCAGTGTCTATCCCCTTCAGGCGCGAATTATGATGCACTGTCTGCAGATGTGTCAAACCCGCACGGCATGATTCCAAGACACTCAGTATTACATTACAGGGAAGTAAATGAAGGAATGTGCGGTCTTGCAGGAGTTTTAGTAATTAATGTCAATTAACATGCAGTTGAACATTTAATTATTTTGCACTCGGTCAGCTTCATTCCTTGCATAAAAAAATTAATTAGGAGTCCCAAAAGGCACGGCCAGTTTGTTTTTTGGTTGTACAGTCGACTCTCGCTAAACAGAACATGAAGGGACCAAGGAAATGATGATGATGATGTGCGGTGTTTTGTGGCGCAAAGTACACTTGATGGCCAAAGAGCGTTAGGTCATAAGACGAGATGTGAACAATGAATATGTTCGGTGGCTGTATAAGAGCCTTAAAATTTCTCAGACTACAGTGGGTAAAATATAGAAGCACAGTCGAGCCCGACTACATCGAACCCGTTTATATTAAAATATCCCATATATCAAACAATTCCTAAACACGGTAAGTTTACATTCAGAATATATAGCAAAAGTTACTGTTTTATCAAACGAAAATAGCAACGAAAACCGATATATGAAACTCCATGTGCCTCAAAAGTGCCCCAGCAAGTTGGCTTTCCCTCGCGATGGCGGGAAAAACTGCCGGCGCCACCCTAGAAAAAGTTGGTTAGACCCGGTTGTGCAAGGGCGAACACCCCCCTCCAAGAAATGATCCTGGCCCGCTCGCAGCGCTTACAGCCAATCAGAGGCCATCGTGCTTTCTCCGAGGCACGGAAACGGTAGAAGTGAGCGCCATTTTTTTCTTTCTTTATGCTTGTGCGCCTGCTGCTGCCGATTCAGCGTGATCTGTGGTGTTGCCTGTTGGCGCGCTGTCATCATGGCTTGCGCAAAGAAGCAAAGTTGCTGTTCGCCGCGAAACTCGAAATTATCAATCAGGTTGAGCGCGGTGAAAAGAAGTCCGACGTCGCCGCCGCGTACAAAATTCCAAGGAGCACCTTGAGTACTATCCTGAAGAACAAGGCAGACATCAAGGCCAAGTCGGACAAAAGGCCAGGTGCCCGTGGCGCCCGACATGAGCGCGCTGCTGTGTACGAAGATGTTGAAGCGGCCGTTTACAAGTGGTTTGTGGACGTTCGGTCGCGAAACATCCTGGTGTCCGGCCCTATGATCGAGCAGAAAGCCAAGGACCTTGCTTTTCTGCTTGGCAGGAATGATTTCCAAGGTGGTTCAGGCTGGCTTCAGCGGTTCAAAGAACAAACACGACATCGTTGGCAAAGCTGTTACAGGTGAAAGCAGAGCGGCGGACCTGGACAGCGTAGAAAAATGGCTCGAGGAAAACTGGCGAGATATCGCAGCAAGATATAGAGCCCAAGATATCTTCAATGCGGATGAAACCGCTCTACTTTGGCAAATGTTGCCAAACAAGACACTTGCGTGTCGTGGCGACAAAACAAGCAGCGGCAAGGCAAACAAAGCTCATGTGTCCGTGCTGTTGGCAGCTAAATTAGACGGATCGAAAAAGCTTCGAGCTCTGGTTATCGGGAAAAGCACGGCACCGCGGTGTTTTCGAAATGCGCTGTCACTTCCAGTTACCTACCGAGCAAACTCAAAAGTGTGGATGACCGGGGAGCTTTTCAGCAGATGGCTATCGTCGTGGAATGATGATTTGGTAGGCGAAAATCATAAGGTGTGCCTGCTCGTGGACAATGGTTCATCGCACCACTGCAGTACCACCTTCAGCAACATCGAGCTGCGTTTTTTGCCCCCGAACACTACGTCTGTACAGCAACCACTGGATCAAGGCGTTATACGCGCAATGAAAGCCGGCTATCGGAAGCGCCTGGTGGAGAGGCTGCTGCAGAACCTTCGTGTTGGCAGGGAGCTTAAGATCGACTTGCTCGGAGCTATTTCTATGTTGAGTAGATCGTGGGCAGATGTCAAGAAAGAGATGATCCAGAACTGCTTTAGGCATGCCGGCTTCCGCATGCCTGGTGATGACACCCCAAATTCTGACAGCACTGAAGACACCGCAGGTGTTTCCGCCGAAGTTTGGAACGAGCTGGCAGAGTTCCCGGGTGCTATCGACGGATCGACATTCGACGAGTTCGTCAGTGCGGACGATCATGTCCCCATCATGGGCCAATAACAGGATGAGGATTACATTGCAGACGTCGTGCCGACCACGAGCCAAAGCGACAGCAATATGGAAATCGACGACGGCCCATTGCCTACATCCTCCAAAGTGATTAGTGCACTTGTGTTGGTCCGGCGCTATTGCTTGAATGTGGAAGGTTTGCTGCCTCAGCTGCTCCGACTCGTTGGACAATGTGGAGGCATGCGTGCTGTCGCAGCCAGTGAAGTCGTTGACACAGAAAAAAATCCCAGACTATTTTGTTCCACAGTAGGGCATGCAAGCAAGCCTCCATATTATTAAATTACTTTTCTTCTAGTTTGTTATGTGCCTTTGTGTCAAAACCTATACCGGGCCTATATCGAATTATGCCATATATCGAAGTAATAAACGTTTTTGGCGAGTTCGATATACCCGGGTTCGGCTGTAATAAAATAATAAAAGTGACGTAATATATATAGTAAAAATGGGTGACAAAAGGTTCTGATAATAAAAGCATGTGTAAAAATATTTGGCAATAGCACAAGTGCCTCATCAGCGCCCTTGTGTCCAAGGGCCGTGAGGCGAGTGCTTTTCAATGTAGCCACCACAGCAGCAACCTCTCTTGAGAGGTCGCGATACGCAATGCGCAATGCCTGGGTGTATTACATGATAGAAGCGGATATCTCTTAAAAAAGCTAGCACAGATTTATGAATGAAAAGTGGTTCCCTACCGACGAACATTGCAGGGTGTAATGGTATATGTTGTCGATAGGGTGATAGAAAGTGTTGTCTTTTTAGAGGGTCTAATTGTTCCCACTGGATTAAAACATGAAAAACTGTTAGTGCTTCACCACATCTGTCGCACAATGATGGATCGCCACCGGACAAAAGATATGAGTTTGTCGTGTATGCATGTACTATACTGAGCCTCGTTAGTGTTACCTTTGTACGACGTGATTTTGATAATGGCGGCCAATGACCAGAGTGTGGCTTAATAACGTGTAGCTTGTTCTGTGTGTGTCTATTTCACTTGCTCTGCCAGTAGTCCCTAAGCTTTCGTTTGAGAGACGGTTTAAGATCAAGGGCCGGGATTGATATGGGCGTAGTGGCAGTGCTTTCGTGGACGGATGCAGCAAGGTGATCCGCCATCATGCTGCCTTGGATCTCACGGTGCCCTGGCGCCCAGCACACTACGACATGTTTGAGTGTGTAGAGTGTGTAGAGTGTGCATAAATAAAGTGAAGTGAGACGAGGTCAGGTTTTTTTGTTTTTTTAAGAGTTTGCAGAGCTTTTACAACATTGAGAGAGTCCGTGTAAATAACTGCTTTTTGTAGTTGTAATTGTTTAATGTGTTTAGCGGTCGTGAGTATCGCGTGAGCTTCCGCTGTGAATATACTTGTATCTGGATGTAGAGGGCCAGCATCCGAAAAGGATGGGCCGACAGCAGCGTAGGACACAGAGGAGTTAGACTTGGAGGCATCTGTAAAGAACTCAGGACGTGTGTATTTGTGTTGAAGTTCCAGGAAGTACGTTTGGATAAGGGCGATGGGCGTGTGTTTTGTAACTTCTTGGAAAGACACATTGCAGTCTACAGTCTGCCAATGCCACGGTGGCGGGTATGCTACAGGAGCCATTAAACTGTGTTCAAGTGACACACCAGTTTCCTCAGCTAGACCCTTCAGGCGAACTGAGTAGGGCTGCCTCATTGGAGACCTGTTTTGAAACAGAATGGAGCTCGACAAATCATTAATAGTGGAGTATGAGGGGTGCTTCTTGTCTGCCTTCACTTTAAGGAAATATAAAGCATGTAAGTTCTCTGCAGATGAAGCGACCACTCATTTGACTCTGTGTAAAGGCTTTCTACAGAGCTAGCAACCCGTAGAAAGGTGGATGCCCAAATGGTGCACGGGGTCCAGCATCCTCAAAGCACTTTGAGTTGCAGACTGATAAACAATGGCCCCATAATCTAAGTGGGTGCGAATGAGGCTTCTATACAAATTCATGAGACATTGCCTGTCACTACCCGACGGAATACGTGACAACACTTTTTTTAAATACTTGATGTGCAGTATGAAGGTCAACTTGTTGTCCAAGATTAGGCCTAAGAATTTATGCTCGGCATTAACAGGCAGACGTTGAGACCGTTCAGTTGAATGTCAGGTTCTGAGCGCATGCCTCTCTTTTGGGAGAACAAGACACACGTGCTTTTTTGTGGGTTCAGTCGGAATCCGTTTTCCTCTGCCCACGTGGAGACCTTGTTTAAACCTAGCTGAACCTGCCACTCACACATTGCCAGGCTGCATGACTTAAAGCCAAGCTGGACGTCATCGACATATGTACAATAGAACATATTGCGGGGGATGGACAGGTGCGAGGAATTCATTTTGATAATAAAAAGTGTACAACTAAGTACACCACCTTGCGGTACTCCCGTTTCTTGAACAAATTTTTGGGAGAGAACACTGCACACATGGACACGGAATGTCCGATTGGACAAGTAACTCTCGATTATGGGAAGCATTCTACCGTGCACACCCAGGTGAGACAGGTCTCTTAATATGCCAAAACGCCATGTTGTGTCATAAGCCTGCTCGATATCGAGGAACACAGAGAGGAAGTATTGTTTGTGGATGAAAGTGTCTCAGATCTCAGCCTCAATATGCACCAGGTGGTCGGTGGTAGATCTACCCTCTTGAAACCCGCACTGGAATAGGTCGAGTAGATTGTGTTTTTCAAGGAAATGTAAAGGTCTGTGGTTTATCATCTTTTTAAAAAGCTTACAAAGGCAGCTTGTAAGTGCGAAGGGCCTATAACTTGAAACTGAGGAAGGTAGGGACCAAGAAAATGTGTTTTGTTTAACAGGAGTTCTGTTTACTGACAGATGAACACATGTGGAGAATCCAAGAATGAAACCAATCGTGCTGGAGAAAGTCGTTCCATTTAAGCAGCATTTTGCGGTACTCTTGGGATTCATATCGTAACCTGAGCCCCAAATGAATGCACCAAAGATCCTAAATGCGCCACAGGTTTATAAGGCGTGAGAAATATTCAAAGGATTTCTGCTTAGCTGTGGCTATGTTTGAGAGAGGGAAAGAGAGTGAGATATCTGTTATGGTAGAATAGCTGAAAAGTCAATCTGAATGAAAGTTCCAACATTCTACTCACCACTGGCCAAGGTGAATAACCAGATGAAAGAATTTTAATATCTAGCTGGATTTCTGAACCTTCCCAGCTGGAAGATTTCCAGTTCACTAATTCAACTACATAAAACTTCAATTCATCTCAAGTTTCAATAACCGACTGGAATATGGCCAAGTTCCAGCCAGATATTCATCACTTAAAGCAAAATTGTTATAGTCTTTTTAACAAGAAAGATTTTCAGCTCCACAACAATTAAAATAGAGAGAGGAGTCACTCATTTTAAGAATGAAGAAAGTGGTGCAAAAAAAAAAAAAAGAACCACCAAAGACTCTTCAAGTGACTCACCGGTTGACCAAGGCAATGGCAGTGGACATGCTGACCCTGGGAGCGTCTTCGGCTTCCAGCGGCTTGTAGGCTGGCTTCAGGCTGTCCGTGTAGGCTGCATCGACTTCTTCGTCGATCGTGGTATCCTCTACGTGGCTGCGTTCCAAGAGGATCTGCGGTGATTCGAGTCGTGCCACACATTAAGATGATTCCTAATATTTTCAGCATCAAATAAAGATAACAGACTACAAATTAAAAAAATGAACACATAAAATTAACGCATAATTCAGCAAGTGTAGATACCAAAACCCCAGTACGTACAAAAAAGTAAGCGCGACACGGAATTGACGAGGACGGGATAGAGGAAACACACATGTAGCGCTTGTGCACTCTCTCTCTGTCTCGACCTCATCAGTTCGGTGCCGCGCTTAGGTACTTTTTTTTAACAGGCTACACCAACAAGGCCAACAAGTCACCCAATATGTATACGCACAAAGAAAACCACACGAGGCTTAAATGTGGAAGACTGCGTGTTGGGTCACCATATTTTGAAAGGTAAAGCACGATGACGGCAATGGACAAAAGGGAGTGTACACACACGTGAAGTGCCACTTGCCACATTGTTTATTTAGAGAGGGCCACAGCATATACAGACCACATGCTGTCGCAAATCGTCAATGCACAGTCGCATTCAAGAGTAACAACTCCTTTGGCGGTAATGAATTCGAAGTCACGTTAAAACAGGTACACCAACTGTCACACTGTTTTGTCGTGCGATAGGAAGCACACAGGACAAACTGAGCAACGCCTGAATGACCGACTTAGAAAACCCAACATCAGAAATGGCAGTGAAGGTCACATGGCAGTTCATAGTCGAGATTGTCAATGTAGCCAGGATCTCCGCGCCTGCTCTATTGTGGCTGTAAGCGACGGCAAATGTGTAAGGTTAATCACCGAGACTAAGAGCAGGTCTAAGAGCAGATCAAAGCAGGTGATAAGTGTGTTAACATGGAATCATTTTCAATATTATCAAAAAAGTTGCCAAACACAATGGGACTGTGTGTTGACAATTTGTGACAGCATGTGGTTCATCTACACTGCGGTGCTTTCTGAACAAACATTGTAGGAAGTGGTGCTTTGTGTATGGCTCTCTCTTTCGTCAATTGTGGTTTCACATTACATTTAAACGTCCAGTAAAGCCCTGTTGTAAGGAAGTCGGCGGGACGGCGAAAAGTTAGATATAAGCGGTAGGTTCGATATACGCGACTATGTCATAACAGCTCAGCAAGTACAGCTAAATCAGCCATGACAACTTCCCAGAAGTGGTATACAGTGAGAAAAACCTTTATTTACACAAAAAAAGGACAGTCAGCTGGCTTTGGCAGGTGCTTCTGCTGGGCACGAAGAGTGCCTGTTGCAGATTGTTCAGGCAAATTATAACATCTTGGTCGCCGCCCGCGCACTCCACTCTAATTCGCGACAGACAGAGGCTCTCCTGTGTTCGCCACTGTTGATATTTCACGAGGCTGTTCGTCTAGCAGCTCATCTTCCTCGTCGGGACCTCCAAGCAAGTAGACTATTTCGGCCGGCTAGTCAACCGGGGCCTTGCCGCCTTCTCCAGTATCAGCAAAGGAAGGTTGTGCTCCCCCGTCCTGTTAGCACCGAACTGCACTGTAGGCAGGAGTGTTTTTTGCTTTCTTTACATTCTCGTGAAGTTCCGTCTGGTGTAGTGCACGTGCACTTCGGCAAAAGTTTGTAAGAGGATGCCCCCTCGTCTCTATCTGCGTACAGCTGAAGTAGGACACTCAGCCGACGCTTGCACCATACGTCCGTGACATCGCGGTCCACGGCTGCACTTTCACCAACAATAAATTTTGCAGACATGCCGTGCCGTATCTTCTTACGTTCAAAACCAGCCGCTGTGCACCTAAAATCTTGCTTGCCCATTTGGGTGGCTAGGGCTTCGGCTTTTGCAGTAAATGCAGGCCGATTCACAAGATGGTTTGCACTTCTAGTGTTTTTCAGCCATTTCAGAAGAGCTCTTTCCACTTCAAAATACATAGAATGAATCACGGTTGCACTTTCGTTTGGCCGAGAAACTTTTCTCGAAGCCGCCTAGTACTACGGCATCCTTATTATTCAGAACAGTCGATAATGTTGACATCGGTATTCCGAATCGTCTTGCTCTTGCGATTTCAGACTTCTGCTGACCTTTCTTTTCCACCTCACTTATCAGTTGAACTTTCTGCTCCAATGCTAGACACTTCCGTGCAAGCGCCGGTGGTGCCATTTTCACTTGACGGTCACTAAAAGCACACGATGCGCACCAATAACATCACGGGTTCACACAATCCTAGCACAACACATGCGCACGTGTGTCTTCCAAACACAGATTAAAAAAAATTGGCCTCGTATCTGCATGTTAACTTGCAAATGTCGTCGAAAGACGATAGTCTTGCGTGTGGAGAGAGTGAACAAAACATTTGATGTTCAGCGCGAGAAATCGGTAAATGCTATTCTGGAGGCGCTCGAGCGTGCAGCGGAGGCGAACGAGCGCATCCAGTCACGTCAACACGTGAGACATGAGTGCTATATGGAAGTTTTCTTGGAAAACGAAGCACGTGACTCTGAGATGGCCATGCGCGCCCGTCTCAGAGGTGATAAGGTGTGGAACGCAAGGCGACGAGTAGGTGCCACCACCGTGTTGTCTTAGCAAAGCGTTGGAAACACTCACCTTTTCGTGCAAGAGTTGCATGATCAGCGCAGCCTGATATACGCAACAATCCTTAGCATTACCTATGTATACCTTTTCTAGTAAAAGACACACATACAGAATTTATACGTGTTGTTATGGTGCCTCAGATATGTGAGCAATAATTGCTTTTTAATTGACAATCGCACAAGTTTGAACGCTGAATCTTGAGCAACATTGGTGGGCGCTGCAGATGGGGTCGGTCGTTTGGGGTATCATCTGGTCACTTTAATTCCTTTGAAGACATAGTTAAAGTGTATAAACAGACAAATGCACAGACAGACAGACAGACAGATTGTGAGAAGAGCCTGCACCACTACTGTATCGCAGGTAGACAGACAGACAGACAGACAGACAGACAGACAGATCAAAATTTTAGTGTCGAAGGTCTCCAAGAAAGACTATTGTCTTTAAAAAACCCAGCCGCCCCAAGGCTCCGTACTGGTCACGTGACACTACCGGCGTAGTGGTGAGCAGCCGGCATGTAAGCGAGAGTGTCCGGCAGCGGCCTTCGTACCAGAGTGGGTGCAGAGGAGAATGGGTGAAATACGCACCGCAAAGGCTCTCACACCATCTGCACGTCTCTGCACTGACACGCTTTAGCCTGGCGACGCTAGCGCGCACACCACTCGCTCAGCGCAGGACGTGGATGAAAAAAGCGCCAGCAGTAGCTCGCCCGCTCTTAGCGCAGCCGTGAGTACGGATCCACAACTTGTTACTTCGCTCTAAGCGGAGCAAGCTATTAGCATGCTTCGAGTAATCCGGTCTAAAATACACTTATAGGGGCCGGGACTACGTGAGACTTCGATAAAAGTGATGATTCGAATAAAGCAACTTCATTGTAACGAGGGTTTACTGTATCAGGTAGGAAGGGGAGTACAGACTAATTTTGATAACATACGGTTAATTTTTAATAAGCACCTAAATGTAAGTACACGAGTGTTCTTGGACTTCGGCCCCATCAAAATGTGCTGACTGTAGCCAGAAAAACCAACCTGCGCTCTTAAGCTTCACAGAACAAAACCTTGCCTGTTTAAGCTATTGTGATGAGTACAAAATGGCCTAGCACATTAGGAAAACCTCCAGGCTTCAGGCATTAAAGCTTCGTAATTACGAAAGACCGAATTCGCTCTACAGAGCTTTTGAAAATGCCACAATGGAAAAAATGAAATGAATATCAGACGCCCCGTCGCTTTGGGTCCACTTTGTCTGCGTCCTTTGCACTGTTTTGTGTGCCCAGTCAAGAAGAAACAACTTGTCTAAATCGAGGTATTGTGACAGCACAGTTTCACTAAACAGCCCTTTTCCTTTTATTATTACGGTAGACTCTCAGCAAACGAAAATTTGTTGCTTAAAAAGAACTGCCTCCATCCAATTGGTTTCCTACTTGGATTCTCCACCCTAGATCACCTCTCAGTAAACATAACTCCTGACAAAACACATTTTCTTGTTTTTTGAGGCTCTGTTAAAGGGGATCTACTGTATGATAAAAGCTTGTTAATTTGTATTTTATGAAACTGTCGTAATTAACCAAATGCAGAATTACTTAAAGTATAAAAAATCCATAATTAATTGTCTATTATATCAATTCCATTTAATTTTCTTGAGGAATATGTAAATCTAATAAACATTTTGCATAAGAGCAGAGAAAAAGACACATTTTTCATACTTCCTGCAACTTCATTCAAAATGTTCACTTTGTTCACATTAAGACCCTCTTGTCCTAAGCCATAAAATGCTGTGAATTGATGCCTTATTACGTGCCAAAGTGATTGTGGATAATGACTACTTATTACTGAAAGTCCGCAACCACTTCAGCTGTAATCCGCGAACATCGTCTTCGCTGCTTCGCGTCCCATATATGCGGCACTACGTGCTTGGCGCACTTTGAGAATTGTCCGAGCTAGCTGGGTAGCGGCCAAATGTAGCTGAGTCAACCAAAGTTTGATGTCATTGAACAATTTACACCCTGGTCGAGACCAGAGGGCACCTCCAAATTATGTGATTTCCCAAATTCACGAATGTCAAATTAACGAGCACTTAGTGTAATAAATTCCCCTGGTACCCCCCTATATGCAGCTGGAACAGCTTACAATCATCAGGAGAAACAACATGTTTATCTGTAGCTTTCAAAGATTACAATAAAAAGTGAAAGCCATGTCTAGCCAGTTAAACAACATTTTCTTACAGACTAACAGCTTCCAAGACAGGTTGCCGGAAAGCTATGGGTAATCAAGGTGTAAGCTTGTGGCGACTCCATTACTGGCTCGACATATCTGTGCCCTTTCAAATTTGCATGTGAGGCAACGATTATTTATCTCACTATCAATATTGAAAATTAACAGTAGATTCTCTTAAATCAAACCTCAAAAAAGTATATGTGTTCCATTTACAAAGTGTTCCATTTATTAAGAAATGAACAGGGTTACAGTCTTCAGGCATAAAACCAATAATCTTAGAGGAAACTGTACCGTTTAAGCAGCTACACTGTTTAGGAGTGCTCCATTCCCTAACAGCCTGCTGCAACTACACATGCAGCAGACCTAATTTAGTCCCAAGCGGGAGGAGCAATATGGTATACGTAAGCGAAACAGCGTATATGCAAGAACACAAATGACAACCGCACGCAAAAGTAGTGTACTGGTAAACATATACAGAAATTGACAGGGCTACAGTTACTAATAGTTGCAGACTTCAAAGCACCCAAGCGAAATAGTCTCGCGTGATAAAGTAATCTCAGCGTGAACCGGCAACATGCAACAGGTGGCAACAAGCTCGCAGCAACATTCGACACATCTCAACAGGCCGACCTGTTCGGTGGTGCGGTAATCATGCAGGTCGCCCAGAAAGCGGCTGCTTTCGTCGTGCGGCACCAGCACGAAGTATCGGGATCCGGCGGCCTTGGCCTTGCCCTTGGACTGGATGTACGCCCGGAAATTCTCGGGTGGATCGAAACGCACCACCAGGTTGCAACGGGGCACCTGTGAAAGAAACGGTTGGCAAATCACAGCACGCTCACAGCCACGAATTGATGCGTTGAGGTTTCGTCCACTCGCACCGACGGACTGGCACGTTACCTCACTCTCACCTTTTTTTTCTTTTTCTTTTTGTTTCCAGCACACCTCATACTGAGGAGCTATGCTCGATATGTTCATCTCACAAAATGTCCATTTCGACTGCTACTGACTGGCTAGAGTTCAGTGTGAACCCGGTTTCCCGTTTTCTTTTCCACGATGTTATTTTGACATCACAGAGCTTTCACAATTCTCGGCACAAATTAGAGGGACAGAATGCATTTCATTGCAATGAACCCATCCTCAAGAGATATGTTTTTTTTGCTGCTCTAATGTCGGAGGTCATGCATAAACTCCAACTCTGCGATCACACTAGCCCTCAAATCAGGTTTAATGCTGCCACTCGTTCAACGTACCTGTGAAGATTGGCACACATTCCCTACATTGTTCTCAAGTATCGGGGACAAGCTCACATGCAAGGACAGACTTGCCAAGTTTGTTTACGTGATCCGCGATTGTACATTTCATCCACCTTATTCAAACACTGGGATTGTGCTATGCAGGTGCGGTGCGTCGGCGTAGTTAGGAGAGCAACGACGTCACGACTTGCCACCCTCTTGACTACCAATTGAATGGACCTTGTCAAATGACAAGCCCACTGGATGGACAGTTTCAGAACTGCTCTCTTGCTTTACGCATAATCATTTCCACGTGGTTGTGACGGCTGGAGACTTGGAACCCAAGAAAGCCCAGATAAAACACTACATTTGGTATGCCTGTGCCCAGAAAATGAAGTCACAATACGATGACAGTGGCGAGCACAGTCATTGGGCATCGATAATACAACACTTGGTGAAACACGTCAGCTTTTATAGATGCCTCAGCGATGCCTTTTATAGATGCCTATAGAAAGCTCCAGCGCTTTTGCTGGTGCTAGAATTAGTTCTAAAATAAGTTCAACTGGGCACAGCGTGTGCACACTCTCATCGTAGCGCTCTGAAGCAATCGCAAAGGTTTCCATGCATTTAGGCATGGCCCGCAGAGAGTGGCAGCATGAGTAAGTACGACTGAAGCCCAGTCGCGTGCAAATAGTGAAACAAGCGTGCATGAAAACACAAATGCAAGGCATGCACAACTTTTCGCCTAATCTAGGAGCTCCTTCATGCAAAAATTTAGTACAGGTGCTAACATTTTAATTTGAATTCACTTTGAAAGGGTACTTGAACAATATTTATCTCCCTTGTTTACTAAGTAGCTTGTCGAGTCGATTCATTAGGCACACAGTTGCAGCCGATAAATTCAATAAGAACGGTGATGGAGGTTAATTAAGGGGAGGCGTGGCAATGAAAATTATCTTTCTTATTTATGAAGCCAGAGAGATGAAATCCGGGATGCAGATGTCACTTGTTGTGCTGATATCGCAACTGAGATCGGTTTCAAGCCATCTAATATAACTTTTGAGTTACAACACTTGATAGACTCTCACGGTTATTCCAAAATTAATTAGCTAATTAGACACAAGTTCGTCAAAATTGTTTCATAAGGATATTCACAAGGGTTCACTCTGTGCCATAATGCTATTGGTTTACTTTTAATATTTAAGTTAGCACACAAATATTTTTTTTAATGTCCTGGACATATTGTCTTACCAACAACTTTTACAAAAAGCCAATTACAAAAGTCTGTACGATGTGCACACAAATATGGACAGCCTTACGGCACTCACCAATGTCTCACAATTGAAGTGCAGAAAACGGAATGGCTATAACCTAATTTGTTGTGAAATGGCACAGGGATGACTGACAGCAACTGCTCAAAAAATGAAAGCTGAGAAAATCGAGCTCAAAGAAATTGGAGCTAGAAGCTGATAAAACAAAACTCTGAAGGAAGCTGGCTTTATTTTTTATTGGAGAAATGCAACATTGATGCTATCTTGAGCTTCAATCTGCCCTCTTTACGATGACGCCAGTATGATGGCACTGTGCATAGGGAAAGCTTCAAACTTGCACTTTGCTATGCCCAATTTTCACATAACTTTTGACGACAGCCAACCAGTAAAATGCTTGTTTCTCAACTTCTACTACTTATTTTGGTCTAAAATCACACTATGATGTAAAACATGGTCTCAGAATTACAGAAAGATTAATTGAAAAACTGAACATTTTGAACAAATTTACAATTCCCATTGGCACATCCCCCCTTAAACACAGTCCCCAACGGCATGTGAGTTTTCTGTGTTTCTGTGCAGTTGGGAGTCGGATGTGCCACACCAATGAGTTTCATAGAATAATACCTAACGGGGAATCTGGCGCTAGTGTCTACGTGGGCTCCTTCAGCGGCGCTTGTACCCCCATGGGAATAATGGGAAGTACAGGCTTCGTATCCGCTTTGAATGGATTACGTTCTTGAAATTCACGATGCTTCTTTTCCGAGTGTGAAATGAAGTGATATAAACTGAAATTTAAACTTGCTTCAATTATTTGTACACCAACTTTATTGCAAAAATTTTTCGTGACCAGGCGGCAAAAGTGAAACCTAGGCAAAGTCAACCTACAGGGTAAGCATTCCAGATTTGGCAACAAGAATTAATTATTTTTTACAACACTTGAAAACAAACATGCTTGTTTTTCTCTAGAAAGTATGTATTATTTATTTATTGAAATAATACAACTTGAAAAGCTCCAACGCCGCAGCCTTTTTTATCGCACCCCACTACCTGTGCTGCACAAGAAACGAAACTGAAACTGTAGAAAAAAGTTCGTAGATAGCTAACCTTATCCAATCGGAAGCCTGCACTTCCCATATTTCCCATAAAGGTACACGATCGCAGCGCCAGATTCCTCTCTAGGTATTATTGTATGGAACCCTATGTGCCGCTCTAATGGTGTTTCGTACAACATAGCATAAATGCTGCAGGCTCCCATAGTTCTTCAAAAGGGTCTTTAAAGAGTGGATTCTTAGAGTGTCTTCAAAAGCTTTGCAGTAGCTTAGTTGCATTCCAAACAGAAAGAAAACAATGCCCATCGACACTGACCTCGATCCCTTCTTGCACGACACTCGTAGCCACCAGCAGATTGCATTCCCGCGACCGAAACTTCTGGAGGACTTCCTCCTGCCGCTGAAGTCCAAGCGGTGTGGTCAGCAGGTTTGGCAAACTCTGCTGACCACTGCGATTTGAGCTCCCGTCTCCGAGGGCAGGCGGAGTCGTCCGCCCCACCAAAAAGTTCGGGGTGATGAAGCCGTACTCGTTCGGGAAGCGGGTCGCCAGCTTTGTCAGCCACATGCTGAGGATGTAGGCGGTGATCCTCTGCCGCACAAACACAATGCCGCACAGCGCGTTCGGGTCATCGACAAGGTCGGCCCGATGGCCCGCAGGGCGAGACGACACACCCACGGCGTTCGACGGACGCGTTGCTGGCACACCGACGGAAGCAGTAGACAACGCAACGCTTCCTGAACATACTGCAGCCGACGGCGCGGTACCATCGATCATGGGCACTTTCTTATCTGGCGACGATCCAGACAGAGCTTCAGAGTCATCAGAGCATCGCACAACACCGTTCACATCACTGGGCAAAACTGGAGATGTTGTGGGCTGGATCGTAGAATCCACCACTGCTGGCATGTTCGACTCCTGAGTTGACAAATCAAGCTCATTGGCAGAATTTTGCACAGCCACGCAGTTTTCCTGAACAATGTGTGAGTTGGCAATGGTACCTGTAATAAAAAACAACAAATGGCGGTGAAAGGAAAAAGTTCAGTTGAACTCACAGTTAAAGGCCCTGCAACACTTTTTCAAGTAGCCATGGAATGCATTCACTAAACAAGCTTATTGCCTCAGAAATGCACTGCCGCAAAAATTTTTAGAATTCGTCCAATACAAGCAGAGTTACAAAATTTTGACGCTGCAATTGCATTCTCTTTCCTCTCGTCCCGATGGAAGTGCTGGAAGCTAAGCAGGGAGGGATGGCACAGGGAGAGACGAACATACGCGGCTTTTCAGTGCGATCGCGCGTGCACGTTTGGGCAAGTCGCAGCCCCTAGCGGCAATCACTGTAACGAACGAGCGCGCCATGCTCGAATCAGCGAACGGCTGATACAATGGCTGTGACCAATTATTTTTGAGCTTCTTCCGTGATTTGTCGAGAGAAGAAAAAGCAGTGTTTAGCTGGCTTTGAGAATTTATTGCAAGTTCAGGGCTGCATGCTGCGCGATAACATTTGGCTCGCGTGTTCTCGGAAGCCTCAATTACCAATCAGCAGCATTTTCTGACCACGCTCAAAAAGTGTTGCAGGGCCCCTTTAAACACTGAAAGTGATAACGTAGCAGCGAAGGGATTTTATAGGAACACTCGCAGGAGTCTCACCTCAAAGGTTGAGGCTGAATGACAAAACACTGAAAGAAATGAACTGACAGATTTAGCTAAACATTTCCTCCCAATTCTGCTCAGACCAGCAACAAATAAACAAATCGCCAAGAGTGAACAAATGGGCATGTTGGTAATGCTGCTCATTTCGTTAGCAGCTCAATGATCGATGAACTGAACTACGATAGACTCTCAGTAGATAGAAACTTCCTGAAAGGAACTGCTGCTTAAATGGAACAATTGCTTCTGACAAGACTGGTTTTGTTCTTGCATTTCGCCCTCCTGGTCAACTCTCAGTAAGCATAACGCCCGTTAAACGGAACCTATTTTCCTGGCCCTTTCTGGCCTGTACACGCACTTTCTGCACAGCAGCACTGCACGTGGCGAGACATCTGCTGCACACAAGCAGAGAGCTAAAAAGCCTAGCTTCTGTTGAATGGTGCACATTTTCTTGGTCTCTTCAGGCATGTACATGTGCTACCTGTACAGCCGCACCATAAGTGCCAAAACACTTGCCGCGAGCAAGCGGAGGCACAGCCACACTGCATGTTCCGAAACACCTGCTGCGAGCAAGAGGAGAGTGAAAGGGCGCTTTCACCCTTAGCTTGAGTGCAGGAGGGGTCCCAGCAAGTGCGGTGCGGCTGTGCGTGTACAGGCCCATCAGGTTCCATTTAATGTGAGCCTGCTGTAACTATTTAGGCGAAGCTTGTTGCCAGTTTCAGATTTCGATGGTGCCAGCAGCAGCGCAGTACGTGAAAAACCCGCCGAGCGCACAGAAACGTGAGCGCTATCTGGCAGTTATTTTGGAAAACGAAGCGCACACGCCCTGCAGTGCCCATCTCAGAGGTGATAAGGTGCAGAACCCAAGGCGATGGGTAGGTGCCACCACCGTGTCGTCTTACAAATGCATTGGAAACACTTACCTTTTCGTGCAAACGTTGCATGGTCAGTGCAACGTGATAAACGCTATGGTCAATAGAATCACTTATGTATGCCTTTTCTTGTAAGAGACACACATACAGAATATTGACGTGTTGTTATGGTGCCCGAGATATGCGCAATAATTGCTTTTTGATTGACGATCACACAAGTATGAACGCTGAATCTTGGGCACTATTGATGGGCGCTGCTGATGGGGTCGGCTGTATGGAGTATCGTTTGGCCACATTGGTGCCGTATAAAATACCGTTAAGGGCGGACAAATAGACGAATGTACAGACAGACAGGCAGCCAAAACTTTTACATCGAAGGTCCTTAAGAAAGACTATCGTCTTAAAAAAATAACGGTCTCATGATCAACTAAAATGTGCACCTGTAGAAAACAAGACGTGCTTCACTGCAATACACCAGTGACGCGCAGGCAGTATGCCACATGCTTCTCGCAATGTCAGCACGTCACGATTTATCCATTCTTTCTGGGAATTTAAAAAAATTAATAAAGGACAGTCTGGAAAAATCCAGGATGTAAGCGAACCTCCGAGTGCCGGTTACTACAGCAATTCGCGCACTTGCACAGCTCGCGGAGTTCTTGCCAGCAACGCCTACTTTGAAAACTCTGGTCGAAAGCTTCAATGGTGATGTTTTACAGCCAAAACACACCGCGAATTTCATCACACTGTCCATCATTAAATTCTTTATTGTACGAGAAAAAAAGAACGAATGATCGCATCATGACGTGCTGACGCAGCGAAGAGCAGGCGCCATGCTGCCCGCGTGTCACTACTGTGTTGCAGTGAAGATGTCTTGTTTTTCGCAAACAGAAATTTTAGTTGGTCACTTTTTTTTTTTCTGCGGTGACAGCAGTAATGCCCTGAATTCCCCCTTGTTTGCTGCAAAACTGTGACCAGGTATTGCTGGAAAATATGACCCTTAGAGTCACAAACTAGCCAGCACAGCAAATGACCAGCCCTGATTTCAAGTTCCTTGCATTCCACATTTTGTATGTTCTGTTAATTCGAAAACCCGCTTAATTCGAAGAATTCTCACGGTCCCAGTGACCTTGAATCAACAAGGTTTTACTGTATTTCATATCTTTCAATAGCTTAGCAGTCATCTGATTTACAGCAAGACGCTCGCACACAAGCACAAATACAGCAAAAAAAAAAAAAAAAGCAGCCCAAGACCAACACTTAAAACCAGCTTTTTCCTTTACTTAGGCTGTGTACAAAGTGGATTCTTCATGAGTATTGCACCTGCTGGGAGCCATAGTGAGAATTTAACCTCACTCAGATGCGACTATGTCTATGAGCTGTCTATGAGTCTGAGCAGGCTAAAAATAAAAAAGTCAGCCAGCTGCACTTCGCGAACACTGTCGAAACAGCGAAGCTTATTTCTGTTATTTGTGTACCGCTATGGTGTAGTTCTACATCTTTGAAGTCTTCCATTCGTTGGCACTTAGCTTCGGCCTCTCTTGTGCGAATATCAAGATTCGCTTGGAGAAGGCCATGAAGAGGATCGCACTTCAAGGGCTTTCCTTTGCTTTGTAAGGGTGCCTCCTCACTGCGAGGGTGCACCCACGTGCCATGAGGGGGCTCGGCCCCCACGCTACACAGTGGCAATAAATGTTTCTACCACCTGGAGATTACATGCGTGTTCCCTATTCAGCTCTTCGTGACGTTCACGTCGGGTAGCTTCTTCATCAGCATAATGTGAAATGAAATGTGCGTCATCTTGAACATGCTAACTCCTGAACTCTGGCACTGACACGCCACCTTTTACTCCACTGCAACTCGCCGTCACCCTATCTTCGCACGTTTTTTCAAAGTTCACGCTTCAACTTTCTCCCCTCCTCGCATCTCACAGCATGTCCTCAACATCTTCTGCCTTAGCTCTCATCTCTTGCCGCAAGCCCTCGCCTCTCTTGGTATAAACACAGTCTTCCCCTTCCTAGTAAGCTCCCTCGCGCCCCAATACAAGGTTACGAAGAGCTTATCCAAGCAGTCCCAGGCCTTGAAAACAGTCAGAGAGCGAAGCTGTAAGCATGCGAGTGAATTCGGTTGGCTAATGAGATCAAGTGGTATCACAAATTTGTCGCTACATTAGCAGTACGTGTGCCTTCACTTCATTGGGAAAAGTGGGATCACGTGACCCGCAGACTCGAGTAATGGCTTTTCAGCGAATGCCTCGCGTCCTATCATTTGCTGCCACCGTAACTGGAATACTACTAAATGCGCGCTCCCTGTTATCCAAACGACCATTTTACGTGCCCAGATGTATTGCCTTGCTTTGTACTGGTCACATCACATCTACTACTGCTGTTGCCACAGTAGTCACCACCAACACTACTACTACTACTACAACTACTACGGTATAATCTCGATGATACGAATTTGAAGGGAGCACGCAAAATATTCGTATTCTCCCAAATTCGTATGAACCAAAAACAAGTTAAAGCTGATCATGAATATGAACAAGAACTTTATTGGGGTCAGCTACTTGTTGCTACAAAAAAGCCCATGATGTTCTTTCGAACTTTCCTACTTTCACCGTCCCTCAATAAATTGCCGCGATTTCCTTACTGATGCTGCCGGCTCTATCAGGAATGATCACCCTTGACATAAAAGGGAAGAAAAGTGGCAAAATTTATTGCAAATTCACTCGCTTCGCCGCTTAAGCGGCCAGGAAAACGCACCACAACGTCGACACGGAAAAAAAGAACAGTCCAAGAGAATTCGAGCGAGAACCTGAAAGCGGCCACAAAACACCGTCTGCGCCAGTCGAAATGGCCACAAAAGCATGAAAGCGGCCACAAAACCACGTCTTCGCCTTCGCTCACAGACAAACCACGTTGCACAGCTCGCGTGCAGCGGTCAATCGCGTGTTCGTACAATCCGTGGTTGTTGAGAAAATCATTTGTATAACACTGAATCATGGCATATTGTATATAACGTAGTTCATTTGAAGCAAGCTTGAAATTCATGTCATCACGAAATTGTCATCAACCATACTTGTATCATCGAGATTCTACTGTACTACAACTATGACGGTTGTGAGTGATAGCACAGGGTAGACGAATTCAGCCTCATGTTAAATGTCCTGGTTGCAATAGTGTGATTATGTTCGAACAATAAGTAATTGGCAGCAACACCCACCTTGCTGCTGCTGTGGCTGTGAAGGCCTGTACTCCCGCAGTATCTGCAGCAGGTGTCGGAATTTGGCCGGCTGGTGGGCAGCGTCGCTGGGCTCGAGGTCCGCGGCCAAGGGCGTGGTGAGCTTGGCAACCTGCTGGATCACCGTGTGTACTAGAAGGAGCGCCATGCGCGACCAATTCACGGCGGGACCCAGGCTGTCCACCACTTGTGAAACCTCCTGCGAGTGCAGCAATGATACGGGGCGAGCAATTTTGTTGACCTTCGGACCTTTTTCAGTGTTTAATTCAACCTAAATGATTTGACTGCGAAGCTTTATGAAAGGTCTTGGCAATATCAATACATGACAGAATGTGTTCACTTCCAACAGGAAACTTACTGCGGAATTTGATCAACCCAGTAAACAAGGAAGATCGGCTCCCTAGTTGTGCTATTATGCACGACGAATCGACAATTTAACATAAGTAGCGTGACAGCTCGAGTCTTTAATACTTCAGCAAGTATGAGCACAAAAAGTTGAAGAACTCTTTCAGTCAGCTATTTGGCCTCATTTAGAATGCAGTGTAGTCCATATTCATCAACAAAAGGATATTAATTTGGCTTAAAGAGACATCATCGAAATGAACAGACAACTGTGATTAGTTTCACATCATTGCTTCTCAGTTGTGCCTTTTTAGTACAACATAAGCACCACACTGAGAGTGTATACACCACTTTTCAGCCAATAGCAGCATGCAAATGGATCCACCCACACGCATTTTCCCACACCAATGTTAAGTTATCTGAAGACATCCTTTTACATAACTCAAGCAGGCAAGGAACGCAAACCATGCACAAAATGGCAATCACTTGAAGGTGCAATTCACCTTGAGGAAGAGGTCCGCCACCTCACGGGCACACCACGGCCCCAGAGTGACAAGCGTGTAGCACAGCTCGACCAAATAGCGCTGAAACTGCCGCAGAGATGCCCTGGCCCACTCGTCCAGCTGGCCTTCCGTGCCACCTAAAAACTCCATCGCTTCGTCCAGCAGTCGCAGCGCCGTCTTGAGATTATCCGTGGACTCCCCGTCGCCGCTTGCACATCCGTACGCAGCGTACTCGACGACGACTTCTCGGGGCCGGCTGCCGTACTTGCTTACGACCGTCAACTCACTCGAGGTGCAGGCGACGCTCTGGAAGCCGTCCTCGAGCTCGAGGATCTCGGCCTCAAGCAAGGATGGCCGCTGCCGCTTCTTCGTCGCGAGTGGCGCTGCAAGCCCCAGCACGCTCAGTCGCCCCTCCATCACGTAGTCCATGATGAAGCCCAGCACGGGCTCAAACTCGATGTGGCGCAGAGCTTCGTTGCACTCGTCGAAGACGATGAGGTTCAAATGGTCAACGAGCTCTTCAGAGATGTCTGCATCTGCCTCGACCCAGTGGCGGTTAAATGAGCCGGCAGTCATCACGAGCACATGGTGGTCACGAAAGAGTTTGGGGAAGTCAACAGGCCTTTCGTCCTTGCCGACGGCGGGATCACCGATTAAAATGGACTTTAGATCGGTGTAGTCCTCCATCATCTTCTGGTGCCGGATGCCAGACTCGGCTGCACGAAACAAACTATAGCAGTTACACACGTCAGCCGGTACAGTTATTTGGAAATTCACACCCTCTTTTACCTTTCTCTGCAACTATCTTCTGCAATATGTAAATTTCTGAAAGCTTTTAAAACAAGGCTACGCCTAAAATATACTTATAAAGATGATCAAGTTATTACAAAAAATATTCCTAAAAAACAGCAGGCTGGCGCGCAAGGCGCAACACAGTCACAGTGAAAGCTATAAGAGCGGCCTTTCAGAGCCTTTTCTAAATGCTCATTGGGTAACTACTGCAAGCACTCTTGCTTAATACCCACTACGGAATAATTAATAAAATTTTTGGTAGCGTGAGGGCATTTGCTATGCTATTTTTCGTCATTCCTCTGAGAAGTGTGGTATCCGTTAAATTATTGCGAGGAATTTTGAGGCAATTGTTCATGCAGTGGCTAACAATGATAAGAAATTACGCCTGAGGTGCGTATGCGCCACAGTTGATAGCTGAATAAAAAAAGCTTTTGTAATGGGTTGGAGCATTGGACAACCCACTCGTTATGCTATTTGCACTGAATGACGACTGCTTGTACTTTCGCTGTTTCAAAACGCGAAAGTCGTATTAATGCGATTGCTTTCTCGACATCAAGCCTGCCTAAGGCAAGTCTGCCAAAAAGTGCCAAGAACTGGAGTGGCTCAGTCGTAGAATACTGGGCTGGCACCCAGCTGACCCGGGTTTGAGCCCCACTGTGTCATGGCGCTAGGTTTTTTTTTTTCTAATTTCATGCAATGTGGTTACAGACACTGGCGGCGGCGGACAACTATGGTGGCGCGTGACCCGAGTTGTGATCTCATAACAGCTTTCACTGTAAAAAAATTCCGGTCAGTTGCATGCCTGCAAAGTCCGAGTAAACAGCGGAGCTGGCAAGCCAGCACCACCACTTGGGAAACGCAGTGAATTCTTTCATCTTCTTCTTTCTTTCATCTCTTTCTGCATAATCTCCTTTCTCTGTTACCCTCTCTCTCTTTTTTTGCTTTCTAATCACTCTTAATTCCCTTTCCCACCGACTTACTGCACTGTAATGTACATGGTTATGCAAGGAGCTGCTTGGCACATACCTTCAGAGTTTTCTGTGTACAAAACCGGCCTTACTCCAAGCTCGAACAGCTGTGCTGTTAATGAAATTTCGCTTTACAGAACTTGCCCAACGAAACACAAAGGTAATGCACATACTTTTGCTTTTAGCTCATGTCATATCAGTGCAATTTCGACACGAAAATTACAATTACAGCCAACATTACCTTCAGCGGCAAAATTCATAGCAACATGACAAGATCATATTGAGATACTACGCATACGAGTCATTATACTAAATGTCTTGATTCCGCCTTTCAATCTGTGAGCATTGTACAGTACTTTGAATACAGCTAATACGAATAGACTTAGAGGAGTACTGACACGAATTTCAAATATTGTTGCTCCAAAAAAAAAAAAAAAAACGCTAGTATCTAGAAGGCTAAAAAGAGTACCGTGGTGCCAGGGAATGCACTGAATATATATTTTTTACTACCACTACCTTAAGAAAACGCTTTCGTTTTCAATATTGAGGGGTTGAGGAGTGACGTGTCATTGCTGTGCGACATCAGAGACGGAGAGCAACTTGTGACGTATTAGTGGCAGATCTGTCATCTGGTCCTTGTGCATGTCAACAACTATTGTCAAACTGTGATCAAACGACCCCCGGCAACAATTTCTGTGATTTAAGCTGCACGCAGAGTTCGTAAACTCAGTGAAACTGTGTTTGCTCATCACGATAGCGTGCGTTGCGGTTAGATTCAAGCAAGTAGAGAGCACTGACATAGCATACCAAGAAAATGTGACATGTCCCTTTTGCAGTGTCTCGAAATCGTATCAGTACTCTTTTTAAAGGCCACTCAACAAGCCACACAGCAATTTTAACTGTTAGACTAGAAGTTGTAAAGCGACATTCAAGAACACTTTCACGGAAATATTTTTTTAGTGTAGTTAATTATTGGATAATTTGACCGTTACCATCCCATTACCGTGCCAGCACGATGGATGTGGTGGCGAGGGTTAACAGATCTCAGCTTCTGCATTGACTGGTGAACTTCCAGAAACAGGAACTCCACTACTCATATTCCACGTTGATGTTTTGAGCCGTACAGCATGTTTCCAGTGACAATAGAGAGCCCCACTGTCAGCCACGTGCTATGGGACCCCCTTTTGTATATGCACTTCGATATATATTTGTTTGTGAATAAATATTTGACTGATTGGTTGAATGTTGTGCACTCTGCGTAGTGTAACGAGTCAATGTCAGCGATATCTCAAGCAGTTCTCATGCGTGTGATTTCAATTTTCGGTCGAATTATTTTTAATGTCAAGGTTTTATGTACCAAAAGCACAGTATTATTAAGATAGACTCTGTAGTGAAGGACTCCAAAAAATGTGACCACCTGAGGGTTTTTATCGCAGCAGCTAAATGCAAGCAACATGGACCTCTCGCATTTCGCATCCACAGAATTGCTGCCCGCATTGCTGGAATAGGGTCTCGCGAGCAGTCGTGCACCGTAGCCATTAGATAGCCACAACAGCGACTCTCGCTCGAGGGGCGGCTTTCTTGAGAAAGAGAGGCACTCTCTTCTCTGTCTGAACTTTGAGATATCTTCCACAACGCAAGGACGTATCACACCTCACAAGTAAGCAACAAGACCAAAGCCTGATCTGCATGCCACACTGGTTGATGTGCAGTACTCGAATTTGGCGAGAAACTCCCTCCAAGATCGAGCTTTCGTGATCATCGTGCACGAGAATGCCAGCGGTTTCCTCACCTGATGGGACAAGAATCAGCACTCGCTTGCCACCGTCTTCGAAGCTCGGTCGGACTTGGTAGGCCAGTTCCTTGACCAGCATGACCACCATGAACGTCTTGCCGGATGAGAGAAAAACGATGGAATTCTGGTGCTTTGCAGTGTCCAGCAGTTCCACCTGGAAGTTGCCCAAATGTGGGATTGCATAGGCATTGCATTTGCTCTGTGCTAGAGCCAAACAAGTGTGGGCAACGGAGAAGTCTAGAAAGTTGTTTTACTAGAGGAAGTCATGAGCTCTTCGTTGTATTATTTCTCAATTGTGATGAATAAATAAAAAAAACTAGCTGTTTACTAATGCTAAAACCCCAAAAACTAACGAAAGGTTTTCGAAGAGGCAGGGTGCAACAGACCACAATCACGCACACATAAACTGATGCAAAAGACAAGCACTGTACTGTAACAGCTGCAGTACAATGCTTTTGTTTGCGTCATTTTATGTGTGCATCACTGTGTCTTGTGCACTGCTGCTGTGAAAATCATGGCTTGCCAACAAGCCCATGAGTGCATACTAAGCAATTAAAGGTTCACTGAAGTCTATAGTTGGACACAAGTTAAGAAGGCAGGTCAGGCCCCACCCAGACAGCCAAAGTTTGGCAGCTGGTTGCCTCTGCAACTTATGAACAGTCCGGCTCGTGTCTACGTCAGGGTCACTGAATCTCTAGTTTATGACGCAAGCCTGGTGCGTGCCCACACATGTGCATCCACTTTTCGCGGGAAAGAGCCACTGCCTTCTGAAACTGTACCCAAATGTGGTTGGGTCTTTATACCAAATGTTATAGGCATCGTGGCCGAATTTCACACCTTTCTCTCCTATCTGTCTGTTGCCTATCAACTGCCACCTTCACGCAAACATATGCAGTATCCCATGGCATGTTAGTCAAAGAGTTGTTAGATTATGCATCAGCACGTACATGTGAGCATGTTTCTTTGCATCAACTCGTTTTAGCTTTCACAGTGTGACTACACATTTGTAGCAAACAGCCTAGAATGCACGGTTTCATTAAAGAAAAAGGCAAGTTTCTGGCAAAGCTGAACTAAAATCCGCACACAAGACGTGCAATCAATAGCCCCCTTACTATATTGGAAGGCACATGAAGTATGAACATGCGGTTCAACAGAGCCCCTCTTTATTGCTTGCCTTGACTGTTTCTCATCGCAAAAAGATTAGAAGCCCACACAACACAGCTCAAGGGGTCACAATACTGATAACTGATGATAACCTCCATTCCATAGCACTGCTTCTCAAGAGAGCTATTGCCCGTGCTATGGAAACTTTGCTTATCACTACTCCAGTACTACAAGAGTGAGTCACTGTCAACGGCGATTATATTCCGGAACTATGTAAGCAGCTTTCTAAAAAATGTCTTTCTGAAGTTACCAATATGTTCTCCAAAACCACTAGTGACTCTTTAAAATGATCAACATCTGCCGAGCACACTTATTTGACGAGCACTAATGTGTCTACATACTGAGTGAGCACGTGTTTAAAAACTTCAAAACACCACGGTGTCTAAGCGGCGATGTCATGGAAGGGTTTCTTTGTCACGCTATAACTACAGCAGCGACTTTCCTTTTCACAACCTCGTTGCATCCACTCAGCTCAACAGCACATTCCATTCTCATATTCCTTAAGTGAAAAGTGACTATACTGTGGCTATGCATTTTTTCCTCTGCAAGTGGATTTCGCATATATGTCATTTTTACACTGTTGTGAATGACCTTGTGTAAACTTTGCATAAAACCACTTTGCTTCGTAAAACTGCTAAGTGTTTATTAAAATAATTTTTGTTTCATAATCCTTACTCTTATGCTGCATCAACTGTAGATACATATCTTGACGTGTTGGAGTCGTGTATGTTATTGCTAATAAGAGACACGTGCCTAGTCAAGCCAATTTGAAGCTTTCAATCTCTGTCCCCGTCATCTGTCCAACGTATGGATACGAAATAAAACTGAAGATGTCACGGCATCCGAAGACAACGCATTATCGAACAGTCAGGAACCTGGTATTTGGAAACATTGTTTTGCTGTCAGGTGTACGACCACCACAGAGTGACAACGCGCATAGTTTTGCAAGCCAGCAGAGAGGCCGCATGTAAAACCACAAGCTGATAACAGGACCGTAATAGCAGCTACACGGCTAAGATTGTACGTAAACGAGACAAGGACCGATGGCTCCCCTGCAGAGGCTGATACGAAAACATCCCGAGGAAGACTGAGCTTTGCGCAGTGCTCCGAGATACCAGCATGATGTCCGAAAGATGAGAAGTTTGGAATGTGCCTGTCGTTCAAAACGGCGCAGGTTTGCGAGCGTGTCACCGCAACTTTAGGCGAGAAAGAAAATTTCTCCGAGCCCTTACAGGACGCAGAGAGGTGCACACTAAACGATGCACGCACCAGTCGAGCGTGTATAATACCTGGTATTCCAAGGGAGTGAACGTCTTGGTTTGCACGTTTTCCAGGAAGTGGTGCCGACGAAGTCTCGGTTGCGGCGCTTCGCCGCCGAGTCTTTTCACAACCATCTTGACGGTGACTATATGCCAAAATCTGCAAACACACACAACACAGCTAGTGATGGGTCTCGGTGGTTTATCGGCACACAAAACTTGACCACGAGAGGCAAATGCCGCACGGCTACTTCACACACCACACGCACGCTTGGACTTTAGACGATAGTTATAGCGCGAGAACAAAACGACGACACAGAGACAAGAAGGACACGAAAGACGCAGCTCGCAGTGGTCTTCTAGCCGAGTCCCATTTCAAGTCACTTTGCATCGTATCAAGCGGTCAGCTGAGGACGGCCATGCGACGTACCGGTAAGTTCTAAGCTATCCGTGTCCAAAGAAAAGCGCCGATTGTTGTTCAGGACATCATGGTCGTTCTCGCGAGCCCAACAAAAAACACACATCAAGCGGGCAAAAACCGAAACACGCACACGCCAAAGCAAGGCGTCGATTGGCTGATTGCGTTCACGTGACTTGTTATAGCCAATTTCGAAGACAAAAGTCGCTTCGTCTCGCCAAGCATGGCGGCCCCCATGTGCTGCGCTGCCGGCGATCTGGACAAATTTCGAGTAGCGTCGGTGAGATTGTTACGCAATCGTGTTGCGTATGCCTGTTGATTGAAACGTGAGAAGCGCATAACATGTTTACGGAATCCACGTTCTAAACTTCGCCGGCGCGATTGGCATGGCGGCGATCTAGTGGCGTAATCGAAATTTCCGGAGCCCTCCGCTACGGCGTCTCTCATAATCATATGGTGGTTTTGGGACGTTAAACCCCACATATCACATCTAGTACGTGCGTTTATACGAGGTCTCTTTAGGATGTTAGCGGGATCGGCATGGCGGTGATCTAGTGGCTGCTACGTCTAAACAAGATCTCTTTCGGATGTTCTTTGTTTTCAGCTTCCCGACAGTGTCTACTACGTCCCGAATTTCATCACGGATTTTGAAGAGAAGTGCCTTCACGACAAAGTCTACGATGCACCTAAGCCGAAGTGGGTTCAGCTCGCTCACAGGCGACTCCAGAACTGGGGTGGGTGCTAGAGCGAATGAGCGTACAATTTACGTTTGGACTTAACGGTAATATTCCTTTCGCAGGTGGGCTGCCACATCCAAAAGGCATGGTTCCGGAAGCTCTACCGCAAGTAACTTTTTTGCTAATATTGCAAGAAGCTAAAAACCGCGATGACGAATTCACTGAACACGCGATAAGGTAACTGAAACACCTGACGCTTTGCGCGTTTCGTTGGCGAGAATCGACAACTTTGGTTAGGTCGCGGAATCAAATCCAGGCCACGGCAGCCGCATTTAGGTGGAGGTAAAAGGACAGAGGCATGTGGGAATAGATTTTGGTGCATGTTCATCAGGTAGACATAATTATCACAATACTGCACTACAGCGCATCTCATAATCGTAAAGTAGTTGTGGGATGTAAAACACAAAGAATGATTAATTACACAAGAACATTAGGATATCTTTGACAAAGCGAACCTTTTCACTTCCTCTAACAATTGGTCTCGGCGTCTCTCATAATCATATGGTGGTTTTGGGACGTTAAACCCCACATATCAATAACAATTGTACAATAGGACAAGCCAGCGTAAAAAAAAAAAAAAACTGGCCTGCGCGAAAGGCGCAGCACAGTCACAGCAAAAGCTAGAAGAGCGGCCTTTCAGAGCCTTTTCCAAACACTCATTGGGTAACTGCTGCAAGCTTACTTGGTTGATACCCATTATGGCATTTATAATAATTTTTGGGTTGTAGGCCAGCATTCTTCATGCTATTTTTCGTCATTCTTCTGAGAAGTGTTGTATTTCCTAAACACTTGCAAGGAATTTTGTGCCATTTGTTCGTGCAGTGGCTGGTGACGATGAGGAATTATGCCTGGAGTGAGTATGCGCCACAGTTAATAGGTGATTAAATAAACAAGCATTTGTAATGGGTGGAGCATCGCATGACTCACTCGTTACGCTATTCACATTGTGTGACGCCTCGATCTTCTTTTGCTGTTCTAAAATGCTTTATTACCCATATTGATGCGATTCCTTTCCCGACATCAAGACTGCCTAAGGCAAGCTTGCGAACAAGTCCCAAGCACTGGCGTGGCTCAGTGGTAGAATACTGGGCTGGCACGCAGCAGACCCGGGTTCGAGCACCACTGTGTGATTGGTACTAGGTTTTCTTTTTTTTTTCTTATTTCACGATAGTGGTTACGGACACCGGCGGTAGCGGACAACTACGGCGCCGCGTGTGACACTAGTTTTGGTCTCATAACAGCTTTTGCTGTAAAAAATTACACTGCAATTTACGCCGCCTGAACATCTATTCCTCCCTGGAGACTTAAGCTGTATGTGTCAATCCAGCGTTCGTGACGTTGCATACATACCACAGCAGGCTTATGCAGCTTGTGTGCAGTTGATGCCGTGAAGTCCAAGAAAGTAATCACGTGTTGCTAACTTACATGTGTGCTTAGTACAGCCCTTGCTTTATGCCATCGGCAGGTCCAGGGGAGTTCAATTTTTCCCTGCCACTTTCCGAAGTCCTTAAATTTTGTATCTGCAATATAAACATGCATGAACATACTTGAAGGGTGGATTAACACACTGCCCCCCCCCCCCCCCCACACCCAAAAATGCCTGGCTAGGCACCTGCTTTGGGTACATGTGCACGACACACAGGTGTTCTTGGTCATTGCATTAATATTTTCTGGATGCTTAATCTTGGTGCGCAGTGGCTGAAGGACATATGCGCCAAAGTTGCCAGCTTGGGAGTGTTTGGCGAGAAGTCGCCCAATCATGTCCTCGTCAACGAGTACAAGCCTGGCGAAGGAATACTGGTGAGCTTTATAAATGATCGTCAAGCCACTTTCACAGTTTCTGACATTCTTCAGTAGTGCTACTGTCATCTGTAGCTAGCAACATTTTGTGCCGTGTTGTCTGGTCACAGCCTGAGAAGGAACAATGGCAGCCGCACCTACAGAACTGCGATGTGCCTGCCCTTTGCTTGTGAAATGCAGCTGTGCTAGATGGTTTCCGGTCGAACAATAGGTACTTTTTCTCCACTGATATAAATAATATGCCTATAATGAGTTAAAGGCTTGTCTTTACTACCCAAAACAGTGCATTTGGCTGAGTAGCTGTGTCGGAATCCCTAACAAGATTTATCAGGACTTTCAAGTTTCTGACCTAAAAAGCAAGAGCGTGTGTCTTTATGGTGAAGTGAACTGCCAGAAACGCTCATACCAGAAACGGTTCAATGCGCTTGACGTCATGAAAATGAGTAAGTGCTGTTGGACGGAGCATGTGTGTAAATTTTCTGTGGGAGAAACATCAATCGCTGTGGGCAGAGCTGCCCCATTTTCTGAGGTTAGAACAAAGTACAGACAGCCGCTGTCGCTTGTAAGTATTCTTTCAGGCAATTGCAGTTACAGCGTGGACACATTTACATTACGTGAATGCATGTGAAGTTGAGCTAATCGAGCTTCAGACATATTGTGTTATTCATAGGCAATATTTCCTGTGATTGAAGGATGGTTCTGTTGATGTTCCTTTTTTATGTCTTTCCATCGCAGCCTCATGAAGATGGCCCTCTGTACTACCCAGTCGTGACTAACATCACTCTCGATTCGAGCACTGTCATCGACTTCTACAAGCCACGAAAGAGCATCACCTGTGAGGTAGCCGACGACGCAGAGGTGCCGACACTTACCGCCTATATAACCATTTCTCATCAGCCTAACCATTATTTGGTGTTTGGTGTTGGTTTGGTGTTTTACATCCGAAAACCTTGACACAATTATGAGGGTTGTCGTAGTGGAGGGCTCCAGAAACTTTGACCACGTGTAGTGCAATAGCATGCTACTAAATATCAGTGCACGAAGCTCTAGCATTTCTCCACCATCGACATTTGGCCGCTACAATTTGGATTTGACCCTGCAACCTTTGGTTTAGCAGTCAAGCGCCTTGACAACTAGACGACCATGGAAGCTATGAGTAACCATTAGTGTTCTTGTTAAAATAGAACCGGTAATGTCAACATGTCGTTGGGAAGGAAACTGGCCTTTAGTATTTATTAATCTCGTTGATTGCTGTCCAAACTGGGGCACCCGCTGTCCACGAATCTTCCTGGTAGACCACTGGCTTGTTTGCACCCTTATTTGACCCTAAGATAAACTTTCGTGGTGGGCCTAGTTTATATACCATCTTTGCACGCAAAACTTCACTGCTTTGTTCGTAATGGTATCTGTTTTGGGTCACTGAGAAGGATGACTTCGTTTCAAGGTAATGTTTTGTGTAAAAGATAGTTCAGGCCGTATTTAATAACTCTCACTGACAAGTGATGGTACGCAATGTTTGAGATTGTAATGTCTTCGCAGGGCATGGAGAAGAATTTCCACATAGGGTCCCTCCTGCTGGAACGGCGGAGCCTGTTGATAACAAGCGGCGCCATGTACACCGACTACCTCCACGGCATCGACGCCAGGACAGAAGATGTCATCGACGACTCCTTAAAGAACCTAGATGCCTGCTCTGTGAAGCGAGGCATGTTGCTTCAGAGGGGCACAAGGGTTTCCCTCACTATACGAGTCGTTCCGAAAGTGCTGCGAGCAAATGTGCTCCAAGCGCTTTTCAAGAAGTGAACCAGCTCTACTGCAGGAGACATTTGAAATCTGTATCGTTCACAGAACCACAATCCATTTTGTCGAGTCTATCAATGTGGAACAGTTGAGAACTGAAACAAAGGTTTTGACTCGCCAACGCGCTTTTCAACCACAGGGTATGTTGCGGGTGTTTACTCGCGCAGTGGTCACTTTCGGGGCGCGTGCCTCGAAACCTCGCATTGCCTGGCACGTGGGCAAGCAAGATTATTTTTCTTTGTAATAAAACCAACGTGTGTATGTTTTTGAATTGTTGTCTTTCATCGTGTGTCAAGTACGTAGGGCTTAAAGTACAGTCTGCCAAACATTTCGTCAAAGCTCACTTGATGATTGCTTCATCAATGTAGAGTACAAAAGCCGCCACAAAGTGGGTGCTGTTTCAGAAGAAGGCTCCGAGTCAATATTCTCCTATGAAGTAAGTGTACAAATGCCTCTGTTCATAGTTCGTTAGCTTAAAGGTATAACCTGATCGCTACATATGCAGTTTGTTTGCATGATACTGTGACAGTCTAAGCTGTACAGCATTGGGTTTCGAATGTTCATGGCACAGCTGGCAGAAATATGGCAAAAAAGAAAAAGTCCTGGCTGAATATTGTGTGAAAACTAGTTTTTCACTGCATACTCTGTTTTATATCTATTGAATAAATGTTTTTAAACAACTTTCTTAGTTTTTGTGGTTTGTGTGACAATCTGTTCGACACGTGAGCAAAAACTTGCCTGAAGCATTACCAAAACGCACTGTATGTGTGCGCTGCATCACATGATACTCGTGAGTCAAGTTTAGAGCAAATAGAACTGAATTCGACATGTGCTTTCTTTTCTTATTTTAATTGTTACTGAGCCATTCCGTACCATCGTGTACTTGTCTAATGGAACACAAGAGTCGCACTTGTTTGCTTAACAAAACACATTATGGGGCATGGTGTTGTTACAATGTCACGTAGATGGTGATAATGCAAAGATCGCTGAGCTTTAAGGGCAGTGCTGTGTGGGAAAAGAGGCAAAACTTCTGAAGTTCATCGCTCCCACCCTTGAGGGCGTCGGAATGTTGATTCTACAGCTATTATTACGTATGTGGGAGGGTACTTTCTCGTTAATGGTTGCTGAGCTATCTCTCAACAGTAGATATAACCCAACAGTGAATATAGGGGAGGGTTGGGGATAGGTTTAGCGCGATTTCTGTGTTCGTCTAAATGGAGCTAAACTTATCCGAGTAATGCTGGCGCCGCCCAGGTTCAGTTCAAATCTCTCTCCTCTCATTCCCCCCCCCCCCCCTCCCAAAAAAGAAAATTATTTTGAATTTGCCTTTATACACGCACGAATACAAACACATAAACTCATCTACATGAAAGCGAGTAAACTTTTCTCGCTGAAAAAGTTGTCGCTACCCCTTTGGATACCGGCGGCGCCGTCCCCAGTCAAGTTCCCCACGCGAAAATTCGTCTGCTGCGTGGTTTCGCAGCAGACGACGACCGGTTTTGATTACATATTGAGTTTTTATTTCCCATGTAGTCGGTTTCGCTGGTGCCCATTGCACAGCCACTAGTGAGTGTTTCTTTCTGCGCGTGTTCAGTCGGCTGGCAATCGATGCGTCCGCTCAAAAAATTTGTTAATTCAATTGCGTCGTCGAAATAATTCTGTCAGCTCGATACCGTCTCGTGTGTTGGGCCTCGCGATCTCGTGGTAGCGTGGCCGAGCGGTCTAAGGCGCTGGTTTTAGGCACCAGTCTGATAAAGGCGTGGGTTCGAATCCCACCGCTGCCAAACACTTTTTATTTTACGAATAGTTTTTCTTTTGTTCTTGTTAAGGTGCAGAAGGCCGCAATCTTTGACTAAGTTAGTGGGGACATTCGTTATTGAAGCACTCTAGAATCAAAGGGCCGATCTGTCTCATTAGCTCAACTCTTAGCGTGTCGGTATAACTATTCCTTCGGCGACCTTGTGAAACGAATTATAGTGCTGACGCACCAGCAGAACAATCCGGCTGCGTGGCAGGGGTGGGGGCGGTTCGCAGCGGGGACACGGAAGTGCGGCAGAGTCACAATCCTTCCACGCGTCCAAGCGGGGCCAGGACACGTGGGCCGATCACGAGTGTGTGCACGCTAGGATCCACGCTAGGATCACGCTGCAATTATGCGTAATGGCGGAAACAATATGGAAATAAATAGCGCGTAGATGTTAGGCCTAACTTCATGAGTACTTCATTCGACCATGGCTGTATGGCGAACATATAATCTAGCAAATCATGCTACACAAATCATTATTACTTCGATTTGTGTTATACATGTTATGGTCCTTGTGCACTAACTAGAACCGATAAGCGCAGCGACGCGCGTGACCATCATTTGTCATACGCGAGCACTACAGTTGTTGCCCATCAGCTATCGCCAAACATTTTTAACCATTGCACTTCCAGAACCTCTGAAGTACGCCATTTTTCATTTGTTCTTTTTATGCATATTCTATATTTTTGATCAACACCTCATCTTTGTTTATCTTCGCGCAAATATATGTTGGCCCCTGTCCAATCACACATTGTACAATTCTCTGCACCCTGATATTTTGCGCCATTTACAGGCGTGTTTCATTTTTCACCTTTGCATTTAAGTGTGTAGCGTACTCGCCCCACGGAGGCGCGAAAAGAAGGCACCTACACTTCTTGAAGTTTGGGACAAGACTAGTTTATTTTCCAAGAAAAACAGGCTTCGAAAGCGACAACCAAAAGGGGCGCGGCTGCGTATCTTCCGCGGCCCTCCGGAGATAACGTGAGGCACTGTTGGCCGCGTCTGCGCCGTGCGCCTCGGCATATGAATTGGTATGCGCACACAAAATTATCGCGATCACCGGCGTCATCGCCCGCTACAAGAGGGCCCCCCCCCCCCCCCCCCCCTACACCGCGGAGCCTGGGAAAAAAAAAAAACGAGCAAATGTGCGAGTCCATGAGGTGAGCCGGTTTCACGCGATCGAGAGAAACGACGTCCTCTCTGTCGCGAACACGAATGGTCACAGTTTTGTGCGACCGCGAAAGAACACGGAAGGGCCCGTCGTACGCCGGAGTCACTGTGTCACGTCGCACGAACACATGGGTTGCCTCATTCATGTCTGAGAAAGAAAACACTCTTTGGTTGCGGCTGACGCATGGCGCGCTGGGTTGCAGGTGCTCCAACCAGGAATGTAGCCTTTTCATATGTTCTGAAGGCGTCGGCGTAGCGCTTGGTTTCTCATCGAAGAATTCTCCCGGTAGTCGGATTGTAGAGCCGTACAGCATCTCTGCTGCACAGAATCCGAGGTCTTCTTTTATCGCCGTACGCAGGCCCAGAAGAACGAGAGGGAGCTTCTCCACCCAATGCTCTCTATCCAATTTGGCCGTTAAAGATGCATTCAGTTGACAGTGTAGCCGCTCCAGCATTCCATTGCTCGCTGGATGGTAAGCCGTGGTGTACTGGAGCCGTGTTCCCAGAAGCCTTGTCAGTGCAGAGAATAGGTTGCTCTGGAATTGTCGTCCACGATCGGTCATTATGCGCAGTGGGCAGCCATAGCGTGAAACCCATGTGGCCACAAACGCCTGTGCGACGATCCCGGCTGCGATGTCCAGAATCGGCGTCGCCTCGGCATACGAATTGGTATGCGCACACAAATAAAATTATCGCGATCACCGGCGTCATCGCCCGCTGCAAGTGCACTCTATCGAGGACCTAGCACACGTGCGGGTCAAATTTCGATACTATGCCGGTGAAAACGGAGCAGCATAAAAAGACTAACGGGCCAGTGCATCGTTCCGGCTCGATATGACTAAGCGATGTGCAAAGTGTTCTTTACTATTTTAGATACAGGCTCATAATGAAACATGAGCAGCAATTAACTTTAAGAACGCTACAAGCTTGGACGTACAGATGCGCGGCAGCCACTTTACGGCGCCAGGCAACATAATCACTTTTGTAATTAAACCCCACGTACATGAAAAAACAGCGTTTTTCGGTGCAACTTTTACAGATTGTGGCGCCGCCACACGGCAACCGTCATAACTGTCGCAGCCAGACACCTGTGCAGACACCTCACAGAACACCTGACACCTTCCTCCATGCAGCCAGCCCACTGGTAGGTGTTCTGTGGCCAGCCCATGGCATCGTTCAGTCGGCCTCACGTTGGCCACAGAACACCTGTTGACGGTTTACTAGTGCTTTATATTTTGTCGCTAAACAATTTTTTTACGGTTATTCTGGATTCGGTAGCGAACTACCGTTGTCGGACAGGTACTGCGAGTCGTAATAGCAATGGTTTACTCTTTATTGCTTGCTCAGCTACAAGAATCGTGAAATTTGTTGGATGCCGCTGTGCGCACGCCGTGCAGTCAAAGGCGAGGTTTCCTGCTTTGCACGAGCACGGCCGCTCGGTCTTCCCCGGCCGTGGCACGGGCAGCGTTCACAAAGCTGTACGTGCATTCCTTCACACCGCAGCAGACCTTGTGTCCCGCGTTCTAAAGTTCTTTCCCTTCGAAAATACGCCGCACACGTGTTTCTCAACGCGCAGTGCAGATATATTACATGCTAGAGTCAATGATCTTCTCAGCAAAGCATTGACAACATGGTGGCTGCAGCCGAAAATACTACTATAGTGTACATCTTCTAGTACACTATAATACTACGCAGTTTGAAGTGACGGGCACACCGGTGGCGGCTGCTGGCACGCCGCTTGCACGATCCCCCAAGCGACAGCCATGTTGGGCTTGCACGCTGGAGCAGAGAGAAGCACATGGATGTGTTTTGTGTTAATATCTCCGAGTGCTGCAAAACATGTCGCTTCTGAGCATAGGCGAGCGCAGCCTTCTGTCGGGGGGGGGGGGGGGGGGGGGTTCACCCGCTTTCTCCGAGGCTCTCGCAATCAGAAGGCAGTGAAAAGAAGTTGCATAAGAGGGCGAGGCCACCTCCCCTTCCCTCTTTGCGATTCCTTTCCGTGCAAACGCCCATGCTAATGATGAAGGGCGTCACACGCACTCGCCATCATATCACCCTGTTACGTTGTAACAAACATTTATTGACTGTTTAAAACCGCGCGCATGGCGGATACGCGGGTAGACAAAACCCCCCCAAAACCACACCGTTTACGAAAGTACAGTGTTCTAGAACACTGTAACGAAAGCGCCCCCTCCGCGCTCAGGGTTGCCAGTGCATTATGTCCATTCACGTCAACAATGATGCTAGACGCCACCCCCGCCCCCCTCTACTTACACGAAAACATCCCCTAATGGTCTAATCGATTTGGAGGTCGGCGAGAGCGCTGCGATCGGTTTTTAAGAACTGGTGGGTGCTGCTGTGGTAGCCCTTCTGCTGGAGCTGAAGCATTTATTTGGTATCGGTTCTTCTCGCTGTCATTCGGGGAAGCATTCCTCTGGTAGGCCTTCATTTGATTCCACCTTAGAACTTGTTGCGTATGCTGTGTGCCTCCGGCGTATCTGATCCAGATGTCGTCTAAGAATCCCTCTTCGAGGTTTCACTACCAAGAAGCGAACCGGCCTACCCTCCCGGTAGCCACTGACTTGGGACAGCAACGCCGGATATCTCACGCGCATTGGAGGCCGCGGTGTCCCAAGGGATCCCCGCTGACCTCCTCTAAGCAACGTAACTGGCCTCTCGGCCGGTCCCCTCTTTTGGGAGTAATAAAGTTTGGTCATCATCGTGGTTCACCAGTACCAAAGTTTTTTACAGAAGACTAGATCACCTTTGTGGTAGCCATTTTTCTTTCCTGGCAATGGCACTTCTGTGACCCTTATGGTCAAATACAGCTTTGTTCCTGGTGTGAACGAAAGCATTAGTTCTGCTGGTGAAGGTGTCCTTTGCCTCGATGGTGTTCTGTGGTGAATGCGCAACCATCTGGCGAATCTTGTGGTAAGGCTTACCCGAGTCATACATTTCAGACCTTCTTTCACGGAACGTACACCTCTTTCGGCCAAACCATTTGATTGTGGTTTGTAAGGTGCTATACGAATGCGCCGTATGCCATTTTGTCGTACGAAAATTTGGAATTCGACTCCGGTGAATGACGTTCCAATGTCCATCACCAGGCATACAGACAGGCCAAAATGCACGAACACTAAGTGTTCTACGGTCGCGGCTGCTCGTAGCTGATGGAGTTGGAATGGCTTCCACCCACTGGAATGGCTGTCCACAATCACCAGGATCATCTTGCCTTCCACTGGGCCTGCATAGTCAACATGAATGCGGGTCCATGGCTGCATTGTGGCTGGCCAGCTCAAATGTGTCCTTAGATACAGGAATTGCTGCAGCTTGCTGACAACACTGCATACATTCAAGAGTTGTTCCACCTCCAACCCTTTGCCAGGCCACTACAAGAGTCCTAACCAGAGATTTTGTAGAGTTGATTCCGAGATGTGCGTCATGTAGTTCTAGCAGAAACGCCCTGCTTGCTTGCTGAGGAATCACCACACGATCACCGCGGCAGATCAGTCCATTGTCCACTGCGAGTTCCTTTCGTAGCCGCCAGAAAGGTTGCAACTTGCTATCTTTAACCTTAATTGGCCTTCCTTGTTCAATTCGGTGGCAAACTTCCATTAACACAGGGTCTTTTTTGGTCAGCTTCTCAAGTTGCTGATGTGACAGTGGGCTGCTGCCCAGAAGATTTGTTGATAGTACTTCTCTGACAGTTGTGTCGTCAGCTTCTTCTGCAGGAAGTCTACTGAGGGCAACCGCATTTCCATTCTGCTGTCCTGGTCTATATTTAATGGTGTACTGATGCGCTTCCGGGATAAGACCCAATCTCAGGATTCTGGCTGCTGCCACTGCAGGTACTGCCGTGGTTTCTTTAAATAACCCCACCAATGGCTCATGATCTGTTTTCAGGACAAACAAGTGACCTAGCAGGTAGTCCCGGAACTTCGTGACTGCAAAAACAAGTGCCAAGGCTTCCTGTTCAAGTTGAGAGTAGTTTATTGCTGTGTTTGCTAGTGTTCTTGAGCGAAACGCCATGGGCCGTTTCACCCCATCAATGACGTGTGAAAGTACTGCTCCCACTTCTTCGGGTGATGCGTCACATCCAAGATGACTTGCTTGTTTGGGTCAAAGTGGACCAGTAGGTTTGATCTTTGCAGTGCTTGCCTGATCACCCTGAATGAAGACATTTATTCTTGGCCCCATTTCCATTTTGAGACTTTCCTCAAAATCTTATGGAGTGAAAAAAGCATAGTGGACATATTTGGTAAGAAACTCCGATACTAAGATATGAAGCGCAAAAATGAACGAAGTTTCTAGACGCTGCGTGGCTCAGGTGCCTTCGGCCTCTATTTTCTTTTCTTTCACAGGGATGCAGACATTTTCTGTCTACTCAGTGCCCCAGGTAGTTCACTCCTTCACCAAAAATGCATTTCTCCTCCCCGAGTTTAATACTATTGTCACAGGGGGCTAACAACACCTTCCGTAGGGTAATGCCAAACGCATGCTGGCGTTCAGCCACCGAAATGTAACCCAGGAACATCCGAGTACCTGGAATGTCCTTGAGCACTGACTCCATTTTCCTCTAAAAAATTGCAGGCGCTGATGCTATTCCTTAAGGCCTTGCTATTCCTTAAGGTTGTCCTTAAGATGCTAATCCTTAAGGTTGTACGAAAACAGTCCCTTGTAAGTATTTAGCTCTGCTTCCTTCTTCGACTCTTCATCTAATGACACATGGCAGTCTGCTTCCCGTAAGTCCAAGTTCGTGAACCAATAGCCATGTTTCAAATTGGCGAACATGTCCTCCACTTTAGGCAGTGGGTACCGGTCTTCTTCGCATGCTGTGTGCAAAGTGACCTTGAAGTCACCACACAACCTCAAACTGCTATCCCCTTTGAGCACAGGTACCACTGTTGTGGCCCATTTACTGTGGGTGACCGGTGATAGGATACCTTCTTCACACAGCCAGTCCAACTCCCTAGCCACTTTGTCACGTACGGCATAAGGTAGAGAGCATGTTTTGAAGAATTTCTGGTTTACCCCTTTCTTCAAGTTGATGTGCACTGGTGGCCGCCCTTCATCAAACCAGTACCACATTGGAACAAGTCGCTGAATTCCCTCTTCAGCTTTGTCACTGCTTCTCGAGCGGAACTGTCCACCCGCACAAAGGTGACGCTGTTCGGTCCAAGAATCTGAATGACGTCGTGACCACAGAGGTATGAGCGGGAACACTGTCACATACAGCTCCCCTTCCGTTTCACCAGTTGGGTTGTTCACCACCAGCTTCGAAACTCCCAGTAGAGGCCGTTTCCCAGTGTAACAATATAAAGTTTTGTCTGTTGGCTCCAGCTTCAGCCAAAAATGTGCCTTACGCCGATAGTTCTCTTCTGCAATCACGCACACAGGGGATCCGGTGTCCACTTGCATTTGGAGCTCTACTCCACCCCCAGTTGAGTCTGGTAGTGTGCGCGGTGCTACGCACGTCCTTCGGGCTCTGAACAGTGGACAGATAGAAGCTTCCAGGTTCTCCTTCAACCACCATGTTCGACTGAAACTTGCCTTGATGGCCAGGAGTCTTGTTCCCGAAGCACTGGCTTGCTAAATGTCCACGTTTGTTGCACTTAAAACGTGTTGTGTTCTTGTGCGGGCATTCCGGCGACAAGTGACTTTTCTCGCCACAACGAATGCACGAGAGCTTCTTGCCCGGTGGCCGGCTGGCTTGCTGGTTACCGTGACAGCTTCTGCTCCAAAACGCTCATGCCGGTTGCCACTGTAGCGGCTGGTGTGTCACTTGATCCCGGCAGGCGACTTGCATTCGAGATCACTACTCCGTGGCCAGGGCGGTGTCCAGCGCATCTTATCAAGTCAAAATATGAGGTTTAGCAAGTTGTAGCCATTGTACCCCCTTTTCACGGAGTCTGATGACGAAACGGCCTCGAAGATTCCTTTCTAGAGTGTCTCTGGACCCACAGTAGTCGACGATGTTTCGCAGTTTGCTAGGTAGTCGACCACAATTTCTCCGCTATTTTGCACCCGGGTCCGAAATCTGAAAGTTTCATAGATCTCCGATGGCTCAGGACTGAGGTGTTGCGTCATGGCACGAACAATGGTATCAAACGTTTTATCCATCGGCTTGCTCGGTGCCAACAAGCTCTGCAGACCAGTGTAGGTCTCGGGGTTCAGGTCGGAGATTAGGATCAACCATTTTTTCGAATCCGAAGTCGCATCATTGGCTTCGAAGAATGCCTCTAGCCTTTCGACATAGTTGATCTAAGATTTCCAAGTTGCCTCGAACGGCAATGGTGCCGCGACCAATGGTTGTGACTAAGCAGTCTGAGCCATTGTCCGCAATCGCCCTTTCCGTGCACAGTCCCCACCTAGTGTCGAGCTGCAGGTTGCTCCCGGTAGTGCTCGTTGTGTTGGCAAAGTGCTTGGAGCCTATCCCATTTTCGTCGCCAGTTTTGTTAAGTTGTAACAAACATTTATTGACTGTCTGAAACCGCACGCACGGCAGATACGCGGGTAGACCAAAAACTACACCGTTTACGAAGATGCGCCCTCTCCCCCCACACTCAGAATCGCCAGGGAATTATGTCCATTCACCTCAACATTGACGCCAGATGCCACACACCTAAAGGACAGACATCTACTTGACACTCAAAGGAGAACTTTATTGCGAGGAATAATTTTCTGTGTACCCATAGCACTTGAGATATTCGGTGGCTGTACTAACATAGGTTACACGTTGACCAGGTATACACTTTCGAAAAAAGTCACTTCACCATGTTCACACATCACTTCAATATTAAGGTTTACTTTGCTATACTTTAACCATCACCGATTAGGCAAAAAAACACTCAGGGTTAAAAGACAGGTATTCACTTCCAACATGAGAAACAAAAGTCCAGTTCGCAAGATGTCTCATGGCAGTACCAAATCATGAGCAGAGAAAGGCAGTTTGAGCGTGTCCTTGCACCATTCATATTCAGTTTACTGTGATTTTGCGAATTACCGGCTAATAACTTTACGGGCTCTGTACCACCTATGGCATCACCAACACAACAGCTGGCTTCTACGTCACACATGCGTAACATTATCCTCTACACCCGTGAATGATGACACATTACACTAAAACAGATGCAAATGCTTAATACCCTCTATCACATGATTAAAGATCCAACCCAGTGTTGCACGTACATTCTGCTGATGCCGCACATAAAAAATGACTACTGTGCTCGCATGCAGCTATTATGACTGATGCTAATCCTTCATAGTGTGCGCCTCACCTTGATTATAAGGTTGGGCAGCTGAGATATTCAATATTCGTGAAAGCGACTTACGTTCGATCACTGAAAATGAAGCCCAGCTGGGTGATAAAGGACACAAACGAGCTTCCATTTTGCAGAGTTGTTACGCTAAAGCACGCGATGTATATAGCTGTAGCTTGAATCAAGATGGTCTGACGGCAGCAGCACGAGCTCTCCGCCAACCAATCACATGACGGCGTACGCTGTGACGTGTGGAATGGACAAAGGAACTTTGTGGTGTCATCTGTGTGAGACGGTGGTGTCGCCAGGGGGATGCTTTGGGGGTTCGCCCCATCTCACACACAATATTTGCATTTTGTATGTATGTATAAGCCTACCACACAAACATACGATCTAACACAACGGCAGTCAAACTGAACCTATAAGTTTGCTGTTGAGGGTAATGGAGGGGAGAATTTAGACGGGTCAGGAGCTCATCGTGCCCGCCTCTTGGCACCGACCCTGGTCAATTCACTTACACCCGTTTGCAAGGAAACTCGACTGGCCGTTCACATACTCGCAATGACAAATATTGTTGATACAATCTTGTAAAAACACATGCATACATACATTTTACGTCTCATTTTACATACACAACTGTTGCTCAGCTATGGCATGCTGCCTCTTTCTGACTAGACTGAATAGGCGTCACATCCTCCTCAAATATTCATACACAGAAAAAAAAAGGAACAGGCGAGATTAATAACGCTTGTTCACGACGGCAAGTCGTCACAGAACAAGCACACTCACAAGCGGTTACTTTAGATTTTTTCTTTTAATCTTCGTATATGCCACGCAGTCCTTCAAATGACTTGATCGTCCATTCTTTCAAGGTGATCCAGAGCTGCATACACACGGCGCAAAAGTAACGTAAATTATATATCATAATGACTACATATGAGCACTATGATTTCAAAAAAGTTGAGGAAACTGCAGCGGCTGATTCACCTCTAAATATAAATTTCCTTTTTTTTCGTACTGAACTGTACATGCATCTGCATAAGCTTGCCTTGTGATCAATTTAGCAAACGTGGTAACGTCTGCTCGACTAGTGGTCTGCTCATTAAATGCACGGCGAGTCTGGTCATGACGATGATGAGTATTACTGGAACGCTTTCTAAGCGTAACGACTTGCCACATGTCTAACAGCTAGCAGTAAAGAAGCTAGCCGGGCAAGTTGGCACCTCTCCGAGGAAGGTTCACGGCGAGAGAAAGTGACTGTAACGAGCGCCTCTCTTGTGTTCTCCCATCACAGTCCCAATCGTCGACTACTGCCCTAGTACTCCGTTGTTCTAGAACAAGCTGGCCATGGCTAAAGTGACCCCAAACCTGAAGAATGTCACCAACAGATGTTAAAGAAAGTACTGCTAACCGAGTGAGCTTATTTCACCTATTTTTTTCCACATGGGTGCTACTCCACCTTGTTGGCGCCATTTAGAGTACAAACAGTACTCATATTGAGCACGAACATGCCAATAAGGTAAGCTTTAAAAAATGTTGGCTTGGAAGCTCTAGCTATGCCTTACAGGCAAAAATGAAGCTAGCACTTGCCCTCTCTATGAATTTATTCTCAGAAACATGTTATATTCAGGTGGTGCCCTGCTACAGGAGATCAAGTGATGCCACTTGATCTCCTACATGAATTGTTGTACCCGACTAAAACTCTCAACGAAATGTCAAGATTTTGGGATTTCTCAAGGAAACCAGTAACATGGAAACGCATGTTATTACTATAGAACACGAGAACAGATTTTGCCTTATTTTTTTTCAATGTCGTTGGTTCGCCCAGAGGTATAGGCGTGCGCACGAGGGAGGGGGAGCATAATCTTTCCCGTACGCTTACTCATCACAGGCCTCTCACTGCAATAGTGGTCGAAGGCCCCGGATGTTGCAATTCAAGGTCTGTTTACTTTTCATCTTACTTCAGGAAAGCCATGATCATTGCGAGAAGCGCATCACCTAGAAACCCTGTGCACGCCTATGCCCACAAGCTTCACCTAGGACGTGGCGAGCTTCGTCAGTCGCAACGGTCAGTGGTCACGACGAGTGCATGTGGCAGTACAGTCGCACGCGTTCATTCATCGGAAGAGGGAGTGTTGAGGCGCACCCTCGGGCGGCAGCCGCCGGCAACCGGCGGCTCCCGGACGAAAGCGTAGGCGGTCAGTCAGGATGTGGTGGAGGCCTGCCGGGCTCTTCCGCAGCCTACGCATGTTCTGCAGAGACAGCCGCTCCTCCAACTGTTCGTTCTCCTCTGTGTCAGTGGCATCGTGACGGCGGCGCACCCAGATGTACTGGCGGGCCACCAGCATCCACACCAACGTGGCTGCGTTCAAATAAACAGAACGCAAAGAGAAAAAGAAATTGGCGGCGTATCTGTATGCGTTGCTGCAAATGTCATCAAAAGACGATAGGCTTTTACCCCGCTGTTTTTTGTGTATAGTGTCGCATTTTCAGTGCAGCATATGAAACACTAGGGTCTTTGAAATTATGTATTATGTATTTTTTAGTAAAGTAGCACAAGACCTCATACTTACGTATTGATGTTGTGCCTCAAATATGCGTAATATTTGCTTTTTGATCGACAATGTTCACAATTATGCACGCAGTCACCAGTTCCAGATGGCTGGGCGTTCAGCGTTTGCTTAAACTTTGGCCGGCTGGCCCAGTGGTGTGCCAGGAAGGCATACAAACCAAACTTTCCGCGTACAACTATTCCAGAGTAAGACTATCGTCTTAAAAAAAAATAAGAGATGGATCACTCAAGTAGAGAATGCGTGCTGTTACAGTATGCACTAAAATAATAGACGGTGCAAAAACCTTACCCCCTCCTAGCTGACAAGAGGGGGAAAAGGGCACCTCCCTGTTTCCCCCCCCCCTCCCATTTCGCACGCTTACGATAGCGTGGGTTCGACGCTGGACAAAGAAAGAATGCTAATGCATCGGTCAAGAGCAATCAGATTCACTACCGCCTAGAGTTGTCCTGCATGTGCACCAGTGTGCTTTCTTAATTCTGCATCGAATTCGCACTAAGAGATGATGAATGGACTAGCACAGCAAAAATTTAGTTAAAGGAGCAGTGACACCAAATCTCGAACTCGAGATCATCTCCAGCTGCCTCATCGATGCTCGGTCGGGTGTCGATTTCGGAATCACTGCTCTGAAAAGGATCGAATCAAAAATGATTCACCACGCCGCGAATTGTCGGTACTTCATGTTTCTCACTGTTTTCATCGTCGCTTTTGGACGCTGATGACAGGGGCGACAAAAGTGGGGTGGTGAAAACATGTCTATACACGTGCACACCGAGCATATAAAATTTAAACTGAAATTTGTGTCACCATTTCGTGCGGCCACGTGATCAGATAGGGCCGGACCGCGGGAGGTGATCGCCTTGCAGTGCTAAAAATTGGCGGGCTTTGCACCTGTTTTAAAGTGGGTTCGATACTGGTCATACTAATCGATATTACATTATATTATTCCATCTCTCCGTTGCAAGGGTTCAATAACTACGTGTTGACATGAAAAGTCACAGCATATCCACGGAGTGAATGATGATGAGTGGGGCGAAGCTTTTGTCCATCTGTCAAACCATCTATGAGTCCACCCGTCTGTCTGTCTGTGCATGCTTTATCCGTCCGTTTGTGCTTCTGTCTGTCTGTCTGTCTGTCCGTGCTTCCATCTGTTCCGACTGTCCGCCTGTGCTTCTGACCGTCTGTCTGTCACTCACACTAGCACCACCTGCTGAGTGAGTCATACAACTAGGTGGTTACGAATCGGTCACAAAGAGACATGCATGGACAGTCCCACAGCTCTAGGAGCTTTGGCGCTAAAAACTCGACATGCGTTATGTCATTGCTTCTTTAAGATGTTACAGTTATGCGTATTCATTATAACATAAAACTAGGGGCGACGACAGAAGACACTGGGGAGAGGGTTCCCCCACCCCGAAGAGCAAACAAGGTAAAAACAAAAACGTGGAAGCAAAACAAAAAGTGGGGAAGGCGTGGCGCCACGCCATGTGATCCTCTGCATCAATGGCCGCAGTTGCCCTCGCTCAGAGCCTTACCGCTGTGGTACCGCGTGACCAGGCGATACGTTTAGTGAAACACCATGCGCATAGCTTTTGCGAAACCGATGCAAGCATACCTTTAACTCTTGATAAATAGATTTACGAGATAAGCTCAGCTGATTTTTTTTTCTTCTCTCAATGTCAACAAGCATACGGTCAAAATTTGAAGATGCCATTTTTCCTGAAGTGCCCACAGCAACAAGCAAGAGCTTGCAATGAATTCATGTGGCTTTCCTGCGAGACGCTGAGCCATGTGACATTTGGTGACTGACCCCTATTATTCAGGAAATGCTCGGGCGGAACAATTGACGGCCATTTAAGCCAGGCTAACCCCACCTGTTGCTACACCACCACGACCTGCTTGCTTTCTTTTATCTGCTCTGCTGTCCTGCTGTTATTCCATTACATAGCACTCGGGTATCTCTAGTACAACTCCCTTCCATGTAACCAGTTGCAAACTAAGAATGAAAGCATCCCTCCTTCTCCACCCAGAATTGCGGCACACCTGTTAAGCTTCTGTACACAACAGCAGTAAGTAGCTAATTTCAGTTGTGACACTTGGTACTTTTGGCCGGCAATGCTGCGCATACTAATAATTAAAGGAACTCTACAACACTTTTTCATGTAACCATCGAATGGCTTCACTGAAAAAGTTTGTTGCCTCACGAATCGACCGCCCCGTCAAGCACGAGGAAATGTAGAAATATGTGGCACCTCATGACCTTGAGCATTGTTTTCCTTTGAACACGCGGTTAACCTTCAGTGAGATCACAAACGATGGCGCGGGAACGTGGCGGCCTCTCAAGGCGGGCACAGTCACTATGCAGTCATCGATGCTCAAATTAGCCATTGGCCATGAATTTGGGTATACAGCTCGGTCATTCGAGATCGTCGCATTATATAAAGGGAGAAGGGGGAGCAATTTTTAGCAGACTTTGAGAATTGATTGCAAGTTACAGGCTATGTGCTGCACTTTAATGTTTGGCTCGAGCATTCTTAAGAGCCTCGACAACCGATCGTCAGCGTTTTCTGACCGTGCTAAGTGTTTTAGGACCCCCTTAGAAGCTCAATGTGATAATTTTTGCTAAGATTTGAAAAGAAGCAGGAGTTTTCAACCAAAAACCAGCGATTTAAAAATATGTCTGTCTATGAAAAGCAGTTGTAAAATAGCAGCTATAGAGAGATAAGTTAGTTGGTAACCAGTGACTCTGAAAAGACGTTTATTGTGTCCATGCTTCTAGTTTTCGTGTTCAGTAAGAAAATGACCTAACTAGCTGAAATGCGCGAAGGGTGTTTGATGTCACAGAAACAAGCAAATGCAATTGGATGTAGGCGCCTATACGCGAATTCGCTCTCGTCAGGACAGGGACAGCTGTGGGTGGAACTTACATAAACATAGTGGAAGAAATCTACCGTGGATCTACAGCCACCAAAGTTCCCCATAAAGCAACAGAATCCCAATAAAGAAGGGTGTAAGGCAGGCCAACACAATCTCTCCAATGCTATTCACAGCATGTTTACAGGAGGTTATTGGGGCCCTAGGTTGGGAAGAATTGGGGATAAGAGTTAATGGAGAATATCTTAGCAACTAGCAATTCGCTGAAGACATTGCCTTCATGAGTAACTCGGGGGACGAATTACAGCTCATGATTACTGAGCTGGACATGGAAAGCAGAAGAGTAGGTATGAAAATTAATATGTACAAAACTAATGTAATATGCAACAGTTTCGGCCGAAAACAGCACTTTGCGATAGGTGGAGAGACGCTGGAAGTATAAAAGGAATATGTCTACTTAGGATAGGTAGTAATGACGGAGCCGAACTATGAGAGTGAAATAATTAGAAGAATAAAGATGGGGTGGATCACATTCGGCAGGCATCTTCAAATCGTGAATTGTAATCTGCCACTAATCTTCAAGAGGAAGGTGTATAACAGGTGCATCTTGCCGGTACTTACCTAGAGAGCAGAAACCTGGAGGCTTACAAGGAGGGTTCAGGTTAAATTGAGGACGACGCAGCGAGCAATGGAAAGAAAAATGGTAGGTGTAATCTTAACAGACAAGAGGAGAGCAGAGTGGGTCAGGGAACAAACCAGGATTAGCGATATCATAGTTGAAATAAAGAACAAGAAATGGACATGGACAGGGCATGAAACACGTATGCAGGATAACCACTGGGATAACCACAGGCCATTAAGGGTAACTGACTAGATTCCCAGAGAAGGCAAACACACGAAGGGGAGACAGAACATTAGCTGGGCCAATGAGAATAAGAAGTTCGCAGGTATAACGTTGCAGCAGAAGCACAAGACCGGGTTGGTTGGCAGATCATAGAAAAAGCAAGGTCAGAGGCCTTTTCCCTGCAGTAGGCGTAGTCAGGCTGCTGATGATGATGTAGCAACTATAGAATACATTTGCATATCTTTCGAGTTTCCACCCTCCCATATTCGCGAACACTAGCACCGAAAAACAAACAACGACGGCGAGAAGTGTTTGAATAAATCAAAGCTCGTCCATACCACTGAGCAAGACAGGAAACAGGACCGCTTTTCCCGCCATGCATATGGATCCATGAATGAACATTTCGTTGCCGAAGTAGACGAGGTACACCGCCAGGCAGCACAGGGTCGCGGAGTAGACGCTGCAAAAACATCGCACTTGTCAATAAAAACACATTGAATGTTCACACAGATCAATTTCTAGATGATGCACTTGTGAGCACCAAGGATACTGTTTGCTAGGCGAGGATCACCCGAGAATGTAAATGAATATGCTTAATTGTTATGCATTCATGTATGTATGGTAGGCGTGTTCACGTCATGTACAGTCGGTGTTGAATGTTTAACAACTGGGTCTGAGAAAACTAAATTTCTCAACAATATGTGACTGCATTCGGCAAAAGTGCACACTGTCAGAGCGTTTATAACAGGCCGACAATCGAAATTCAGCGCTGCCAATGGGTATATATATTCAGCTTTTTGCTTTTATCTTGTGGTTCAGAATTTTTCATGCCGACTGTACACATGCTACCTGCATTTACTTGTGCACTTTCTGGGTAGAGTTGCAAGAACACTGTGGTAGTATATACAGTAACTCCTTCTATTTGTTTGGATGGAAGGATGGATGGATGGATGGATGCTATGAGCGTCCCCTTTATAACGGGGTGGTGACAAGTATGCCACCAGGCTCGACAAAAAAAAAAAAAACCTTTTTTCCCTTTTTTTTATGTTGGCCTAATGCCTCTACTTCGATAAATTCTATCTTAATGGAAAAAAGGTAAATTTTCAGCTTAAGTTCTCTGCCATTTACGGCACACTGTCCATATTTTCCAATATTTATTTTTGTCCTTTCTCTCTAATTTTCTGCCACCAATACTCTAACCGTCTCTTACTTATTTCAATCGCGGGTGTGTTCAGCTTTCCATTGTTGTCCCTAAAACCCAAGGCTTCCTGTAGGCTCGTGCCCAAACGTACACCTGGGTGGATATCTCCACATTCAATCAGAACATGCTCCGCCGTTTCCTTATCTTTCCCGCAGCATGTGCACTGTTCTTCTTCTTTACTGAATCTTGCTTTATAACTACGCGTTCTAAGGCAACCCGATCTCGCTTCAAACAGTAAAGCGCTTCCCCTTGAATTATCGTAAAATGCCTCCCTCCTTATTTCATTTTTGCCCTTTCGGTAGTTACTCAAAGCCGGTTTTTTCTCCATAGCTGCCATCCAGTAAATCATCTCCGCCTCCCTGACTTTTCCCTTAACGCTCTTTGTTGACATATGGCTCACAATACCAGCCGTATATTTACTAGTGAGTCTTCTAGTTCTTTTTCTCCACTGTGTGTCCACGCTCTTCCTATACAAATAACGGAACACCTTCTCTGCCCATCTACTCTCCTTCATATTTCTTAGCCTTTCTTCGAACCTTATTTTGCTCTGCGCTTCCCTCGCCTCAAAACCTGCCCACCCCATATCGCCCTTTACAGCCTCGTTTGTCGTCTTCCCGTGAGCACCCAACGCGAGGCGTCCCACAGTCCTTTGATTTACATCCATTCCCGATTGCACCTCTGCCCTCATGCACACCACTGAGTTCCCAAAAGTAAGCCCTGGAACCATTACACCCTTCCACAGACCTCGAAGCACCTCATACCTATTGTATCCCCACAACGCTCTGTGCTTCATTATTGCCGCATTCCTCTTTCCTTTTGCTGCCGAGGCTTTTTCCTGTACCTCCATGTATCTATCACTCTCATTTACCCATACTCCAAGGTACTTGTATTCACTTACCCTCGGTATTTCTTGGCCTTGTATGGACACCGTCTGATCACAGGGATCATTAAATACCATCAAACCACACTTCGTTACACTGAATCCTAGTCCAAGAGCTTCACCTTCCCTTCCGCATATATTCGCCAGCTGCTGTATATCATCTCGACTGTCCGCAAATAAGACGATATCGTCCGCATAAAATAAACCTGGAAGCTTCTGCTCAATCATCATGCCACCCTGTTTGTGTGACAGATTAAAACCAATGTTGCTACCTTCTAGCGCTTTTTCCATACTCACCATGTACAGCATGAATAACAGTGGGGACAAAGGACATCCCTGTCTCAGACCCCTGCTAACCTCAACGTTCTCTTTGCTACACATTCCTTCCCACTCTATGCAAACTGTATTTTCTCGGTATATCTCCCTCAAAAGCTGTATACAGTCGTCGCCCATGCCCATTCCTTTCAATATATCCCACAAAATTTCCTGATTAACGTTGTCGTATGCCCCAGTGATGTCTAGAAAAGCCACGTACAAGGGCCTATTCTCTATTTTAGATATTTCTATACACTGAGTGAGAACAAACAGGTTATCGTCTAACCGCCTGTCGACTCGAAATCCGTTCTGAAGTTCTCCCAAAATATCGTTATGTTCGGCCCATGTTTCTATTTTCATTTTTACTGCTTGCATTGCCAACCTGTATAGTACCGATGTAATGGTTAGTGGTCTATACGAGCGAATCTTGTCCTTTTCTCCCTTGCCTTTATAGATTAAGTTCATTCTACTTTGTCGCCAACTGTCCGGTATTTGTCCGTCCTTTAAGCTTTTTTCTACTGCTTTTAACAATGCTTCTTTAGTGTTATGTCCTAGTTCGTTAATGAGGCTAACGGGAATCCCATCTAAACCCGCGGCAGTGCGCTTTGGAATTTTTTGTTCGGCCTTTTTCCAGTTGAAATTATCTGAGTTTCTGAGTTAGCAAGCACGCCCTCTCGTGGGAAGAATGGAACAACTTTTGGTAGCATGGAAGGGCGCAATTTTACCAACACGAACGAAAAAGTTTTTGTATTTATACTGGGTGCTATTTAGTATGAAGCACACCTACGCTGGCTGTTCGAGGAAGATGCTGCAGTGTAGAACCAGAACGCCGTTGTACAGCGACCAGAAGGCGAACGTCCTTTCCATTTCGGGGCACCGCTCAATCTCTGGAGGAGATACATATGGATGACCAATCGTGAATTATTGCGCTTGCGAACACAAATTCACACACACACACAGATATGTCACAGATATGTCCGAGATGACATATGCACATCAAAACGGGACGGGCCATTAAACCCAGTCCGAGTCTTTTTTCCAGGCCTATCAATTGAAGTTTCATCCTGTCTGAATCTTTTTTCACGAACTGTATTAAGACGGGATACCCTGTAGCAAAACTGCAGCTCAGTGAAGTAGGTCAGTTCTATCCTGTACGCCAACGAGGAATGAGTTCAGCAGGAGTGGCTCAGACGGCGACAAAATCATACACACGAGCGGACCGTCTTTGCAGCAGAGACAATAGTCACATAGCGTATAAAGAAACGCATGGTGCAAGCAGCTCGATCAAAAGTGAAACGAACACAATGGTTTGTAAGCAGCGTCGACCTACAAAACCAAATCGAACGCGAAGCTCCTGTAACTCTCACTTCACCGCTCACAAAATAAAGGTTCAGGAGAAGCCCAACTTTCAGCGACTCGCGACCCAACTCGTTACAGCTTGGTCAAAAACACGCGTAAATTATCTTTCGAAGGACGCAAGGCAGAGTAACATGGAGCGGAATGGGAGCCACCGATAGTTGAGAAATAGGGGAGTCGAAGCTCACCCCCGCACTTGAGCTTGGTGAAGAGCCTTTGCCGCAGGAAGTCCTCTTCCAAGAGGCACCGAACGCCGGCACCAAGATTCGTGATCGACATCAAGCCCAGCCAGCTGCGCAGTGGATGCACAATCCAGTGCGTCGTCATGCTCTGCGGACTTCCCGACTGAGAAATTTTCTGTGTTTTTCGCCAGCCGAAGTTTAGACGACAACGCTTCCAAGTCCCACCGATAACACACAGAGCGCAAGATATGCACAACTGCGACTTGTTGGACGAGCTGGACTAACAAGTGGGCGGCGTTGTTGCCGACGCGTGCGGACGGCGGACGTACCATTTCTTTCTTCCGTGGGACGTACAAACACAAACTTCTAAACTGAATTAGGTGTTTCTGTAGCACCACGTCGCGGCCGGTTTGAAAATTTTGCTTCTGTTGAAATATTTGTGCTCTTAAAATGTACGATTCATATAATATGGTAAAGAAATGTCTTACTTAAATAAATGTGGGATATCAGTCCTTCGAAAGGACTACTGCGGTTTAATAACGGTTATCATGACGTACTTGTCTTCGCTTGCAGAGCACTCAAGCGGAGCCTTCGAGACCTGTTACGGAAACTCTCAGCGCGCATCATATTTAACTGTACGTACGCTCAGCGACTAGAACGTGCGTGTCCCTGTTGCCTACTAGAAGGGTAAAAGCTTTTGTTGACGTTGATTTCATATATTGTGATGCACACGCCAAGTTAACGCGCTTGCAGTAGGTTTGTTGGCCCTCGCAAGTGCTCGTTTGCAAGTTAACCGCGAAGTGTTTCTCTCGCAACTGACCAGTTAAAGGAGCACTGACACAAAATTTAGGAGACGAAATAATGAGCGATATATATAAAGTCATATGGAGACACGCAAAATTACGAAATATTAAGGGCAAATGTGGTCTAGGGTCGACATGTTTAAAATCGATTTCAAAGTTCGCGCCATGTGACTATATCGAGATGCGGAGCCCAATCTGCCATCAACGTGTCGGGAACACTAAAGGAAGTAAAGGTACATTTCCTTCTTCCGTGTGGCGGGAATGTAAACAAACCTACGTCACGAGTTTGTGTTGGCTGTTTGCTTGGCACGCGAGCATGCGCTACATACGATGTTTTTTTTTTTTTTTTTGTGCCTTCGGCTGTGCTGGCCGTTAATACAGCGCCCTCTCGCACGCGGCGTTTTACGTCACATTTTTGCGTGGTCCCGCTAGAGTGTACTACCATTCTAGTACACTCTAGTCCCGTCGAACATGGACACTAGCGCCGAGTTCCCGACTTATAGAAACTCTTGTTCTAGCTGAGGAAACCATTCTATGTACATGGCGGGTCGTGAGCGAGACTTCGCGACGAGATGACTCTGCGTGCAATCTCAAATCCGCCATCGGAACACACCGCCTGCTGGAGCTACTGGAGCAAGACAGCTGCGCGTTACCAGGATACCTTGCCTGGCCTTTCGTGTCGTTCCCACGTGGTTTACAGATATGTCGGCAGCGTTCACCTGGAATGGATACACGCAGCGTGAACAGCATGTCCAAGACAGACTACTATCTGTTTCAGATAGCGGGTTCCATGGGCGCGTGTCCCCGCTCTCGTCAGCTCGCGTAGGTGGGCCCTATAACCTGTTCGTCTGCTACTGTGCGGCCGGCAGGAGGGCGACGGACTGATACCATGCGTCTGCTTCTGTGGACAAACTGCCTATACGTGTGGATTGTTTTTTGCTGAAAAGGACTAACGTGTGCTATGTGTTACATTTGTAGTAGTTAGGCTATACTGGTTGATTGACTTCAAAGCTGTATATTTGCGTAGAAATGTCTTGCTGCATGGTTGTTTTTGCCCATTCCAGCCTAAAAAAAACTTCAATTTAGTATTCATAAAGCTTTTGACTAATATGTACTCATTGGTAATAGAATATCAAACTGATTTTAGGTTGTTTAGGACGCGTCAGGTGAAACGCAGTGCCCCTGTTGAGCACTTACCTTGGACACTCGCCCTGGACAGGTGTTACACTTGTAGTCAATTGATAGAAGAGAATAATGCACATACGCCCACGGACGCATATCAAGGAGAGACACAGGAATTGAAGCTTTAACTCTTACTGTGACCTACACAACAAAAATTGTGCGTCAAATTTCGCTACGGGAGTTTGTCTGCTGGAACGGGGAGCGCTGGCCGATGCGCGTTTCTATGATTTTATATGTCCGTGCGATGAGACGATATGGTAAAGGCAGTGATGTGCCTATCGAGGGCAACACATTGCGACCCCAATAAAGTTTTTATCGTCATCATTATCATCATCTTGTCGAGCATAGTTAATAATAATAATAATAATAATAATAATAATAATAATATAATAATAATAATAATAATAATAATAATAATAATAATATAATAATAATAATATAATAATGTTTTATTTTTCATCAATAGTTTGATGAAGGACAGCGGCAGGTAAAAGCTGCTCTTCGAAAGAGGCAGCTTGACATAGGCCCACAGACGCCTTTAGCACGACAGCACTGGCAAACAGTTAGCAATGTTATCTAAGCAACAATTACAAAAATATCAAGTTCAAATTCTAAAAATAAAAATAGCAACCATGATAACAATGTAGCAACTGCAAAGAAATCTTGAAAACTATACATGTGTATATCGTGCAATTGAGTTCGGGTACAGAGTAAGAAATCTATGCCAGCTTTCACATATTTATCAATTAACGTAGAAACTGTGTAGAACAACCTATCTGTGGAGTAGTTTGTTCTCGAAGTTTTTATTTTCCATGTTTCTTTATGTCATGTTTCGAACAAATTATTTGGCTGCAGTTTCGAGAGGTCGTACAAATAATGTCGACTTTCTTGAAATTGACGCCTGACCACCAATGCTAACTTAAAATCGTAGAGACGATGTAGGGGTGGTATTCCAGCCTGTTGAAACAATTCACTTCTGCGAGCATCATACGACCAGTAAAAAATTATTCTAATATACGTCTTTTGCATCAGGTACAGTTTTTGTAAGCGCGTGTTAGTCGTAGTCCTTCATACCAAGAAACAATAAGCAAGATGCCAACAGAACAGTCATTTATAAAGTAAGAATTTTACCTTGTATAGTAGAACAGTTTTGCCACTGTACACCGTGCCCTCTACGCGAGATAACTGACCCAGCACACTGTAAATGCGATCGTTTCAAAGCATATTGCTCGAAAATGTAACTCCAAGAATTTTTATACAATTTACTAACTCAATAATAGTATCGCCATACTTGAAATGTATGTTTTCATTAACAGACTTATTTTTAGGGCGGAATAGTACCGCCTTTGTTGTACTAGTGGTTATGTTTGATTGATAGCGCCCAAGGGCGACACCCGCAGTTGGGGCGCGTACACATGCTGAAAATGTGCCATTATACTCGTTTGTCAATGAAAAGCAGATCCCTCAAAGTGATATCAAGGTTTCTGCTAAAAGAATTTGGCGAGTGTATGCGTGTGATTCGAGCAATGTTACAGCACTTCAAAATGAAACAAAACACATTTGTCGCTTTACTTATGCGTGCCACAATATGCCAGTTAAAGCTGATGTTTCAAACAAAGTTTCTGCACTTTCGAAGAATATCCTACTTGCTGGCACACAGTGACGGCTTGTGTCTGCAATAAAGAAAAACATATGTACGCGTACAGAGCTGCGTGCATTTGGGTCATAGTTCAATAAAATGTGCTAGCAAGGTTCTGGGCGCGTACATGATACAATGGAGGCATGCAACTAAACTTTTAAAATCTTGCGAGATTTTGGCTTTTCGGCTATTCTCTTTCTCTTTCCTTCTTTGGCTGTTTTGTCCCGCACGTAGTTTGAGAAGAAAGGACGGCTAAATTTTTGCAACACTAGCCGCGCCATGGCTTCTCGGTGCTCGCTAGTAGCGCCTTTATGGCTGAAAAGAGGGTTCAAGGCCACTGCAGGTAGCACAGTTTGCACAAAAAGTGCCATCGGCCTCTTTTTGGAAATGGCCAATGGCGCAAATGCTTCCGCGGCCCTTTCTAGAGTGCTCACAAAGGAAAGAAATGAGATCGTTGGGTATGAAAGCCCTCCCCTGTCTAAATTAAATATCACAGCAGTAGCTGGTCCAGATGAGCTGGGAGCCTTGATTTTGCCGATGCAGTCGTCGCAAGTAATGCAATCCTCAGCTGCTTTCACCAGGAAGCCCGCTATAAGGCCAAGCGTGCTGGCCCTTATGCCTGGCTGTGGGGCACCTGTGGGAAGGTAGAAATGAAAAGTGTGCAAGAATTTTATCAGTATATAGATAAGCATGCATGATTAAACCGACACGTGTCCGTATACAAAATATGAGAAATATATATATATATATATATATATATATATATATATATATATATATATATATATATATATATATATATATATATATATATATATATATATATATATATATATATATATATATATATATATGGATGTTAATGCGCTTTCAGATAACAACTGTTGCCCCACCGCGGTGGTCTAGTGGCTAAGGTACTCGGCTGCTGACCCGCAGGTCGCGGGACCGAATCCCGGCTTCGGCGGCTGCACTTTCGATGGAGGTGAAAATGCCGTAGGCCCGCGTTCTCAGATTTGGGCGCACGTTAAAGAACCCCAGGTGGTCGAAATTTCTGGAGCCCTTCACTACGGTGTCTCTCATAATAATATGGTGGTTTTGGAACGTTAAACCCCACATATCATCAAGATAACTGTTCATTCAGCCGACGTTTGCGTCGGGAGAGCCCCGTCTTTTTCAAGGTATAATAATATTTACACATTTTCCGCGTCGATTTATAGCTTGTCACGACAGGAGGGAAGAAGTCCGGAGAATAGTATAAACAACAACATAAAAAAAACTGAGGGAGAAACGTTTAAAAATAAAAAAAAATCTAGGAGAAGAAGCAAGAGAAAGACGACGGGATTAGGAAGGGACAGCATCTCAAGAGAGTAAGGCGAACGCAAACGAGCCATGCCATCATCTGTGTGCCAGTTATGACAGCGATTCAAAACCGCCGAAAATTTCTTCCCCGATTGCGGGAAAGGGACGTCGGTTAGTCGAGTTGTGTGGGCGCCTGGTGAAAGCATGTTATATTTTTAAATGTAAGCCATAGTACCTGCTTGTACCATGGACTTATCGTTACATACATACACAGTATAACTGATTGAGAAGCATGTTTTCATCTACATCGTGCACTGACGCAAACGCTGCCTCACGCGGCTTGCATGTAACACAGTAAGCAGCGCAGAGTTTATAATATATGCATAATATCGTATAGTGGGGAATTGTTGGACGGTGTGTAATAATTTTTAAATAATGTAAATCATTCCATTACACGGAATCAACGAGATATGAAAAGCGCACCACGGCAAGTCTGCAGGGCTTCTAGATGTGGCCGCATCGTCTGGGTTATAGTAGCAGATGTCGATGCCGCGCACTCGCCTGACGACCCTTGATTCTGGTTTACTAGCGAGTGCATTTCCAGAGGTTGTCCGGCTTGCTTTACTGCTGTGGAGCACGACGCCTGCCTTGCACTGGGCGATCCAAGAGGAGACGTTGTTTGCTCTGTACTGCCGCTTGGTGATGAGTGCATCATTCCCATCACGAGGACTTTCTGCAGTGATGAAAGCGCAGCACGGGCGTCTGTCTGATCGTTGCTTCCTTGAAGCTGTCTGATGGTGGAAAAAAGTGCTTCGACAGGGTCACTGGAGAATTTGGCAGTCAACACGTATAGGAAACCTGAACGGATGAGAAATTGTGTGCACTGTACTGTGGACATTGTGGTCAGTTGGAGAGCTTCGTATGTTTCAAGAGATATGAATGCCCTCTTATGTGGTGCCGCGGCTTTCCATGCTGCGAAAAAGGGCAGAAATTCCTGCTCCAGCCATATCAACCTGAAAATAAAGCAGTTTATTGTAGAAAATATGAAACCTAGCGGGATAAATGGAATGTACCTGTCATCATCTGGGGAACTGAACGGCATCCTGTTTTGGTCCCGGCTTACTACGTGGAAGGTTGTATTTCTTATGTTGTGTATGGTGAACCATTTAAATATCATTTCCATCAGCTCGATGGTTGGCAGGCAGTCTTCAAACCCGAAAATGCCAAATCTGCGGCCGTATTGTAAGAGGTATCGTAAGGCCGATGTCACCTAGAAACCAAGGAGACGCGACATATTAAAAATGATCGGAATTATTTAGAGAGAGGTTTCTAAGCTTGGACGTTCGTATACAGCAAGTGAGACGAGTTACAAGTGGCACTGCAGTCATCAATAACGTGCACTTTTAAGTGAGTTTGTGTTAGTGAACATATATTTATAGAAGCTCTAATGATACGTAATTATTGTGTGGTAAGCAATACGCGCAGGTACATTCGTTAAGAAAGGGAAATTGTATGTTCAGATAACCATGCGCTGTTAGCAGCAGCAGTAGCAGCAGCTCATGTGCATGTTTTTATGTGACCATACTGATAAATATGTTAGCAGTTATATACGTATTGAATTACATTTTCACCATTTGCTTCCGTTTGGGTTCTACAAACAAATAAACCAGAAACTAACATGAATATTCACGTATCGTTTGCGGTGAATTACTATTAAAAGGCAGTTTTTGTACTGCTTCATTTGAACGAAAAGCTGCAAAATTTTTTCTGCTTCTGCATGAACATTCACTTGACGTAATATGATGTAAAATGAGTTGTGGCGTAATATTAGCGCATAAAAGTTTGCCCGAGCGCGCCAAAGAATTTGAGAAGTATAAACGTCACTACTGATAGAAAACTGCGAGCATGATTCTAGCTCAATTAGATGTATTTTTTTGTGTAATACAGGTTGCAGGAAGCATACATAATTTACAGCTAACGAAAAGGCATTTCCTGCATGACCTGTGTGCGTCACGCATTGTGATGTCTACAAGGAATACAGAGAATCTGGGAGTGTGTGACACTAACGCTAAATGGGTTTACACCTTTTCTTATACATGCCTGTGGAGAGAACACTTCAACGGCCCTCTTCACGCTTAATTTCTCGAAGTTCGTCGGGTAAACGTGCTTCTGCGTAAGGTTCCGAACAAGCTTGAACGACGACTGTTTTTCTGTTATGTCCAGCAACTTTCTCAAATACGTGGGGCTGTAGTAATGCCCATTGTTGAACAGAACGCGTTTGGTGGACAACATCTGGTTGCGGAGATTTTTCAGGATGTGGCAGTGGTCAAAAGAAAGGAAGAGCCTCCGATTCATATCCATTGGATGTCTGCAACAACAACAAAAAAAAATGAATAAATAAATTGGAGAAAGGCGGCGTTTGCGGTGTGAATAATTAGTTGCATATACGGTTTTCTGTTTTTTACCAAAGTAATGTAAATGTTAGCCATTCGAAGGACGTGTGCGTTGTTAATTATTACCTTATTATAAAATTTCTCCACTCATGCCATGATCCTGCAGGTCTGTGTGTGTGTTTTATTGAGATTACCTACACCTTAAATCTTCCGAAACTTTAAGTATACTCACCCATTCATACAGTCGCATGCAGGTGCGCATACATTACGCAAACGCGTAACGTCAATTGATTTGTAAAGACGGGCTATTTACAGCGATTGTACTGTTGATAGCAATCTTGTTATGGACACGGCTTTCTTATATGGCAGCGCTGATTAAAAAAAAAGAAGGGGGGGGGGGGCTCTGATGCTGATACAGGCTTTTTTTTTTGTGCGACCAAGTCTTTTGTTTTTTTTTTTCACTCAAACACGGCATGCATGCGCGTGCATACATTGATTGATAGATATGTGGGGTTTAACGTCCCAAAACCACCATATGATTTTGAGAGACGCCGTAGTGGAGGGCTCCGGAAATTTCGACCACCTGGGGTTCTTTAACGTGCACCCAAATCTGAGAACGCGGGCCTACAACATTTCCGCCTCCATCGGAAAAGCAGCAGCCGCAGCTGGGATTCGATCCATGCATACATTGAGGGCACACTGCGAATACATATAAAAAAATATTTACACTAGGCATTGCGCACAGCTTAATGCGAGCTGAGAGCAAAAATATATACTTAGCAACTTACGGCACAACTGGCATCATACGACCATTCCCTAACATGGTGAACATCTTTTTGTTCGAAGCGTGGTTGTCAGCTACAAGTCGGACCACTTGGAATCCTGCTTCTTCGATGGACTTAATTACTTCAAGTGTTAGTTGATGCAGGTGGTCTCCTTTTACTGACTGCGTGAAATAATATCCCACGGGTAGCCTGAAAAAGATAAAAATTAGCAGTATTCTGTAGCGTCGGTGTCAGCTGGGCTTAAAATCTCACTCCGTTGGAGAGAGGAGGAGAGCCAATTGCTCATCTCGAGTGCTTGTCAAATAAGTGCACAATGCTAAAGTTGACTTGCCGGGGGAAAGGGGGGGGGGAGCCCTCCTTAAAAAATAGAAGACGACTCCCCCTGCCCCTCCCCAGACTTTCAGCCCTGGTCGCGGAATAGCACATCATTGGTTAATTAAAGACAACGTTTTCTTTTTATATCTATAGGTGGGGTTAGTCTTTCAGTCACAGCGAAACGTATAGTGATAGACAAAGTGATGATTCACTTACGTGTAGTGCGTTGATAAGCCTACAAATACAAAGGCGAGAAGGTGTGTGGCCAGCTCGTTCTGAATGCCCACTTCTTTTTCTAGGCCTCCCATTTCGACTAGGCCATGGACTTTGTCTCCTTTTTTTTCGTACGTCAGTGCTTGCTTTAAAGACATTTCATCCACAATCAAAGAGCCCATTTTTTCCTAACAAAAAAAATGGGGGGGGGGGGGAATTCACTGTTAACAGACATGCGTTATATATCGGCGGAGACAGTTAATTATATAAATAACCTTCTTTGTTGTTCCGTACATGACCCATAATTTAACAGAAATGATTAGGGTTTAGAGCAAACATAGCGCACTGCCGTATACTCTTAAACAATACATCTTACGTTCGAGTAATCCTTGCCACAGGTCTGGTCCCTGTTTATTCACTTTAAATCACTTTTCATTCGGCTATACTAGCATGTATTTTGATCAGTCAAACACTGCCGCGTGCGCTGCTTCCTTCGTTATTCGCGTGCATATTGTAAATAATTCTGATCGAAGTAACGTACCCGTTCGGACAAGTGTGTGCTTTCCGTGTGCAGCCTTTGCTTCATTAGCGACGAAACAACTGCTCCAGTACAGTAGCCAATGTAACGCTTCAGTGTCATGCGACTTGGAAGGGTGAGGCACCCAGACCTCCGCAACATTTCGTACCCGCAGGGTGATTTAGCTTGCCACATTATGGCCTGCCTGATGGTCACCTCTTTCCAACGGTGATTTTTCTCACGCAGGCATTGCAATTGCTCCTTCAAAAATTCAGCCTTCTTGTCGTTCTCGTCCAGCATTTCCTGATGATGAAAGGGCAGTTGAAATGCGTAAATCACGCGCAAGATAACATACTGGAAGAAAGCGGAAGTGCAGGGGAGAATGGAAGCTTGACCCGCTGAAACATCGTAGAGCAGGGAATGCCGGCGCATCCAACAATTCGACATTTACGTACTGGACTTGCCCTTGTCAAGACAAGTTTAGATGTTGTGGGAGAGTGAGCAAACGTTCACACACACGCTACTAAAGGAGGCTGTTGCTGTCCTGACAAAGAATAGTGCACCTGATTGTCGAAACCTTGCATTTGGCATCATTCCTTATTCAACAATTCATAATCGCGAGAAAAGATATGCGTTTACTCTTAAGACAATAATAGATGTTTCATGTCACCACGTGGACATTCAATTGCAGCTATGCTACATTAATGAATTGCGCAACTTCAGACTTGCGTCATGTTCAGTAACCGGCCACCGACTCACACATACGGACTAGCGGAAACTGTTCACTTACACTTTCCAAACCATTCCTTCCTTTTTGAATGCAATGCTGCTCGCTCAAGTTTATAAGGCAGACATCACATGTGCGTCAAGCGTGGCTTCCTGTACGAGCATAAACCGATCGGCCCATAGCACCAACACAACACAGCTTGCAAATTACTGTCTTTCCAGTTGTCAGTCCAATGTCCCTAATTGTTTGCGACGACAGAAATTTGAACTCGTTGTTCGCAGGATAAAGGAATAAACTCGGGGTGCGCCAATCACGCAAGGGGGTACACACCGACCTTCGTATCTTAAACACTTGCTCATGTGCGCGCTTACCCACCAACCTTCTTTTATTCCGTGTCCTTATGTCAGGCCTACACCTTCGTATGACCAGAAAGATTGCCAGCATCGGCGTACACTAAAATGTCACGTAAATTTATATGAAGAAGAAAATCTATAAACAGAGTTTCTCTCGAGCAGACATCATGACAGCGGACTTGTCATCCTTAAGGCTATAATTGTATTTCAGTCTTTCAGAAAACAAGCCTGCTTGTCGAAACGCCGCCTCGAAACAACTTTGCTAAAACTACTGATTAAGCGAGTTGGTTCATGATTATTTTCAGTGTTTGTGTGTGTGTAAACAGCGATTAAAGAATGGGAACAACCCCTGTTCACAGGTTTTTTACTGCAAGCTTCCATCCTCCCCTTTCTGACGTTTCTTACAAAAAAGTATAGGGACACTAAGTTAATAGACTGATAAATGAGTACCTGATAATTCTCTATCGTTCCTGTTCCGATCATACGACTATTAGAACAGAAAAAATTAAGACTAGGTTTAATGTTCTGAGTTTGGCGAACAATCTTCGACACGTGCACGTCGCTTTATGTTGCGTCGCTCCTTGTGTACTTGGCCGCATTGGCTGAGAACATTTCTTTGAAACTTGCTACTTCAGACCTTGCATCTACTAACACAGCAGTCTTAGACATTACCTGAGGCCGTCAAAGTATGACGTCACTGCTAGCCGATGCGCGAGAACTTAAGGGTAGCATCGCCACCTTTACAATCTCTTATAGTTTCGAGAATTCCTTCGCTCACCGGACGTCCTCTCGTAGTACGGGTGATGTTGATAGAATTGACTTACTCCTAAATTGTTATTATGTTCAGAGTCATTTAAAATTAAGTGCGAATATAAAAGGATTAATATAACATTCGTCCACTGACGTAACTGCGTACCTGCAGCGTTAGAGCGCCATTCGCCTCGGCGAGGGCTTTCATCTCGAAAAAATCTTTCTTTAGCTTCTCTAGCTGTGAATGCAAATTACTGTTCATTTCTTTCAGCCTGCTGCACTTCCGCCGCAACGTCTTAGTTGCCGCGACCAGGGAGCGCATCTTCTTCAAACCGATCGACGTTTGCGACGTCATGGAGCGCCGCACTGGCCTCTTCTGGTGTTCCCCTTGTATAACTGAACTACAGTCCTCCATGTTGTCCTGACTTGATGGAAAATGCAACCACTCGGCCTCTTGTGCAGTTTCAATTGGGTTTTCAGAACTATATACTTCCCCAGGCTCCGCTGATGCTCGCTCTTCTTGAGAAGAATCTGCGTTGGACGTTCCCCTGTTAAGCCGAAAAAATAGCGAAGCATGACAGATATATTGTCCCGCTAAACGCATAAGGGAATACTGCTAACATTATTCTTATCCGTTGTTGTGTTAGACTTCAAGTTTTACTTACAGTATTTTTACTTGTATGGGTGCCAGCGTTGTTTCCCCCTGCGTTCGTTTTAGCCGCTTTTTCCGCGGCATTGGATCTTGCCCACGTGGATCAGGAGAAGCGGGAAATAAGGAAGGCACGGCTGTGGGCTTCAACATCTTCCTTTTCGTCACTGTTCTGTAATCTTCAGCGGTAAAATGCAGGCTGCATACCTTCGACCGGTCGCTGGGCTCCCAGCGATGCTTTCCTGAACCTTCATCAAAGGTAAAGGCGTATACGCATGGCTAGCAAGATTGCAAAATAACAGTCCATAACACCTTTTTTGTAATTAATTTTTCCAAAATGTAACAAGCCAAATGGGGAGGTTAAGAAAAAGCATAGCCACGATTTTATTCTGGGGAAGTACCTGTATACCCATTTAGTGCATTTTCATATTTTCTCGCAGCCTTTGTAAATGTCTTTTTAGATGACTACATTCGTCGATTGATGTTTAGTGATGGTACGTGGTCGAGTCCAGTGGCATACTTGAAGCCCTTTATTCGAAGAGCTCATTGGCTATACAAGGTTTCATAACAAAGCTGAATTTCCTAATGGCTGCTCAGTAACGAAGCGCGACCCAATACGACAGAGCCGAAACCGAGGCGCACTTGAGCGCCTTGGTCTTGGTTTAGAGCGCAAACCTCTAACCTGTACAATGACTCCGCCGTTGACGACGATGACTTCAGTGGTTTTTGTTCTTTTGCATTCTCCAAAACGAATCTTTGTCATGCATGATGTAATCTCAGATGCAGCACGCACATAAATAGAGTATCTGTCGCTGATTATTCCAGGTTCCTCATTTCGGTTTCACCGGCTGGGTCTCTTAACCCTCACAGAGCCGATGGGCTCATTGCACGAAGGACTTCAATTATGTCATTATACCCGACCGCCTGCCAGCCCTATATAGAGTGAACAGTTAATCGCCACATTTCGTTACCGGCGTAACGTTTCTAATTACCTTAAGTAAGCTTATACAGAAACGAACAAAGCTGTATGGGAAGATAGAGGTTTGAGATGAGAAATACATTTGACCAAATTCGGTCGCTAACTTCAGTGACACCCAGTGTTCAAGAGTTGTCCATCGCTAAACACACACACACACACACACACACACACACACACACACACACACACACACACACACACACACACACACACACAGAGAGAGAGACAAACTGTGGAGGCAGCACGTAAATATTTCATATCATTAATTTTTTTATGGATTTCGGCGGCATTTGTTGAGGCAGCCTTCGGGAAGGGTGCTCGAACCCCTCGCAACCCACCGCTACGCATTTTTACATAATTTACAGATTTCGTATATTTACTTTTTTCTTGTGTGCTATATTTAAATTTCTTGGCACTATTTGTGGAGCCTGCCATATTAGCCGCGGTACTTTAAAAAAGCTTTCATGTTTTTTAGCTCAGTGAATTAGCATAACACACGGAAATAAAGTTTACTAAAGCACCCTGGTGCTTCTTGCTAGCTTGCAACTCGTTCTGAATTGAAACGACTCTCAAAAACACAAGACTCACCTTTTCTTCCAATTGCCTCGATCCATTCTTCCCGTATGTCTGTGGCAGGAAACTCGTGAAAACTTACTTTACTTTGTTTGCCTTGTTCCGATTTGCAATATGGCACGCAGCAATACACCATACTTACATTTGAGGTGTCAGCTCATCTAAAAAAAAAAAACTGCACGCGGCCACTATTAGAGCTGACTACTGCAGCTATCTGCCGTCTGCAAGTTTCTGCACACGACCTACTGTGTTTCTGCGTATCTTCTGCAATTTGTGTATGCGTATCGTCTGGAACCATCGTGATTCAGTGTGAACAATGAATGCCTAACAATAGTTTTTTTATCTCGTTGGACTACGTTTTCATTCAAGAAATATTTTCATAATAAATTTTCCTTCATTTGTAGAAAAGTTCCCGTCTGCTTGCCACTGTGACCCTTTGTGTGCTTTTTTTACGGTTCTATTTCTGCTTCAAACGTCCACACGAATGCAGCCAACTCTGACGAGGAATCATATCGCTTTATTTGCCATATTTTACACATTCATACACAATTCATGCACAATAAGAACGATTTGCACTGCCACAGCGATGGCTGAAGCAGACGACAGCGAACAGGTGCTGCCTAGCGCCACGCCGCTCGTAGGTGACGGCCCTAGCGGCAGAAGGTATGAACTAGAACGTGGGCGCTGGAAGAGGTGCTCTCTGGGCAGGTCAGGAGTGTAGTAGGTCATGGTTGTGTTCACCTCTCTACCGGAAGTGCTTCTGCTTAGCTCGATCGGTACTCTTGGAAACCGAAACTACGTCTCTTAAATAACCGTCGTGCACACAGGCAAATGAGATGCCCAGCCGTGAGAAGTGAGTCATGAGCTACCCGTCGGGGAAAGAAAAAAAAAGAGATTAGAGAGAGAGTGCACAAAATATTTATGTTGGAGCTCTTTTAAAAGTGGCAACCACTGCAGTCACGCATCCCAACAGGAGTGTGCTAGGAGTAAAGTGCGGCTGTTCGGCAAGCTAGGTCGCTCTATCCAAGGGCACAGAATGCGATGCATGCGTAGCGTAAACTGCTGCGATGGACGCTAGTCGAGTCCCTCTAGTTGGAGCCAGCACTTCTGCCACACAACGTGACATGAAAATCTCGCAGGGTCCTGTGCACTCACCTAAGACAATAGGTAGGCAAAAGGCATCTTTATTTCTTTCCAGAAGATGCATTGCTTCTGCCCCGCCACCCTTCGAGAGATTTCTGTGCCTAATGTGGTTCTGAATTGCCTCCAGCATTGGAGGCCCCTCACCTCTCTAGCATTGCATTGCCTTCGTGATCGGCCCGCCACTGACCAAGCTACCTTGTCGTGCAATGACGTCATCACGTGAAGTCAGTGACGATGCAAATTCTGGCAATCAGACAAAATCACATGTTTTGCATCACTGAAGACGCCAATGTGGGACGTCGGTAAATATTCTCGTTTGATGAAGCATCTAAGGCTTTCGCTTCAGTAAAAAAACCCCATATGTGACCAACTCTCCATCTAAACTTGAAGAGAGTTAGTTGGTTGCATAGATGAGGTTCTCTCAAACTTCACAAATTGGGGTAGTGATCCTCAAACAGAAAAAAATGAAATGTGAGCTCGCAACTCACTGCATCAGAGTGAAACACCTTATCAGTAGCTCACGACAAAGAGAGATAAGGAGAGATTAAAAGGGATAGAGAGAGAAATAAGAATTGAGAGAATATCATAGACAAGGCAACCGTCTGGCTGGCCAACCCCCCTTCACTAACTCGTCTTCCGTAAAAAATAAAAATCAATATGTTTAAATCAGACTGGTCACAGCAGCTTTTGGTGACAGGCTTGGCCAATACTTCTCAGTGCTGCACGCATGTAAATGATGTGATGATGCTAGTCTTGCATGATTTTATTTTAATCGTGGAACGTTAATCGTGGGACCTAAAACTGGATAGCATACCACTTGGAATGACCGTGCTATTAAATTTATATAACTTGGCACAGATGTCGTAAAACACTTGGAAAATGAACATGCATTTCTTTATTGAGAAAAATGAGGTGACCACGGAATGGTTACTTACACGCCATCATGACCAAGTGTTAGATCTCAAAACTTGACGCCATTGCCTCACACTGAAAATACACGCAAAGCATGAACCAATGGTCAAGATACCGGAAACGTAAACAATACACACATGCCGTGACTTCAAAATATCACAGTAGGGCATGCCATAAGAAATCATAATAATAAACACGATACACAAGGCTTGTCACATGCTGCTGCACACTACCATACCGGGCACTGAACTCACCATTGCAAGAACACACACACACACAAAATATGGGAATCATAATTAATTGATGTGCAAATGTTACATGGTATGAATGTTGCACTTGCAAGCTCACCTAAAATTAAATGACATAATTATACAATGCCAGTGTGTAGTATGGGTAAAATTTAACCGATCTTGCTAACAGGTTCAAACACTTTCCTGGCAATGCAGAGGCCACACACAAGCATTACTAGCAAACAGTGTTTCCTGTTGTTTCAACAGAGGTGGAGTTTCTCAAGTGCAAAAAAAATCAAATGTTTTATATTCAATTTACCTGCATTCCACACAAAAGGCATTAAATTTCCACAGCACACAACAAGCATTTCAGGAAGATGCCACTGTATCATGTTTACAGGCAACCATGTTGCACCATACGCAACAAGTAATGCCTTGAATAATGAAACAATAAAAATGGTGTTATAAAAGATGACCTTATAATATGAAGCACTCGGCGTCTCACTCAACTTGCACATAGAGAGAGATGATGAAAATAAAAAGAGAGTGAGCTACAAGGAGGCAGAATATTGAAAAACACCTACAGATTAACCTAATACAGCTTGGCCTGCCTATGCAACGGCACAGCTTGGGACACTAAATACATTGTTGCAAAGACCAACAGGACAAAGACAGTCATGCGGCATGTCAGACGTTGACACTGAGAGAACCGTCGTGGCACTTCTTCCTGCCACGTCTCCGTGCTGTGGTCACATGTAAGCAAGAGAAAGGGAGGAAAGAAATATAAGCACTTTGAAGTTTATTCATCAAAGGTAACAGAACTACAAGAAAACTGCTTCCCTTTTCATGCCAAGTTATCCACTACTGCCAGCTCACCGAAATTTTCCTAAGGCTGACTCTTCATTATGGTGTATTTGCATACTTTATATCATTCTATACTTTCTTTAAGTAGCACTTCTGTAACTACGTATCTTACTTTCAGGTGTTTCATATACAAATATATCTATTTTTTCAAGCATTACCCTGAAAATCAGTGCAGTGACATATATTAAACAAGCACATAATGCTTAGAAAGCTTGTTGCAGGGAAAATTGCTGATTTGATGAAGTGATCTTAATAATGCAATAATAGCACATGTCCACCTTCAAACGTATTTTGTTGAATTTTATATAGAGGAACAACTAGTATGTTATGCCCACTATTTCAATGCTAAAAATATTCATTCCTAGTAGAAAAATAGGCAAGCAGAGTTTCAATTAAACAAACAAATACAGTACTAAATAGAATGCCAATAGACCACTAAATACGCCACTAGGCAATTATAAAATTAATAGGCAAATAGAATGCCTAATAGCTGAAACACGCGAATAGACAAATTGAGGTCTAATAGCCCAGCATTCCACATTTAGACCCATACGATACAAATTGGCCAATATATATAACATAATACGATAGGCTATTGGCTTTTCAGTGGGTGAATTTCACTATACTTGTGGTGTACACTATAATTACCACAGATTGTGCCTGGCTCTAGTGACACTTGGCCAATTTTTAGCCTAGGAAATAGTGTTGCAACACCCCCCCCCCCCCCAAAAAAAAACTAGAAAAAAAAACACACAAGAACAAGACAAACTGCCTTTGAAAATGGGGAGGGGGGGGTGTTAACGGAAGTTTAATATTGAACAGTAGACGCCCTGCTAGGTCTTGGGCATGTAGTGCCGTTTAATGTAATATTGACCAGCAGTTATCCTGTCTACGCGCTACATGCCCGGCCCATGTCCATTTCCTCTGATATGTAGACAAGATAACCGCTGGTCATCGAGGGTAACTAACTGGATTCCGAGAGAAGGCAAGTGGGTTAGGGGGAGACAGAAGATTAGTTGGGCAGATGAGATTAAGAAGTTTGCAAGAATAAATTGGCAGCAGCAAGCACATACTGGCGGAAGATGGGAGAGGCCTTTGTCCTGCAGTGGACGTAATCAGGCTGATGATGATGATGAATGTGCATCAAAGCAAATTAATATGCTGTAATATTTGTTTGAATATTCGACGTGCTCTAATATTCGCATTCGCCTACCTAAAACATCTCTGGTGTAAGAGCTTTGGTGATTGAAAATAAATATTTACCAATGTAGTTGTTGAATTGATGCTTATAATATGTCACAGAAGATAAATAATTACGATATTATGGCACGAAATTTGGCCAATGACAGCTGGTGTGGACCGACAACCTGTCCGCTACCTAGTACATCAGCTCGGCCGCTTTAAAACAAGACAGGTGGCAATCCCTACCGAGGAAAGCCAAGTGGCAGAAGAGCTCGCAAATGCTCATTTCCGCATCCAAACAACGTGACGGTCTTTGTCTATCGGATTTGCTGCACAAAATGACGCGCATGACCGCAGATGCATTGGGGTGCACGATATGAGTGCGCCACTCAGTGCCGCTCTGGAGGTGCGCGTTTAGATTCTGCGGTGGCACCCCGTCACACGCTGGTGTAACCAGAACCTGCTCTCGTGCAGGTATCCTTGTCACCTGGAGCTCCGGCACCACCTCTCCCAGAGAGCAGGAATGTCATGTTGTGTTGAAATCTGAGCGAATTTCCAGAACCAATCGGAGCGAATTTTCAGAACTGCACGCAACGAAGATGACCCCGGGGTGTGTGGGGCCTAAATGGGGGCAGCTTCAAATCGACAGCAGACAGGGCAGATGCAGCAGGCACGCCGGTGTCACTTTGCGCGTTCGTTCCGGGCCACCACAGTGGGACCCTTGCATACAGTGAACAACGCGACTGCTACATGCGGTCATCGTTCGCTTTCACTCCACCTGAACCCCAAAAGAACGTTTCGGGCAAGTCAATCCTTGCCTGCGCTAGCGCCCTACAGTTTCGTACTTGTTTAACCCGCTGCGCACGTCGCCAGATGTATCAAAGGTGACGAACTTCTCTGCCTTCGTTGTCAGAAAGGGAAACTTGGGCAGGATCGCACTCTCGACGTCACAGGGCTTGTCAGTGGTGGCCATCTTCTGGCGGCATGCCTCCGCCCATCTGTGCACCGCGAGGGCAACGTACATCTCCGGCACGTTTGCCACCTGCGGCCGTGCAGTTAAAAAGCCAAAAGAAAGTGACAAAAAAATTAATTCATGAGGAATCGTCGCCGCATGCGAAGCATTTGTGAATACATGCCTTTTTTATATCATGCACGTAAAAAAGGTATGCTTATAGTTGAGGCTTCAGAGATGAACTTGTACACCTTTAGTCTGCCAAAGTTAATTTGTCCCTATTACAAACTTATGTGATCAATTTTATGCTCTACTTTACATCATTAGGAGGCTTTTTTTATCTCCACCTGAACAATGCTAGCTTTCATCGCTCTCATACAGAGAAAGACACTCCTAAGGAAGTTTTCTTTTCATTCAACATATTGCATTTAAAAAAATATTGCGCCCAGCCTTTCTGAATGCATTCTAGTACTTTACACAGTGTTGAGCACGTTTGTACAATCCCGGATAACTGTTCTCGTCAAATAAGTGCAGGCCACAGAACCAAATAGCATGTATCCTACCGCTAATTACCACAGTCTCACAATTTCATACGTATTTGACGAGTGATATACAAAAATACTCCTCTATTTGCTATGTAGTACGTGTAGCTCTTTCAGACAGGATAACAATGAGAACAACAAACAAAGAGATGCTTAACAAAGAAAACAAGCTCTTAAACATACACTTTGAGACAGGATGCAGCTCACACCAGAGAAATATTTGTACTTGTCTTACTACAAAAATTGTTGCTTTGCCTTTCTGTGCACATTATAAACTCACACCGCATGTCTGCGTCCATATGAAATGCCAATAGCGTGCAGCCATCACTTTCCACACTATGTTGCGTGGCAGTTCAGGTGCACAAGCTCCATCCCCATAGCTTTCTCATCATTTCGAAGAAAAGTTGTCTGTGAGTATAAGACCATGCAGTCATGAATATATTTACTAGCTGTGGTCAGTTTATTTGCGAATGACTCTTTTTTGCATATACAAGTGTGTGTGTACGACTGCACATGTTATTTGCGTGCGCATCGAGCCACTGTATTTAGTACCAAGTCATCATTTAACACTTGGGGTACGCAGCAAGCTAGGCAATAAAACGAGCTAACTTCTGTGGGGTTAATCAATAAAAACAATTGCCATCTACCCGTGGTTGGTTCAGATTTTCCATTAGTTTTGCTTCTATGTTTCCAACATGCTACCTTCACAGGCACACTTCTGAAGGGATGCATGCTGACACAATAGAAAACACAGTAAGATTAAGGGAAAATAATGCTACATAATCTGCTCCCTGAACACCATACTCACAAATTTTGCAAAAAAAAAGTTGACATTCTTTTTCTGTTTCATTTTTCGTTGTTTTCTTTTTTTGCCTGCTAGCTCTTGATATTTTTGTGGTGTATCGATGTCCAATTCTATTTTTAAGTATTTATATTAATGTGTTATTTCAGTTTTTCATTCGAACTTTTATTCCAGAGTGTCTAAATGTTTTCTTAGTTTGTTGATTTGTTACTGCCTGAAAAATGGGGGTATGAACTACGCCAAGCCTTGCCGGCTTTTAGCTCACTGAGATCCTCAACATCACTTGCATTTATGTTGAAATAAATTTTTATTTGTTTTGAATTTTGAGCATGGCACTAGCTTTGGCTTGAATTGTGGCTTTCTCGAAAAAGGTACACACATTTTTGTTCAAAAGTTTCAAGAGCACTCGAGCCACAATACATTTCATAATTTAGCAGATGCAGTCAAAGTCATGTGATCTGCATTCTGCAGTTGTCCGCATGCAGCGCGGGCATTTCAGCTGAAATATTACGATATAACCACTTGCCGCCTTGTGCAGAACAAAATGCACGGTTTCTTCGAAGCTGTTGGTGAAAGCTTCCGACGCTAAGACGGCCTCGGGGCGTAGTCGATGACGCGACACACCTGGTCGGCTGTCACGTGGGTCCTAATGTACTCCGAGCAGGCGAGGGCCAGATGTGGCACTAAGTACTTTTCGGCTGCAGTTCTCGCGTACATGGCTTCTGTCGTGCATTTATTCTGAGGCTTTCCGGTGCACAGGTATCTGGATAAATCGAAGGCACAAATGCATATTTCAAGATGGGATCCCGCTCAATGACTATGTCCAAGGTGTGCTTACCATCGCCTTTAAGAAACTTGGAGAAGCGATAAAAGTACATATGACGTGCAAGGGAATTTGAAAGGGACCGACAACTGCCCAGAACATGAAATAAGATGACTCGACTGGTGCAAACATTGCCCATCGCATTGACTCAAATCAACCCAGTATTTTTTTTAAGAAAGATGAATTTATATTTTATTGCGATAGAAATTAGATGGACACTCCGACCTGGATTTTGTCGCTGATGTCACAATCACTCACTGTATGTGTGTGTATATATATATACATATATACACATACACACACGTAACTATACATATAAAAATGCAAGAAAAAAAATAATCCAGAAAAAGAGTCCAGCACGCAAAATTGAACGTCTGATTCGTGAAATCGCGGCGATAGCTCATCGTGTTGCGCCATGCGTGCTCATCTCCCAAGCATGCTTTGCTCCGCGGAGTGACGTTTTCAATGACTAGGCCTGACTCGTGCTTTGAGAGAGTAGCAATGCCTTAACAATGCATTCATGACACAGCTGCAGGCAACTTGGTGTGCAGGTGCATACAACAAGGTACAACTACAGCAAATGTTTATAATGCCACACCATCTCATTGCAACAGCTTGCAATTTTAAGAAATAGTTAAAAGCTCAAAATTAATGTGTGTTTGCCTAGTTACAGGAGCTCCTGCTTAGGCTGTACTATGACAGCTTTGACACATCGGGAGAAGGGCTGGCGGCATCGCTATCAATTCTCAGCATTGCTGGTGGAAAGGTTCATTCATGTTTGGAGCCTTTCAGATAAAAAAAAAAATACAGCTCGCAAAATAACTACGTGCTTTTAGGCATTTACTGCTTCAGCTACAAACACTACTAAAGGTGAGCTTTCTGCCACACCAGACGATAAAAAGATGGGACAAGTAAAATCAGTCGTCGGTCCATTTAAAGGCTATCTCTGATACTGTGCCAAGCTGTCACACACTCAAGTCACGTGCCACCTCAGGCAAGCGGTAATGATAAGCTTTTGGTAGTTTCGACATCGAAACGAAGATATTTTTGAAAGCTTTCCATGATTGTTCTGTATGCATTCTGAATGCCAAATGTTGTAACTATACATACACAATTGTCAACTAGGCTTTTTACGTAGCGTGAAAGTTTGTAGCAGCTAATAAACTTTACGCATATATGCAACATAGACATTGACTATAAACTGTGAGTTTATGCAAGAACAATATCCGATTTAATAGAGATACCCTGTCATGATCATCGTGATGCCGAGCCAGCACATGCATTACTCGAGCGCAAATTAACCTTTATCCACAAAAAAATTCACACATGATAGTTACACTTTGTCTCCACCACTTTGGTCTCCCTTTTTTTTTGGAACAGTATGTTTTCTAGTTATTACGAAATGAATCTGAAATTGATACATATTGTTTACATTCTCGCATATATACAGCAATATCAAATCTTGACAGATATTTGCAAAGCTACACTGTCATTGGCTGTTTCATATGATTACGAAAAGACATGCTCGTGCATCTCATAAATTATAGCTTAGAAGAGGGCAATACAGTTTGTTTGGAAAGATTAAAGTAGGTAGGGCTAGTATGTAAATCATAGTCGTTCAGCAAACTTGGAATGCGGCAACACACAATTAACAGGCGAGAAGAACCACACAACACGAGCACTCACTAACAACTGGACACAACTACTCCAAGCTCAGTTCAGAAAGCGATAAAAGCCATCCGGGTGAAGGTCAGTGATGACCACGATGTTCTTTTCTGGGAGCTCGCCACAGAACATGGCGGCGAACACCTCATTCCGCAGTGCCAGCAGTAGGCGGTGCGCCTTGAACGACTTCGAGACTGGAAACTTCGCCGGCTTTACTGAGAACTCCACATCCAAGTACTGGCCACTTTCCAAGAACCTCTTGAAGTTGAGCTGCGCCATGTACAGCAGCGGTCGAAATCAGCTGTACATTCCGTTGTGAGAACAAAGCGTACCGCAACCAAAAACGTAAGTTTAGTAGTAAATAACTTTTATCAGGTGAACGTGCGCCCTGAAAGACAATTGAGATTTACATTGAAATGATGGCAGCATGACAATCATAAAAACTTGATGTGATTTTGGTGGTTGCTTTTACGTGACTCGTAGCACATTTTAATAAAATTTCAAGATGCACGACACTGTTAACATTGTGCATGCAATCTCATAGAATCGTTGACATTGGAGGAAGACTCTGATATATCAAGGTGTGGTGTCGGGCATTTCATACCCTAATATAATGTTACTAATGTCGGAGTGATGGATTTTTGACCAATTTTGGTTTCGCATCCACACAAGGGTGATTTCCTGTAACCAATCTTACACGCTCTCTCTGAATAAAGTGCCAACCCCTTCCCCGTTTTTGGTCTCGTTTCACGCTCTTTTCGGCGCTCCGGCGCTAATGCAGCCATTGTCTCTGCCAGATGGTGCATTAAGCGGCGATACAATACAAGGGCTTTAGCTGGTGTTAGTAAAGATTTCAGAGAGGTGCAATCAAAAATTTTTATGCAGTCGCACTCAACGTCAACGCTAGTGTATGAAGCGCGGCGCAGTCGCTCAGTGACGAACTCGAGGGGTTTGTGTCGAAAGGGCCGGTTGGTAAGATGCCATACATGACTATGCTATGCATTACCCTCGCCCTTCCTTTGTGCATCCTCCTCCCCCTCACTTTCATTTGCTTGACCCCTTGTTATGCATGGCCATGCTATTCATTGTTTTGCATGTGCGACGCCAAGCGGCAACACAAGAGGAAAGCATGTTCTCTTCCCCTTTTTCCTCCTTAGCCTCTTTCCTTTCTGTTATGTCCGGTGTTGTCGTCGGCCCATAGACGTACGCGTTGGTCGCGGTAGTCCAAAAAGCTCAGACAGCCTCGAACGGTTAAAAACAAGTTTATTCCTATTTGGATGGAGGCGGCGGCCGAACTGCCGGGGGAAACGACGGTGGCTCGTTTGCGCCGAGCGGGGGAAGGGGAGGAGTCAACATCTGGAAGCAGTTTCAGCAACCGGTCCTTCGCGGGTTCGCTCGTGACGAAGGGGTGCTTGGAACACAACATCTCCTCCCTCCTTAGCTTGTCGCTTGGAAGCGATCTGGGGGCCGCCGTGGGCGCGTGGACGCTCTGGACGCACTAGGAAGAGAAGCCTCCGCTCGCTGGGTGTCGTTTCTCTTGTGTTCAGGGCCGGCGGGCGGCGGCGCCGATTTATCTGGTGCGAGATGCCAGGCTAAGTGGAACGAAGCTTCCGTCGAGGTGGCTGCTTGAATGGGAGGTTTCCTTGGCAAATTACCTGAACGGCGTAGCTGATTAAGGTGGCGGCGTGTGGCCTTTCCACCAATGTCGACGAGCCATGACCGCAAACCTATGCGTTTGAGTGCCGTCGCTTCAACCCAGCCGGGCTTTCTGTGGAACTGGCGGGCGTATATGCGCTGTCCACTTTCAATTCTCCTGCTATGCGGGAGCTTTTCTTCCTCCGATGGTGCTTTCGCTGAGGGCTCCGGGACAATTGCTGTCAGCTGGGTTCTCATTTCTCGTCCGAACATCAATTTCGCTGGCGTTTGATCAGTAGTGCTTTGAACAGTGTTGTGCTGTCTGAAGAGAAAGCGCGCGATGCGGCGTTGCATTGTCCCAGTCTGGTCTTTAGTAAGGGCGCGCTTTAGCTCAGCCACGTAGCGCTCGGCTTGTCCGTTCGTAGCCGGGTGGTAAGGAGCTGATGTAACAGACGAGACGCCGTTGTCGCTGTAAAACTTGAGAATCTCCGTGGACACAAACGGAGTGCCGTTGTCCGAGACCACCTTGCGCGGTAGGCCAAACGTTGCAAACAACGACCGCAGAGTGTCGATAACTGCTGCCGATGTCGTTGTAGCCATTTGTTTTACCTCCAGCCACTTGGTGTATGCGTCTACAACCACCAGGAACGAACACCCTTCGATAGGTCCAGCAAAATCAATGTGCAGGGTGTGCCAAGGCGTGTCTGGTCTTTCCCATTCAGGAATAGGAGCTCTTGGCGGGCTTCTGTGGTTGCATTGGCAAGGCTGGCAATCGTGAACTGTAACGGCATTTAAGTCATATAGTGCCGATGACATTAGTGCTGTTCGGCTTCTATCTTGCGTCTGGCCCTCCTGTGCGTCGACATTGTTGTTCCGTTGCACTGAAGTCTTCGGTCCGAGCTGTTTGCGCTTCGAGATGCATGCCCTTTCAATGTGTCCCAGTTTTTGGCAAAAATTGCAGGTCGCTGTCTTGTATCGACATACCTGGGGATCGTGCATGTCGTCGCATCGCCAACAGCGCTGTGTCTTTCTGCTTGATTTCGCCTTAGACGTGGAATGACCTGACTGCTGACTGGTGTGATGCACCGGCTCGACGTTCCGTCGAATATCCCTCTGCTGGTGACCGGCGCTCTCCGCTCGTTGGGCGATGTCGTAGGCTTTGGAGAAGGTGAGACCCGTCTCCGCGAACAGGCGTTGTTGTAGGCCTGCGTCACGCAGTCCGCACACAAAACGGTCACGCAACATAACGTCCAAGGGGAGCATAGTGGTGTTAGCAGGTGTGGCAGTCGATCCTCCCTCCTGCGCAGTAGCTGCAGCTGTCGCGGTCAACGTCCCGAAATTGCAGTCAGCAGCGAGCTTTTTGAGAGCCGCTACGTATTCGGCCACTTTTTCGCCTTCCAGTTGGTCTCGCCGTTGGAAGCGGGCTCGACAGTAGACCTCCGATGGCCTTGGGTCATAGTGCTCTTGTAGCGCTGCTACGATGTCGTCGTAGTCAACGGCTGCTGGAGTGCGTGGCTGAATCAGGGCACAGACTGTGTCGTATGTCTGCTCCCCACACAGCGTTAGCAGGTTGGCCCTCTTCATTGCTGCATCAGTGATGTTGTTAGCCTCGAAGTAAAATTGCAGGCGTCCAAACCACGATGACCATGATGAGCCGTTGAATTCGGGTAGCCGATTTGGGAGCCCGTGCGTAGCCATAGCTTGTAGCTTGTCAATATCGTTGCGTAGCGTTGGTCCAAATCCACTTCCTCGTCGCCACTGTTATGTCCGGTGTTGTCGTCGGCCCATAGACGTACGCGTTGGTCGCGGTAGTCCAAAAAGCTCAGACAGCCTCGAACGGTTAAAAACAAGTTTATTCCTATTCGGATGGAGGCGGCGGCCGAACTGCCGGGGGAAACGACGGTGGCTCGTTTGCGCCGAGCGGGGGAAGGGGAGGAGTCAACATCTGGAAGCAGTTTCAGCAACCGGTCCTTCGCGGGTTCGCTCGTGACACAGGGGTGCTTGGAACACAACACTTTCCCGCCACCTACAGCCTGTAGTACAGTCGGCCAAATCTTTAGCTATCGTGCATGAGTGGCAGTTCTTTCTGTGTATCTCTGCCATAGGACTGAATGAAGTTAAAAAAAAAGGTAAGAACAAGCGTATGCATGCCGACAAAGCACGTCCACGAAGCAATTTTTTTATAAATTGGTTCAACAGTATGGCACTGAGAGACAAAAAGTTGACACTGCGCACAATAATTTTGGTCAACTGTACAAGGCTGTACTGCAGGCAGCAATGCTACACATGGTGTCGTCTCTCTGTGTCTGCAGTAGACAGTTGTTTTGCCAGCATTAAGCCAAGGTTTGTGAGGCGATGACAGCATACGCCCGCAGCCCAAGCCCCTAAAGTGCTCCAAACTTAAACCAACAAGCATCACAGTATGCATGACACGGCAACACGAAACTCCGCATAGGAGATTGCTGATCAATATATAACCCGATAAGGCCATGCATCTTTGCTGGCTCTCTAGATTGCTTGATACTGCTGATGCCCCAAGCATAGGTAGCCCTGGTAGAGTTGTGTGAGAAGGCGAATCTCCTAGTATTGACTGTGCTGCCGGAATTCGCACGAGCCGTGATATTATTGTCAAGGTTTCACTGCATAATGCTGCTGTGACTCTGAGCTAGCAACAATAAAGATCACAACACTAGCTGGTAATGTTGCTTTAAGTACCGCTTACGAGAATTTCTGATCATTAAAAAAAATCTTGTGATCCTATGAAGTTTGAATTAGCAAGTGCCTATATACAGCATTTATTCAATTTACAAAGGGATAGTTAAAAGGGTTCTGCAAGACCATTTCGGCATGGTCAGCAAAAGCTGCAGATTGGTAGTTGAGGTCCCCACGAACTGACAAGTTGAGCATTTTAGTAGAGCATGCGGCCAGGAAGTTACAATATTCTCGAAGTACACTGGAAATTGCCCCCTCTTCTTTATAAAAATAACCCCATATACTCAAATGACCACAACCACGAATTTTAGGCCGTTGACTGAAGAGAACATCGTGAGATGTATAGTTACCACGACTGGTGCAAGAGACCATCCTAAACCCGCGTTCGAAAAAAAAAATGAAAGTGTTCAAGGTAATGAAAAGTGCACAACACAAGTTCTTTCCCTCATGCCATCCCTCCAATCTTAACTCCCCATACTATCATAGGGCAAGAGAAAAGGGAAAGAAATTAACATGGGCAGAAAATTTCTGTGAACTCTGCTTGTGCTTGACCATCTTTAAGAATGCTTGCGGTGGTCCCTTAGTGAGTAATTACGCTCCTTTAATAAAAACATTCGACGGAAAGTCGTAAATGTGTTGCAGGGCCATTTTAAAGGGAAAATAGAAAGCAGCGAAGTCAGCGCACTTACACGAAACGTCCTTGGCGTCGTGTCAGGTCCCCTGCAACAGGAGACGATTGGCCACAGCGAGCCTGCAGAGGTATGCTCGTGTGCAGCCAAACATGGTTAAATTATGATATAGTCGCATCTGATGCGAAGGCACATTTATTTTAGGAGCACTTTCCCAACTAATGTACTGATGGTATTGTTCAATTCGTTATAAATGGTAATTGGTGTCATCAGTTCTTGCTAATCGAAGTTTTGCCAACAGCTTCTCGATGTCCAGCCACGATGTCGCCTATTCAAGAATCGTAAAACGCAGACATGCTATATCGTCGCAATAATATTATTGAATTTTTTCGCAGGGACTCCAGGATTATTGATAATATGAACGAAGGGTCAAAAAGGAACCAGGAGGCAGACAGGGTTGTCCAAACGTATGCAGCAGACCAAGCCCCCCATGAACCAGCTTTGAAGTAGACCATCATGGTATAGCGTGAACATTCCCTCCTGAAATACTTCAACAGACTCAATCTTACCTACTTCATCACCCACAAGAAGATCACAAAGGAAGAAACCGTCAGCAGGAGATCAATCTAGACTGGAACCTAGAAAGACTTATATTTCCTTCAAGCCACAAAACACAATTTATCAAAATAAAGATCAATCGGCCAGTAACACAGTATGGTTTACAAGAACGCTCAACCTTGCTTTCGCTGATTTAGTATATTTATCAGGCTTTCAAATGTTTATGCTATTCATTGATGTTTCATACGTTTGTGTCTTCTTTTTATATAATTCACACGCTACTCAGTAACTAATGTCAGTTCAATCTAATGCGTACTAATAAAGGGTCACATGTTCACCTAATTCTCCCACGAGAAGTTCGCGGCGTTTCTACTTTTGGCACACATTTTGTTATCATGTAGGTTGTAAATGTACTTCTTCTGCTGGAATGCTGTAATCGGGGCTTGTAAAACGCATGAGGTAGAAGCCAATAATGTTTTTTTTTGTATATAATCACAGATACAGAACTGTAAACCCCATAGTTTCATTTTGTGAAATACTGCCCATAGGACGCCAGACTCTGCAGTTTTGCGGACACGCAGCGCCACCTGTCAACGCAGCGCCATCTGGCAGTTTTGAGTAGTGCAAAACCCGACTCCCTTGCACAGTTTGCTGCGCAACTGGGTGCAACTACAGCGTACGAAACAACGATTGAGCTAAATACTAGGTGCATTTGCGCATTGAACACTTAGAAGAAGAGCTACGAATTTCTCTCCGCTAGTCGGACGCGTCACCGAACCGCCATGAAGTGCTTGTTGATTCACTCACCGAAACGACGGCGAAAGCAAGAGCAGACGCCACAGCTCCGCGCCTCACAAAAAAGACTCCAGTTGACACTATTTTTTGCGTTGTGAATAACCACAGACGCAAATGACTTCAGTTTTGATCATTTCCGCAGCTTTCGGGAAGCATATTGACGAAAGTACTAGATACGGGCCATCGCAAATTAACGCATCGGGTAAGCGAATTACTCTCATTCTCCGCGGCCGGTCGCATGATAATGTAAATCTCCTGTTATTGTTCTGAGTAGCCTCGATAGATAACCATGGTAACATTGATCATGTAGCTTAACAGAGCCTCCTACCACGGTGCACGCCGTGCAACAGTAGACAGGTGATACGCGCAATAAACATCACACATGCCGCGACCACCGATAATCTAAACGGGTCGCCGCACACAACATTACGCACGTAGGGCTTTGAATGGTCTAAGTTCTGGCTTCAACTATAAAATGTGAACACCTACGTCACACAGGTAAATCGCAAAATAATTGCGACCACAGTCACGTTTCTTTCTTTTTTTTTTACCGTTGGTCTCCACGATTGCCGGGCTATCCTCGAACGCTTCGGTTTCGCTTTTCGTTGTTCACTGAGAAAGTGGACACGCATGTATCCCCATTTGCAGTATAAACAAACGGAATACATCCATGAACAGAACATTCTAGCAACAGTTCGATGCATATGAAGCGAGAGATCGATAGAGAATGCAACTGCACAGACGAAAATCGCCAGGACCATTTGTGCTGGATGAAGCGAGTTCGTGCCACAGATGGTAAGATAGATTTCATTGCTTTGGCATCATGTGTATGCCCAAGTTTAACGCATTAAATAACGCATGTCGGAGTGCTTGCCTTGAACTCGATGTCATGCGATGCTCGCTTGCGCTTAAACTGCAGCACACCGAAATAACTGAAACATAATTTGTGGTGTACCGCACTTCGCTTTGATGCACTTTCTACTTTTATGAAGCGAAGTTGGATTGACGTAAGCAGCTTGCCAGGTCCTCTATTTTCAAGAAACCACACCTCATTACCACCGAAACAGGAGGGCCTATGCACGTTCACTTGCAGACGACTTTCTTCGCACTACCCATTTATGGCCGACGCGGCGATGAGGGCGCTGGCGGCGTCTTTCGCAGCGCCGCCTAGGGGACGTGCCGCGACCGTTCCAAGGCAAGAAACTCACGAAGTTAGCAGTGTCTTCAAGGTAGAAAAAGAAAAATTATCTGTCGCAGATTGATACCATGCTGAAGTGCCACCTGGTGCACGTTATACTTCAGAGGAAAAAGTGAGCAAGGTGGTGATCAGCATGCCACACACATACATGTCAGTTGTAACCATGAGCTGACGGATCACGGTCATGACTTGCAACATGCCTAAATCACAGCCTTCAAAACAAAACGTGACACAATCACAAATAAAGCAATATTGGGCGGAACGGCAAGTCAGTAAGAGCGAATATTTCTACACAGTATTTCGGGAGTCGTGTTTCAACTCGATCATGACGACAGATTCATCGGAGCACGTCAACTGTGTGCTTTATTAATCATTTTCGAGGGAAATAATTTTAGGCTGCCATTGCATTCTCAGCGAGCCGAACCCACTGTCACTTAGCGCTCGTTACTTCGACTGCATGTAGAACAAAAACAAGATGGCGATCAGTGCACACACACACACACACACACACACACACACACACACACACACACACACACACACACACACACACGCTACGCGACAAAGCGAAATAGGCCAAGCCGGCCAGACACATAGCGAATTTTCCGGAAGCTGTGTAAATAACTCGTGACAGTCCTATCTCGTTTTGGCATCGTTTCGAGATTAACAGCCCGATTTGTACAAAATGACAGCGCTAAATCTAAAGACGAAAGCCGAGGTAGCCGAAGGCAATGCTGAGGTGTACCAGAGATGAACTTCCCCCGAAACAACACGCTTTCGCGCAAGCAGTCCGACTCACCGACTTGTCCACCAGCCGTGCAAAATTATGCCCAGCGCATAGCACGACTATTCGCCGTATTCCAGGTAAACGATACCCGATCTTCCTTTACACGAAATACGCGTGACAACGAACGTCAAGGCCTATCAGGCTGCCAACTACAAGCTACACGTGCGTGACATTGTTGTTAGTGGTTCATGTGGAAAAGGAAGAAGGCACCTAATTTCTGTCTGCCTACAGGCGACACGGCGGATGAGCAACGTAAACATTGATTCTACCACGTACCAGTGTACATAACCCTCTCACTAAACCTTTTCCCGCAATCTAAACCAATGAGCGCGCAGCGTTTTTCTGTCTCTCCAGTGCTCATCCATGCAGTGGCGCTCTCTTTCGCCAAAGATTCGCAACCACTCGGAACCTGATTGGTTCATGAGAGTGCTGTGCTACAGTACTATTCTAGCCACTGTAGCTGTGCGTTTGTGCGTCAGGGAAGAGGTACGCAGCATAGTTGGCTGAGTTATGGACTCTTTTTACAACACCGAGGTGGTGTTGACTCGTTGCGCGCGCTTTTTCGTTCCCTGACGTCAGTTGGGCGCAGGCTTATTAGCGCGTGAGTACAACTTTTGTGTAGTTTCCTACTAATTACACAGAACTGCTCATTCTGGCGTGCTAGATGCCGGCGATGTCGGATGTTCGACCATTTTGCTTAATGGTGGCGGATAACTTGGTGCGAAAGGGTTTCAATTGCATCAGTTGTAGCTATTAAGGTCTAACATTGTTTAACACGTCTGGTTATGTTATGATAGAATGTTCACTAGCTTTTACGCAATTGGCTTACGGGCCATGTCTCTGTGTTTAATTTTAAGCAACACGAGATCGCGTGTTCGAGTGCCGGCTGCAGCGCTCAAGTGTCGACAGGAACGGTGTGAGAATAATGAAAACAATAATGCCGTTTCGTGCTCTCGCTGTGGTATCAAAATTTTCGGAATGCACCCGGACTTCACCGCTACGGCACCTGCACGACGGCGCTGTGCATTTTAAGACTTGGAATTCCGTTTTGTGTTTTTTTCCTGCTTGTAAATGCTGTTTGCGATTTCTTACGTGACTGCTGTGTATGATTCCACAGTTTAATAATGTTGGATAATTTGCGACGCTTTTGTTCAAGAGCCGGCGATCGCAGCACCGCGTGTATGGTGTCAACAGGTACTCCCGCAGCGGATATGCTGCGTCCCCTAATATATGATAACGGCCCTGACATACTGAAGCTATGTTCTTTGAAAGAGGCGATAAGCTAAACACATGAGAATCGTGCATTTTGCTGGAGGTTTCAGTGAACGCATCGAGGAAGCGCCTCTTGTGGTCACAGACGGCTTGCAGCGTTAGTGAAAGGTAATGGTGCCTGTTTCAGTATGTGGAGGCAACCTTGTTGGCGGGGCACTGTATCTTGACATACGATCCATCTATACAGCCAATAACAGCAGGCATTCCAGACACCTGCAAGCAAGTTGTACTCTTCTAATGAGTGATATAATCCATGCCTGAGCAAGAAATGAAAATACTGGTGCTCAAGCCCATTAACTCACAATCACAGCATACGCTTCATGACTCAGCAGAATATATTTTATGTTAAAGATGCAAAATGCAAACCAAATTCAACTTTGAGAACTAGTTAAGATAACATACATTGCTGTCCACACATATATACTACACGTTTGCTTGCTATCCACCTCACTTTTTACAATGGTAAAATGGGAGAGAAAACAAAACAAAGCCTGCGTATGTTTTTTCTTAAAGGGAGTTGAAGTACGTAATTGCAATTTAATTCTTAAATTTAAAACCAAACCTCGTCCATATTGTATCGTACATCTGAACAGAAATGACAAAGCATGCAGCATCATTCGCATGCAAGGAATCGACTGTGACTGCAGGAGAGACATAAGTTGAATGTTTCGAACACAACTGGATGATGCTCGGTATTATCATCACGACCTATCACATTTTTCTTAAAGTCCCATCTCAGCGTAAAATTGAGCTTGAAATAACCCACAATAAAATGTGCACTCGTGTTTGTGATATGCACAATATAGCTTGGCCGGCCAATATTATTGGTCCTCACGATAAATAAAATCAAAACAAACCTTCTCAAAACTGCTAGTGAGGTTCTCCAAGTCTGCGGAAAACTTGATCACCGATGGTACCAGCGTCATCAGGAACTGCGCTACTCTCTGAAGAACTCTGTACACGATGCTTTCTGACATGTCGAAACGGCTTGCCACGTCTCGCATGCAGGTTTTGTTGGCCTCGTACCTGCGCAGGGGGATTACAGGTACCCGAAAGCAAAAAAAAAAAAAAAAACAGCTTCAGATCACACTGCACTGTAAGCAACGGGCTCATAGTCAAATGCGTTCTTGTGTAGACATCGTACAAAAAAAAAAAAAGGGGGTGAAGGTGGGGAGGTGTAACTAACCAGATAAATGTCAAGACATGCGTTTCCGCGGATTTCGCTTGAACTTCTCCGTGTGTGCTCGAAGGGCACATTGACGAGACAGCGAACTCCGCGACCAACTTTTCGGCCACAGGTCGAGCCAGCCTAAAGTGCCTCCGGAACTGCTCAAGAAAAGAAACAAACGAAAACACCACAACGTGTTAAACCTTGAGCATAATGCTTTCCTTCTTTTTTTCTATTTCTTTACCTCGTGGTCCGAGTACTGCCGAACGACGTCCTCGATGAAACCGACGACTTTGGGCCTCTTCGCGGGAATGCGGAACAACTTGTTGAATTCCCACTCGTAAGCGCAAGGTTTAGCGTCGCTGTCACTGTCCGACGAATCACTCGTGTCGGTACTTGAGCTTTCCGACTCAGAGCTGTCGCTATCGAGTAGCAGAAGCATTGCCACACGCTTTGCCGAGGTAGCCGAGCCGTCCATGCCGTCCGCCATTATCAACACAACTCGCGCCGCGCCAGCCACGCCCCCAAGCAGACAAACGTGTTAAAGGAAATGCGTCACGCTGAGTTCCGGTCCATTCCACCGATTTCGGCGGAGCAATTTTTCCTGCTCCACGGAGGCACTCCCGCTCTGAATCCCCTCCGGCTCTCTCATTGGAACTTTTGACTCTCGCTCTCACTCTGTCATTGGAACACACTTGCTCTGAAAGGAGCAGAAAAACTTGCTGCGACTCCGCCACTGGAATTCAACATAATAACGTTCTGTCGCCATCTGTGTGTCACTTTCGTTTTTCTTTTTTAGTTTTTTTCTTGTGACCCAACTGTCACCTTATTCAATGCCAAAGCGTCTTATATACAGTACTTATAGTCAGCCAGCAGACTATCAATTTCTAAACGTGTACTGACTGCAAAACAATTTTATCTCTAAAATAAAGCACCGCCCGTTTCGTGGCCGATCTCCCACAGTAGGTCGCGCCAGGTCACTAAGAAACAACCTAAGGTATACGTTCATCCAACCATCTTAGGATTTTTTATTACTTGCAACTTAGAATTATTTATTACTCAAAAGACCGAAAAATTCATATAACCAATTTTTGGACAATCCCCCTGACTGGGTATGAGCCATAGTTGAGGCATCGTCGTTATCATCAACATGAACGGCACGGAATTCCATGATCTTCCTGGCGTAGGTGAGCAGAATACACTCCCAATTGGGAAATCATTGTGATACATATGTTCGCGTCATTGTGATAAACGAGAGAGCGACAGGGGCGTTTTTTCTTTTCCCTCCTGTGTGTCCCTAAACTCCTGTTATATTAGTAAGCACGCCGTCGTGAGTGTGTCTGGACCAATTTCGATTACATTGTGGTTTTTTTTAAGGAGCACTAAAGAGCAAAGCAATTTTTTCGTGTATTAGTGAAGTACATTTTCACTATCCCGATAACACCACCCTTACCGTGACATGATGTTTTGTAAGTGTGAAAACGCATGAAAAGAAAACGTAGGTGGAGACTGCACCTTGATTCCTGCACAAAACGTCCCGGCGTCATGGATTTTGAAGGCGTCTACTGAGTCCTACGTATATATCTATAGCTTCGAATGGATACAAAAAAAGGAAGTACACTGTCATCTGTATAGGTGCCATAGACATATCATACGAAGCTTCCGAAAATTTTATCGAGCCAATATAGAGAAATACGAAAATAGCATTTAGAAATTTTCGGCGTCACGCGCAGATATATCGGCGGGAAATTTCAAAATCAAACTTCAACCTTGATTGTCTCCGCTGATATTGAACTTATCGTAGTGAAACATGCGGTATTGGAGTTCTCAGAGTGCCGTTTGTCAATCTAAACCAATTCATTGTTTCTCTTCAGCGTCTCTTTAACGTGCATGTAAATCTTACTGCTCTGGCTCTCTCGCATGTCGCTCACAGCAAAATTCGATCACAGAGGCGGGGAATCAAATCTGCGTCGTCGTTTTAAGCAGAGGCAGAACAGCGTGAAGAACGCCATCAGCGGTATTAAGAACCTCTTCCTCGGCGTACTCGCGAATAGTTCGCACAATGGCATCGTTCGTAAGAGGAAAGCTCTGACCGGTCCTGTAGCGCTTGCCAATGCGTTAACGAAGCTCACAGTGCTATTTTTTCTCGTGTAGCGTTTATCATGTAGATTATGCTGAATATATTAGCGAATATACGGAGGCCAAGTGCCACGGTGGCGGATTTCTTGCGGCCATGCCAGTTGTATACGTAATGGGACTGTTTCATCAAACTACTAGTTTTGTAGTCGTATGCGATTGTGCTGTTTAATTAAGCTGCTAGTTTCCAGTTGTATGTAATCGTGCTGTTTCATCAACTGCTAGTTTACAGTTGCGTGCAATCATGCTGTTTCATTAAACTGCTAGTTTCCAGTTGTTTGCAGTCGTGGTGTTTCATCAAACTACTAGTTACCACTTGTATGTAATCGTGCTGTTTCATCAAACTACTGGTCGGCGTTCGCGTCATTCTGTTCGTTCTTCTGTCCTCATCGGTTAAGCGCCGTCCCGCCTCTCATTCGAGAATCGGGACCAACTGGCCCGAGCGTTGGGGCAAAGTTATGGGAAGAGCCTTCGCAATTACCGGTGACATCGAATTCTTACGCTTCATCAGCTGCAGCGTTGCTCGGGGCGCGACCGCCGATATTCGGACTCACCAGGAGGCCCGTCTTACGTATTGGCCTCCACGACTACGTCAGCAGGCCCAACGGGATCCTGAACTTCTTCGAGATGGTCAGTATACACTATCGCAGTGGTTGCGTGACAAAGCAACCGAGGGAGACGAGAATCGTTTGCGACGATGTAACGTTAGCCAAAATGGTTGCTTGGGCATGCTGGTGTACGCGTCATATTGGAAGGAAACGGCGCGATAGACGAGACACCGGGCAAAGAAAGAGACACGAAAGAGCACCGACTTACAACACAAGTTAATCCGTCAAACCATGCATTATATACGAAACGGCAAAAAAAAAAACAAAAACAAAAATGAGAGTCGGAGATAAATGAAAAAATCATTATCATCTTTTTAAAAAAACACCCTCATTGTGCGTGCACTCAACCTGATGAATGGATGGATGGTAAAACTTTATTTTGTCAGAAAGAAACTGTGGATGATTCCGTGTTAGATGGCCATCAACCCAAGGTTGGCGGTGACCTGTGTGGCCCACTCCACGAGCCTTAACTGGACGACTGGGTCTGAGCTGGTCAACACGGCCAAAAACACAACTTTCTTTTCTGACTGGGCAACTGGTCGAATAAACTTTTGTTGTAAGTCAGCGCTTTTGTGTGTGTCCTTTCACTGGTCTCTTTCTTTCACGCCGTTTCCCTCCAGAAAGGTAATGTTTACATGGCGCTACTCCTTACTTTTTAATACAGTTATCCCGCGAATATTACACAAAATTTCGTCTCGCAGCTTTTGCAGAACTTCGTCTGATGTTCTTTTGTAGCGGCGATGGACTTCGGCTGGTCCAACAATATGAGAGCGTCCGTCATACGCCCATCAAGCCAAGCATATACTCACGGACGCGTTCATTATAAGAAGCGAGTAGGCAAGCTACCCAATGGCAGCTTTGAAATGTATACCTGTTGCTTATATTCCGCAACATGCGGTAGTTATTAGAAAGTTCTCCCTGCAATAATCAAGTGCTTGTTATCAATGTTTTTTTGAAATTAAATTTGCCTCCATCGGCTACGGCGGGCGTACGTTTCTATACAGGTGTGAAAATGTTTGTCACCGAACGCGATTGGCCTTGGGCACTTTCACGGGGCTTAAGCACTCACGTTTTTTTAAAAGAAATTTTATGGTGAAGGGGACGAAATTGTATGCCGGCTCATATATATTTCGCCCGAAAAGAAGCTGCTTAATGAGTCACTTATAAATGCAATATGCGAGCATATGTCTGCTTAGTAGTTGTAGCACACCGTTTGTGTTGTAGCAGATTTCTTGAGCTATGAGCCATGTTTCCTTTGCGGAGATCGTAGATAACGAGATGTCATTTCGTGTGTGTAATCACACTGAGAAAAACGGCTTTTCCATGCGCCACACAGAAGCCGTCGCGTGTAACTCTAAGTAATTCCGTGGGTCGCTATAACTTCGCTGCAGGGGCAAGTATTCTTGTGAAGAATATTCTTGTTAAATCGGTAAATCAGTATTCGTGGTAAAACCGTTAGTTGGACTTCATAAGCTTCGCGTGAAACAGATATGAGCCTTGTAACATCGTTACTGCGGGTTCCTGCATCGAAGACGCACTCGTTAAAATTTCTGACGCTATAGTCACCGCTGGAGTAGTGCGCGTTACTTTTTAGTTACAAGTCATCATCATAAACGTGGGCACGTCCCCCCCCCCCCCCCACCACCACACGTCCTCCAAAGTCACCTAAGAGGGAGGCAGACGGTAAGTTTAATGAGTAAAAGAGGCGTTACAATGAACCTTGGCCCCCCCCTGCAGGGGAAACCTGCGCACGCTTATGGTAATGATAACGCGTTATATTTTTGGTTAGCGTAACGGACAGCGTATACTCCTTTTTAGTGACGCCCACGACACTATATCCACGCGCAGGTCGGCGGCCTCGTTCTGTTCTCGATGATGTCCGACGATCGAAAGAGCTCGAATGCGGTGCGGCTTCTTTCGAGCTCGGCGTGCGGTTTCGGCGTCAGCAGCGCCACCATGCTGATGGCCAACATCAGCAGCCCCGCCTGCGCGTTCTACTTGCCGCGCACGCTCTATGTGAGTATTCGAGTGAGGTTCAATCGAACATGCGCATGTATATGTGTACCGTATAGTTACCCGATTCCAACGTGCCCTCGATTGCAACGTGCACGTGACTTACGTATGACACCCCAAACAAAAATACAGATACGGGGCAGTGTAAACGTCTGTATCCGAATCTAACGCGCATGCGATATTAAGGCTTACTTTTCCGAAGAAAAAAAGAATGTGCGCTGAAATTGTGGCAAATACGGAAATCAGACGAGGCCAACCGTTGTCTGTTAATTGACGCCACTACACGCAGTGCGTGTGCTTTAGTTAAAGAACGAAAAGCAACTCTTGAACATTATTGGTTAGTATACAGTAAAAGCTGGCTAATTTGGATCTCACGTCACCAAAAAAAAAAAAAAATGTTTGCATTAACCGAATGCTGAATTATCGCATACAGCTCTTTCAGCATGTCCACAATTCTACACATACACTTCGGAGGTGTGCGTGTTCCTTCAAATGGCTTGAAACAAGCGTGTGCACATTCGTGCATGCTTCCTAAGCGGACTACTAGCGGTCGTTTAACGTCAATGTGATGTGTACTGCCGCAGAGGACCAGTTTGCCGAGACACTACCATGGTCGACGTGTTGCGTGCCAAGACTAGCGTCAAGAGTAATGTCTTCTTTGCTGGGAATGAGTGCAACAAGAAAAAAAGAACAAAGTGTACATGCATTTTGGGTCTAATGAATTGGATGCGAGGCATCTTATAATCGAGCTCAGTCCAATGTGCGGCTTGACTGCCCTTACTGTGCATGCTCCCTACTCCCCCTCTTCTCGCCTACGCTCCCCCTCTCTCGCCTCGCAACGCCGATGCAGGCCGTGTCTGCTAGGCTACTGTCACTCACCCTCTCTCTTCTAGGCATCCCTCCCCCGCCGGCGTTTACACCCCCAAAGCTCGTCATGAGTAGTCCTGACCGCCAGAACTTCTTTTTTTTTTTTTTTTGAGAAGCGAAGCTCATTGGTCCGGCACTCCACCATCGCCGTCGAAGCTCCCAGCGCCGGGCAAGCGTGCCGAGCAAAAAAGGTGGCGCTTCCGGCGAGCTTAGGCGCGGCTCCAGATGGCTCGCGCTGCGCCGCGCGCCGCACACTCACTCGCTTAGCCGCCATCGAGCGCAGCAAACGCTCTCCCCGCCCGCTCTCCACCCTACCGCTTCCACGAAAGCCAGCCAGAGATCAGGCGCATAGTCGCTTGCATCCCATTTTTAAGGCGCTTCGCTCTTCGGTTGTATTCGTACACGGAACAACCACAATAGTTTTCTTCTTTTAACACGTGGTCACGAGCGTGCTAGCGTAATCGTACAGTGCGTAAATTCCGCGGCAGGCGTACATGGTGGCCGCGTTAACTAAGCAGCACACTATACAGCACGCGAATGCACATTTCAGCGAATGGCCGTTTGTTTGCCGCCTATGACGTGTAGTCAGGCCCGTCAATGACGGGGTTTGCCGAGTGAGCTATTTCTATCTCACTTGGAAGCGTAATTGTAAGTTCTCCGGCGGCGTGCAGTATACGTTTATACGTGGTTCGCGTGTTCTCGTGAGCCTCATTTTCTTCGATCAGCGAACTGGGAGCGCAGAGAAAACACAAAGGACGAAGCGAGGAACCACACAACACGAGCGCTCAACTATCAACTGATTTATTTTCCACATCGGAAGGACATATATAAACACAAAATGCGCATGTCAAAACAGAATATGACGAACTCAAGGGCAGCATGCGAAGCGTGTAATCAAGGCACATGTCTAAGGGTTATCTAGGTAGCTGAATTCACAGTCAAGTAGTGAGAAGGAAGGATGACTTATACATTGGTCCGCATTCCTGGAAATGTGATAGGCTTCAGAAATTTCGCGCGTAGTTTGATGAGGATGCCGGAACAGAACAATTGTATTCTCAAACAGAGGTTGGCACTTGCACGAAACGCAATGTGACGCTAAATGGGAGTAAGGTGTATTTTTCAACGAGCTTGACTGTGAATTCAGCTACCTAGATAACCCTTAGACATGTGCCTTGATTACACGCTTCGCATGCTGCCCTTGAGTTCGTCATATTCTGTTTTGACATGCGCATTTTGTGTTTATATATGTCCTTCCGATGTGGAAAATAAATCAGTTGATAGTTGAGCGCTCGTGTTGTGTGGTTCCTCGCTTCGTCCTTTGTGTTTTCTCTGCGCTCCCAGTTCGCTGATCGAAGAAAATGAATTACCAACTGGCCCACTTTTTGATCCTTTTGCTCGTGAGCCTCGACTACCGATTAGCAGCGTTTTCCGACCGCGTTCAAAAAGGGTTCCGGGCCCCATTGATGTGCTCCCGTGGTCAGCTTAATTCTAGGTCAAGATGAACGAAACCGAAAACTGACTGTGAGAGCTGTTATAATTGGATGCGTCTCGTGTCTCTACTTAGTATAGATATTCTCATTCACTCGACATAGGAATAGAAAAGATATGCCACTTTCCCTCAATGTAATTTTTCGATAGGCCAGTTCGCAAATATATTTTTTCCTTTAATTGAAGTTCTCACATGCATCTGAAGAGGCATAGGGTGGAAGGAGAAGCGGACGAGGGAGGCATAGGATAAAATTCAATGTATGGTAATTGTCAGATCCCACGTACAGAGGGAATCGATGAATGCGAAGCACGATTGAGGAAGGTTAATGTATCCTTCACCAGAGAAGGATTGGCCACCCTGGTGCAGTATCTGGCCACTACCTCCCACATGGATACGCCAAATATCTCACGGCCCTCAGTCCTCAGCAGCTGCGAAGCAACTGACTACGGCGGCGGTCAGATCTGCAACGCAGCAGCGGGTGCTAAGAATATCTGGACTACAGGCCGCCATTTGAACCTGAACTTGGCAACGTTTAACGCTAGAACCTTATCTAGTGAGGAAAGTCTAGCTGTACTATTCGAAGAGCTAGAGGGTGTTAAATGGGATATAATAGGGCTCAGTGAGGTTAGGAGGACAGATGAGGCCTATACGGTGCTACAGAATGAGCACGTCCTTTGCTATCGGGGCTTGGCAGACAGAAGAGAACTGGGAGTGGGGTTCCTAATTCACAGAAACATATCTGGCAACATAGAGGAATATTATAGCATTAATGAAAGGGTGGTAGGTGTTGTAATTAAACTGAATAAAAGATACAAGATGAAGGTAGTACAGGCTTACGCGCCTACATCCAGCCATGATGACGCTTCAGTTGAAAGCTTCTATGAAGACGTGGAATCGGCAATGAGTAAGGTAAAAACACAGTATACTATAGTGATGGGCGATTTTAATGCAAAGGTAGGGAAGAAGCAGGCTCGAGACCAGGCAGTAGGAGATTATGGCATCGGCACTAGAAACGCCAGAGGAGAGCTACTAGTAGAATTCGCAGGACGCAATAATTTGCGGATTTTGATTACCTTCGACCGAAAACGAGAAAACCGCAAGTGGACATGGAGGAGCCCTAATGGCGAAAATAAGAACGAAATAGACTTTATAATGACCGCACACCCAGGAATTGTGCAGGATGTGGAAGTGGTTGGCAAGGTACGATGCAGTGACCATAGAATGGTACGGTCTTGAATTCGCCTAGACTTGAAGAAGGAACGACAGAAACTGATACGCAAGAAGCCAATCAATGAGCCAGCACTGAGAGGGAAAGTACAGGAATTCAGAGTGTCGCTGCAGAACAGGTACTCGGCTCTTAGTGAGGAAACCAACCTTAGCGTAGATACAATGAATGATAATCTGACGAGTATCATTACGGAGTGTGCAGTGGAAGGTTGAGGCAGGGTAGTTAGACAGGACACTGGAAAGCTTTCCCAGGAAACGAAGAACCTAATTAAGAAGCGTCAAACCATGAAAGTGTCAAGTACAACAGATGAAATAGAACTGGCAGAGCTTTCGAAGTTGATTAATAGACGTAAAGTATGCGATGTAAGAAGGTATAACCTGGAGAGAATTGAACACGCTCTGAAAAACGGAGGAAGCTTCAAAGCAGTGAAGAGGAAACTTGGGATAGGCAAAAGTAGGATGTATGCACTAAGGGACAAAGAAGGCAAAATAACTACCAATATGGATAGGATAGTTAGAATAGCGGAGGAATTTTACAGAGATCTGTACAGTAGCCGAGACAACCACGACCTTAATACTATAAGAACTAGCAGTAACCCAGATGACACCCCACCAGTAATGATAGAAGAAGTCAGAAAAGCTTTGGAGAGCATGCAAAGAGGCAAAGCTGCTGGTGAGGATCAGTTAACATCAGATCTGCTGAAATATGGAGGACAGATTGTGTTAGAAAAACTAGCCACCCTGTTTACGAGGTGTCTCTTGACGGGAAGGGTACCAGAGTCTTGGAAGAACGCTAACATCATCTTAATACGTAAGAAAGGAGATGACAAGGACTTGAAGAATTACAGGCCGATCAGCTTGCTCTCTGTAGTGTACAAGCTATTTACAAAGGTAATTGCTAACAGAGTAAAGAAAACATTAGAATTCAATCAACCAAAGGAACAAGCAGGATTTCGAACAGGCTACTCAACAATTGACCACATTCATATTATCAATCAGGTAATAGAGAAACGCTCAGAGTATAACCAACCACTATACATATCCTTCATAGATTACGAGAAGGCGTTTGATTCAGTAGAAATATCAGCCGTCATGCAGACACTGCGGAATCAGGGCGTAGATGAAGTATATATAAACATTCTGGAAGAAATCTACAGGGGATCAACTGCTACCATAGTGCTTCATAAAGAAAGCAACAGAATACCAATCAAGAAGGATGTAAAGCAGGGGGACACAATCTCCCCAATGCTATTTACCGCGTGCTTATAGGAGGTTTTCAGAAGCCTAGAATGGGAACAGTTAGGGATAAGAGTTAATGGAGAATACTCTTAGTAACCTGCGCTTTGCCGATGACATTGCATTGCTGAGTAACTCAGGGGACGAATTGCAACTCATGATTACGGAGTTACACAGGGAGAGCAGAAAAGTGGGTCTTAAAATTGATCTGCAGAAAACGAAAGTAATGTACAACAACCTCGGAAAGGAACAGCGCTTCGAGATAGGTAATAGTGCACTTGAAGTTGTAAAAGACTATGTCTACTTAGGGCAGGTAATAACCGCAGAGCCTAACTACGAGATTGAAGTAACTAGAAGAATAAGAATGGGGTGGAGCACATTCGGCAAGCACTCTCAAATTACGACAGGTAGATTGCCATTATCCCTTAAGAGGAAGGTATATAACAGCTGTATCTTGCCGGTACTTAGCTACGGAGCAGAAACCTGGAGACTCACAAAGAGGGTTCAGCTTAAATTGAGGACGACGCAGCGAGCAATGGAAAGTAAAATGGTAGGTGTAACCTTGAGAGACAAGAAGAGAGCGGAGTGGATTAGGGGACAAACGGAGGTTAAGGATATCATAGTTGAAATAAAGAAGAGGAAATGGACATGGGTCGGGCATGTGGCGCGTAGACAGGATAACCGCTGGTCATTAAGAGTAATTAACTGGATTCCTAGAGAAATAAAGCGGGTTAGGGTGAGACAGAAGGTTAGGTGGGCAGATGAAATTAAGAAGTTTGCGGGTATAAATTGGCAGCAGCAAGCACAGGACCGGGTTAACTGGCGGAACATGGGAGAGGCCTTTGTCCTGCAGTGGACGTGGCCAGGCTGATGATGATGATGATGATGATGATGATGATGATGATGTATCACTTTTAAATCAGCATACGTTATAAGGCAGACGTACGTCATGCCGTACGTAACTTCGATGTCATTATTATCATGTTTGCAAGTGTCATTTATCTTTGTAGTCTATCGTGCACGTCACGTGATACCAAATTTGGTATATGTGAAGCTAGCGAAACGGCAACGCATGCATCATGAGCGTGGTAGGTTGTCATTTCCTCACATGACACGTATGTCATGATTATCATGTTTGCACCAGTCATGTAGCTTCGTCGTCCATTCACGTCACGTAATACCAAATTTGGTATATGTGGAGCTAGCGATACGGCTGCGAGCGCGCTATGAGCGTAGCATGTAGTTTTGTTTTACGTGGCACACATATCATGGTTATCATGTTAGGACGTGTAATTGACCTTCGTCGTCTGTTCAAGTCACGTAATACCAGATTTTTATATGTGAAGCTAGTGAAACGGCCGCGACCACATCATTAGCGTGGAATATTTTCATGTTCTTACATGACACGCATCTCATGATTATTATGTTTGCACTCGTCATATACATTCGTTATCCACTGTTACAAGCTGCCACTCTAGCGTCGGCGACGGGAAAGACAGCAGGTTGGTTCGTTCCGTACGCAAGCAGAGAAAGTGAAGAGATCAGAGACGTGAGAAAACAAAACAAACTTTACTCTGTGATATTGCAGCACACGGGATCTAGTACAACACTTCAATACAACTAATAAAATACATCAACACTTGATACAACAAAAAATACATATAAAGACAATAAATCAGCTTACGAGAGAGAAATATTACAAACTACACAAACTAACAACAATAGAACTACGGAGGAGAAAGTTCGAAGATATAAACAGGTGAAGGCATACGTGTGATGACCGGCAGCGTTGTGTCCCCGACGATCGGATGCGAGAAGTCGAAGAGAGTTCTGGCACGACTGCGATGTCGGCGGTGTTGCAACGCTGGTGGCTCCGGGAGGCTAGTGCTTGCAGGTGACCTCGGGCAGGTTGAGCTAACTCGAGGCGAAGTCCCAATGTCTACGTTGCAGACGTTAATATCGCGTCACAACTAGACGAATGGCTAAGTTTAGGTGGCCAGCCGATACAGAGCCACACTAAAAACTTCTAAAAGAGATACTTGTTGATCTGTTTCTACACCATGTTGGTCAGCGACTAGACTGCCTAGCAGGGCGAAATCCTGCGCTTGAATCTCCCTCGTGTCCCCTCGCTATCTTCCTTGGGGACAAGAGACCTCTACATGGGTCCAATCAAGCGCGTTTCATTGATGGAAACTCCGCCCCAAAAATATATTGACCCCACCCCTTTTTAATTAGGAGAGGGCCCTCAACTAGCGAGAGTGACAACCTGTTGGGGTGCTGTCATACGGCTTGGCCACCAGAGGTTTTCCCACGGTTTTCCCGTGGGAACGGTCAGACTGTTTGGCTCTCAGCCGGTGCGTCCCGTAGTCTAATCCTTGTTCGGGGTACATCGCGGCCTTCCACGACCCCGCAGACGCCGCCGCAGGTACAAAGGATCAAACGTCGGCGGCGACGTTCGAAGAAGAGCACCCCATTCTGCACTTCTCGGCTCTCTTTCATGCGCCCGCCGTTCCCGCGGTCAGTAGGGGAGTACGGCGCCCGTTAATTGCCGTGACGCGGTGTCGCCGAAAATAGCCGTCCGTGACATTGCCCCCCACTTTCAGAATGTTATTCATAACATTTGCTCACACGGAGGGGAATCTTTCGACAACAAGGAACAAAACACCACCAACAAGGGAGACATGTGGACTGTCCCTCTCATACACAACATAAATAGGCAGAGTGCATCAAAGTAACAAAAGGGAAAAACAATTGTTAGAGTACCAGCTTCAGTTACACGCAACAATATCAATGCGCCGTACAAACAAGAAAAAGAAATAGCCGTGTACAGCAGCCATCAATACAGAATACACTGCACGAATGTATACTACGAAACAAAACGGAACAGGTGCGCTCCTCTACTGTAGTGAAATCCTTCAATGTGCATTACAACATGTAAAAACAACCAATGCACCAAGCAGAAAAAAAATAACTCAACGTACACTTTTTATACAATGAAATATGCGCATACAAACAGAAAACAAATGATGAAAGGAATAAAAGAAAAAATAACATGGTAATAGACCTCAAGAACTATATCCGGCTCAAGTAATCGGCTCCCACGTTTTCGCTACCCTTAATATGCGTAATGGTGAACTGGTACTCTTGGAGTAGTAAACTCCATCGAAGTACTCGAGCGTTTAGCTGTTTTGCCTGTTGGATATAACTCAGAGGCTGGTGGTCTGTCTGGACACAAAAATGTACTCCATATAAGTACATGGAGAATTTCTGAATTCCCCATATCAACGTGAGACATTCGCCTTCGATGGTACTATAGGAAGCCTCCCGTGGAAGCAGCTTTCGGCTGGCATAAGCTGTGGGGTGGAGCTTGCCTTCGTGGGCCTGCTTGAGCACGGCTCTGAGACTTGTTTCCGATACGTCCGTTCGAAGTACGAATGGTTGGTGCAAATTTGGTAGCCGTAGTGTAGGCTCCGTAGAGACATGTTGTTTGAGACTTCGAAAAGCCTCCTCATGGGCTGCTGTCCCTTTCCTCGTATCTTTTCAGTAAGTTGGCGTGAAAGATTTTTCTGCCGCCAGCCGTGTCTACGACGTAGTCAGCTTCACCTTTCTTTTCCCGGACTTCAAAAGGGCCCTTCCATTGCAGCAGCAGCTTGTTCGTATCGGTGGGAAGTAAAATCAGTACCTTGTCTCCGGGGTTGAAACTCCGCTCCTTCGCCTTTCGATTGTACAGCATCGTGTACCGTGCTCCGGCCCCTTCCAACTCCTCGTGTGCCAGGCGGCACGTTTCCTTCAAACGGTTCCGAAGGTCGAAGACATGCTGGTACGTCGTCTTAGCTTCTTCAGTCAAGTCTGCGTTCGTCCACAGCTCCTTCAGTATCGCCAAGGGTCCCCTCACATGGCGGCCGTAGAGAAGCTCGAAGGGTGAAAACCCCATACTGGCCTGCGGAACCTCCCTATAGGCAAAGAGGAGAGGTGCCAGGTAGTGGTCCCAATCTCTCGGTTTTTCGGCGCACATGCGCTTCAACATTAATTTTAAGGTGCAGTTGAAGTTTTCTACCAAGCCATTCGCCATGGGGTGATATGGGGTGGTGTGGAGCTGGCGCTCGGAAAGGAGCCGCGCTACTTCCTTCATCAGGTACGATGTGAAGTTCATGCCACGGTCGCTCAGTACCTCGCGGGGGACGCCAAATCGGGAGAACATCTCGACCAGGGCTTCGGCCACTCGCTCAGTTTCGATACTCGGGAGCACCACTGCGTCTAGATACCGGGTGGCATAATCCATCAAAGTCAAAATATATCAGTTCACATGCTTTGAGGGCGGGTGAATCGGTCCCACTATATCGATCGCCACTCGCTTGAACGGGGTGTCGATTATGGGTGCCCTCGCCAGTGGAACATGTGGTACACGGCCCTTTGGTACGGTGCGCTGACAAATGTCACATGAGGCGACGATCCTTTTTACGTCAGCTGTGATGCCTGGCCAAAAGAACTCCGAGATCTGGTTCTTGGTTTCCTGCGTGCCCAAGTATCCTGCCGTTACACCATCGTGTGCTGTTTTAAGCACAGCTTCTCGGTGGCAGTGCGGAACGACTAATTGGCGTACAAGCCGTCCGTTGGCCTCTGTTTACTGTCTGTACAGCAGTCCCTGTTCTTGTTTATACTCGACGCTTCCCTTCTCATTTCGGCATGTTTGCATCCTGCCGATCTTCTCAAAACATTGTTTGAGTGTCACATCTCCCCTCTGCTCGCAGTCACAGTTATCTCCCGGCAATCCCGTCGTGGTCCCAGGCGTACGAAGCTTGGCAAATTTTTTCCGGCTGTGCATGTGCTTGGGAACGGGTGATAGCTGCTGCTACAGGCTCTTCCCTTAACTCCTTTGTCGAAACAGGTTTTTCAGTCTCCTTTCTGGGATCATTAGGAAGTCTTACGCCATCGATATTGCCCAGAATGAGGTCATACAGTGGATCTTGCAGGCATAGTGCTGTCAGATTGCCAGTAAAGTAGGGGGTGTCAACCTTAATCTGTGCTTCGGGCAGCATCCTCGCTGTTCCGTCAACCAAGTAGACGAGTCTGCTTGTACCCGTCAGCTCGTCTTCCTTCACCAACTTCCTCCGCACGATTACTGTGTTGCACCCCGTATCCCACAACTCTGATATGTCTGTGCCTCGGAGGGTCCCCGTGGCCACTGGTAGGTTCTCGGCCAGATTTTTCGGCGGTGTCACCCTTACGGCGTTGACGACGGGGACTTTTTCGCCATTCCTAAGCTCGATATACCCGTCGCATATGGGATCCTCACGCGTTTCCCTTGGTGCGTAGAGGCAGGACGCCTGGAGTGAGTTATTTGCTCCTGACCGGTAGTCGTTTGCCCTATGTCCTTTTTTCTCACACTTGAAGCAGACGATGGCTACATTAGCGGCAGGTCTGTTGCGACACAAGTGCGGCGGGTGACTCCCACGATTGCAAATATAGCACCGTGGTAGTGGTGCGTGGCTGTTGCCTCCTTTCTCGTATTTCCCCTTCTCGTCCATTATGGGACCATCTTTCTTTGTTTTCGCTAGGCTTGCTCCACTCTGAGCTTCCAAAAACTGGTCTGCCAGCTCAAGCATGTCTCCCAGGGATTCCGCCCTCCTTTCTTTCAAATATAATGCCAGGTTCGAACCACATCCATGCGAAAACCTCTCTCTAATCAACAATGCGCGGAGGGACTCAAATTTTGTCTCAGTTTTGGACAGCTCAACCCATCTATCGAAGTAATGTCGTAAGCGAGCCGCGTACTGTGTTGCTGTTTCACCCCCTACTGGCCTCTCCTTATTAAACTTGTCTCGGAACCCATCCACCGAGAAGCGAAAGCGCTTCAGGAGGGCAGTTTTAACCTTGGTGTAGTCCGCTGCATCTGTAGGTGGTAGCCTGCCATAAACACTTAGCGCCTCTCCTGTAAGGCATGTCGAAAGCGCCGTCGCCCATTGGCTTTCAGGCCACATTTGCCCTCTGGCGATGCTCTAAACCGGCGTACAAACGCATCTAAGTCGTCCCTTCCTTCGTCAAAGGTGACGAGCAGTGTATACCTGCGTGTATTCTCAAACTCGGCTCCTCCCCGGCATCGCCGTGCTCACTGCTGGATCGGCTCACACTGCTACTCTCACTGAGGCGAATCTTTAATTGCAGTAACTGCACCTCTCGTTCTCCGGCTTCCCTTGCCGCTTCTCGTTCTTTCTCCCTTTCTTCGCGTTCTCTCTCCTTTTCTTTGCGCTGTCTCTCCTTTTGTTCCCGGGCCAGTGCCCGCTCTTCTCTGGCTAACGCCTGCGCCTGTTCCTGCTGCTCCTTAACCCATTGTCTCAGTACGGTGCCCTCGAGGCCTAACTGTTTACCGCGCGCGATCCACTTATCAAAATCCATACACTCCATACTGCAAACTGTCACTATAATGCCACTATAAAACCAGCGCAATCTTATGCAGGATGCAACCGCTTCAACTCTGCGGCTCTATCACCACGCTGTCCGCACGGTTCTCGTTCACCCCTCACTGTCTTACTCTTGTACGGAACGTCCTCGTCGCAGACGCCAGTTTTGTTACAAACTGCCACTCTAGCGTCGCCAGCGTGAAGCCGGCGACGGGAATGACAGCAGGTTAGTTCGTTCCGTACGCAAGTAGAGACAGTGAAGAGATCAGAGACGTGAGAAAACAAAACAAACTTTACTCTAGTCATATTGCACCACACGGGATCTAGTACAACACTTCAATACAACTAACAAAATACATAAACACTTGATACAACAAAAAATACATATAAAAACAATAATTCAGCTTACGAGAGAGAACTATTAAAAACTACACAAACTAACAACAATAGAACTACGGAAGAGAAATTCGAAGATATAAACAGGTTAAGGCATACGTGTGATGACCGACAGCGTTGTGTCCCCGACGATCGGATGTGAGAAGTCGAAGAGAGTTCTGGCACGACTGCGATGTCGGCGGTGTTGCAACGCTGGTGGCTCCGGGAGGCTAGTGCTTGCAGGTGACCTCGGGCAGGTTGAGCTAACTCGAGGCGAAGTCCCGATGTCTACGTTGCAGACGTTAATATCGCGTCACAACTAGACGAACGGCTACGTTTAGGTGGCCAGCCGATACAGAGCTACACTAAAAACTTCTAGAAGAGATACTTGTTGATCTGTTTCTACGCCATGTTGGTCAGCGACTAGACTTCCTAGCAGGGCAAAATCCTGCGCTTAAATCCCCCTCGTGTCCCCTCGCTCTCTTCCTTGGGGACAGGAGACCTCTACATGGGTCCAATCATGCGCGTTTCATTGATGGAAACTCCGCCCCAAAAAAATATTGACCCCACCCCTTTTTAATTTGGAGAGGGCCCTCAACTAGCGAGAGTGACAACCTGTTGGGGTGCTGTCATACGGCTTGGCCATCAGAAGTTTTCCCGTGGGAACGGTCAGTCTGTTTGGCTCTCAGCCGGTGCGTCCCGTAGTCTAATCCTTGTTAGGGGTACATCGCGGCCTTCCACGACCCTGCAGACGCCGCCGCAGTTACAAAGGATCAAACGTCGGCGGCGACGTTCGAAGAAGAGCACCCCATTCTGCACTTCTCGGCTCTCTTTCATGCGCCCGCCGTTCCCACGGTCAGTGGGGGAGTACGGCGCCCGTTAATTGCCGTGACGCGGGGTCGCCAAAAATGGCCGTCCGTGACATCCTTTCACGTCCCGTATATACTAAATTTGGTATATGTGAAGCAAGCGAAACGACTGTGAGCGCACCGTGAGCCTAGCGTACGACTTAGATGACATGCATGTAATGATTTCCATGTTAGGGTCTGTCACTTGTGTTCGCCGTGCAGTCATGTCGTACCTTACCAGCTTTGCAATATGTCACGAGAACGAAACCAATGCAAGAGCATGCAGCAAGACCATGAAATGCAAATCATGCCATTCATGGCACACATTTCATGATTTTCATGTTATGACTAGTCACTTATGCTCGTCATACAATCATTCTATGCCATACCAATTTTGGTACCAATACCATCATCGAAACGCCCAGGAGAGCTAAAGGTCATAGGCGGCTAGATAGATAGATAGATAGATAGATAGATAGATAGATAGATAGATAGATAGATAGATAGATAGACACACTCAAAGTCGCTGAAGTTCGCTAAGAAATGCTTCGGATTTAATATAATGCAATATATCATACATTGAATTGTATGCATACATAGAAATGTATGCAACTGTACAATATCAGATTTGGGTGCACGTTAAAGAACCCCAGGTGGTCGAAATTTCCGGAGCCCTCCACTACGGCGTCTCTCATAATCATATGGTGATTTTGAGACGTTAAACCCCACATATCAATCAATTGTACAATGTATGAATCCATAGATGCATACATTTATTTAAAAACGGACTCTAAAAGCTATTTGTTTTAACACAAGCTTGAGGACGGTAGAAGCGATAGAGATGGCTTGTCCACAAAGCTCCGTCAGTCCAAATGGGCAGATGATGATAGCAGATGCATGGAGGGCTACAATATATGACATTCCTTCAGAAGTCGATGTAGCTGAATATGTTTAAAAACATAAAAGATCCTCCTCGAGTAGGGTGTGCGAACGGAGCTCTTCAAAGTGAAGAGAAATCCTCGAATCGCGGATTTCAAGGATTTTTCATCAATGTCTGGCAGTTGATGCTCGCACAGTTTCTGAGATTGTCTCGTGTCTTGCGACCATTTCAAACCGGGCGTCCTCGCCATTCGCAACGAGGAAACATTTTTCCTTGCAGTACGTGCTCTTCCACGGGCTGGGCGCCATCTGCTACCTCGTGGGCGCCTTCTGTGTCTCACAGTACACTCAAGAAGTCCCACTCCATTCGGTAAGTGCTATTAGTGAGGCGCAATCACCCAGTCTTCATACTCTCGTGTCTCTTCCAACCACGTCCGGTCCAGCACTACTCGTCTTCTGATGAGTGAAGAATGGGACTGGCACAAAAGTGACTTTTTTTTGTTCTACTTCAGAGTCATATCGGCTGCACGTATTGTCGGAGCACAAGTACACTTAAGTTGAGATCAATATAACCTCCAGCAAAAGTAACAAAAATTAATTGAGCTCACAGAAAGAGCAGGCGATTTTCCAGAGAGCAGGCAGTACCACTGCGGCACCTAGTGGTCCAGACGTCAACCGTGCGGTTCTGTCAACGTGGCCTCTGGGATCCACATCGGCAGCGTGACCTTAGTGCGAGGAACCAGGGCACACGAACGCTGACGTGTGAATTCCGCCATCAGACACCGAAATCGAGTATTGGGGTCACCTCCATTTTTCAAAGTGCAGAACACTAGGGTCTATGATTGTAGGCGTGTCATGTCCTTGTCGCGGTCGGGTATGTCTCACAAAAATTGGGTAAATACCACTACGCCGGTCCGCCGTTCATTTAGTTTGGAGTTAGAGGTTCGTCGTTACTGCCTAAAAACATTTTTGGCTGAGCGGCGCTGCCGGAATCCCCGACGAAATTCACCGAGGCGCTCAAGTATCTCATCTGAAATTGGACACAGAAACGTGCATCTATACGGTAATGTCAGCTATTTGAAACATAACTTTTCGAAATATATCTGCAAAGTGATGATGCATCAGTGGACCGGTGGAGAGTAAATGTTTTGCTGTCGGAAACACTGGCACACACAGAATGCTTCGTGCCTGCCTAGGTTTCATGTTAGGCTAGCTGAAGGATCATCCGAGTATTTACCTTCAGGATGAATATTTTAATAATGCTAAAGCTTTATGAGGGCTCAGACATGATGGAAATTCAAGCATATGATCTTTGGATGTGCTTGTAGAAGACACGGAGTGAGGCACCCATGAAACTACCTACGGAAGCGTAACTATGTACAGCGTCATCGAAATGCTTGTTTTTTCTTTGCTAGGCCTAACATTAATTAGTAGTGACGGATAGGAATGCCAGGGAAAGTATATAGGGGATGTTATATTTAATAATTACACTGTGAACGCAAGAAGAAAGTAACGTAGACGAAAATATAACTTGGCGCTGGCGTGGTATTGAACATGAGACCTTCGAATAGCGCGTCTGATGCTCTGCCACATGAGCTGCAGTAGCTGTTGATATCAGCCGCTGTAGCCCAGTTGGCTCAGTTATGTATGTGCGTCAGTTAATTACTACCTTTTGCTATTTCTTTCAAAAGTGTACAGTGTAAAACATTACGCAATCTCCTACCGAAGAGAACCATGTGGGGATGTGAGGCAGCGCTGGTGTTCACTTGTGTTTCAATTTGTATGTTTCCATCCATGTTTCATTTGTGTGTGGAGTTGTGTACCACTTATGTTGCCCCCCCCCCCCCCCCCCCCATTGATTTGTATTACCGTGCGTGTGCCGCAAAGTGAACACGCAGCTCTGTTATGAGAATGCAACGCCCCTAGCGAGCGCAGCATTGTATGCGGGAGCACTGCTGTCGTGGAGAGATAAACGGGAGAGGAGAAACGAAGCGGAGGCAGCGCCCTGCCACCTCCTCCACCGAGCCTCTTCCCAAGGAGAAAGTTGGCGCATTGTAAGTGGGGGACGCACGGTCGCCGTGCGACGGACACAGCCCCGAACAAAAACTGCTTCGCATATTTAAAAAAAGCTTGCTTAGCCATCGTTTGAGTAGTTTAAGAGCAAACCTCATAAGCGCGAAAATGCACGCGACAGCGACGAGCGACGCTATGAGCGACGAAACAGGGTGTTCGCGCAACGTGTCGCGTGCTCGTTTTCGCGCGATCGCTTGGTTCTGCAGATTTGGAAGCTGTCGCTCATCGCCCGGAAGTGCTGGGCTCAAGCAGCCAATAGTGAAAAACCAGAAAAGACGAAGACTACATAGTTGTTTTGCTTCGCCGATGCGCCACGGATCCACTGCACGTGACCCTGCCCGAGTCATGTGTGCGCAACAAGAAATAACGCAATGTTTACGCATGTGCATATAAAAAAGTGCTGCAAGGCATTCATAAACACCTTCCGTTTCATTACACAACAATATATCTTATTTTTAAATTGCATACCGCTCGCTACGCGGTTTTCTTGGTGCGAGTAGACGGCCTCATGCCAGCAACAGTGGAGTTCGCTCGCCGAAGCCGTCGCGTGAATGAGGTTTGCCTGCGCCAGCGACTGATCGCGCGAAGACGATCTACGTCGCGTCGCTTGTCGCTTTCGCGTGCATTTTCGCGCTTATGAGGTTTGGCCCTTACTCGTGGTCGATGCATGAATGAGTCACTTCCACTTCTCACTGTGTGCGCAGAGGATCGGCTTCGGCGCCGGAGTACTTCACGCCTTGCACAGCGCGTACGCCTCTTTCAAGGTGTACGTCCAGAAAAGCAGCAGCGGTTGGTTCTGAAGGACCCAGCACACCAAGACCATAACGGGCTGTGTGGCGAAGTGGTGACGTCATGCAGACCCTGCGTTATATTTGGTACAGCGCGCATGCGCTGTGAGTTTAACGTTCGCGCCACCTCGCTGATACTTGGCCGCGGGAGGATATCTGTTATTCGAATAAAGACACACAATTTTGTGTATGGGGGGACGTCTGTATGTCAAAACCGGCTGCTGGTCGTGAAAGGTAGTGACTAAAGAAACGTGGAGTTGACCCTGTCTTAGTGAAAATTGCAAACATCGCAGATAAAATGCAAATATTGTGAAGAAACTATAGACAGTTTTCTCATAATAGAATACACATCCACTACTCGTACAAAGATTTGAAGCAGCGCTAATGACAACTTAGCGCGCTAGCGTCCGAAAAAGCTTCTTGAGACACAGCTAGGTATCCAGCGGCTATGCACGTTTTGTACCGTTTGTAACAAGTTATTCGCGTTCATCTGTACCTGTGATTACGTTTTGTGCGTGATTTGTACGTGAGAAACCCGGGCCATGTTTCGATTTGCTAGGCGTTCTTCGCGTGACTTTCCAATTTGTTTCTATCGCGTTCATTGCTGCGCCTTTGCGGTAAAGCTGTGGCTTTTTTTCACGATGGCGCCACACTAGCAAGCTGAACTTTTAGGGGCGAAGCTCCTTATATCAGCACCCGTTCGTCCCTCGTAGTCGTAGTAGTTGTCGTAGTGTGTAACCAGTCTTACATTTTGACCTCCAAGGTGGTGCCGGTGAGAGATTTCTTCTGTGCGTTTTTGAACAATAAAAAATTCGCAGCGTGCGAGTTAACTAAAAGCCGAATTCTCCTGTCTCTCATTCCCCCTTAGCAGCCATTGGCATGTACATTGAGCACTATCTGACAAGAAAGGGTTGCTACGTTATACTCGCTGGGCATAACCTCCTTGGTTTTAGCGTTGAGTCACAGTGCCATGAATACAGTGAACTAGTATATACCATGAACTCGAGGTGGTTAAAGGTGGGAACTATAGACACGAAGCGCAAGCCGTAAGAAAGTGTGCGTGTGCCACCTCTCGTTTAGTCCTTGGAATGTCCGCTGCATGGTGGTGCATATGCGGAATATATTATGAAAAGATGCGAGATGGTGGTACTTGGAGTGTTGAATAGATGGACGAACGGACACACAGACAGATGCATGGGTGGACGGAAGCAAGAACGCATGGACAGACGGATGCTTCGCCCCACTCTCTATCATTCACTCCATGGATATGCTGCCATTTTTTTTCGTTTAAAGCAAACTTCCTCTCTTAGTTTCACCACCATCTGCCCTGTTTGGCCAGTCTTCGCTATGTTAAGTTGGTCAACGTGCTTCACATTTTCAAATTAACATTTAGGGGACCACAGATGCGTAGTGGCCTTTGCCAAATTTCCGTGGCATAAGCTCACTAAGCTACTTATAGACCGCTTCTCCCGTGACAGTGTATTGAAGGAGCATGTACCGGAGGTGAAACTTGACTGCCAGGCAGAATGACTGGGTTCGATGACGGCTCGAAGCCATATATTTATCCGATTTTAACTCGAACGTATTTTATGCCGGGGCTCGCCAATATTTCAGTGATGTGGTACGTCTGTCGCGGAAATGACGTGTAAGAAATAGACACGATGAGAGGACAAAAAAAGTTCCTTCAACGGAAGTTGAACCCACGATCTCTCGGTCGGCGATGACAACTGCCGGGCAGGCTATCCACAGCGCCATGTTTTTTCTTTCATTTTATTTATTAGAATGTGTGCTAGAATGAACATAAAGCGACACTACTAGCATGAGTACAATCACACAGCGATAATAAGCGCTCTAGCGTTGCTGAAGAAACACTCGACGATTAACGAAGTTCAGAAGGGTAGCGAGATTTCTAAGGTGCCGAGGCTGTTATGCCTAGAAGTCCAGACCCAACGTTATTGCTTCTGCAAAGGCAACCAGTGTCAAGGCCAGCGAGCGAGCCCGCCTGACGCCATCACCTCAACCACGTCTTCTAGCCCGGCAGCGCCGGTGTGTCTTACGCAACGTATAGCAAGCTCCCTAAACCTACGGGTCCGATTGCAGCCCGATGATGCAACCGACGTCATCTAGTCTGGCGAGTCTTACACAATTCGTGGCAATACCACTCGTCCATAGGTGCAATCCAGCGTGGCAGTTCCTGATTGGAGGATGCTGACGCCAGAGCAGCGGTGGTTCTGATTGGACGTTGCTGACGTAAGGCCAAACCCTGGGCCTATAAAGAATCAAGCAGTGCGACGCCAAGCAGTCGACCTATGCGTCAGAGAGCCGACCAATAGCGCCAGAGAGAAGACAGCGTCAGAGCGTCCGAAGACATCTCTGCTCTTCAAGTCCCTGAGCTGTCGGCCTGGCCGGTGACCTTGGCAGCGGCGAGTTTCGTAACAGTGGCGCCTTTCGTAACCTTGGCGGCACGCTACGTAACAAGGCCAAGCACCTCACCAAGATGGGGTACCAGTCCATTTCATCATAAATGTATCTTAGGTGAACTGTCGATTTTAATAAAATGTGTGCTCGAAGAAAAGGTGGGCTCTGCATTGCGGTCTTGCATACGCGTGTCTTCCAGGTATGTTGTGCATACCATGGCGCAGTCACTTGAAGATGTTACTGCGCCATGCTCCAATACTTCGAAAACACGCCTTTTATATCTGCCGCTGCCCGGTTACAGAACTCTTGGTAAAGTGTAATAGTGCATCGCCTGGATGTAACTCCGCGTTCCCGGCTTACGTTCGCCACGCGAAAATTCGTGGCTGACCAAGAGGGACGACAGAACGCGCGTTGCGTCTGCCCCTAATCGGGCAGTGGCGTTCATTAATTTAAACATGCCGCGAGAAGCCACCTCAGCAAACGTTCTGCGTACAATCAAGCCACGCTCTTCTGGCTGTGACCATTTCCTTTGGTTCCGCTATCGCCGTTAACTACCAGAGCTACGTACCACAGACATCTATGACCACGAGGGAATGCTTAATCACTAATAGTGGACGTTAATCGCCGGTATCACAAAGCCTAAACGTGGGTGCATTTACGAAAAATGCTGCATAAATTTAGCTGTCGAAAACCAAAAGGCATTGTATAAGGTCTCGTTTATCAATGTACAGTAAGCACTATTGTGTCTATAGAATATCGTAAGCACTAAACTAGTTTTGTACGGAGACTTTTTACTTTCCTGTTATACCGTTTCCTAAGACGGAAGGATCAGCCATCTTTTTCAATAGACTCCCAAGTCCATGCCGCTTTTCGTTTTGCACGCTACGTCTAGTCTAAGACTGGTGTCTTGATGAGGCAGTCTAGGCGTTCGCACTGATATCGGCTCTGAATGAGACCGTTCGGAAATCGATATAAGCCACAACAATTGATCCGGTAACAGCTGATAAAAGGGACGCCGTAGTAGAGGTTCGGGGATAATTTCGACCACCCGGGGTTCTGTAACGTACATTTAAATCTAAGCACACACCCCTCTAGCGAATTCCGGTCTGTAGAAATAGTGCTACCACGGCCGGGATTCAACCCAGTGACCTTTTGGGGTCAACAGTACAGAGCACCATAACCATTAGGCAACCGCGGAGGTTGGTCTAAAGCCCCTCCATCGCGTCCACTGTGGTTTAGTCTAAACCAGACAACGCTTTTAATTGAGCACGTACTGAGTACAGGTGTTTACTACATGCTTGTTGACTTCAACATTCCGCGGGATCAACTAAAAACGGCTTCCAGGAGTACTCGTTAACTATACATCAAGTTCAAGAAAGTTTTAACCATGATGACGAACGCCAGTCGTCGGGACGAAGACGTGCCACAGGCGTCAAGGCAGGTGCATTCATGTCGAATGGTACTATAGCTGCGAAACACTAACAGACATTGTGCAGACTCATATGTACACTGAAACAGTCAGCTACTTCTATGAAGACGCGGCTCGATCACTTTCGTGTTATGCCGATTTCCGTGGCCGAGATATCAATCATGATTTATTTTAGGGGGCTGGGCTGTCGTATGAGGTCGTCATCGCTCCGCGTTAAGCTCTCATGATGTGTGGCACATTGAGCACTCACTCGCGCCTAAGGGAAGGCTTCTTCCCCTTGTTTGACCGCCTTGATGATGATCACTTATCATCATCAGCACAAAAACGAAAAAAATGGTACGTTAGGCGCAACGCAAGCGAAGAGGGGGAGGAAGAAGAGGAATAAAGGTTTATTGGTCGAAACGGTATAACGGTGAAGTTTGCGCTTCCATCCTAGCTTGGGGAAGGAGCGAAGGAGGGGGGTCTACTTATTCGAGAAACCCTCTGGCCTAACCACAGTAAATTTAGAAAGAGGAAGCGAGCGCGAACTAGATAGAAAAAGAAAAAAAATGGGAAAAAATTTGCTAGAAAGAAAGAAAAAGAAGTAAAGAGGGAAGAAGAAGCTTATGGGAATAAAAAAAGAAACAAACAAAGAAAGAAAGAAGAAAACAAAACGATAAAAAGAAGCAAGGAGAGGAGGAAGGGAATGTCAAACCGAAGAGAAACAAAGAAATTGAAGCTGTCCGCACTTCCCTCAGGCTTGGCACCCAAGCTTCCTCATTTTCTTTTCCCTCTTGCCTTCAGTTTTCTTCTTCTTTTTGTCCTTCAGTGGGTTGCGTCACGCCGGCCCGTAGCGGGTATGAACCACAAAGCGAAGGAGTACTAGTGCAAGTCGCGCCAGCGTGCACTCAGCAACAGTGGAAGTGTCCATTGCAGTGTCCATTCAGACAGTGTCCATTCAGACATTCTTTCAGTGTCCATTGCAGACATGATTGAAAAAGCGATGGAGAAAGCTATAGATCGCCTGGCCACCACCCTTTGTGACTCCTTATCTCATATTGTAGCCACTCAGTTGACGCAAATATATGGGACACCAAGAGATATGAAGGATACTTCCCAAGACAACGTAACTCTCCCACCAAGTGAAGCAGACGCAGAGTCATCTCCTTCAGGGGTACAGGCTGCAGGGCCCTCTTGTACAGACAACCAGAGGATAGGTGAAGACATACTAGAGGATGATCAGGATTATGATGATATGGACATGGACATCAAATCCCTAAAGCGCACTCGATCCCCTGTCTCCAAAAATACTGGCTCTTCAAAACATTCAAAAAACAAAAAATACCAGAAGGAGAACCTATCGAAGAGCGATTTTCTTAAAGACAGCATTTTAGATAAGGTAGTTGCCGAAACAATTCTGTCAAAATGATAGGTTCTATCAAAATTCTTCATTGGAACTGCCGATCTATTCATTCAGCTAGTACAGATTTATTGTATTTATCTTGTAAATTCAATCCAGACATTATTGCACTGCAAGAAACGTGGCTGTCAGCACATAATTCGTTTTACCTACCTAATTTCCGGTCTTTTCGCCTGGATCGCCCATCCAAAGGTGGAGGTTTAGCGTTCTTTGTCAATAATAAAATTAGTTCAAAGATCAAAACTTCGTACAAAAGTATATCCCCCGAATGTGAAATTTTCGCTTTAGACATCACCTTGCCTGGATGCTCTCCCTTCTCTCTGGTAAATCTTTACTTTCCTCTGGGTGTACAAGACACGCGATGTTTAGACATGGCTGTTAATTCGTGGTGCACAGAAAAAATTATGGTTGGAGATTTTAATTCTCACCACACTAGTTGGGGTTTTAGGACTGATCAATGTGGACAACGCTTGTGGGACTGGTCTATAGACCATAATTTATCATGCCTCAACGCTAGAACTCCCACATTTATCCGAGACCGATCCCGCTCTGCCTTAGATTTGAGTTTTATAAGCTCGGGTATTTCTAGCGTATCTTGGACTACTCTAGACTGCGCCACCAACAGTGACCACTTACCAGTACTGTTTGAAATTTCTTGCCCCATTATTCCATCTTACTCCCAAGCTCGAACCTTTATCAATTATTCCAAATTTAAAAATGACCTAGAAGTTGCTTTGACTACCCCCACTGAAGACAACGATGAAAATAAAGCCATGAAATTAAGTGCGGTAATTAAAAGAACGTTCAAAAAAGCAGAATTTTCTATTGAGTCTGATACGAGAAAGCCTTGTAGCCAGTGGTGGAATTCTGAGTGCTCTCGTGATCATAGACGACGACAAGCGGCTTGGAAGCAGCTAATTCATAATCAGTCCCCCAAAAATTGGGCAGATTACAAGTTTATTGCTGCTACATTTAAGCGCACCGTGGCTAAAGCTAAAGAAGACTATGACAAAAAACATTTCGACTTTCTTTCCAAACCTAGAAATAAGAAAGCGTTATTCCGATATATGAGATCGCGCAAAATTCTGCCGTCTCTAGCTAACTCTGATTATGACAGGTTATCGACGGAAGAAATGACTAATTCGTTAGAGGCAATCGGAAGAGGTTTAGCTAACAGATTTTCGTCGACTTTGACAATCAACTGGCAAAAGTCCTCTATAAAGACTGACTACGAAAAAGTGACATTGTCCGAAATGTCAAGCGTAATTAGAAACTTACCCTCTTCGGCTCCTGGTCCTGACGGTATAACAGTTCCTATGATTAAAATTTTATTCCAGATATCACCCGGCGACGTCCTCAACCTTATAAACTATTCCTTAAGCAATGCCTGGATACCACATGACTGGAAAATAGCTAGAGTGATTCCCATATTAAAAAAACAAGGGTCAGGTTTTAACATTGACAACATCAGACCAATCTCTCTAACATCTCACCTGATCAAAATTATAGAGAGAGTTCTCAATAATAGAATAAAAGTTTGGATGGCTGACAAGCTAATATTGAAACCATTTCAAATAGGTTTTCGTAGCGAATGCTCAATTTGGTGTGCTCATGCCGACTTAGAGAGCCGAATACAGCTTGCCCGAAAAAGACGACAATACGCGGTACTAGTAACACTAGACATAGCTAAAGCTTATGATAGCGTTGAGCACTCAATTTTATTGAATTCTTTACACGAATGTGACTTTCCGCGTTATATTGTTGATTGGGTAGCAGAGTTTCTAAAATCGAGAGAATTTTATTGTGCAAAGGATGGATGTCACTCATCTAAATTCAAACAGCAACGTGGAGTACCTCAAGGGGCGGTCCTATCTCCGCTGTTATTCAATGTGTTGATGAGCTCAATTCCCATTGAACGAGATATCACTGTCTACATTTATGCAGACGACATTGCATTTTTCGTTGCAGATAGTGACATTTATTCTTTGCATCAAAAATTGCAAAAGTACATGTATTCTCTTGAAATTTGGCTGCATTCAATTTCATTGTCTCTAAACATAAGTAAAAGTGCGCTCCTGGTGTTCCCTATAGCAGATTCTATTCAAATTTCAGTACTTTATAATCAGGAACCGATTCCACAAGTAGAGTCTATCAAATATTTGGGCATTATTTATAACGAGAAACTTAACTGGAGCCCTCACATAGACTATAACGTGGCAAAGGCACAACGAGCTTCAGGCTTATTGCGAAGGTTGAGCAACAGAAAATATGGGTTACGTAGACACACCTTATTAATGATATATAAAATGTACATGCGCCCAATACTCGAATTTGGGTGTATATTATTTTCGGGTGGCCCTACGTACAAAATTAAACCGTTAGTTCTATTAGAGCGAGAAGCGTTACGGTTGTGTTTGCGACTCCCCAGGTATGTCGCTATTAATGTACTATATCAGGAAGCTCGCATACCAACTATTCTTTGCCGATTCCGTATCTTAACAGTACAAACATACTTGAAATTTTACGGCTTATCAGCGAGACGGTCTGCATATGCCTTTATTAGTGACCCCGACGCCTTCTTCCTCGCTCACTGGCCACGCTTTCGTACTCCCCAGATTATTTTTGTACAAAAGAAACTTGAAAGCATAAAGGTGGATATCAGATCGGTAATTGGAACCAAAGCATTAAATCACAATATTACGATAGAATGTGATGAAATTTTTCCCCCACTATCTAAGTTTCAATCTTCGAGTTACTTAAATGACAGGTTAGAAGACTACATAGCTCATGCGGAAATAAAGAACATAATAGCCACAGACGCTTCTGTGAATAAAGAAAAGGCAGCAGTAGGAATCGTCTCAGATTACCTCGGTTGGTCATTCTCGGTAAGACTACCAGACTTCACTCCGGTTTTCGAAGCTGAGCTCCTGGCTATTATTTTAGCGCTACGAAAACTTCCTTCAAACGAAGAGAGTGCAATGATAATTACTGATTCTCTTTCGCTGTGTACTACTCTCACAGCTTCAGAACAATCAAGAGCTCTAGCGACATTACAAACATTAGTTCCACCTCATGTGAAGTTCCTGAAGTTAGTCTGGGTCCCGGGACACTGTGGCATACGGTTGAATGAAATAGCCGATTCACTATCTCGAGCCACACTTGATGGCCCTGTGATCTCGGTACTACCAGAATCGGAACACATAGTGTCGATCAGATATAGAAAATGGGCTATTTATACGGATATTATGGAAAATATTACTAAATATACGGACTATCAGCACCTAACATACCCCTGGAAACCTCAGTGGAGTCAATCTAAAAAGTTAGAAGTTATTTTAACCAAATTTCGATGTCGTGTCCCTCCATTAAACTTTTACTTGCACAGAGCTGGTCTGGCGATATCCCCCCTGTGTCCATTCTGTGAAGAAACGGAAACAATAGAGCATTACTTTATAACATGTAAAAACTATTCATTAATTAGGAAAAGACTTTTAATTGTTCCGTTTCAAGCAGTAGGTTTAAATTTAACTGCAGATAATGTTCTAAGTTTCGGTGCCTTTAGCTTGGGACATTGCCACAGGAGCGTATTCGATGCTGTATGCAATTTCATTCGAGAATCAAAGCGCATGTCATAATAATGCCTGCTTAAATATATTTCTGAAGACACTTGTCTAATTTTGAATAAAATTTGCATATTCATTTGATTGTGACCGGGTGAGATAAGCTCGATTGTCTGGTCTACTCAAAATTTCTGTCTTCCACTGTAGTATTACCTCACCTTTTCTCTTCTTGATTCAATCTTCAATTATTTGTTTAGTTTAATATTCCTTTTTAGTTAATTATTATTTTCTATTACATCATTAGTTTTTTCATTAAGGATAAACCTTTTAATATATCTCATATAGGATACTTCTAGATTTCATGGCCAATCCCCCATAGTGGGTATGTGCCAGTGCGAAGGGGCAACAACAACAACAACAACAACAGTGGAAGACAAAAGCAGTGAAAATGGGCCTCGACCCATTCTCGATCTGGAACCTCGACCGTTCCTGCAGTAGCTGGTGCCGCGCTCAACCTACTGGGGTGTTCTTGGCTGAGGATTGAGTGGTTTTAAATTTCTGTCTTAGAGTCCGACTCTATAGTTTGTTTCTGAGTCTAACCACATCTCTAGTGCTCATGTCGACTACTTCTCCTGGCCAGGCGCGATCCGCCTGGTCAGCGTCCTTGCCGTCTAATGAATTACCGCTAGACTCCTTTTTCCGCAGTGGTATCGACAGCATTCCCGTAGCACTGGTACCTACAAATAGAGGCTTCATCAGACTTTCAAACCCTCAGGTGGTTCAAAAGGAACTCAAGACAACTTCAAATCATTTCCAGACCATCACAGATGTGCGCCCATTTGGGCGAGGAGGTATCGTGTGTAGGTCGCCGGATCAGACCTGCGTGCAGGATCTTCTCAAATGCACCTCCTTTGCTTCTACCCCGGTGAGTGCTTTTATTCCGCCTCACCTTGCATGTACCAAAGGCCTTGTACGGGGAGTCGACTCCAAGCTGAGTCCAGCTGAGACCCTAGACAGGCTCTCTGGAGCAGGCGTAATTTCAATTTACTGGTGTAATCGCCTAGTCGACAACCAGAGGGTACCAACTGAATCTGTTATCGCGACATTTGTGGGCACAAAATGCCCGTCAGAAATAAAATTATGGCCACTGATCTTCCGAGTAGAACCCCTCGCTTCTCGTCCGATTCAGTGCAAGAACTGCTGGAGATTCGGCCACAGTGCGGGAGGATGTAAATCTAACGTTCGTTGTCGCACCTGTGGAGAGAGTCATCCTTCAAGCAATTGTACTGCAACAGTGGAAAAGTGTTGTCTCCGTGGGGGCAGTCACTGCGCCGACAACTCTGACTGTTCCGCTCGTTCCCGGGAGGTTCAAATCCTAGAAGTTATTGACCGCCGCCGCTGTTCTCGAAGGGAAGCCATTGACATAGTTAGAGACAGGGCTTTTGGATACTCTGGTATAACAGCGCGCTGCACTTCCAGTATGGACTCAACCCTATCGCAGGCTATTGAAACTGCTGTGGAAAAGGCAGTGAGTAAGGCAATGGATAAACTAATATCTAACCTTTCCGACTGTTTAAAGCAAATTCTTTCAAGCCAGATTGGACAAACAGTACAGACTAGTACAGAACCTGCAGTATTACACATTACTAGTGACGCCACACAGCTACGCAATGTAGTGATGGACGAACTTTCTGCATCTGCAGGCAAGGCTAAGCAGCCAGGAACACAGGTGCACTTGGACCGACATTCGCCTCGGCCGAGTACAAGTACTGATACAGATATGGAACTCGATATACGAACTAATAAACGTACCAGATCCCCTATCTTCACCGACCTCAAGTCCAAATCTAAACGAAATGAATCAGCTATTTCGCGTGAAGATGCTAACAAGGGCGCGACATGCGCCTCTGCGGTGCGTTCAACACCATAGGTCAGTTGAGGGTACTGCAGTGGAACTGCCGTTCTATATTCTCAGCCTCAACCGACTTACATTACTTTTGCAATAATTTTAATCTTGATATTGTTGGAGGGACGTCAAAGGGTAAGCGAGGTCGGCGAACCTGGGCACGAAGCGACGGAAGTACGAGCATAGGCCCAAAAAGCTTCGCAACTCTCGTACCGACTGAGGTTGTTTGAAGCTGCTGACTGCTGCGACTTTCTGGGGGTCGGGTCGAACGCCATGCTTGTCCACCAGGTGACCGAGAACGAGAGTCTCGCGGCTGCCAAAGTGACACTTCTTAGAGTTCAGGGTGAGCTTAGCTCTCTCAAGGCAGGTGAGAACAATGTCTAGACGATGGTTGTGTTCATCGAATGTACGGCCAAATATTATAATGTCATCCAGGTAGCAAAGACAAACTTCCCACTTTAGTCCACGTAACACAGAGTCCATGAAGCGCTCAAACGTGGCTGGAGCGTTGCATAGGCCAAACGGCATTACATTGAATTCAAATAGACCATCTGGGGTTATGAAGGCCGTTTTCTCTTTGTCATTCGGGTGCATGGGTATTTGCCAATAACCAGATCTCAAATCCACGGATGAGAAGTACGATGCCGAATGTAAACAATCGATGACATCATCAATCCTGGGAAGCGGGTAGACATCCTTTTTAGTAACAGAGTTGAGCCGTCTGTAATCCACGCAGAATCGCCATGTACCATCCTTCTTTCGGACAAGAATCACAGGGGCAGCCCAAGGGCTACACGACTATTGAATAACCCTTTTCTTTAACATCTCTTCTACCTGTTGAGTAATGACCTTGCGCTCCGCAGATGAGACACGGTATGGTTTCTGCCGGATAGGGTGAGCGGATCCTGTGTCAATCCCATGGCGAGTACGCCACTCGGGTACACTTATTTGCTCTTCTTTCTGCGCAAAGTCAAATATAGTAGCGTGCTTCGCAAGGACTTCGACCAAAGCTTGACGTTTTTCTGATGTTAGCGACTTGTTTACCATACTCAGAAAGTTGGCTTCTGTATGGTACGTTGCACAAATAGGATCTACTCTCTCGTCACTTAAAGATGCAATGAAACTAGTCACATTTTGTTCGAAGCGGGCGAGTCGCATTCCGCCGGGTAGCATAACAGGTTCATTTGAATAGTTCGACACCCATAAGGCCGATCGCCCATCACTGATCGACAGAACACAATGTGGAATGAGCACATTTTTCTTGGCGCAATTAAGAGGAATGGGCTCCACAAGAACATCAAACTTTCCAGCGTCCGAGGCAGAGGCATCAACGCGTACGGTCTTCATTGAGTTGGGCGGCAAGACAACATCCTCAATGACGGTGATGTATCCTTGACAACACCTAGGATCGTCAGTAAATGCCGATAGCATAATCTCGCCAGCACCGCAATCTACAGTAGCCCCGCACTCGCGTAGAAAATCGATGCCCAAGATGATGTCATGGGTGGAGCTGGTCAGGACGGCGAATTCAGCCTCGAAGACCTTGTCACCCAAAGTGACACTAACAACACACACACCGATCGGGCACAATGTCTCCCCGCTCACTGCACGAAATGATGCACAACTGTCCCAGCGAAACATCACTTTATGTCCTAGCCGCAATTTGAAGTTAAGACTCATTACTGAAACAGCGGCTCCAGTATCTATCAAAGCCATCGTAGGAAGTCCATCAATAAGCACGGGGACCCTATTTTGAGTCATAAAAACGGGTGGAGGCATAGGCGGATGTAGTGACAAATGTTCGGCGACCTCACCTCCATTGGCCGCACCACCTAGTTTCCCGGAGGCGGGGAGGTGACGCGTCGACCAGGAGATGGGGAACGAAACCGGCGTGTTGAGGGGGGCGTCGAGCTTCGCACGGAGGAAGGCGAGTCGTTGCGTAAATTCCGGTGGAAATTGCGTCCTACATGCGTATCACTGTGGGTCGTTTGCTGGAAACCGTCCCCATCGTACGCGTCCCGCATTGAACGCATACCACCGCGCCAGCGGTTTTGTCGAGAGGAAGGTGATGGTCCCTCGTAGTAGCGTTGCTGGGGGCGACGCCTTTGACCACAGAATCGAGCCACATGTCCACGGAAACCGCAGTTATAGCACACAGGGGCCTCACGCACGTCGCCAAACCTTCCACGAGGGGCCATGTGCCCATGATCGTCCCACGAAGACACCATTGTAGGTGGTTGGCGGGAGGCGTTCTGGAAACCACGGCGATGATGTAAGTTGTCGGTTGGGGGCTCTGGTGCTCTTGATTGGGGCACATCATATAGCGTGGCATCAACGGCAGCACACATTGCGTCGTATGGCGGGGAGGTGTTGATAGCAGGTGCTCTCGGCGGGTTGACAGCATCACGTCGTCCAAGTTCTTCGCGTACGATTTGCCTGATCATTGAGGCAAGATGACAGGGGGATGTTGGAGGGACGTCGACACTTGCAACGGTGGTGACGTTGGCAAGTCTACCGAATTTGGGAGTGATGCGCCTAGCCTTCAGTGTCTCAAACGTGCGGCAGTGTTGTATTACGTCCGCTACAGATGCCAAGGTGTCCTTGCCGATGAGGAAATTGTAGACATCCTCAGCAACCCCTTTGAGAAGATGCCCTACCTTGTCGTCTTCTTTCATGCGTGGGTCTACAGACTTGCACAATTTCAAAATCTCTTCAATGTACGTTGTGCATGTTTCACCGGGGACTTGAGCACGCTGCATCAAAGTTTGCTCAGCGCGCTTCTTCTTCATCAATGGGTCCCCGAAGCAGCTCGCTATTTCTTTCTCAAACGCTTCCCAGGTCATTATTGTTTCTTCGTGGTTTTCAAACCACACCAACGCCGTCCCTTGAAGAAACAATCCGACGTTGGACAACCGGGAGGCCGCATCCCAACAGTTGTATTTACTCACACGGTTGAAGTGTTTCAGCCATTCGTCAACGTCTTCTCCGACCCTCCCTGAGAAGCTCCGTGGTACCATGTGCCGGGGCCACGCAGCGCCAGACGAAGAGTGCGTGGTGTCGCCGTCAGCAATCGGATCCATAGAGAGCGGTGGTAGACCAGCCAGTCGGCGGCTTCGGCGTAGTTCTTGAGGTAGCGCTTCCGTGATCGTTGGACTTGGATCGCTCCGCTGTACCCCGCACCTTCCACCAATCTTGTTACGGTGCGATGGATGCCTTTATTTACAGGAGATGATCAATGCGAGAGTCCAGGGATCTGGCCGATCACTGCTCGTGCCAACCTCGTTCTCCTCTTCTTCCACGCGCATCCTCAGTATCGTAGCAATATTATAATTCTCCAAGAAATTTGGCTTACACCAGATAAAAATTTCCATCTTGCAGGTTTTCGTTCTTTTCGATTAGATCGCCCATCACGTGGTGGTGGTTTAATGATCCTTGTATCAAGTAAATTATGCCATAAAGCGAAAATTTCTTTCAGAATGTTAGACTTCGATTGCGAATTATTAGCATTAGACTTGTGTCTCCCCGGATACCACCCTTTTTCAATCGTAAATTGTTACTTCCCCTCCGGTGTGCAAAGCACGCGTTATCTTGACAGCGTTTTGGTAGCATGTAGAAAGGAAATTGTACTCACAGGAGACTTCAATTCACACCATTTGTCTTGGGGTATAAGGACAGATTCTTGTGGTAGGCGACTGTGGGAATGGACCATTGATCACAACCTCTCCTGTCTGAATAAAGGTCATGTAACATTTGTCCGAGGTCAAACTAGCTCAGTATTGGATTTAACGTTTTGCTCCAATGCAATCAAGATTTTGTCATGGCTGTTCTGGATTCGACAACTAACAGTGACCATCTTCCTGTAGTTTTTGACATTACTTGTCCAACAATAACTTTAGATCAGCCAAAACGCACATACATCAACAAAAGCAAATTTCAAGCCTGCCTCCGTTCTGCCATTTCCAAGCTTGGAAATGCCAGTACTAAGGAGATAGCATCTACGATAGGTTCAATGCTGGAGGGATCTAGAAAACATTCTGAATTTTCTATTCCATCCAATAAACGATCCTCCTCTCGTTGGTGGAACGATGAGTGTACGCGCGATTATAGAAGACGAAAAGCCGCTTGGAAAAAACTTCTTCTTAATCAGAGCCCAACAAACTGGAAAGACTATCAATTCCTTGCTGGCGTATTTAAGCGTACAGTGAACCGCGCGAAAGAAGAATACGAGAGTAGACATTTTGATTATCTTTCTAAATCAAAGAATAAGCGTGCTTTGTTCGCTTATCTTCGGACAAGAAAAGTACTACCAGCACCTTTAACGTTGCAGTCATGTGTCTTGACGCCGGTAGAAATGAACACCTCTCTAGAAGACATAGCGCAAGGTTTAGAACGCCGCTTCACTGCGAATTTTTCGGCTATTCAGTGCGTTCTGGTAAACTTGCATGAATTTCCAGAAGTTTCTTTAGCTGAATTGAATCAGACAGTATTATGCTTACCGAGGACGGCTCCCGGACCAGATGGGATTACGAACTCTATGTTGAAATGTTTACTCCAGGAATCGCCTAATCTTTTGCTAGAACTAGTGAATTACTCTTTGGGGAATGCATGGATACCTCCAGAATGGAAACTTGCCAAAATTGTATTGTTGCTAAAAAATGAAAATGATGCATACACGTTGGATAACATAAGGCCGATCGCACTGACATCAAACTTAGTGAAATTGGTTGAGAGAATCATCACTATACGAATTAATGAACTTATTACCATGAGGTCTATTCTAAGTCCCTGTCAAATTGGGTTCAGGGCTGGTTGTTCAATTTGGGATGCCCACGTTGACTTAGAAAGTAGGCTTCAATTAGCTCGGCTACATAAAAAATATGCTGCTTTAGTTACCTTAGACATCGCTAAAGCATATGATACCGTGGAGCACTGTATTTTGATAGATCGATTAGAATACCTTGATTTTCCATCATACATAGTAGCGTGGGTTCACAATTTTCTCGCAGACAGGAAATTTTATTGTTTTAAAGATGGGTTTTCATCATCTACTCATACCCAAACGAAGGGAGTACCGCAAGGCTCGGTGCTTTCCCCGGTGCTAATTAATTTACTAATGAGCACCATCCCACGTAAACAGGATATAACAACTTATGTTTATGCAGACGATATCGCATTTTTTGCAATGGCAGATAACATTCAGACCTTATATGAACGGCTGCAGACTTACCGTAATATATTGGAGAGCTGGCTCGATGGCAACAGCTTTTTACTTAATCCGAGTAAATGTGCCCTCCTTGTTTTCCCGCTGCAATACCCTGTGAACATCTCTCTGTCTTACCATCATGAGGATATACCACAGGTGGAATCTGTTAAATACCTTGGAGTAATTTATCACACATCGCTTAACTGGCGATCTCATATCGAATATATCGCCGGAAAAGGTGTGCGGGCCATTGGCATATTACGTAGGCTAAGTAACTACCGCATAGGTATGAGAAGAGACACATTATTAATGATATATCGCATGTATGTTCGTCCCATTTTGGAATTTGGTTGTGTGCTTTTCTCTGGAGTTCCAGCTTACAGGTTGCGGCCTCTAATTCTTCTGGAAAGAGAAGCTTTGCGCTTATGCCTTGGCCTTCCCGAAACAGTCGCCAACAATGTGTTATATCTTGAATGGAGGATCCCTCCGCTTTCTTGTCGAATTCGCCTTCTGACTGTTCAGACATTCTTAAGAATTTATGAATCACCATTACGACATTCAGAAACAGCCTTTATTTCTACCCCGGAATCATTTTTTGCTGCTAGATGGCCGCGATTTCACACGCCACAAATTATATTTGTGCAAAATTTACTGGAGCCTCTAAACGTACGTATATGCGACATCATGCCGAGTCGTTATAATTCAGCCCCGGTGGAAATTCAATTCGACGACATTTTTCCTAATAATGCCAAATTACTTCCCCATAATATTTTGGATGGTTTACTCCAAGATCACCTGCGCCGTATTACAACGAACGTTATTATTGCTACAGACGCATCGCAATACGACGAAAAGTCAGGGGTTGGTATTTTCAGCCCGATTTTAAATTGGATTTATTCCCTTCGACTACCCGATTTCATTCCCGTTTTTGTGGCTGAGTTTCTGGCAGTAGTGCTCGCCTTACGCAAGTTAGATACAGCAATTACATCAGCTGTCATAATAACAGATTCCCTATCTCTTTGTGCGGCACTTTCTGTTGGTGCTGATAATCACGTAACAAAGGCGTTCCGTGCACTAGTACCTGCGCATTTAAGAAAAGTGCGATTAGTTTGGGTGCCTGGACATAAAGGTTTGTTTCTTAATGAAATAGCAGATTCCTTAGCTAAGTCGTCAATCAGCGAACCAATTCTACCGCTCTGTCCATCATCCGCTTATGTGACTGCTGCTCGATTCCGCAGACGTACGCTTATGCAAGTCTTTAAAGGTTCAGCACTAACAAACTCTACAGAATATCGCCATTTATTATATCCCTGGCGAAGAGACTTTTGCCGCACCCGAAAACAAGAAGTAGCTATCACAAGGCTGCGTTGCCGGGTACCAAATCTAAATTTCTATAAACACAGGTCTGCTCAGGCACCTTCGCCACTGTGTGCATTCTGTGATGAACTGGAAACAATAGACCATTTCTTTTTGACCTGCAGGCGGTTTAACACATTACGAGAAACCCTATTAGAAATACCTTTGCGTGGCATTGGTATGGACTTATCTCTGCCTGTCATTTTGTCTTTTGGAGCTTCCATTTCTGGTTTCTGTAATGGCACAGTATGCGCGGCCGTCCGGGACTATATTGATGAAACCAATAGGTTGACTAATTAACCAGTTTCATTATCTTAACATGTTCACGTAATTATATACGTATAAAATCAGACTAATGCTCTATTCTAAGAATAAATTTGTTTATGTAAATATTTGTATGCATTACATTAAGCACCACACTTGCCTATAGGCTATCGGTAGTCTTTCTGTTATACCTCCATCATTTTAAACAGTAAATTTTAAAGGCGCTCTATTCTTGGCCAATCCCCCACAGTGGGTATGCGCCACTAACAATAGGAGAACAACAACAACAACAACAAATGGGCCGCAGCGGCGTGAGCTCCTCTGAACTCCCAGATATCACCGACCTGGGTAAGTGAACTCGTTGTTCCCCAGTGATAACACACAAGATTGTAGTGATGTTATCACTTAACCACACGCAGCGGTACCAAGGTGGCGACCTTCGATATTTCGAACCATGGCCAGGAGGCTGGGCATCCACATTGGCTTGCACGAATACGTCCACAGGCCCTACGGAATCCTGAACATTTTGGAGATCGTAAGCATCTACTGGCTGTTTCTTTTAGACAACGCAGAAAAGTTTATAAATCGTTCATAATGGCGTAATTATAACGAGGTGAACATCGTTATCGCAATGTTGATGAAAGAGACCGGGGCTTGCTTCGTTGTAGCCACTACGCCGTTATGAACCGTTTCCATCCTTGTATTTCTTGCAGAGCCCCGAAACCACACAGCAGTCGAAATCGAGTAGCGGTGCTTCGGTTGCGCAGGGGTGTACGACGAATACATAGCCATGAGAATATTCCGAAACGGTGCCGTAATAGCGGAGTTACACGCGATTGATGATAGAAGATATGCCCCCGCTTGTTTCGTTCTTTTCTTCTCTCGTCAGATCGTCACTCCTCCTGGCCGAGGGCTCTTCCTCACCTTGCGAGGAGGAAGAGCGGAAGCGGCAAGATGGCGTACCTATGAGCAGACAAGTTTTTTTTTTTTGATGACATCAGGCGCAAATGTTGACGCCAAGGCCAACGTGGGGGTTAACTAAAGGCCACGGCAGGAAAAGGGATTTTCGTAATATCTGGGGTTTGACGTCGCACGACCACGATACGTTAATAGGAAGTGATGTGTAGTGCACGCAGGATTACGGAAATGTCGACCTTCTGCTTATCTTTAACGTGCGCTGACATCACATAGTACACGGGCCTCGAGAAGGAATTGTTTCTAGGAATTAGTGGCACTCTCGGGGCTGGTAGTGCTGCCACGTTTTTCATTGTTTTATTCATTTCTTATTCTACTCCTAAAGGCCTCCAAAGGAGTATTACACAGGAGAACAGACATATGAATCAAACGATGTACGCTTACAAAATGCAAGAAATGAATATGCAAAATAACAAAAGCGAGCTATAAAATAAAAATAATTCGGGGTAGGTGTTTTGCAGAAATAAAAAAATAGAAGAAATATATAGACAATTGACTCGTACCCAGCATTCCGGCTCACGAGCAGGAGGCGTGCTTTCCCGCACGGTGGGGGCGGGGCCCCGCGTCACTCTATGGGACCGGAGAACAAAAACCTTAAATCATGTCAGCGTTGAACGCTGACATGATTCAAGGTATGTATACAAACATAGCTTACAAGGGGAAAAAAGTAAAACGAACTCTTGATTGTAAGACAGGCAAGTTTGAAATTGACAAATACATACGGTGCAGCATGTACAATGACCGTGAAAATTGTTAACCATTATGGAGAAACGTTGAAAACAAGAAAATAAATACTGGAGAACATATTAGCAAACACAAAAATAGTACCCGTGGTGGATATCTAGTCGCAAAGGTTGCGTAAAAGTTTCTGAAGCGTTGGGATCATGATCGGCACATTGAAATCGACGTGGGTGTTTAGGCAATGTGTTAAAAATGATCGGAAGTGGTTTCGGGGCCCTTCAAGTGAGATGCCATAATAGCCCAACGGCGCAATTTAAGGTCCGAAAGAGAAATACTTCGTAGCAAAGAAGTCCCCAGTTGTATCAACGTGCTTCTGGATTGGCTCGAAAGGGTTGATGGCAGCGCCTTCTGTCGGCAGTAGAAATCACTGCGCATGGACCATAATCGACATCCGTTCTTTGGAATAGTTGCGTCATTTGCAGTAGAGCGTCGTACCCGTGCTTATCTCGGTCATGTAAAGGCTTATAAATAGGTGGCTTCTACTGAGGTCACCGACACCGCCATGTAGCAATGCCGACATGGTGGAAGGCGAAGTCCGTAGCGTCACCTTAAGGCTATTAGCACCTCGCACGAAGGAATTCTTTCGTTATTCGAGCATTCCGAGACTAATAACGTTCTAGAGCGTCGTTATAACGTTGAAACAAGTCCCTTCGAGGCGTCACGACACTACGCCTCATTGACGTCAACAAATCTGCCAGGATGAAATACTGGGCGAGTTGGTACAGATTACACAGTTCAGAGCTGACATGGCCAAGGTGCAGCGCTGTACCGTGTCCCCTGCTCGCATTCGTTCGCATTGGTTGCGATGTTAGCCTCTACGAAAGCCGCCATATTGAGGCGCCAGTTCTTTAAGACTCTGCGTACATATGACGTCACTCACTGGCTTTCAAAACACCTTTTCACTGGAGGGAAAAAACGCCGCCTTGTTGGGCTGTGCACAGGAGTACAAAGACTGAAGTTGAAGCCTCGGTATTGCATTTTCGAGGGGTAACGCCAATTCGCGCAGCCCAGAAAAGACTATGGTGGCGCTCAGGGAGCCGTTTTTGAAAATGTCTGAAAGTATACGGGGGTCACCGAGTCTGATTCTGAATACCGTTTTTGCCTGCACTAAGCATGCTTAACCCGTTAAAGTGGCCTAGTTGCTATCGTGCTTGCCTGCAGACCCGAAGGTCCTGGGGTCAAATTCCGGGTGCGGAGGCCGCATTTCGATGAACGCCAAGCCCGCGCGTTAACATTTTGGCGCCCTTTAAACAAGCCAAAATGGGCGAAATTTACTACTGAGTCTTCTACATCGGCGTCTATCATAATAATGTCGCCGTTTTGGGACCTAAACCCCAACAGTTATCATTATTGTTGTTATTACAGTTATTAATATCTGGAAGGCCATCTGCGAACGCGAATTCACGAACAGTGCACGGACGCAGGTCGGCGGCCTCGTCCTGGTTGCGATGACGTCGTCCATGAGTGGCCGGGACTCGAAGGCGATGTTCCTCCTGACAGGCTCGGCGGCAACATTTGGCTTCAACGGTGCCTGCATGCTGGTGTCCATCGTGATCAACCCCTCGTGTGCCTACCAGCTACCGCGCATGCATTATGTGAGTTAAAAGTATGACATGATATAGCATAACATAGCAGGGATAAATACATACAGATATATACGTTCATAGGAAGATGGGCTATAGGACCAGAGGCCAGCAATAAATGTGGAGCTCATCAAAATCACTCAGGAAATGTGTTTGGCGCTTTAAGCTCACCTGGACTCACCAAATTTTCCCCAACCGGACTCACTCCAACTCAAACTCACTGATTTCTTCTCGACAGGACTCACCTGTCACCTGGACTCAAACTTGCTCAGGCTCATGGCTCAACCTGAATTTGATACCTCTGTCACACGCGGAAACTTAAGTGCACTTCGAGCGAGTGTACTTATAGGCTCAAGAAGTGTCATTGTGGCGGTTCGCTGCTACACGAAAAAGCGAAGTGTACTTTAGAAATGATGTGTCATTTTTGCGTCTGTATCTCATCGTCGGACCACGTTGTATTCGTGGAAGTAGCACCTGCAGCGCACGCCATCTTAAATGACTACAGAACAGCTCAACAATACATGTGCAAATGTGCCTGTAAGTAAACAACGTGACGGACGTAGCCATTGCACAACCAACGCCTCCTCTAGAGGAGGCGTTGGCACAACATGTGCTGCCGTATCCCCGTAGCGGACGTGGCCGCAAAATGCCCGACGGTGAGAGTAGCGAAGTTTTTTGTTGTAGTTTATGACTTGTTTGAATACATAGCAGTATTCCTTATAACAAAAACAATGGTATAAAAATTGTATGAGCGCCACTTTAAGCAGCAACGTATTTCTGTACAAGCGACTGGTTACAAAGGCTAAACATTTCGTCGCACTGTCACAGCCGTCGCAGCAAAAAGAGTTTGGGCAACACACTTGCCGGCAAGTGTACTTTGCAGCGAGTGACACTCAAGGAGGATTACAAAAAATTGCTGGAGTGGAAATCATTGCCTAGCAGTGAAGCCGTTCCTCTGGCGAGATAGCGGCTGCGGCGGCCATATTACTAGGGGCATAATAAAGTATCGCCGTTCAGTGATAAAGAACAGAGTATATCTCTCGCACGCCTAAAGTGTGTAATATTGAAACTTTTTCGGCTCAAATAGTGCTCCAAGTGCGTCTTAGCGTTACTAGTTTTCCTTAGTGAGCCTACTGGAGGCAAAGTTCTTGGGAAGTTCAGTCACCCATACTCGTTTCTGTGCGTTATTTTGTCGGGAACAACTATCTTTTAATATAGAACTAACGTAGCATTTACACTAACTTATCAAAGTCATTGATCTTTAAGTGGGCACTACCAGAAAAGAAAGCATGTTTCCGCCATCTTGGCAGTGGCAAAAGCTGGCTTCACTTCTGCTGGCAAGGCATTGCGGAAGCTTCCACTTCAGCATTTTTTTTTAATACTAGGTTCCTTGGTGACAGTAAACTTTCTTGTATGACCGCGCAAATGACACTCGCGGTGAAGTGTACTCGCTCAAAGTGCACTTAACATGTGACTGGGGTAGGATTGATTGATTGATATGTGGGGTTTAACGTCCCAAAACCACCGAAATGATTATGAGAGACGCCGTAGTGGAGCGCTCCGGAAATTTCGACCACCTGGGGTTCTTTAAAGCGCACCCAAATCTGAGCAGACGGGCCTACAGCATTTCCACCTTCATCGGAAATGCAGCCGCCACAGCCGGGATTTGATCCCGCGACCTGCGGGTCAGCAGCTGAGTACCTTAGCCACTGGACCACCGCGGCGGAACATGACTGGGGTAGGAGTGAGCCGGTTCGTGAGTGAGTTCGCCGACCTAACGACGAAGTTAAACGGATCCGGTGAAAAATGCAGTTGAAGAGGAAGATGGTCAACGTACTGAACACAACTTATAGTATTGCGTAACGGCCATTCGACCACTTTTCCTCCGCGGTGCTCTTTTCATCAGAGAAGCCCTAGTACGCAGGCAGGTGCACCACTGTCGCAACGTTGGTAAAGTGGTCCATGAGTGTTGAAGATTGGGCGAGTTGGTTTGTCGTACTTGAACTGGTATAGCGCATTACGGGGAAGAAGAAACGGCCGAGCAGACCGACACAAGAGGACAGAGCGCTCTGTCCTCTTGTGTCGGTCTGCTCGGCCGTTTCTTCTTCCCCGTAATGCGCTATACCAGTTCAAGGTAAAGTGGTGCTTCGTACGTTTCAGTTATACGTAGCGAAAAATCTTTTTTGTACGGGATGGGGTACGACGGGGGAGGGGAAGTTCAGCTATACATTATGTATGTGCGTGTATGCGTTTGTAAGTGTGTCCAAGTTTGTACATATATTTGCACATGCAAAACTGAAAATTCAACCGTTTGATTCCCCCCCCCCTCCCCCAGTCCTTCCTCCAAAAGCCATATGTTCCTCATAACACGCGTGAAGTGACAGTTGGGGACGTGGGCATGGGCTCCAGTGATGAAACAAAAGCATCATCATGCGATATCACGCATGACGTCAACATGACGTCTAATGTCAGCAAATCGCGTGACGTCAATAACGACGTTAACATTGGCATAGTAACTTGGTCAAAAATTGGTCATTTCCGTAGGCACTGCGCTTAGGTTTGTTCGCTGTGGCGCATCATACATTTCGTGGAAAAGGTTATGGAACAATAAAAAAATTGCGGCGCCGAATTACGTACTGGTAAATGACACTGGGAAATGTAGAGGGAAAAAAGGGACTTCCTCGCATGCGCCAATAGCCAACATACGACGGGAAGCGACATGGATAATATAACATGTTATCGAGAAACGCATTTCCGGTTACAGATGTAATCAGACTGTCTTTTTGATGTAGCATGTTTCCAACAACTCTCTGAGAATACGCTGCTTTTGCCGAGAATCGGGGAAAAAAGTCACAGCTTTACCGCGAAGGCGAAGCAACGAACGTGATAGCAACAAATTGGGAGGTCGCGCGCAGAATGGGAAACAGATCGAAAAGTTCCCGCGTTTCTCTCGCACAAAGGACGCACGAAACGTACTCACAGGTACACATTAACGCGAATAAGCGTCTCAGTTGTGCCTTCGCTGTGTCTGAAAAGCGTGCCCTTTTCGCAAACGGAGGCTGTGCAACGATTGCAGTGAGCTTTGTGTGCCCGGTAACTACAACAGAATCGTTCAGACAAAACTCAAAGGCTAGCCATGACGTACAATTCTCCCCACTGCAAGATAAGGGCGCACGGTCGAGCGTACACCGCTTATTTTCTAAGTGGATCAAAGTAAGCGCGAGAAAGCCGCTGCGCGCTCACTGCGCCATCTTGCTGATAATGCTGTAAACACGATAGTCCCCCCCCCCCCCCCCCCCCGAAATGCCCGCCAACAGCAGTAACTGGAAGATATGAATAGCTTGCCGTTTGAACGTTTAATGAGGTACCTCTGGGTGGCTCAGTAGTTAACGCCTCTCGTAGATGACGCGGAGGTCCCATGTTCGATTTTTTTCTGTGATTTTTTCTTGCGTTTCCTTATATATATATATATATATATATATATATATATATATATATATATATATATATATATATACGGTATACGGTGCACCCCGCCGCGGTGGTCTAGTGGCTAAGGTACTCAGCTGCTGACCCGCAGGTCGCGGGTTCAAATCCCGGCTGCGGCGGCTGCATTTCCGATGGAGGCGGAAATGTTGTAGGCCCGTGTGCTCAGATTTGGGTGCACGTTAAAGAACCCCAGGTGGTCAAAATTTCCGGAGCCCTCCACTACGGCGTCTCTCATAATCATATGGTGGTTTTGGGACGTTAAACCCCACAAATCAATCAATCATATACGGTGCATGATATCTATGTCGACGCCGGCGGCGAAATCTAGCCGAGAGTGTCCATATATTTGCAATCGCAATAAAAGAGTGGTTGCGATTGTGCACCATGCTTCGCGCTAATGATTTGTGGGGTTTAACGTCCCAAAACCACCACTTGATTATGAGAGACGCCGTAGTGGAGGGCTCCGGAAATTTTGACCACCTGGGGTTCTTTAACGTGCACCCAAATCTGAGTACACGGGCCTACAACATTTCCGCCTCCATCGGAAATGCAGCCACCGCAGCCGGGAATCGAACCCGCGACCTGCGGGTCAGCAGCCGAGTACCTTAGCCACTAGACCACCGCGGCGGGGCCATGCTTCGCGCTAGTTCCGATTCTCGGCACAACTATAGCAAACTAACTCCTAGATAGCAGGGGTGTGTGCCAATTTTTTTTGTTGTTTTTTTTTCAGGGAGGGGGTGAGGGGTGCTTCGTGATCCGAAGCGAGGACCGGACAGGAAAATGGTCGTTTTGCGCTCTATGTCACATCGCGAAAACTTTTTTTTTTCTTTTTGGCGATGGGGGGGGGGGGGGGCACGGGCGCGGTCTGCCACACCTTGGCTACGCCACTGCTATGGTGTTGTTGGAAGCACTCGATATCTGAAAATACATAAAGCCGGTGTGCTTAGATTAGGGCGCACGTTGAAGAACTCCAGGTGGCCGAAATTTCCAGAGCCCTCCACTAAGGCGTCTCTTATAATCATATGGTGGTTTTGGGACGTCAACGCCGAAAGTGAGCATTTTATATAGAAAATAAAGGGTCTGGTTGCGTCAGGGACACATTTTAACTTTGTATTCCAGAGTAATGCGCTTTGAAGAAAACATTATCTTGACCACGTCGCTCCGCGTCGTATATTGGCTGTTCGCTCATGACCGAAAAGCGTCTCTTTCCCACGTTTCCCAGAGTGTCATTACTCGTTAAACAGTTAGTAGTTCAGCGCTTTTCTTTTTTCTTTTCTTCCCTCCTTTTTTCGCGACACGTATTTTGCGCCGGTCAAGTGTACCTAAACAACGTAAGCACCAACTTGCCCCCCCCCCCCCTTAAAAAAGTCCTTTTGCACTGCAAAACAGCAAGAGGTGCAAAAAGCATCCAATGCCTCGGATATCGGTGGCGCGCGTGCAGAAAGCTTTCGCAGCAGTGAAGCCCGGGGGTCGGCACTTCGGGCGCATGCCTCGCTCGCCCCCCCCCCCCCCCCTCCGCACCGATTTTTCTTTTTTGTTTGCCATGGCATACATAGCACAATATAACACCCCACCACATCTTGCCTAACCAGGCCGTCACTGACGGTTGGGAGGAGGAAAACGCTGTCGGCTGGAAGCAGGAGTGGCGCCAGGATTTTTTCCTGAGGTGGGGGGGGGGGGAGGGGCAATCCACGGAAATCTGTTTTCTTCTGACTGTTTGCTCTTGGGGGGGGGGGGGGGGGCATGGGTGGCAGACGAAAATTCTGGGGGGGGGGGGGCGTACTTGCGCTATAGCGCCGCCCCTGTGAGAAGATGAATGTTGGCGTGTCAATGAACCTTGCGACTTCGTGCTCGTCTGGTATTCCTGTTCTGTTCTAAAGATCCCTGTCGTTGGCGCTAGTTTTTAAGCGCGACTTTTTTTCCTAAATATCTCGGATTCCGGTGCTTCCATCCTGCACAGTTTTTCTTCTTCATCGCCTTGCAACGCGACTTACGTTTGACCCGGCGTCCTGACTACCCGCTTGCTCGCAGTACGTCGTCTTCCACGGGGCCAGTGCCGCCTGCTACCTCGTGGGCGCCTTCTGTGTCGCTCTAGTCGGCCCCGGTGTACCGGTCTGTTCGGTGAGTAACGTTCGCTGGTCGCTGGCATTTGGACATCTTTATATGCAAATGCAAAAAGTGGCACTCTTGTTCCTCTTCCAAGCACTTCCGGCCTAGCGCCGGCTTCCGGTTTTCCGAGAAATTTGTTTAAAAAATGTAACCGATACGGAAGCTATGCTTATGCTTTAAGTAAAGAGTCAGAGAGAGAGATGAGGAAGGCCGGGAGTTTAACCAGATATTAGCATGCAGCTTGCTACCCAGCACTGGCAGGTGGAGAAAAGGGGCAAGAGGTGCAGGGAGAGAAATTTATTGATTTATATGGGGGGTTTAACGTCCCAGAACCACCATATGAGATGTAGAGAGAGAGAGAACTGGCTGGGAAAAGACGCTCGTGCATGCAGGAAACACACACACACACGCACACGCACACACACACACACAGAGAGAGAGAGAGAGAGAGAGAGAGAGGAAGAGCATTCTGGCTACAATCGTTCAGAGAGGTCGGTCGATCACAAAAAGCGCTGCAACTATATTCATGTGCTCTTTTATGTAGTTTATTTTTTGATTGCTGTGATTTCCAGGAACTCTTTAACCTTCAGGTTCAACTGTGAGCGTAACGACCGTTTGAGCGTTGTTACGACCGCCATCGGTAGGCGCCATGCTGTCGCTGAGAAGCGTAGCCGGGCCGCGTTCCCATGCCTGGAACCCAGGTTTTCTTGGAACCAGCGTCGAGATCTGACGGGGGAGCGGCGCTCTTTTAACCCTCAAACAAGTAGCCGACTCGCCGAATGCTTATGCCCGCCAGGTATTGTCCCGGCTGGCCGTCGGATGCGTTACAGCTTCGTGGTGGTGTCACCACGAAGCTGTAAGCCGTGCCAGAGGGGACAACAAAGACAGCGTATTCCTTTGAAGAAACGGCGACCGCCGCCACAAAGTGCCCTGCTAATTGAGCAGACAGATTGGCGGACCGTTTGATGTCTGCTGTCCGAAGCTTGGGACCCCTCGACCAGCGACATACACGACGAGCAAGAGACTCTCTGGCGCCACCTTTAAGTGCAGTGATCTTGACTCGAAATTGGATGTTCACGTGCGCCGTGCCTGCTCGTACCTTTCACCTGTTGTGTGTGTGTGATTGGTGTTCCCCGCAAGAAGGAGGAGCCCGAGAGGGCTTATAAGGACGCCGCCGAGTGCGGGACGTTGCTCTGGACCAAAGTAAAGGTTCAACCACCACGTTCGTAGTATGTGATGGCTCTGAACCAAGAAAAGGTTTAACCACCACGCTCGTGGTTTGTGAACTCTTAACCTCATGCTGTAAATATTTGTAGATATTAACATAAACCCTGTTCTGTTTTTCGCATCCTCCAACGTCCTGCTTCTTCCTTCGTCAACCGGAGGTGGGATTACCACAACTGGTTGGCAGCGGAGGGATTCGAAGCTACAAGTGACAACAACAGTCGGCCCAGGAGAAGCAGCTGGCTTGAGACATGGATCACGTATGGGTGAGTGCTTGGCTTTTCCTTTGAGTGAACCAGGTTCTAAAAGAGGGTAAATTTTAGAACTGGTAGTTAACTTTGCCGAAAGACTCAGTTTCGCCGTTTCGGGAAGTTATTTTTGGGAAGTAGCGAGCACTCAGTACGATCATGGACTTACGGGAGCTGCAGAAGTCAGACTTGTTGCTGTTGTGTGAGGAATTGGGGATCGATACAAAGGGTTTGGCACGAAAACCCATAATCATTCAAGCGATTAATGATTTGGGGGCTGATGATGAGGAACTAAGTGAAGAATGGGACCTCATCATCGAAAGAAAACTAAGAGCAGCTCAGATGGAAGGAAAGAGTGAACACGAAAGAGAAGGCCTCAAGAGAAAGTTTTTCGAACAAGACTATGAGTTGAGTATGAGGTTGGGACGCCAGCAAGGAGTACTCGAAAATGAGGCAGAGTTCGAGATGTCTAGGTACATGCAGCCATATGAGGTATCATGGGATATGGGCCTGTATCTTAGACTCTTTGAACGAAAGTGTAGTCAACTTAAGTGTGAGCGAGACACCTGGTCTCAGAAGCTACGCACGGTTCTGCCCTGCGAGGCAGCGGATGTTGTTGCGCGACTCAGTGAGCAGCACGCGAACAACTACGAAGTTGTTAAATCAGAGCTAATCAGAAGATTCGGAACTTCTGTTAGCCAAAATAAAGAAAGAATCAGACCGGAGTCTGAAAGTGAGGCGCGTCACAAAGCGCTGGAAGTTGTGGCGCGTCATGAAGCGCTAGAAACAGAGATCGCGCCAGAGAAGGGCCCGCATATTCTCGAATGCATCCATGTAAATGATGTAGAGAACGAGGCCGTGGCCGGTCTGGAGGTGGGGACGATGTCGAAAGACGCTCCTTGCGCGGATGAAGAGGGTGCCAGCAGCCCTAATGGGCCCAGTAAGAGGCTGGGAACCTTCTTCGTGCCTCGGGGGGACCTTTCGACATTGTCAAATTTAGGCATGGTTAGCGCAGTGGCTGATGAGGGCAAGAACGCCACGCTTCAGCAGTGCAGCGATAACACCGAGCAGGTTTGCAAACATCGCAGAAAAAGGAAAAAGCGAAAGCGTTCGGCACTGCCTAAGCATAGGACTAGTCCCACACCGCCCCGCGAAAGACGAAAGGGTAGGCCACTAATCCGTTTAAGGAAACGTCAATGGGGCTGTTCATGGAGGCACAAGCGGCGAGTCAGGTGTGGAGGGAGAAAGGGAGGTGCGTCACCCCAACGAAGCGCGCGGTTCAGCTCGACGACTTCGGAAAAGCGGCCTTGCCCGAAGGGTCAAAGTCGAAAGGGCAGAGTGGCTAAATACCGCGCAGGGGTGAATACAAAGAGAAAATGGCACAGGCTTCCCCCCAGCTTCTGGCGTCACGTTCAAATTCCTACGGGGAATAGGACGAAGTGCAGAATGAGGCGTGACGGCAGGACACAGCCTAACGTTCGTTTGTTTAGTAGCCTCAGACGTGCAGGAAAACCGCCGGGACCGCGACCCCATCGTGTACGATTAAAGGAACCACGAGAAAAGGGGGAACAGTCAGTTCGAGTAACTTTTGCACGGGCGTGTCAAATATTGTTACTCAGTGTTGCATTGGAAATGCAGATTTGAGCCACTTCAAATTTGGTAGGTTACGTGATGCGGTGGAAAATTTTCAGAAGGAAAACCGCCGAGCCAAAGGCTGAAAGTCAGCATTGAATCAGTTTAATCACGAGTGCGAAAATTTGCGTAAGGTAAAAACCGAGAAAAAGTGTTATTTTCGAGTGTTTTTAAGGTTTAGTGTTATATCGTATGCCTTCATTGTCAAGTGGATTTGGAGTGAACGAGCATTTGAAGGAAGATGTTAACAGAGACCAAGTGATTCGTAAAATGATTAAGTTTGGCGCGACACGGTAGAGTTTCCGTTGCGCGTATTGAGAATATTATTGCACGGTTTTGGCATAAAACCTATGCAATTGCTTTTTAGGTGTTTTTACCTAGAATTACTTTTGTGTTGTACACGTTGTGTTACAACGTAACGTTTGAAAGAATTTAAACAAACTGTGATGGATTAAGCGTTTTGGTACCGTGCACCTTGCAACGCTGTTGGAATGGGAGTAAATAAAGAGCTCAGGCGAGCCCAGTGGTTTTTTTCTCAGAAGTGTTCGCATAAGCAGTAACTTTGACCAAATGAACCTTCTAGAAAGCAGTGTAATCTCCTCAGTTTTGTTGGTGTTTTCTTTAATGAATGATTGATCGAGTGACCATGAACAGATCATCGGGCTTTCCCGAACCATTGAGGTAGACCGTTAGGTCACAGTTTCGGTTAAGCTTTAGGGAGGCTGGTGAGCTTCATGTCTCAGTGGTAGACAATTATGGGCGGCCGTAAACAAAGACGGACGTTCGGACAAAAGTAGCGCTCACTGAATCCGAGTTCCTGACTGATGCTCTCAGCGGGACAGAACCGATGAAAGCAGTCAGCGACGAAAAGAAGGAGACAGCCGTATTAATTCAGGACGACAATGGTATCAAGCAAAGCTGCGCGTTGCTTGCGCCAGAATTTGGGCTCTCGTGAGATAACGTACTGCGCTTCAGGAAAGGAGTGCGCCTGCATTGTGTAGAGCATTCATCAGTGGCAGTGTTATCTCAGGGGAGGGCTAAATTTAAAGTAGATACAGGTCATTGTCCCCTTGGCTGCAAACCATGACATCGAAGAACAGTCGCCTTGTGAGGCGGAGCTTGATTCTTCGAAAATATCATTTTGGCATTAGGAAAAGGGCAAATTGAATGGAAACGCTGGCGTGCTCCGTCGCTCTTTCTAATCTATCTAGGTATGCTCTTGATGTATCAAAATTGATATTTTAGTTTTTTTCGTGCATCTAATGTAAATTTTTAAGGTAGCACGTTTGATTTCTCAGCACAAGTGAATCCTGAGAGTTCTGAGTGTGAGCTTTTGTTAAAGCTAGTAATTAAAATTGGTTTGTCATCCCTCTTTTGGCTTGGTTTGTTCGAAGGGGGCCGAGTGCTTGCTTGTGCATGTGGTCCAGTTTCAGAAACGGTGTCGAAGATTCGGCATTTACTCAGACCATGCCACAAGCGAAGGCCAGTTCTTGGGATTCGACTACGGACCCTTTCGTCGTCCCTGCGAGCAGCAGTGTTGACCGCTGCCCTCCGTGACTCATCTGGCGAGGGGGAAGCTGTTACGACCGCCATCGGTAGGCGCCATGCTGTCGCTGAGAAGCGTAGCCGGGCCGCGTTCCCATGCCTGGAACCCAGGTTTTCTTGGAACCAGCGTCGAGATCTGACGGGGGAGCGGCGCTCTTTTAACCCTCAAACAAGTAGCCGACTCGCCGAATGCTTATGCCCGCCAGGTATTGTCCCGGCTGGCCGTCGGATGCGACGTGGTGTCACCACGAAGCTGTAAGCCGTGCCAGAGGGGACAACAAAGACAGCGTATTCCTTTGAAGAAACGGCGACCGCCGCCACAAAGTGCCCTGCTAATTGAGCAGACAGATTGGCGGACCGTTTGATGTCTGCTGTCCGAAGCTTGGGACCCCTCGACCAGCGACATACACGACGAGCAAGAGACTCTCTGGCGCCACCTTTAAGTGCAGTGATCTTGACTCGAAATTGGATGTTCACGTGCGCCGTGCCTGCTCGTACCTTTCACCTGTTGTGTGTGTGTGATTGGTGTTCCCCGCAAGAAGGAGGAGCCCGAGAGGGCTTATAAGGACGCCGCCGAGTGCGGGACGTTGCTCTGGACCAAAGTAAAGGTTCAACCACCACGTTCGTAGTATGTGATGGCTCTGAACCAAGAAAAGGTTTAACCACCACGCTCGTGGTTTGTGAACTCTTAACCTCATGCTGTAAATATTTGTAAATAGTGCCATAAACCTGTTTGTTTTTTCATATCCCCATCTCGTAAGCGCTCGTTTCCTCAACCCGAAGCTACACCACCCCGGGATCACAACAACTAGGTGATCAGCGGTGGGATCGCGACAACAGGTCGTCAGCGGTGGGATGCGACTCAGCACCCCGAGCCGCAACAGCGTGCGTACGTACGTGTGCCTCCGTGTGCTCTTACTGTTTGCTCGTGCCGCGCTGTCTTGCGCTAGTTAAAAAAAAACAAAATTCGTGAGGAATGGCACTCTTTGACCGCGCAAGATCGATTAGCGACGCTTCGCATTACACGGCTCAGAGATGTAGGTTCAGAAAGTCCTCACTAAATTTGGCGTACTCCTTGGCCGTTCTCACTCAGCTTCTGAAAGAAAAAAACAATTGAAGGAGCGTTTCATCACGGGCCTGACATCGCCCACTGCAGAGCAAAGGCCTCTCCCATGTTCCGCCAATCAACCCAGTCTTGTGTCCTTGATACTGTCACGTTATAAACGCGAACTTCTTAATCTTATGGGTCCACCTAATCCTCCGTCTTTCCTTCGCGCGTTTGTCTTCTCTTGAAATCCACTCACTTCCCCTAATGGCCTCCTGTTGGCCTGTCTGCGCGCTACGTGACTGGCCCATGTCCATTTCTTCTTGATTTCGACTATATTTTTAACGCCCCATTTGTTTCCTCACCCACCTGCTTTCTACCTGTCTCGTAGAGGTGCATCTATTATTTTCCTTTCCATTGTTCGCTGGGTTCTCAATTTGAGTGAACCTTCTTTGTAAGCCTCCAGGTTGAGAATCGACCCAGAGGCTGCGAACCAACTGACCAAGGCTGTGGTCAGACCTGCGACGCAGTGGAGCGTGCTAAGGAGCATTTCAGTTCCGTTTAACGTAGGTTGTAAGGGAGCGTTTCACTGAGCGTTTAAAGGAGACCACTCCCCAATTAATCATTTCTCCAACGTGCATTCCTCGTTTGGCGACAACCTACTGTAAACCAATGAGCCGTAGGGAGGTTTGCCCAGTTTGCGTGGCACATATACCGGTGTTTGCCGGCGCCTTGCTTTCTTTCGTTCTTAGTAGACCAGTTGTTAGTAGTGGTTTTACCAATTTTCGAGGCACATACGCTTTTGTTTGTCATCAACATCTTCGGTTAAAGTGGAACAATAGAGGGTAGGGGGTAAAGCTTTGTTACTCAAGCGGAGGTCCTGAAAGGCTCTACTCGGATAGGCGCCAGGTGTAGAGGGCATCTCCAATGTCGGGACAGAGATCTCCGCCGCCTCACGGACTTCCTGGACAGCCCGAAGCACTTAGCGTTCTGGCTCGCTGTTCCTTGTTCTTGGAGTAAGTGTCACTCGATTGCACAACCAGACATAGCACTTGGTTCAAATCTACACTGTGGGATATCTGGGCTTGCCCGCCGCCATTGCGCGGGCTTTGCCGCCTCTTTCTGCGTTCTCATGTCCCGACACGACTTCCCTCCTCCGTGGTCTGTCGCGCTTGGAGAGCGAGGAGTGACGTTTAACCCCTCTCAGCAGGTAGCGCATGTCGACTGAGGCGCCGTGCGTGAAGTCTCTCGGGACGTTTCGCGCTCGCTCGTCGGGAGCGAGAGAACCTCTCGGGACGACATGGGCCAAGCACGCAATTATTTTCCGTCCGTCGGTTTCCTTTGTTTAGGGCTCGTTCAGACCTCGCCAACGGCGCCTTGCGCCCGCGGCAAACTCTTACCTTTTGGCCACAGTAACGACTCCTTTTCTTCTCTCTCTTTTTACACATGGTGAAACCTCGCCTCATTGCAACTTATGTCCTAGCATCAGAGCCGACTTCCAGCACATATTTCTGAATTGTCCAAACAAACCCAAGCCTCCGTGGCAAAGGTCAGAACACCAGGAGCGATGGGAGGCTGCTCTGCGCAGCTCGCAACCGGGTTTACAGCTCCGGGCAGTGAGCTGGGCCAGAAGGGTCGCCGAAGCACAGCAGTGTCCGGCCACCTAGAGCGGCCCGAGGGCTCGTCGTCATCCTGATTCCACTTCCCCAAGCACACCCCCCCCCCCTCAAATGATTCCTTCGTGAATCAATAAAGTTGATTACCTACCTACCTGTCGCCCCTCCCATCCCTTTTCCGATCACTAAGCCGAAGAGTGGCGCGGTGTCTTAGTGTCTGGTCATACTACGCCGACCCGTATCTCTCCGAAGCCAACGTGAGCGCCTTTGCCCTCGCTCGAGCAACTGGGCCCTTTTGTCCCAGTGTCCCCGTGAATCACTTTTGTCCACAAAGACGTGCTCGCGGCACCCCTGTGATTTCGCCCGTGGTGTGGATAAGCCCATTTATTTTTCCATCGCGCCTTTGCAACGGGCGCGATGAAAAATGCGTTTTGTTGTTGCTGCACACAATAAAGTGTTGCGACCTTGAGCAGTACCGTGTTCTCGCCACGGCGACGGTGAACGCGTGCCCTGCGGCTCGCTAAGACCGGACCCACGCTGGTGGCCGTACTCCTTCGGGTTACGTGTACACTATAACGCTCACGACACTGTTCACACACCCATATGGGATCCGTCGTATTCTGGGTCAATATGCTTCATACGCCAAAGGTTGGGGTAATTGATTGATATGTGGGGTTTAACGTCCCAAAGCCACCATATGATTATGAGATACGCCGTAGTGGAGGGCTCCGGAAATTTCGGCCACCTGGTGTTCTTTAACGTGCACCCAAATCTGAATTCACGGGCCTACAACATTTCCGCCTCCATCGGAAATGCAGCCGCCGCAGCCGGTATACGAACCCGCGACCTGCGGGTCAGCAGCCGAGTACCGTAGCCACTAGACCACCGCGGCGGGGTAAGGTTGGTGTATGAAGTGTGGCAGCTTGGGCTAGTTGGTATGGCATGACGATAGTTATAGCGCGAGAACAAAACGACGACACGGAGACAAGAAGGACACGAAGGACACGAAGGACACGAGTTAGTCTGCAGCAGGCGTAACGTGACCGACTGGCAGCGCGTTCATTCCTTATCTGTGAGGGGGAACTCTCAACGGCCCAGGTCGAAGAGCTTGGCGGTTTAGTTATGATTGTGGCCAACTTCTACGGCACATTATATACCTGCACTTGAGGCTTTCGTGCCTGTGGCTGTTCATTAGGAAGGAGGGGGAGCAGTTTAATAGCAGGGTCTTCAGTATGAAGAGATTTTGCGCCCCCTGCCTACTTACAGGTGATTAGGAGGAAATCCGCCCCCATGCGGACAGTTGTGCTGTTCTCAGAGTTACTGCTCGCGGGGTTACGACTGGTCTATTCCTATACGCTTAGGCGTGCGCAGGGTATACCTCTTCAGAGAGGGTGAAGGTTCTGTGCAATACCTCCCCTCCCCATTAAGTCGATGAATGAGGCAGACTTTCAACCCTCCTCCTAAGTAACAAAATGGGTTGGGGGAGCGCCCCTTTTGTCACTCATGCTTATACGGACAGAACTTCACAGTAAAAGTTCACTTAATCGTCACCTGCATAGTTCATTCAAAGGTGTATTTGCGACTGCGCCACGTATACGTTCCCCACGCTGTGCGCAGGTTGTCGGCTTCTGCACCGGAGGACTACACGCCGCGCACTGCGCGCACGCCTACTACAAGGAGCACGCACGGAGGAGGGATTGACGACGGCCCCGAAGACAGAGCCTGGCTGCACTGAAGCGTCATCCGCAGCCTCGAGTTCACCCGGCAGTGCGCATGCGCTCTCAGGTTAACCCCTTCACCACCACGCTGATGCTCCGCCGCAGATGGGCATCTGCGATTCCATTAAAGTGCATTCACGTCGATGTACTGCTTTACTTTCGCTAACACTGTGATGGATGGTGCAAGGGACCGAAGAAAAGTAGTAGACTTGTTTTTTTCTAATGTCATGATCGAATAAACCACTACCTGATGCTTCAAACCTAAAATGATCGATTCGATGGCAAAATGAGGTTTGTACCCGCTAGTCAAGAAAAAGACATTAGCGGAATTGTGGCTGTGTACTTTTAAAGTGAAGTTATACAGTGCGGTTTTCTCTACCTGTTTATATTTAACGTTAACGCCGCTATAGTCGGAATTAAGAAAGTTTATGTTATATCTGATCATTTCATCCGACTGGGTTCCCACCATATGTAATCATTTGTTCCCAAACTCGCAACTCGATGATGCAACTCAGCAATTAAGGCACAGTTATGATTTTTAATGCCTCATTCAGATTAATTCTAGGAACTGCAGAATTTTCAAACTTGTCCTCTCAGCAAGCACCAATACTCGGATTTTGATCTTATACTACGTTGCCTCATCGTTTATGACTGGCATTGTAACCTCTAAAACATATTTGTCCAATTCATGAAAGTGAAATCGTCACCATTTCTATATTGACACTGCGCTGCTATTGAAACCCAACTTTTCTTCACTTTGATGGAGGCGAAATTACTTGGGGCCCTCTGCTTAGATTTAGGGACACGTTAATTCGGGGTGCTTCAAATTTCTGAGTTATTCACTACGACGTCTCTCATAATCATATTATGGTTTCGGAACGTTAAACCCCAGCAATACTCGTTAGCTCTCTCCACTTACGTATGACGTCTTGGATCAGTCAGCTCTATCTGATGGCATTACTTGTGTGAGTACGCGTTGCCAGACTTTTTTTTTTTTTACGGCGAAAGCTTTTCTGAAATCTCAACAGCTAGTTTTTATGTGGTATATATATGCATAGCACCGCCGGTATCCGTGAAAGCATCTGTGCACAATTAAACAAAAAAAAAACTCGCACTTTCGTTAAAAGTCTGCAGCAATGAATGCGATAGCAACATATTCGAATGTTTTACGAAGCAAGGCTAGCATTTTTGGGAGCAATATTAATAGTAGTAAACATGCGCTTGCTAAGTAACCAAGTTTCCTGCGGCGTGGCCACAGTAGATAACCACAGGGCTCGTACGTAGTGACGGCGTTGATATACGAAGTGAGGCTGGCAGTCCACTCATTTAGATCCGATTTCACGTGACTCTACAAAACTCTGGGGTAAGAGAGCACGGCCGCTCCAGGTAGGATTTTGGCACCGATTTTTCGTGTTGAGAATGCAGCCCATAGAAGCTCCCGCCTGGTGTGGGTGCGCAAGGCGCGCGCTGATCGTTGCCGCGATCAAGGAGGTTTAAAAAAAAAAGATTGCTGGAGTGCAAATTCTTGCCGACGAGTGAAGTCGTGCCTACCGTAAAATGGCGGCTGTGGCAGCCATCTTACGTGGGGCATAATGAGCTGTTGGCGTTTGGCGATTGAGAAAGAGCGTTTTCTTCGCACGCCCAACGACTTTAACGTGGCAACCTTTTCGGGTCAAATAATGCTAAAAGTGCGTCATTGTGTTACTAGTTTTCTTTAGGAAGCCTCGAATTCAATGTAAACTTTATTTGCGATTACGTCACGGATACTAGTCTCTGGATTATTGGGAAACAACTATCCTTTAATTTATAATTAACGTAGCCTTTAGACTAACAAATCAAATACATTTGATGTTTAAGTGAGCACAACCAGAAAATAGCTTGTTTGTGATATCTTTGGAGGGCAAAGGCTGGCTTCAGTACAGCTGGCAAAGCATTGCCGCAGCTTCCACTCCAGCAATTTTTTCGACACCTCCTTGGGTATGACTTGCGCGGCAACCATAAGCGCCCCCACTCACTTTGCCGCTCGCGAGATAAGCGCGCGCGCAGACGAGCCCAGCCGGAAAGGATGCGCTCGTCTGTCTCTTTCTGTCTCATCTTTCTGTCTCGTCTTTTTTTTTATCTTTGTCAACCTTGCGCCACTTATTTCAGCCGGAAAGGATGGCTCCGTAGAGGAGAAGGAGGAGGAGTGGGGATGTGGTGAACCGCACCCAAAGAAGCTCGTCTACGTCGCCTTAAGCAGGTGCACCAACATTGAGAACCTCTACCTGACTAACGCTGACACTGACCATGACTATAGCACTCCTAAACAACCGGTTCCCGGCGGAGGATGAAGGACGAATGCTCTGAATATTGTGCTTACAATATATGCGATGATAACAAAGGGGCGCTTAGTGAGTTAACCATAGTGATAATGAAGAGTGACAGGTGATTTGTAAGCGTTCGCTACGTATAGAATCAAGAAAATGAAGTGAATGTTCCATAATAAATAATATTAACGATAGTTTTTGTAGAGAAACTGAAGTCGGGCAGAGCTAAGCAATGCTTGGTGTCTTAGAGCCACATGGTATGACTTCCGCGTTCGAGACCTTTTCAGGCGAATAGTATGTAAGGAGCAAAGTTCCACGATCCAACCATCCAGCGAGTTTATTTATTTATTCCTTTTCAGTGGTCCGTAGTGGGTGGGTGGAAATCGTCGCCTGCACGAAGTAGAGGAAGTAGAAGACAAACGGTTTGTTTTCGTCCCAAGGTGAGTGACATTGCACACTCAGCTGTTCGAGTGCTTTATTCTCTCGACGAGTATATACCTTTAGAGTCGCAAGCGCCCGCCGCCAATTAGTAGATGAAACGTCAGATGCAAGAGCGACGCCATTGGTGTAGATCAGAAGATATGTTGCTCGACCGCTGACGCGAAGGTTGCGGGATTGAATCCCGGCCGCGGGAGCCACATTTCGTTCAAGGCGGAATGCTACTGGCCCGTGTGCTTATGCTTAGGTACACATCAAAGGGGTCCTGCAACACGTTTCCAAGCAATGATCGAAGGGCTTGCCTAAAGGAGTTTCTCGCCTCATGAATCGACTGGGTAAAATATCAATAGAAATCGTCTAGTGCGATAGGAGGTAGTGATTTGTCGCACTGTAATAGCTTTCTCTCTTTTCTCGACCCGACGAGTGGGCTGGAAGCCAAGCAATGGCCCGAGGGTAAGAGGTTACGTGAATTTCTTTGTAGAACAAAAAAAAAAAAAACAGTCATGTCCCCAAGGTAGTCTACCGGTTGCGGTGCTTGAATGCTAACCCAAAGGTCACGGGATCGAATCCCGGGCGTCAGTGGCCGCAATTTGAAGGAGACGAAGCGCCTATATAGGTCCGGCATGCTCCTTAATCTAGCTGCATATTAAATAACCCCCAGTTGGCCCAGTTTCCGGAACCGCCATAGCAAACTCTCTCTTCTTAATGCGATGAATCAATCAATCTATCAGTTTGTCGGTCGGTCAATCAATCAACTTTTACTTTCGCCGGAAAACTTGTAAACGGCCAGACAAAAAAAAAAAGCTGTTATCTCGTAACTTGACTAGGCTCTAGCCACCCTTTCAGCGGCAGTTACAGAATGATTTGTTTCGTAGCTTTTATATACGGTAGATAATTCTGAATATTGCAAATTTTGCGTTTCGCATATTTTAGCAAATGCACGTAAATGCGTATCTTGGGGCCCGAAAATTGTTATTATATGCAAGAGCATACCTTCACGTACCCTCCAGAATTTGCAAATGGCGAGTGGTATAGTGTGTATGCTTACCGTACACTGGTTAGCAGCAGTTGTCGAGGCTGGCTAGTAGTTAATGGTTTCTGGGGTTGCATTTTCCCCAGCCATGAGAATGCCAGCTAGCACTGCCTTTTTGAAAAGTACGCATATTTCTCATATCTCACATATATGGCTCATTTCTGAAATTGACTGGACGGCAGCATTCGAGGAACATACCGTTAGCGATATCCTAAGTTACCACAAATAACGAAAATGTTGGCGCCAATTTTAAAGTGCAGATCTTTTGTAGCATTGTTTTGTTTTAACACCTGGCGACCGCATAGGATGCCTCTTGAGAAAAAAAAATGACTCGAGATCAGTCGTAGCTGCTGAGTTCCCCGAACAAAGCTTTATTACGATCGCAATGTAGGCAAGAAAAGAATAGGAATGGCATTGAGGAATATTGAGAGATTATGAACGTATACTTATTAGAAAATTTTGAAACATATGAGACGCTATAGTAGCGTGCTTTAGGCGGGCCGCTTGCAAAAGGCCGGCTTGTTTTTATTAAACGTTCGATACACTCTCAAAAACGCAAAGGGTACCTTATGCATTCACTTAACTCGAATCGAAGGCTGACACCATATTCTTTCACCTCTCAGTCATTGTATCGATGGCCCTCTGCCACCCTCCGAAAGGTTCCTTCTCCTATCGTATTTTCGCACTGCCTCTAAAATCGGAAGCGCGTCACCTGGTTTCGCATTGCCTCGGTGATCGGACTAGCTTTGATCAAGATATGATGCGATGTGATGACGTTGGCATGCTGGGTTACGTCACATGACGTCATAATGACGCCATAATATTTGATCGATACGTATTAACTCCATCGCGACGTCACATGGTGGCACCATCTCGTCATGATTTTTTGCATCACTAGACGGTAACCACGGCCGGACTCGACTCCTTCTCCGGCGTGCGGAAGGAGCGTGCGGAAGGAGCGTCGAGTCCGGCCGTGCGGTAACATGCCCTAGCCTCGTATTCAATAGCCATTACTCCGATATTTCAAAACTTGATCCGGGCTACCACAATAGCATTTTAACCGCATGCTTTGGTGGTGCCCCTCTCTACAGGGAAAAAATGAAGAATTTTCCGAAAATTCCTTTCATTGAATGCTCACGAGTCCGGTTCTTATACAACAACTCAGGGCTGTCCAGAAGGCCCACGATGCGGCGGTGAGGCTGGGCCTCCCCGTCCCTACGTGGGAGTGACCCGCGATCCTACCCCTATAAAACGGGGGTGGAATCTTCAGAACCCCAATAAATTTTTTCATCCACTCGCGCCCTACAACCTGGCATGTAAGACGCCACCGACGCGCGACGCCGATGGTCAAATTTCACGTTTGATGGGGGCATCTGAAGGTCTTTCGCCTTAAAAGAAAAAGTGACATGTGAGTGAGAAGTAATCGGTACCCGACAAAACTTTCTGTTGGCCGAGCTCGTTCACACTTACAAACTGCTGCGCGAAAAGTAGACAAGGACGCGGAACACGAGGACGAGTGTGAACCGTCCACTCGCGGAGACGAAATTTTAAAATCGTTCGTGTCTTAGCGCCTTCTAGCTTTCACATAGCCATTTACTTCTGCGGGTGTAAACGGGCCTGAGTACCCATTTATCATTTCTGTGCCCAGATCTTCCCTCGACACGCTTCCCAGCAAACTGCTTCGAGAATGGCTGGAGTTGCGGACATGATGGAAGTCTTGGCTAAGGGCCGCATCTTCGAAGTCTCATTCGACGAGTACATCAACACTGTCAATGGCCTCTTTAACTTCCTCGAGATCGTAAGTGGCCTTTGTTGCCGTTGCACACTCCCACAGTACTGGAGCCATCGTGTCGACGAGAGGTATACTTGAAATGTTACGTGAATACAATGCGTCTGTTGTGTGCCAATCGCATATATAGATGCATGGATAGGATGTGCACATGGACGTGTAAATGGGTTATGTGTACAGCGTTGCATTCATACAGCACTGAGTATGCATGACACGCGATGCAACTTTCTCATAATTACGTGGAGCCTAATTATGATGATGGTACTGATACAGCAGCTTAGCGTATCTTGCGTTAGTTGACGAGGCAAATGCTTAGACATCTGATGAGACAGGTACACCTGCTGCAAGACAACCCATCGACTCTTTGTCTCTCCCTCGGGAGATAGTCTTTTCGTGAAATCCTCTGTGTCACTCTTGACGGCAAGCGATTAGCCTATGGCCTAAATGCCCTGACCGTTTATTCTTGATTTAGACTAAAATTTCCCCAACATCCGTTTGTTTCCTGACCCACACTATACACCGTTCTGTTCTTGTCCCTTAAGGTTACACTATTCATTTTCCTTTTCGTGGCTTACTGTGTCGTACTGAATTTGTGTTGAGCCTTTTCCGCAAGCCTCCTTCTTTCTGCGCTGTATGTAAGTGCTGGCACGACCTGCTTTTTTATCCAACGGCCGTGGTTCTGGCAAACTGCTGCTGTTACGTTAGTGCCACTTACGATCTGATAATGGGTGCCAGCCAAATATACTTCACGTTCCTCGTATATTCTATTTAACCTCTCTTTTGTATGTTAGAGTAGTATATATTGTGTAAAAGTTGTTAGAATTCTACTGTAATGGTGTAGACGTTTGGCGAGTTGATGCGGTTCCATCTCTACCTTGCAAAATGGGAGAGTTAGGCCAGTTGGATTAGGTTAAAGTTTTAAATGCGAATGCATTTCTTAGTCGGGCTATGTCAGGCATACGGCGTTATCCGCGGCGATGTCAGCGCACGGGCAGTTCTTATCTCTCCGCTCTCGCCGCTCCCGCTCCCATAGCAACAGCTGCGAGCGCGCGCGCTTATCCTCGCCCCTAGCAAGTGGAACATGTGTTGCGAGAGAGTGTAGCAGATATGGAGGAAGGAAAAACACAGGAGGGAGCACGCCGCATGCACCCAGCCTTGGCAAGCAAACACGTTCTGAAGTCATGAAAGCCTGCCCAACACGTGACCTTTTGCCGTGGGATCACGCAATAAACGAGACTTGCCGATGCCTCGGAGTGCAGTGCCCGGTAACATTTAATTGAAATGCACTGGTTCGGCGCAGACTGGCCGGCTCACGCAGCTGTTTCAAAGACGCACGGAGGAACCTTTCCTTTCTCCGTGCAAAGACGGAACAGCACCGAGAGTACTAAAAGGTACCGCGAGCTCTGACGTTTTCATCACGTGTTGGGCCGACAAGCTGAGCTTCACTCATGTGACGTAATGCTCCCTCCTCTCTTTTTCTTCCTCCATGGTAGGAGACGGTAGGTGCAGTGCTTCGCCGCTCCTTCTCTTGCTATTCTCTCTCTCCTCCCTGCGCCTCACTCTCCCGTCCACTCTTGCTTCACTCTCGACCGTTCGCTGGCTGGGCGCCTCTCAAGAACATCGGGAAATGTGTGCTCGAGACGCCGCTGTGAAACGCCAACGCCGAGCCGAGAACGCAGGCGCCCTGCTCTCCCGTCTGCTCACTCCTGCGTCTGACGGCAACGGTACCCTATCTCGGCGCGAAAAATGCATTCGCATTTCCTCACAGTTCCCTTCGGGAAGATGGGGGCAATTAAAAAAAAGCGCCGAAGACAAACGCTCATAACGTTTCAATTATCACACAATATTGATTGTTTTGAGGGTTACAAGGCGAGAAGGACACGTTACGGCCACTAACTGAAGTTTACTGATATAAAAACGAACGCACGAAAAACAAACACTACGTGTACACAGGAATTGTTCCCATATGCCTTGTTCCCGCCGATTTTCTAAGTGTTCCCTATTCGCCCGCCTTGCACTTCATTCACAACTCCTATACAGCGACCGGGCGGTCCAACTTCTGAATCGCTTGCAGTGCGGCGGTGCGGTGGTGTACATGATGACGGGCACGACGGATACGAAATCTCAGGGTTGCCTGCAGGGCTCCGCCTTCAGCTTCTTATTCAACGGCATCTTCATGATCGTCTCCAGCTTCCTGAGCGCCACGTCCGGCCACTACCTGACCGGCATATTCTACGTGAGTAGTGATGCACGATCGCGACTACCTCCGGTATATAGGGTGCCCCACATGTCCGTAGCCAGAGTTTAAAACCCTTGCCGCACGTACGCGATACAGCGCGTCAGCGTGTGCAGTGTCCTCTCCCTATGCGCACTCTCTCCCTCCATAAGAAAGCGACGCGACACTGAGTTTAAACGGCACGCGCTGACGCGCTGTAACGCGTCCGTGCGGTTAGGCCTCAATAATATGCCGATGCTATGGCGAAGTGACCAAATGCAAATTGCTGACTATTACCTAAACTATGTCATGATATTTTAGGGGCGATAACTCCTAAAGCAGTGGGCCTGTCCCACCTAGCTCGTCGTCGTACGTTGCTGCCTATCAATGACTCGCTCAGCAGGTTCGAAGGAACAGACGGACAGACAGACATACAGACAGACAGAAAGAAAGGCGGACGGACGGATGGACGTTTCACTATCAATGACTCGCTCAGCAGGTTCGAAGGAACAGACGGACAGACATACAGACAGACAGAAAGAAAGGCGGACGGACGTATGGACGTTTCACTATCAATGACTCGCTCAGCAGGTTCGAAGGAACAGACGGACAGACAGACATACAGACAGACAGAAAGGCGGACGGACGGATGGACGTTTCACTATCAATGACTCGCTCAGCAGGTTCGAAGGAACAGACGGACAGACAGACATACAGACAGACAGAAAGAAAGGCGGACGGACGGATGGACGTTTCACAGTTAACGATGAAAGCCTCCAAAGCTTCGCTCCACTCATCATTATTCACTATGTGAATATGCTGTGTTTTTATGTTTTTATTGCCTAATTAGGCATGTTTAACTAACCTTTCATATAATGAAGCCAGGCGAAAAATTCGAATGAGAAAGTTTTAGGTCACTTTGTAAAAAGTCAACGTCTGAATATACAGTTTAGAAGTTACTGTGTTCTAACTGTTCGTGTTTTCTAGCTTTCGACAAATTCCCACAATATTATTAAAAAAAACGTAACATGCTCACTTGCGTGCTGTATTACAGCCACCCCTAACGTTCCGCGAGAAAGCGACCATATATACAGCATTCGGTCGTGACAACGCAAGCGATAACCGCTTTGTATGCTTATCTCTGTCATCAACTGCCACGAGGGAAGCGTATCGTTTGTGCGCGGAACGCTATAGGAAGCGCTCAAACCATCACAAGAATATAGATATTCCCTCGTTAGACACGATAATAACGAGAACTAACAACACTGCCAGGGAAATTGTTGGGGATGTCAGCAGACGTAAGTGTAACGACACTATAGGCGCGCATCGAATAGAGACCTTAGGCGCACATGAGTGATCTAGCGGGCCTGTCACGTGGTATTTTTTCTTTTGTATTTCGCGGGTATCTGCAGTAAGCATAGAAACACTAATACTTAACGCACAGATACATCTGATTGATTTGTGGGGTTTAACGTCCCAAAACCACTATTTGATAATGAGAGACGCCGTAGTGGAGGGCTCCGGAAATTTCGACCACCTGGGGTTCCTTAACGTGCACCCAAATTTGAGCACACGGGCCTACAACATTTCCGCCTCCATCGGAAATGCAGCCGCCGCAGCCGGGAATCGAACCCGCGACCTGCGGGTCAGCAGCCGAGTACCTTAGCCACTAGACCACCGCGGCGGGAACGCACAGATACATCTCAATAATATCTTTAGAGGTTTTGTCAACTGATCTCAAACTTTCTGACAGCTTCGTTGCTTCTAAAGTTAGTTAAATAAACATCTCTACTTAGGAAATTAGGAAGAGCATAGAGAAACTGTATTACGTACTCCAGGCGAGGGCAACAGCATGCATTTGGTCACGTCTTCATAAAGCCTGTCGGCATAATTTTAATTTTGCCTAAAAATAGCTGGGGCACCCTGTATTGGATTCAGGCGGTCTGGCCTACACGACTGTACTAGAACCGGACGACGTATTGAGGCGAAAGCCGGATACGCCTCATAGCGTGTGTTCCAATACTAGCCGTAGACGGCTAAATAGACAGCTAAGTGGACGGCGGTCATATTAAATCATTTCAATTCTCACGTAGCCGTCAAAATGGTCCGCTTCCAGAATATGGCATCGTATAGACAGAAGCGATGCAGGTTACTTTGCTGTCCAAACAAGATAATGGCTCAGCGAATTGCTGGGAATAGGTCAGATCTCACCGGAATGGTCGTCTGCACACAAGCAGACGCTTCTCCAGACGCTAAATGAGAGTAACTATTTTTTTAAAGATTTGAACGCGACATAAAGTAAACAAAAAATAACAACTACGTTTGTTTATCTTAGCTGTCTTTTCTTGACGCGTGGCGGCGTCTCGTCGGGTAGAAGCCGTCCAGACGTATTCCGTTTCTCGGACAACATGCGCTCGATGCTGTCTTCTACAGTGTACTAGAATACTAGTACATTGTACTGTCTTCTAAGCTGTCTGCATAGGCTGTCTACGATGCTGTCTAGAATCGGAACACAGTCATAGAACAGGAAGACTGGCCACAAGCGTCAACGCGATCGAGGCGCTCTAAAAATCATCTGATGACGTCACAAGTTTCGCGACATGTGGATGACGCCACATGTCGCCAAACTTGTGACGTCATCCGAAGGTTGCATAACGTAGCGTCACAAGACATCGTTGCTTGGTCAAAAGAGGACCGATGCCGGAAGCTCTGCAAAAGGACGTGTGACGCAGAAAGCTTCAAATGCCTCCGATCCTGGACGCTACGGAAAACCTCGTTGGGGTGCAGAAAACATTAAGGAGGGAGGGAGTAAGAAATGTAATGGAGTGACAATAAGAAGTGTTTTGCCTCTAGGTGTGCAGGGGAATGCTTAGTTATGAAAATCTTGTGACGCTTCTAGTTCGCTATAGGTGGTATGTACATGACGTCATCCGCGAAAAGCGTTGGTGGGTGGGGGGGGTGCCATTTTGAAGGTCCTTGATTTCGCCGCACGCGCTGTGTCCGAGATCCATATGGTGGCTTGGATGACTAGAGACCTCCGGGACATTTATGAAACAACATTCGGCTAGAGTTTATCAGCTACGCTTCACCACCTTAATCTTTTTAGGCTCCCCAATTTGAATCGGGTCATGAAGTTCAGAACGGTTTGTTCTTTCATTCGAAACGAAACCAAAACACTGCCATAAACGAAGTGCGTTCGAAGCCCGCAAGCACGAAGACTAGGCAAATTCATGTACTACCCATCATTCCCGTAGTCGCTGAACGATCGCAACGCCAGAGTGCCCTCTAGTTAATTTTAGGGAACTCTATGGATGAGGCACCTAAGACTTTCGCCTTGAATATGAAAACATTTTTCCCGTACCTGCAGATCCAGGGAGCACGGCTTCTTGACGCGCAGGCTGGGAAGTCCTCTTTCCAGCATCTGAATGTCCCTTCGTTGTAATGAAACCGCGAATAAACGTGCTTCGTTGTATCGAGGACATAAAATTGCGAAAAGTGAAGTAGTTCGTTATACCGTTAATTTCGTTGTATTGAAGTTCCTTAAATCTAGGTTTAACTGTATATGTAATTCGTCTCTTCCACCCCTGGTCCGCACGTGGCGCAGTACGTGGTGTTCAACGGGACGGCCGCCATGATGTACATCCTGTCGAGCATCGTGATCGTCAGGGATTCTAACGAAGTTGGCACGGGTCCCGTAAGTGCTGCGACGACACGGCCACTGTGATGTCACGGAGTGATGTTCGAGCGTTATTTGAAATAATTATTAATTATTATATTTCCGAACGTTGTTTGTTAATTAATTATTTATTATTAATTGTCGAGTACTCGTTAAGTAACTATGTATTAATAAATTTAGAATAATTCATTACTATTTACTAAGTTATTTTAATCACTTATCAGTTACTGATTTATTAATAATGAATGAATAATTAGTAATTATTATTAATCATCAAATAAGCAATAACTGATTGTTATTTAATTATTAATTGTTTATTATTATTTGTTACATAATTACAACATAACCATTATGCAATTATTAATCAATTGCACACTGATTATATGTTAATAATATTGGTTACAATAACAATTATTTAATAATTGCTCGGCAATTATTTAGCGATCACCTAATAATTATTTATCAATCAATTTATTGCTTTTTATCAATTAGTTAATTCGTCATTTTATTTGTCAATTATTCAACCCATTAAATAAACAATTTATTATTTCATCCAATAACAAAATAAAGTATTAAATGAATTTGCTAATTATTTGTTAATCAATTCACTTATTATTTATTACATTACTCAATTTAATAATTGTTATTTGTCAATTATTTAGTTAATATTTAATCAATTCACTTACTAACTTATTAATTAGTTTATTAAATTACATTAAATAAATTCAAACAAACGAATTCTTTATTAATTAGTTAATTAATTATTAATCAATCAATTGACGGGTGAACAAAAGGGTGGGCGGACGGACGGATGGATGGATGGATGGATTGATGGATTGATGCGTGGATGTATTCATGGACGAATGCATGGATGTAATGATATGTGTTTTAGTGACATCGATTGCTATGATTCGGGGTAATGGCTAGTGACACCAGGTTGTTCACTAATGAGGCGAGCACCAAGTGGCACTTTCTTTTCAGAGCACTTCCGGTCAAGCTCTCACTTCCGGTTTTATAAGTAGTATTAAAATGCGTTTTTGAAAGTCAAACTCGTACGAGATTGCTGGTTCTGATTCAGTTTAAAAAGTCATACTGAATGCATGCAATATCAGATCATCAGTACGATATGCTCCAACTTGTATTTGTTTAATGTTTCTACTAATTAATTGTCAGTTGTAAACACAACTTTCCTGCTTGCGCCTTAATTCGACTGCTTGTGGAAGAGGCCCGAGACCTACTGCGTAAAGTTTGAGGAAATTGCGTTGTCGCAACACGGCTGAAATATGTGCGAACATTTCGAAATCTCTGACTTCACGATGGCGCCCGCGCATGCGCAGATTTCGGTGCAAAATTTCAGGAATGAAACTTCGACCTCTATTTTTTTTTCTACATACAAGCCTATGGCGATAAAATTACCGACAGTACAGAACTCTCTAAGATTAATTGATCTGTTTCAATTAATTCATTGTTTTACTTCGGTGTTCCTTTAAAGGGAGACCCTGAAAAGGTTTTGACGATTTTGTTCGATACATTGACCCGGTAGACAGAGTACCACGGGTCACATATACCAACCAATTTTATCTATATGCGTAAACTGTGTAATTTATTACAACGCTTTAAAGCAGTGAATCACTGCAGATCGCTGCGACTCGGTCAAGAGTGTTTTTAACCGTCCAGTCACAGAGCGACATGCTCTGCCCACTAGACGTCACCGTGGCGGCCGATGTGATTGGCTGCGGAACGTGCGGCACAGGACTCGTGAGGGCGGAGCTTAGCACCGGGTGCTCGAAGAAAAGTTGAGGTAGTTAGGGTGAAAGGTGATGCGGAGTAGGAGGGTACCTATTTATTACTCGTAGCTCCTTTAATGAAGGGTGTCTCGATTGAATTGTGGTGCTGATTAATTCCTCTGTATCATATCTTGCGCAGCATGTGCCTCGTGTCAAACCCGCCCCCTTTGATACGATAGTGCGGTGAGGGTACGCACCCTTTCTTGTCTCGCTCGGTATATAAGCACTGCTACAATAAAGATAGAGGTTTTTCTTCCCATCGTGCCCCTTCGTCATGCCTTGCTCAATCGCGCTAACGATACATGGTGTCGGAAGTGGGATAGTCAAACTCACGACTTCACTGGAGGACAGCGACGACGGGAACAGCCATGGACTTCCTCAAGCCACCGAACCCGCTGCGCATGTCAGGAGACGCAGGCAAGAACTGGAAGCTGTTCATCCAAAGGTTTCAACTTTTCGTCACCGCATCAGACCCACCGGAAAAACCTCGATCGGCGAAAACGAAGGCAGCTTTACTCCTGAGTATCGCCGGTCAAGAAGCGCTCGAAGTTTTCAACACCTTCGCGTTCGCCGACAGCGAGAGCAGAGAAGACTACGCAACGGTTGTGGCGAAGTTCGAGCAATACTGCGCCACCCAGTACAGCGAAGTACACGAGCGCTACGTCTTTCGGAACATGAGTCAAGCCCCAGGTGAGCACCTGGAACACTTCCTGAGAGACTTGAAAAAACAGGTTCGTGAGTGCAACTTTGGCGCACTAACAGATTCCATGATCCGGGATCAGCTCGCTTTTGTAATAGGCGACGATAAAACCCGGGAAAAGCTACTCAGTGACAACAATTTGACCTTAGATAAGGCAGAGCAAGTTTGCAAGGCAGCCGAGGCAACAGCGGCTCACCGAGACGTGTGGGACAGCCAGCAAAAGCAAGTAAATGCTGTGCGCAATTCGAAGCAGAGCCAAGGTGAAAATCGACAAGGCAACCGCAAATGCCCGAAGTGCGCACGCACGCACGCTGTAGGAAACTGCCCTGCATACGGACGGACATGCCGAAGATGCCAACGAAAAAACCACTTCGCCGTATGTTGCAGAAACGCATCGCAAGTTGACGAGGTGGGAAGGCATGAAGACGACTTTGAAGTGCTCGATGTGTCTGTAAGAAGAGTGACAAGTCAATGTGATTGGGTCGTTCAGGCGCAAGATATGATACATCCTCCTTGGTGTATAAAACAATTGACAGGTGAGTTCAGGTCCTTTTCGAGGGCATACGACTTCATACACATCACATCCAGTCCAGAATATCCACAATCGAATGGTTTGGCTGAGAAAGGCGTCCAGGTCATCAAGAGAATCCTGAAAAAAAAAACGCATGAAGCAAAGCAAGATTTCTGGCTGGGTCTTCTTGCTTACAGGACAACGCCACTGGAGTGCGGCATGGCCCCAGCGGAGATATTGCAAGGCAGAAGACTGCGCAACACCCTGCCGGACATGGAGACCGGACCTGAACACTCCATCGTGAAGCGCTCCCACACCAACCGCCCTGGAAGCCCCTCCAGTAGTGGCCCCTCCAGTAGTGGCCCCTCCAGTAGTGGTCTAATGGAAAAATAGAAAAGGGTCCCTGAAGCGAAACAACCGCTTCAGGAACTCTTTAAAGGGGCACCCAATTTTCGATCAAAGGCCATGTTATGTGGCTCAATGCTTGAGCGTTCACAAACAAGCTGCCGGAATTTAAGCGCGTTTGGTCGAGCACTCACTTTAATATTCAATTGTTTTATAAACGTGCCAGTGGCCTGAGAGTCGGGCAACAATGGCGCACTCGCGAGCCGTGACGTAACCAGCTGCTTGCTGAGCGAGAGTCAGCATTACGGTGAGCGATTTTGTTCTCTGGTCATATCTATGTGGACGAGCCATGTCAGCCCTTCCTCAGTTTCAGAATAATAATGTGGTAATAATGTGGTTTCAGAATAATAATGCTTACCGTGTGGTGGAACCTTGAACAAACGTTGAAGTGTATTGTCTTTCCCTCACTTACTTGGTTTCCTTGCGTATCGCCACTATACTACGTTAATTATTTCATTTCAACATTTACTGTCACGCAGGTAATGGGACTGTTGACCGGGGGCCTGCACGCTTTTCACTGCGCCTACTCGACGTACAAGATATACTACGACTGAGTACGAGACTGCGCCAGAAAGTCTTCGGTGCCTCCGTGGCAACGAGCGTGCCTTGTCTACGGCTCTCTGCCAGAGACTACTGATAAACTATGCAACGTACTGATATAGCTTACAGCTGTCCACTTGTATATATAACGCGGTCGGCGTACCGTGATAGACATCAATTTTGGGAGATGACGCTGCGTGTATATAGCGGGTTTCTGGGAGGACCCCATTGTGAAGGGAGCTTAAACGCTGGCGTAGGGAGCGGTTTAAGCTCCGGTCCAAGGTACACGCTCCCACGGAGGAGTTATACAGCCTTCGATGCGGGCGTCGTGGAGTTATACCGGGAGAATGACGTCATATACGATCGGTGTCGGGTTCGAGTGATGTCGAGTCGGCGTTTCTTCGTTAACGCAGGGCTGCCGCCCTATCCTATACGTATAGTTGAATCTTTGCTTGTTGTCGCATTCCACCGTTTGCGAACAAGTGATTGCCCTGAGAGCTTCCGTGGCCTCTCAGATTGGCTTACATTGTCGTCATTATGAAATTTAGCAAGGTGGTGGAATTATACAGCGTCCACTGTGTTCTTTTTTCTCTCTTTATTCCAATCAGACTTATACTACCAGTACATTAATATATGCCACCAAAAAAAGTTTTCTAACGTTGAGGTACTATCCATTCTTAACGGTGAAGCAACGCGAAACATAGCGAGGCGATACGAAGCAGATCACAGATACCCATGACGCAGTGGAGGGAGAATGACGTCAAGAGTATACGCTTTGCTTCGCGTTCTTCCTCCGTTGGTAAGACATGAATGCCAACGTCGACTCTGGAAGACCGTGTGAGAGCGTGATGGGTTAGTTCAAGGGACGTGTGGATACATGAATGATGATGAATGGGCGAAGCTCCGGAGGGATTCATCGGTAAACTGTGAATCTTCCGTGTAATTCGCCCAGTCGATCATCATGTAAAGACGTGAGAAACGCTGTGTGTGTATATACACAAATCAACTTTTATTTGTTTTTAGACGATGGATGGCTTGCGATGTCCCTTGCCTCGCGCGCTCGCACATCGGGATTCTGTCTGCGAGCGCGCGCTGCCGCCGCCTTGCGCTCTCTCCGCTGTGCAGCCTTATCCATCCGGCGACTCCGAGCGCGCGCCAACAGCGAACGGATTTTATTACAACGCTCCCCCTAGCGTACGTCGCCGCACTAAATCGAACGATTGCCTTCAACCAATGACACGCGCCATATGTGACATCATTCCTATTTTATAAGATCTCGCGTCTTTCATCAACTACAAGTACCGCTTTCTAGTTTATAACATCTTGCATCCTTTCATCATCAGCTACAAGTACCACCATCTAGTAAACACTACAAGAAAAATATCAGTGTATCGCCAAGACGAACCGACCGGACTCTAAGCCATTTCGTTCGTGTTAGGTACCAGCTCGCGTAGGGCGCCCTAGTGGACCATGCAACAACCTATTTACACGGACGGGTGGCTTCAGTCTTGCTGTGTACAGATCGCGCGAGGGCAGTTATATACCGAGTACATAATTAGTTGAATGAGATACTTTTATTCTATGACAGTTACATTCGCTGCTTTGACTACGCTAGCCGTATGCACGATGAAAAAATAAGTAAATAAATAACCGATACGTTATTCATCTCTCGTTCATTACAATTAAGAAAATGTTATGCCAAATGCAAGCTCCACGAAGCGTATGGCGTAGTACGCGATCGCCTGGATTGAATGGCGATGTTGCCCGTCGTGTGAATGCAGCTTTACGTGCCATAAGGTTTGGTGGGGGGAGGAGGGAAAAAAGGGTCCAACATAGATGACTGAGAAAAAATAGGAAAAGGTGTGTGTGTGTAGGTTTTCACCTCCGACTCCTTTTAGCGGAATGTAAGAAGCCCTATAATGTGTGTGTGTATATATATATATAATTATATATATATATATATATATATATATATATATGTGTGTGTGTGTGTGTGTGTGTGTGTGTGTATGTGCGTGTGCGTGTGCGTGTGTGTGTGTGTGTGATCGAGGATACAAGTTACGTGTATTGTTTGAGATTAAGTACCGATTTAGGGGTACGCTCAGAAGTAACCCTGAAATTGGAGTAATATCGATAACGATTCGAACTTCGGACCTTGATACTTTAGGGAGCCCGACGCTTTCAATGAGCTTTCCCGTAGTGAAGTACGTATAGTCTCTACATCGTTAACCACTTTTCCTTAACACGCAGCTGCCATCCTGACAGCTGCGGCTTAAATATTTGTCAGCTCGGCCTCATCAAGTGTTAGGCCCCCGGGACGGCTTTATGCTCTCCCATAGTAGAGTACCTAGTACTCTGAATCGCTAACTACTTTTTCTAAACACACCATAATCGATCAGTTGGTGGGTGCTTTGAGCGATTATGACTTGTGACGGCTTTCTGCTCTCCCATAGCAGAGTAATCTCAACCGTTGAACATTTCTTTCTCAACACAAGCGTGAGGCTTTTTAGTTATTTGTGCGGCTCCAAATACGCTCAGTTGGACCGATCCTCCTAGGCTGTTCTCCCATAGTAGAGCACATCGTACTCTAAGTCGTCGAACATTTCTTCTAAACACACAAACCTGTCCCTTAGTATAGAGTACGAAGTGCTCTAAGTCGTTAAACACTTTTTATATACCAGATGCTGTTTTACTGTTTAATTGGTGACATCGTAAACAGATAAGCAAAATCAGATTATCACTGCACATAGTGTTTGCTTCTATATAATACAGGTATTTATGATAATTTCTACGGCTTTCCATCGAAAAACCACCATGTTATTATGAGAGACGCCGTAGTGGAGAACTCCGGAAATTTCGACCACCGGGGGTTACTTAACGTGCACCCAAATCTAAGCGCACGGGCCTGGAGCGTTTTCGCCTCCATCGAAAGCATAGCCGCCGCGGTCTGGATTCGATCCTGCGACCTCCTAGTCAACAGTTGAGCAACATATCCAGTGGACCACCATGGAATGGTACAATACAGATTTCTATCAAAATATATGGCTGCAATGCTCCTGTCGTTCTCGCACGCAAACTTCAAGTCGGAACAGAATTACCTTGCAGCGGCAAAATTGACAGTGAAACGAGTAATGAGCAAAAAAAAAAAGACTCCTTAGTTTGTTTTTAATTATTGACTTTTTATAGCAGCTGCACGCACTCGGGCAGGTGTGTGTGTTCCGTGACAAGTTGTGGCCCACGTTTTAGAAACACCAAAACCTATACACGTAATTTGAGATATTCATAATAAAAATTAATAATGTTCACTCATCCATTCATCCATGCATGACAAAACCAATTTTCAGGCCACTCGGCATAACAACCCAACCTGTCGAAAATTTGTGGCGTGGGACCACCAGCCTTAAAAAAAATTAGGTGACCTAGCTCATCTTCCAAGTAGCATTTCAGTTAATGTACCTTCGCAAAGAACACAGTCCAACTATCGACTTCAATTCGGAATAATACGGTATGTATAGCCGACAGGCGGCTGGTGTGCACCTTTTTTTTTTAGATACGAAGTACGCAGTAGTCTCAAAGGCGCCCCATTAGATCAACATTGAAGTGCACGGTGCCGGCGAATGATTTTTTTATGGGTTCCATGGATGCACTTCTCATTGTTCATTGTTTCTTAGCTGAGTGCATATGAGAAGTGGCCGTTCCGGAAGCCATTATTCCAGCCACTGCTGCCTTGCTGCTTTCTTTCCAAGTCGCTTCCTTACTCAAACAATTACGAGCCACCTCGACTTGGCAGCCTATTTCGCTACCTGGGAACAAGCGTAAGTAGCACAGAAAGCTTTAGCTGGCCTTAGGGAGGGGTACAAAAATACCGCTTTATAGAACTGGTGTTGATGCATGTACACCCTTGCAATATTAATGCGATAGCAGTTATATGGAGTCCTCAGGCGGATTCTTGCCGTCGCCGTCGCCGTCATGTTTCGTTTGAAGTCGAAATCGACAACATTACCCTTCGTCCGCGCGATAAGCACGCGACCACTGGGCGCGATCGTGGTTGAGGAGGAGGAGATGAAACGAACCGGCCATATCCGTCGCACCAAGGGCGCACGAGATAACATCGTTTCGCGTGCTAGGCCTGTCGTCGATGGCTCCTCAAGCAAATAGGAAACGCCTCGCCCGGTTTTCTCCGGACAAAGTAACGTGAAGGGACTCCACAGAGGTGGGAATGAGGCGGGGTGGGGGAGGGGGGAGTGGAGTGCCACGTCGTTAGTGAAGCAACTGTGAACTTTGATTATGAGGACGCCGTTGCAAGCACTGACACGCGCAGTACTATCTAGACTGATACCTGGAGACGGCAATATACCCTTGTACGTGCTGTCCTCTCCCCGCTTACTTCGTGTTGAGACGAGAGGGCAGCACGAAAACCTGTTCGCTTCCTGGAGCAGCAGTATTCTCTTCTTGAACAATCAGTGCACAACGGACAAGAGCTAGACAAAAAAGGGAACAAGAGCAGCGCATGTTTCAGTTTGCTTTCTTGTTCCTTACCCGTTCCGCGCTAATTGTTGACGACGGATTACGAACTACCCCAACCTCGAACGTTTCTTCGCGTTCTCTTGAACTAGCGTTTTGAAGAGTTTAGCGATATCGAATCCAAAGCTATTAGCCTTAATTCGTCTAACATTCCCATTTGTTGCTTTCAGATTCATTGCTTTACCCTTGACGTGACACTCGATCTATATGTGGGGTCCAACGTCCCCAAGCCATCATATCATCATGAGAGATGCCGTAGTGGAGGTCTCCGGAAATATCGACGACCTTAGATTCTTTACCGTGGACCCGAACCTGAGCACACGGGCCTACAGCATGTTTGCCTCCACCGAAAGTGCAGCCGACGCAGCCGCGATTCTATCCCGCGACCTGCAGGTCAGCAGCCGAGTACCTTAGACCACCAAAGCGGGGCCTTGAGGTGAAACTGTACATTTTTTGTTATAAATCGCAGTGAGTGCCAACCTCGGGCTTGTCCAGAATAGTCTAGGTGGCTCTGGCTAGTCCACCCAGAGTCACCTAGACTATCTGCTAATCTATAGGTGGCTCTGGTCCACCACGTTGAATCAGCAGTTAACACGAACGCTGTCTGTGAACTGGACAGGTAGGACCAAACGGGTGTCAGAACCAGGGGATGGCTTTCAGCTCTCCTATAGTAGAGTACGGCCCCGCCGTGGTGGTCTAGTGGCTAAGGTACTCGGCTGCTGACCCGCAGGTCGCGGGCTCGAATCCCGGCCTCGGCAGCTACATTTCCGATGGAGGAGGAAATGCTGTAGACCCGTGTGCTCAGATTTGGGTGCACGTTAAAGAACCCCAGGTGGTCGAAATTTCCGGAGCCCTCCACTACGGCGTCTCTCATAATCATATGGTGGTTTTGGGACGTTAAACCCCACATATCAATCAACTATAGTAGAGTACCAAGTACTCTAAATCGTTAACCACTTTCTCTTTACACACAGTTACGGTGCTCAGCTGCTGACATGAATGTCGTGGGTTCGATCGCGGCGGTCCCATTTAAAGCCCATGAAAAATGATTGAGGCCTCTGTATATACCGGCCGATGTCAGTGCACGCGGAAGAACACGAGACGGTCGTAATACTCCAGAGCCCTTCTCTTCAACGTCCCTCGCAATCGTATCGTGCTTTTGGGACGTAAAACCGCAGACCTCAGATTACGGTAGTTTCTGATATTTGCGAGAAACAACGAGATAGGCACGATGCGACGATCAGCGTCACACCGGCTTTCTGAACGCGTGAGCTCACAGATGAGTGCATATGTATACCTGTAAGCCATTGTTCTTGAACTCATCTCAAGACGCAGGCCGCAGGATTTACTCCCTCACGGGTCGGTCAGAAAGAATGTAAGAAAAAAAGAAAAAATGTATCATCAAGGCGCATATTTTGATGACTTCTTGCGGAATGGCGATAGTTCTTGCAGTTTTGTGTTTTTTTAGGCAAGATGGCTTGTATCATGTGTACATTTTTGTAGTCTATATATGTGTTACACATTCAATAAAATTTCATTTGCGAGTGTGCGCTTGTGTTATTGATCTCTCCTTCAGTCCGTGTCACGTACCGCACCCAACTTCTGTCTTCCACAATGAACCGCTACCAACTATAGCCCAAAAGGCTGTTTTGCTACATTGCAAGAGCTTGGAGGGGGGGGGGGGGGTACTACTGCAATCTGGGTTCTGCTTAAAGGACCGAAGCCAGCCAGAGTCTCGGGATGATGTCGAGGAGAGGAGCCCGGAGCTGTTAATAGTAAATTTTAATTACAATATTTACAGGTAGCGTGTTACATGATGGGGTTAGCATCATGTAAGCTTCCGATGGAAGCATGATAGTAGCTTCTGGGAGCTTGTGAGAGGCTGTCAGGAGCGCCTCAGCGCTCGCATTTGATGTCCTGGCCTTCCCAAGATTCCCTGCATGAAAAACAATGGAGACCAGAACAGTCCAATGAAAATGGCCATATTCACCTCGGCCCCCGAAAGGGAAAGGTGAAACACCGCCTCCTTTCTGACCAAGGAAAGAGGAAAGAAGCACGCCCAGTTCATCCTATGGCGAGGGAAGTCTTACGTGGAAGTCAATTTCGTAGTCTGTTGCAGTTATGGGTATGTTGGCGCCAGGCAGACCACAAATTGTGGAAACAGCGGCATCAAGGTGCCACGGAAAACGTGGGAAAGGCATCCGCAGACAGTTCTCAGACGCTGGGCCCTTTACCCGGGGCACCTGGACGACAAAGCAAGCCGCCTCGACGGCCAACAACTCTTCCTAATCCGTCAGCCGGTCAGGCGTGTCCAAAGGGTTTACGAGGGGCGCTGACGGCCTGGGATAACTAGAAGAATGATTTCTCTGTTGTCGCCGCTATTCGTGCATCTCTGGGAGCGCTGACTCGGAAGAAATTAGGGTAGGCCCAGCCGCAATGTCTCATGCGTCAAAGCGGCGTCAAGCCAGGCAGGCCTATCATAACAGTACGTACACATTGTCAGCTGAAACTACCATCGAAGAGCAAAAGCTTGCTCATATCTCACGCACGAGTCATTTCCGAAGAAACTCTGGGGCCAGGATTTCACAACACGTCAATACCGTTTTCCAAAACGAGCAAAATCTGCACGCCGATTGTGAAATGATGTCTTTGTTTCACGGTTATACGCCTGAACACATGGTGACCACATGGCGTGCCTCACGAAAACAATGCTTTAGACCAGTCATGCGTGTGCAGCTGACGGATGTATTTATAGCGAAAATTCCCGCGTCTTTGAGACCTTTGGGCAGCAAACAGCGTAGCAGATGGTCGCACCAGTGTGCTCATCGCACTTGCGAATGATATACGGAAAACCTTGCAACTTCCCACCTATACTAATGATAATATGCGAGCTTCTACGCTCCATAACCACGAAGCTATTGTGCGAGAGGCCATGGTGCAGGCGGCTACGGAATTCGATTTTCCGGTGTTCCTTACCATGCACTGAAATCGCACAATACACGAGCCTATATACCGTTTCACCATCTATCGAAATGCGACCACCACGGCCGGAGTCGAACCTGCGAACTTCGCGTCAGCAGCCGAGCACCCTAACCGCTACAGCTCCGCGCCAGACTTTCGCGTATATTACGTACTACAATACCAACGGGTCATCGCTGATGCGTTGATTGATTGATCGATCGACTGCTTGATTGATTGATTGATTGATTGATTGATTGATTGACATGTAGGTTGCTGGGACGTCGGGACCACCAGGCTGAGCTGCTATTATTAAAAAAAAGATTGGAGGACCCTTAAGCCTCCCCTTTAAGAGTTGAACGCGATAGAGACACTTCGTTCCTTCTGCGCATACTTCAAACACTTAGTGCATGAAATCTCTTCAAACTTGCTACCCACACACTACGTGACCCTAAGGGTGCAGTAGCGCGTGTAACTTTTGTAGTGGTTGACTGGCATTAAACTATAAGGTCGTTACGGTAGTGCCATGCGCCTGAACCACGCATTAAAACGGCATTATTTTCTAGTTGTACGTTAAAGCGTGTATACAAGACGCGTGTAGGTATGAGAGTTACTTTCCCTGCATTTCCAAGCAGAGTTGGGTATTTTCACCGTATTCACTGTATTATTTCGTGCACGGAGAGTGTGAATATATCCTGCAGCGAAACATTTTTCTTTGGGCTGCACACTTCCACTCTCAGAGTGAAGACGTGGCTCAATTAAAAATCAATGTATGTGCCCTGGACAGTAAATTGTAGGCTTTGCAATCAACCTGAGGTGATAGAGCATTGTTCGAATCAATTTCGTGACGCATTTTATTTTTTCGGGACATTCTGAAACGAACAATCAGAAAAGAGCCTGACCGATAATACTCCGCACGATCATTCTACGTTGTTGGGACTTTATTCACCATGGAAAACTTCGCATGATCGATAGACACGCCGAGCCAGCACGGTCGATGAGGTCTGCATGCCTTCCGAGAAGAAGTTGCTCAAGTGCGCAGTGTTGTTGAGACTTTTGACACCGTTCTGGAGTGGCTTCCTGTTCCTGACGCTTGTGTGTGCTTGCATGACTTCTGATCAATTATGTTGTGCGTTGTTCACGATTACTGGTATCGATTCTACGCATTAAAGAAAAAAAGCAGAGCCTTGACTGCATGGCAGAACATCCGCTTGCCATGTAAACTAACCGTGGGTTCGATGTCCCATCAGCCACAGATTTTTTTAAATTATTTTATTTGCATCTTTCTTAATTTTTCGGTCACACAAAGACGATGATTTCTCGCTCACAACCAACGACGCCGACACCACCATCGGAATTTCCGAGAAACGAGTTCTGTAACGCTCTCGCGTTAAAATTGAAGGGGCGGATGGACATACACTTCTCCGATACCGGTTTTTATTACGAGAAGAGGAATGGAAAGAAGCGTAATTCTTTTTCGTTTATTTTTTTTTTATTTCGATTGGACAACTATACCATGACAAGGAAAGCACAGGTGATGTTATCTGCAGGTTTAAACGGGACTGGGACTATCATGGGACGAACTAAAAATACGTTCAACCCTTCTCGGAACTGTCATTCGAGTCGAGATAATCTTCAAGTTGTGTTTCTTCTGTTCATAAGATGCGGACTATCTAACGAAAAGTTATGAAGAAGGAAATGCTACTAAAGGAACATAGTACCAATACTTTGTTTGAATTTTGAAAATATAATTGTTTTTGCAAAAGATGAAAAAAATACAAGAATCGATAAATGCATTACGAAACGCAATCCTTGGCATCAAGCTATAGTTTGGCCCTCAGTTTCGATTCATACATAGAAATTTATATATATACATGTACGAAATAGCAATCTGAACAGTTTTTTATACAAGTTTTTCTTTATATATGCAGGCCGCTGACCATCAACCGTTTCCTCTTTCAACGAATCGTAGGCAACCGCCGAAGCCCTTTCAATTCCAAGGCATACGGCAGCGTCACTTAAAACCCTCCTCCACGAAAGATGGCCCAGATTCCCGGTGTTCCCTCGAATCTGACAATGCAGCAGCGGATGGTGGTCGCCCAAGCGCGAAGCGAATACGGCTTTCACCTTATATTCAACGTAAGTGGATCCCTCTGTCGCTGCAGCCTCGGTTACGACACGCTTCCCTCACACCGGTTCATGACAGCGATAAGCAAGACGATAGTTACAGCGCGAGAACAAAACGACGACACAGAGACAAGAAGGACACGAAAGACGCGTCCTTCTTGTCTCTGTGTCGTCGTTTTGTTCTCGCCCTATAACTATCGTCATGCCATACCAACTAGCCCAAGCTGCCACACTTCTAAGCGATAAGCAGTCACAGCTGTAATCGTTTTTGCGGCCGGTAGCAAAACGCCTTCATCGTAAAGCCACCACCATCGTAGCGGCCCTGCCGAGACAGCACATAGGGGCAAATGCTATGGTCGTTTGTACGCAGAACGTTAAGGAGCCCTAACATCATTGTGCGCACTGGCGCACGAGCGGGTTTGTCACGTGGTATTTTTTGTATTTCGCGGGTATTTGTAATTAGCAGATAAACACTAATACCTAACAGATATAAAGTTCGAAGCTGTCCATGCCTAATCGGTTGTTTTGCAAACCGATCTACAACTTTCTCATTGAAATATTTTATCGATCTTCGTTTCTTGAAAAGTTAGTTAATTAGACATATCTAATTAAACAATATTTGAGAACACAAAAATAGTCTGACTAACTCCAGCCAACGGTGAGCAACATGCACGTGGTCGCGTCTTAATTGCTTGGGCTGGCATATTTTTAAGCTCTGGCTAAAGTTACCTGGCATACCCTGTATGTATAAACGAACTTATTGTCGATTTCGCCTTTTTTCTTCTCTTGGAATCGCAGGAACCATTGAATGCGCGCGATAAGGATTTCAGAATCGAGCTTCAAAAGAAGTGCCAAAAGGGATCCAAAATCACGGTCGTGTGTGCAATCTTGAAAGAGTAAGTGTCACCGTCCTTTCTCCAGCAACTATTGAAGCAAGCGCCACTCACCGATCACTAAGGGTGAATGGTATTGCCCATACTATATCCTGAAATACGAACGTTTATTATTTATGTCTCGCTACTTCTCACTCTTTACGAGAACAAATATTCTAAGTTGAAAAAAAAACACATGCGTACCTTGCAGTAGTGGCGAAACGCTGAAACAATCATCAGACCTGCTAGGCTTTTCTTTAGCAAGTTACAGAAATACAACACGCCAATACGGTATGGTATTACAACGCCACTCCTCCTTCCTCTATGTCGTTGACCTTTTACCCAGTGAAGGCACCCAAGAAAACACAAGATCTGTTTCAAAAATTAATGTCGGGCGGTCCCGCCTCATTGTGGCTTGTCAGCCTACGCGTTGTTAAGGAAGGACCTGTCGTTCGGCGGACGCACTGTCACCGGAAATGAGGAGCGCTACCGTAATGCCTTACCGTAATAGCGTACCGCATTTACCTATTGCTAAAAGACCCTGAACAGAAAAGAACCTTACAGGAGGTTTTCAGAAGCCTCGTATGGGAACAGTTAGGGATAAGAGTTAATGGAGAATACCTTAGTAACTTGCGCTTCGCCGATGGCATTGCATTGCTGAGTAACTCAGGGGACGAATTGCAACTCAGGATTACGGAGTTAGACAAGGAGAGCAGAAAGGTGGGTCTTAATATAATCTGCAGAAAACGAAAGTAATGTACAACAACCTCGGCAAGGAGCAGCGCTTCGAGATAGGTAATAGTGCACTTGAAGTTGTAAGAGACTATGTCTACTTAGGGCAGGTAATAACCGCAGAGCCGAACCACGAGATTGAAGTAACTAGAAGAATAAGAATGGGGTGGAGCACATTCGGCAAGCACTCTCAAATTATGACAGGTAGATTGCCACTATCCCTTAAGAGGAAGGTATATAACAGCTGTATCTTGCCGGTACTTAGCTACGGAGCAGAAACCTGAAGACTTACAAAGAGGGTTCAGCTTAAATTGAGGACGACGCAGCGAGCAATGGAAAGAAAAATGGTAGGTGTAACCTTAAGAGACAAGAAGAGAGCAGAGTGGATTAGGGGACAAACGGGGGTTAAGGAGATCATAGCTGAAATCAACAAGAAGAAATGGACATGGTCAGGGCATGTAGCGCGTAGACAGGATAACCGCTGGTCATTAAGGGTAACTGACTGGATTTCCAGAGAAGGGAAGCGGGTTAGGGGGAGACAGAAGGTTAGGTGGGCAGATGAGATTAAGAAGTTTGCGGGTATAAATTGGCAGCAGCAAGCACAGGACCGGGTTAACTGGCGGAACATGGGAGAGGCCTTTGTCCTGCAGTGGACGTAGTCAGGCTGATGATGATGATGATGATGATGATGAAAAGACCCTGGTGCTCAACCTAGCCGAGTTTTGCTATTCATACCAAGCTCATGCAAGAGACGCTACGTTCTTGCCAGTAGGACCAAGTATTGTTAGATTTGGATAGAGGTGTCATGTGACTATCTGTCACGTGATGTTAATAATAACATCTGAAATTTTACGACCCAAAACCAGTACATGATTACGAGGGACGCCATAGTGGAGGGCTCCGGAAAATTTTGACCATCTTGTGTTCTTCAACGTGCACTCATAGATGAGCGAGCACTGGGTTCCCATTCACGGGGGAGGGGGGGGAGCGTTTGTCCCAATGTTTCCCGTCCCTATGATGTCAGCGTGTGGTGCTGACTCCTCCCCTTCCCCACGTTGCCGCTCTCCCTCCCTATTTCATGTCAATGTGTGGGGCCGACTTTACGCCTCTCATCCTCTTAGGTGACTAAGCCCCGTATTCAGAAACGCTCCTCGTCTCGAATTCCATCCTTCACTTGACTGAGTTGAACACTGCGCCGCTGCTCGACTGAAATTAACGCTGCGCTTCTCGAGAATCGCTGCAGAATATTGCCGATATGCAGTGACTTGTTCTGCCAAGAGACGGCGCTCCCATCGACTTTTTTCAAGTCGAGGAGAGCCCTTGAGTGAAGGATCGTTTGTGAATACGGGGGTAAGGCGCTCCCCCCCCCCCCCATGCAAACGCCCATGTGTGTACCAGCATCGCAGGTACATGTGCCTCTGGCATTTCGCCTTCATCGAAATGTGACCGCCACGGCCATCTTACGGACAGCAATTTTATGGACAGTCTAGACGAGTTTGCGCCGTCGCCGTCATGTCCCGAATAAAGTACGAATCGATAACAGTCCCCGGCACATCCTACGTTCTTCCCGCGGGGGCGACTAACGCGGCTGGAAGCAGATATCGAACGAGCCGGGCCCATCTCCATCACTCGGAGGGCACATACGATAATATCCGCCGCGTACTAGAATTTCCGTCGAATGTTCAAGCCGAGAGGCGAAGCCGAGCATGACAAGACGAGAGCGGGAGATGGGCTGCTGGAGCGCCATCCGTGAATTTTGATCTTACGGGCGCAGTCACCGTTGTCGGTGCCCGCATGCATGGCTTATACGCACCGATGCCACGAACTCAAAACAGTCGGCGCATCACGTAATCACCTATTGTAGACAGAAAAAAAAAACAAAGACCCCGCTGAAGCAGTGATAAACGCGCCTGGGAGATGGCGACGTGCTGCACAATTAACTGCGACATGTCTACGGCGTTAGCGCTGACATGAAGTTGCGTGAACCACGACGCATACTCATAATATGTGTGGGGGACTCGCCACTTACCCCGCAAAGTCGAGTCGAAAACGGCGGCCTGAAGTTCTTCCTTCCCTTTCTGTGCGACCAACTAAGTCTGTCGCCGCAGCTTGTTGCGCTAACAGGACTGCAAGAGCTTTCTGCCCTCGCTAGACTGGTTCTGGCCGAATATCACGCAGTTGCCGGTGGTCATGGCAACCAGTAGCGACGTCAAACGCCTGTTCGAAGAATTTCACCGTTCACGGCAAAACGCGCACGTAATGACAAGTGCGTATCAATAAAATACATGCTCTGTTACAACAGTGAGTCCACGCATCCCGAGCTAACTAACTAACGCTGCGCGCGGTCCCACGTGACGGTAGCTGGCCAATACCGACGCGGCGGCAGCCTCAGCAGAGAGCGCAGAGGATAGAGGGGAGGCGAGCACACTATTTTTTCATTTTTTTTTCACGTACGCCGCTATCTGACGAAGTTCCAGGGGAGTTAACCCGCAAGAGAAAGCAGCACCCTTACAATAAGCTTACTACAAGCCACCGCTTCGCCTTGTATCAGTTGCCAGAGGCAAGCGTTTCGCCTTATATGGAATCGCACTTTAGCAAGATTACAGATCGGACGCCAATATGCGTCGCAATCTTGCAGGCATTCATTCCGCTTGGTTATGCGCCACTATTTTCATCTAGATGTCACGGCCCATGGTCGTCATCCATAACGTGGCAGGAGCGCTGTTCTGATTACGGCCTGACTCTGTAAGAGCAAAGCGGTTGCTATGGGATGCCGATCGGCGATCCATGTTTTTAAGGGCGAAGCTCCTCGTGGCGTGGCTTGTGCGTCCCTCGTTGTAGTGCGTAACCACCGGTGGCACATACCCAAAACAGCGGTCCTTAGAATCTCCGCTGGATGGCGGCACTTGTATATGATGAATACATGATGAAAAAGTTGTGAGATGGTGGTACTTGAAGTGTCCATTAGAGAGGCAGACAGACGGACATACAGATAGACATACGGAATGATGGAAGCACCGACGGAGAAACAGACAGAGGGGCGGACGCACAGGCGACCGCACGAACAGACTCATGGACGGGCGGACAGACAGACGAACGAACGGACGCAGGGGCGAACGCACGGACGGATGGACGCACCGATGGTCACATGGATGGATGGACAGACAGACGGACGCAAACAAGAACTAATGGATGGACGGACCGACGAGCACTTCGCCCCACCAATCATCATTCACTCCGTGGATATGCTGGGATTTTTTTTCTTTACTTGACCTCGCAGTGAGCCTGTTTGAGGGCAGAGCTTTATGAATCGCGCGACATTCTCTGTAACTTTTCGTAATTCATGGGTTTTTCGTATCAACGTGAAAAACAAATAAGTGCCCAATTAGTACGTTGCTGAAACTAGCGCGCTTAGGTGTCATTCGAGCGTGCCTGCATACGCCTCATTGACGCTTTCGTAATTTAGTGAGCACTTTAGTAGCTACAAATATAATTATGACTAATTATTTAAACCCCATTTACTAAAACGTTAGTGGTGGCTGCTCCAGTGTACTATAGGAACACTGTAAACTAGATTTGGCTCGCGGAGCAACGCCTTTCCCCCCCTTTTCTTTAAAATCGTGCAGTGCAGCTGAACCGCAAGCCGAAACTGCTCGGAGAAAATAGATATTCGTATTGTTTCCTAAATATATATATTGAAACTCTCGAAGTTTATATAAATATAGATAGATAGATAGATAGATAGATAGATAGATAGATAGATAGATAGATAGATAGACAGACAGACAGACAGACAGACAGACAGATAGATAGATAGATAGATAGATAGATAGATAGATAGATAGACAGATAGATAGATAGATAGATAGATAGATAGATAGATAGATAGATAGATAGATAGATAGATAGATAGATAGATAGACAGACAGACAGACAGACAGACAGATAGATAGATAGATAGATAGATAGATAGATAGATAGATAGATAGATAGATAGACAGACAGACAGACAGACAGACAGACAGACAGGCAGGCAGACAGACAGACAGACAGACAGACAGACAGACAGACAGACAGACAGATAGATAGATAGATAGATAGATAGATAGATAGATAGATAGATAGATAGATAGATAGATAGATAGATAGATAGATAGACAGACAGACAGACAGACAGACAGACAGACAGACAGACAGACAGACAGATAGATAGATAGATAGATAGATAGATAGATAGATAGATAGATAGATAGATAGATAGATAGACAGGCAGATAGATAGATAGATAGATAGATAGATAGATAGATAGATAGATAGATAGATAGATAGATAGATAGATAGATAGATAGATAGATAGATAGATAGATAGATAGATAGATAGATATCCAGAACTAACCACTATAAATAAATTGCGTTGTTGCGCTCTGACACAGACTCGACCCGTACACTGCTTTTTTACCGCTGTTTGGCGCAAATGATGTTAAGCGATTTGCGATGAATACTCAGTCAAAAGGCTGAAGCCGTGGCTGGGCGCCTTCGCTTTCTTACAGCAGCTTCATGGAGATGTGCTACGAGGCGTTGGATGATAGCAACAAGTACTTCTACTGGCGTCGGGATCCAGTAGACTTCAAGCTACACGTTGGTAGCAAGCACCTTCAGTACGACCACCACCACCGTGTCGACTTGAAATTGTCATCCAACAAGATCGACGCCGGTACTATGCACGTCATGCAACTGGAGTGGAAGTCCGACGACCATATCCAGGTACACCCGTGTATGTGCTCTTCCTTGGAAACAATATCAGGTACAGTTTTGAAAGGGGCCATGACACATGTACAATCTCCAGTCATAATCCTTTTTACCCGGGTTGTGCGATCTCAAACGAGCTGGAAAAATGTTAGCCCACTTGGTCGAGAGCTTAATTTATAACTGAATATTTTTATAAACATGAGCTGGCCTGATAGTTAGACAACACTGGCATATTCACGAGTTGCAAAGTTAGGGTGGCCACCCTAGCGAAGTAACATGTTGATTGCTGTAGAGTAGAGGGGGGGGGGGACTATTGAGCTCCCCCTCCCCGAGAAAGCATCTGCCATCAACCCCAACACCTCCCTCTATAGCGCCTGTCGTCTACGTTTATTATGATAGAGTAGGACCAATGAGTGGGGCAATTGTGAACAAATGATAACATTATTTATGCTGTGACAGGGTTCTTATAATGGGATTTCTAATAATACTAAAACAGAAAAGCGTCAAAAGAGTCCCCTGCTCCTTTACCGGTGTAACTTCAAGCGACCGCCCTCCCTAAAATGAGTGACTATCCGGCCATGCTTGCGGTGCGAGCGTCTGCACTCCGGCGTACGATTTTGTTCGGCAATCAGTTGCGCATGGCAGTCGAGCTATTTAAACCATCAGAGGACAGGAAAAGATTCTGTTACTAGCGTCGCGAGTGTTGGCAACAAGCATCTTCAGTACGACGGCCACCGGTTTACGAGTCGAATCTGTTATCGAACGAGTTCGGCGCCGGTACAATGCACGTCACACGTGATACAGCTGGAGTGGTGGTCCGACGACAGTATCCAGGTGCGTGTGTGCACATCGTCCTGCACAAAAGCGATATGAAACTGCTGCGTAGTGGATTGGCCAATCCGAAACGATCCTCCTTTAGCGGGAGCATATATCCGACCGTAGCAGTAGTATATCTCCGCTGATGCCCAGCCTGTAGAACACACGTAGAGATTCTACAATCCTGCTTTAAAGAGGTCACAAAAATTTCTTCTTCTAAGAAGATACCCGACGACCACCGCAAGCCATGAAAATTCGAGTTAGAAACCTACCATTAAGATTGTAATGTCCGTTTTTTTATGCCCCTCCTCACTTGCTTCGTTCCTGCGTCCCATTATAGTATTCTGGATTTGTATGTATTTTGTAATAAGCTCGTATGAAGACTATCGTACAAAAGTGATACGACTCGGTAGCAGGGGAGAACGAACTTATAATTAAGCTCGCTTGCTACAGATGTTTAGTTCAAATGTTCGTGCAGAACTGTTTGTTCACATACACTGAATGCGCTGAAGCGATCAAAGAGAAATCAGCCAAAGTTGCAGAAAAAAAGAATCCACATTACAGCGGTATTTCAATTTTGTATTCTTAATCAAGTCGACCTTGAATATCCATATTGCTGGCAGCTAAGAAGGTATATTCATGAATAACAAAAATTATAAGCATCCCTAAAGCTCCGTCTTATAGCACGTTTTTTTTTTGTCTCCATTCTTCAACCTGGCGTGGACACGGTTTGGACGATATATCCTTTCATAAAACGGATTACATCTCTTATGTGCTGGTTAGGACATACAATTCAGATCTGATATTTCGCGTGTATGGACCAATCGAGAATACATACATACATACATACATACATACATATATATATATATATATATATATATGTGTGTACTTTATAGCCGTCATCACTGTTCCTTCTTCACGAAGTGCGCCAGAAAGACTACAAAGATACGCGTCTGGAGATAATATCGCGGTCTTTTTTTTTTTGTACTTTCAAAAGATTGTGAAGTGCCCGTTAAGTGATCTATTCGGGAAGGGTTCTATATGGTTTTGGAAAGGTTCCGCTCTGTTTTTACGCGCTAGCAACAGTGCAACGAGAAACTGAATCGTCATTCACGTGAGCGCCTCGTATGCTTTTTTTTTTTTTACAATGTCGCAGTTTTACCTCAACGGCACCGCTTTGGTCACCGATAAGGTTTCGGGCAGCATGCTGAAGGACTGCGCTCGCCTCGTGCCCGGCACAGACACCTTGCAGGACACCTCCAAACAGATGCGCAGCTTCATAGCCTACGAAGTTCATCACACGTCTACGAACAAGATGACCCTTACAGATCTGGTTCGTATTCGGCTGGATATGCGATTACTTTTGTATTATTATTATTATTATTATTATTATTATTATTATTATTATTATTATTATTATTATTATTATTATTATTATTATTATTAGTGAAATGGCAATGACAGGTTTAACTTCAACAAAGGACGAGAGCAATGTGGGCCAGGGAACAAACGTGTGTTAAGGACATCAAAGTTGGAATCAAGAAAAAGAAAATGGATGTGCGCACGCACGCACATACAGACACATGCACGCATACACACACAAACACACGCATGCACACATTGATTGATTGATATGTGGGGTTTAACGTCCCAAAACCACCATATGATTATGAGAGACGCCGTAGTGGAGGGCTCCGGAAATTTAGACCGCCCGGGGTTCTTTAACGTGCACCCAAATCTGAGCACACGGGCCTACAACATTTCCGCCTCCATCGGACACGCATGCACACAAACACACACCTTATCATCTGGGGATTTTCTGTGCAAATTCTTGGATATAAAGATTCGATTTATGTATATATTGCGTACTTGCGTAATTTACATGCGCTTTTTAAATTATCACTTATCTTGTCATTGTTATACTACTGCTGTGAACCTCAATATGCTATAACGAGGAGTGGTCATCGTTGACCGAAGTGATGTTGGGGTGAGGAACTTTGTCAGACATTTAAGCCTTCAGTCCTCGCCTGACTCTTAACTTGCAATGAAAAAAAAAACAACAACGTTGAATTCAATTCTATTGAATTAATTTCCCATACATCACGCAGTTGCCCCCTGCACGAATGTATTGCATATACTGCTAACTCTTCTTAGTGGAATCAGTTGTCGGGTTTGCGGTCGTGTAATGAACCTGCCTCATTTCTTTTCTTTTTTTTTTTCATCTTAGAACAACAATTACGTTCTGCCCGCTCAGTACGTCGTGGGCGCCGGTGGCATCTTACGGTTCACCGGAACGTGCCTCATGCGGGAAGCTCCAACGGGACAGTAAGTAGAATTACGTGTTCCATGGGCTAGTTGGTGCTTGCGGCAAAATGATGATGTAACGCAAAAACGACACAGCGGACAGAACCACACACCACAAGCGCTACTAACAACATTAATAGAAAGCTAGTGATTCGCAGAATATATGTTCCAACCAGCACAGGCGCGAGAGCTCTGCATCCGGCAGGCTACAGGGGGCGCTAGGCAAAGATTACACATCAGCAGTACGACTCAAGAAACGCATGTTCCGAGGCGAACAAGACAATAGAGGTCTGACTAACGCAATCGCTGATTGACGTGTGGGGTTTCACGTCCCAAAACCACCACATGATTGTGAGATGCCTTAGTGGCGTGCTCCGAAAATTTCGACCATCTGGAGTTCTTGCACCCAAATCTGTGCGCCTACAGCATTTTCGATGGAGTCAAAAATGCGACCTGCGGGTCGGCAGCCGAGTACCTTGACAAACAGCGGTGGGGCTAACGCAATCGCTACCACGTTTTTTTTTTTTTACAGAAAGCGCTTCTAAATGTCCCCCCCCCCCTGCGTGGTTGGAACATATATTCGGTGTCATCAACTCGACCGAGAACTGCTTCGCTGGTAAAATAGGAGGTGGTTTGGGGTCCCTAAAAGCGAACGAGCCTTCGAATAAGTTGTTGTTCTTGAATAACCAATTACTTGCTTGTTTGTGTTGTTCCTTTTTCGGAGTACGGTATACGCTCCAAGTTCGCGCCCGGCCGCCATCTTTGTTTCTCGCGATGTGTCGTCGCTCTCGCAGGATCCACGTGTCGTACGACGGCAAGCTGGCTGCCGAGCTGAAACAGTTGCAGGAAAACCAGCAGATGACCGTCGTGGTGCGCATACACGCGAACCGGATGGTCATATCGCTGCTCGGAGCCCCGAATCCGGCCAAGCCCGTGTCGGTTACCCTGACCAGGAACACCACCGACAAGACCATCAAGCCCATCTCGGTCAGCCGGAACCTGCAAACGCACACCGTCGAAATTGTGAGTGCGCGCACGCTTCGTCTGTCTTTCGATAGTTGTGCTCTTAAAGGTGCACTAAAGTCAAATAAAAATTTTCGTCAGAGTGAAAGCTGAAGGTATGACATCTAAAACGACAATATTACCAACAACAGTGCCCTACTTGCCCAGAAATTGAGGTAAATGCGCAAGAAAACATACGCCGCAGTAGGACATTCTCAAAATGATCCCGATGACATCAGACGAACCACCTACAATTAATCACTAGTAAACGATCTAGCTGCACTTAATAAAGAACATAACGCGCATCAAGAGACGCTATGAAATGCTGCCTGTTCGTTTCTGTTTGATTCCTGGAAAAAAGAACCGCCGGACGTTACTGTGGGCGGGATTAGCGTGAGTGGTTCGAAAATTCAATTTTCACGGAGTTGCACTGGACATGTGGTGCCATCTAGCAGGGCGCAGTTGAATAAAAAAAACGTCTGCGATCTCGGAGTCAATGGTGGGAAATCCATCAATGGCCGTTGTTGCTGCTGTGGATCCCGCTGCTTTCAGTTTGCTGCTACTAGCGTAGTAAAGCTGGGCAACGTTGTGCACGGCAACATAATGGCGTGAGTCGGTCCGGTCGGTCCGCTTCTTGAGGCGGGTTTAAGTGGCCCGCATCGGGTTATGGTGATTTCTCGGCACAAAAGTAACACTACGAGGTTGCTGGACCGCTATTTCAACAATCAACGTCGACGTATTAGTTGCCTTTAGTGTCCCTTCAAAGTAACTTTAGTATCTAGATCTTTTTAACACGAAAGTGTTTTATGCCGTGGTCCACTAAGACTTCTCTGACGTATTTCCGTCACAGAAATGCGCGAGGAAAGCTTTGTGTACCTTCACTGACGTATTTCCGTCACGGAAGTACTTCAGCAAAGTCAAGATGACAAAGAAAACCAGAAGTTTCATAAATATGGATTGCTTGGAAGTCGAAATCGTGACCGTTCGTAATGGTAGTAGTAGTAGTAAAATAATAGTAGCGCCATGCAGTTAAATGACCAGGGGAGTGAATAAAGAAATTGACAAAAAGAAATGATGATCACGATGATGCTGAAAATGATAACGCTGATGATGCTTTTCTTGGAACAAAACCAAGGAACGAAAGTAATTTGTACTCTTATTACTAAAGTTGATTAGAAACTTACATTATTGGAACGAACCAGGGCAAGGCATCCGGCTGCGTGAGCAACAGGGAGCGGCACACTTGGCAGGATTCCAGGGCGGCAGATCACGTAGTGCGAAGTGTTCACTGGAACGCCATTCCTGAGCCCCCTCTCCCCTTCCGGGTCACGTGATCTCGCTTTCACCGATACAGTGTGGGCGCGCGTATTTCAAATGTAGTAGTGGACACTGCGTGATCTCGCAAGCCCATCAGATATACTAAAGGCACGTGCTTAGTTTCGCTGCGCGGTCGTTTTCATAGTGTGGAAATTACTGAATATGATTTTGGCTTCACTTTGTAAGATGGCGGTGCTCATGTCTTTCGCAGTACACCGGACTTGCCATGGATGCGTGAGACGACTCCTGCGTGCGACTGGGACGGACACCACAACCGTGCGGCGCGCTCTTTGGTTTAGACGCGGTTGGGTGTATGCGACTCGAGCCCGTACATATGCGTGCATTGTACATAAGTTCTCAAGCGTGGCAGAGCTAGATGAACGGTGTTTAATAAACGATTACTCCACGAAGCGGTGTCCTCTCCTTTCAATTCGACACAAGTCGTGACAGCATCGCCGCAGGGCGAAGCACCGAATGCGATACAAATCGAAATGTTATGCGAGGTGAGGACTTCAGCTAAGCTCTTTTGAATACGACCTGACTACAAGACGATGAAAGAAAAACAAAATAGGAGGAAGCATCACACGGTAATCGTGAACCTTAGTTATGCAAAACTTACAAGAGGGAAATAGGACGTGGTGGTGTGACAGACAGGCGCTATACTATTTAGGCGAAAGGAATGTAGAGCGAGTTTGTGCTTCATTTGGAGAAAAAAAGCTCACATAAAGAAAAAAAAGACGGGACAGATGCGCACTATTGGTGAAATCGCTCTCGTTGCGTCTACTGCGGAGGTCTAGCTCTACCCAGAAGGCTGCACATACTGGTCAGGATGGGGGGAGATTGACTTCTCGAGGCTAGTGGAGTGACGCTCTCTCCAGGTGCTTTCCTTCATTCATGCCGGAGTCGACAACGACGTGCTGTTCTTACAATGACGTCATCCCTTACGTTTCCGCTCACGTCACGTGACTCTTCGTCAAGTGTTGCAGCTGGGATGCAGTGGCTAAACACGTCGTGGGTTGGTCGATGGATGGCACTCGGAGGCTGCGTGGTATACCGATTACGTTTCGAATGTGAAGCATTTCTTTGCGTACTGCAAGTACTTTTGGCGTATCTATCTATCTATCTATCTATCTATCTATCTATCTATCTATCTATCTATCTATCTATCTATCTATCTATCTATCTATCTATCTATCTATCTATCTGTCTGTCTGTCTGTCTGTCTGTCTGTCTGTCTGTCTGTCTGTCTGTCTGTCTGTCTGTCTGTCTGTCTGTCTGTCTGTCTGTCTGTGTCTATCTGTCTGTCTGTGTCTGTCTGTCTGTCTGTGTCTGTCTGTCTGTCTGTCTGTCTGTCTGTCTGTCTGTCTGTCTGTCTATCTATCTATCTATCTATCTATCTATCTATCTATCTATCTATCTATCTATCTATCTATCTATCTATCTATCTATCTATCTATCCGCCTACGTCAGGGTGCTCTCCTGATCACGCCCTTAACCCGGGAGACCAAAAATCGTATGAAAGGGTAAGATGTTTTGACGAACACGACTCGTTGGCATGGCATGAATAATGTCCTAATCTCGTCACGTACGTCGTCAAAGATAGTGGCACATGCCTACGGGCGTGTATGTGCCATTGGTATGCGGGTATGCTCCACGGGTGATTGACACTGATTATATACCAAGGTACGGCGAGAACACAAATGGCGTAATTTTAACACATGAGCGATAAGAAAAAGATAAGCTGGCATCGGCTGCGTTGACACAACGATTAAAAAAAAAAACATGTGAAGGTGCCAGCAAGGAATCGAACACCAGCATTCTGCGTGGCAACCAAATATTCTACCACGAGAGCTGCACCAGGTCTCGCAACAGCTTTTCAAATCGTATGTAATGCTCGAGAAGCGTCGGTTGGGGATGCAGATTGATTGATTGATTAATTGATATGTGGGGTTTACCGTTCCAAAACTAGCATATGATTGTGAGAGACGCCGTAGAGGAGGGCTCCGGAAATACCGACCACCTGGGGTTCTAACGCGCACCCAAATCTGAACACATGGACCTGCAGCATTTTCACCGCCGTCGAAAATGTAGCAGCCGCCACCGGGATTCGATCCCGCGACCTATGGGTCAGCAGCCGAGTACCTTAGCCACTAGACCACTGTGGCGGGGCGAGTGGAGACGCAATGATGGCTATCCATTTTTATGAACATTGCATATGTACTCCTACAATACAGCCGTCACGTCGGGTTAAGATAAACTGTAGTTAAGCACAATGTACTGAATGGACACTCGAACGCGCGGACGGACGCAAAGACGAACAGCGCGGGTGATCACGCATTGTTCTGTCGTATAGTTGATTACACGTAAGGTCCAGTTGCTTACAAATATTTGTCGTTTCTTGTTGTGCAGGTGTTCAGTTTCGGTTTGGGTTTTGTGGGACGTAATGGACGACAATTAGGTCGGCCCTAAGAAGCTCCATCCTTAAAAGCTGGTATCGGCAGCGTTGACCCAACGAACGCATTGAACAGACATCATGGTTCCAGCAAGAATCGAACCCCAGCATTCTGTGTGGCAATCAAGTATTCCACCACACAGCCACGCTAGGTCTCGGAAGTGCTTTTGAAGTGGATTGTAATGTTCGTGAAACGTCACTTGTGAGCAAAATCTTCGCTATTCAATCCTCGCTGGCACAAGCGATGCATATCAGCGTACCGCTTCTGGTGTCGCTAATACCCATGTTGCTGTTAACATCGTTACGCAACAGTAAACATGCGACTGTTGAACATATGTCTGTGCGTGCAACATTCGTACATATCTTTAGCGTCATTTCGTAACGCTTCGCTGCAATAAAAGTATTACAATACAGTCATTTTTTTCCTCCGCATGCTTCGCACAACATTGATTCTCAATGTACGAGGAATCTGCCGATTTTGTTTAATCGCGATTATGCATTGCAACGATGAAATCGCGCCGAGACAATGGGACGTTTCGTCGCGCATCGCTTTGTCGTAGTTGTTACTCGTAGTAGTTCTTGTACGTCGAGTAGGCGCAGTGGAAGGCGTGCATGCCGCCCGTCATCAGGCCCACCATCTGGAATATGGAAGAACAAATCAATGCACAACATTGAAACATAGACGATTCCACGATTTTGTCGCAGACCTAAGGTGCTTCAATATCACTATCGAATATCCAGTTCATGAATTGAGATGTCATGACGCACGGAATCAAAAGAAATGAACAGACAGACAGACAGACAGACAGACAGACAGACAGACAGACAGACAGACAGACAGATAGATAGATAGATAGATAGATAGATAGATAGATAGATAGATAGATAGATAGATAGATAGATAGAATAGACAGACAGAAGACAGACAGACAGACAGACAGACAGACAGACAGACAGACAGACAGACAGACAGAGACAGACAGATAGATAGATAGATAGATAGATAGATAGATAGATAGATAGATAGATAGATATGCAGATAGATAGATATGCAGATAGATAGATAGATAGATAGATAGATAGATAGATAGATAGATAGATAGATAGATAGATAGATAGATAGATAGATAGATAGATAGATAGATAGATAGATAGATAGATAGATAGATATGCAGATAGATAGATAGATAGATAGATAGATAGATAGATAGATAGATAGATAGATAGATAGATAGATACGGACGGACGGACGGACGGGCGGACAGACAGACAGACAGACAGACAGGCATGTGTGGCACAACGTATGGTGCCGTGTCGGGAAAACCGATTGAACAGCGGCGAACGTATACACATACCGGAGTCAAGCCTGTGTCATGCGATTCTCGGACGATCATGAGGCAGTTGAATATGTAGAGGACGGCACCTGTGCCTTCGTATATCACGTACTGCAAGCCGCAATGAAAGACGGGCTTTACACGAAAGTCACAGTTTCACCTCATTTGCAAATGTATTAGTGTGGTAGCAACAAATCGGAGTGATCTACGATGCCAGGCCAGCACCTAACTACACTAGGCAAGATCTGGCGTAGCTCTACGAAATACTGGCACAAGGGAATACCGCCGCTGCAGGGTTTTCGCGCTGTCTGTGAGCGGCGAGAGCACAGCGCGAACAAAGGTATGAGCTGTCTGCTGATACCAATCGAGATAACACGCTCGACTGTACCGTTTTGATGAAATATCTCAAAACTTGCTGACGAATCGAGGCATGTCTTGATGTATGTTATGTTGGGCTAAATGTGGGCAATAAAGGAATGAACGGAGTAGACTGAGGAGCGCAACGTTCTGCCCATGTTGTCCGTCCTTAGTTCAAATGAAGCTAAAATTAGCCCTTTTGATGAATCTGTTTGATGCCCTAACCAGGCCTTCTGAGGCGCGCGGGGTCTTACATGTTGAAGGCCTTGAAAAGCACCTACATTCATTATTTGTCCTCGGTAAGACACCCGTCCCATCCAAAATATTTTTGGTGGGAGCAAACACCAGGGGCACCCTCCCCTAACTGGTTACAGGCCTGGCCCTCGCAATGCACATCCTCTCCCCTTCTTCCCCCCCTCCACACTCATCCATTCATGCTTCTCCACCCGTAGGAGCCAGTCGTACCGTTTTACCTCTGCTTGAACCCCGGCCACCTGCCTCATTCACTAGTTTTGTCTCGCACTTAGACATGCGACGCGCGGGCTGACATCATCGATTCGAACTTTAAAGGGAACATGACGGCGACGGCAAAAGCACGCTTCTAGTATCCATATAACTGCTATAAATATATGTCTTTCAGAAATAGGCAAATTTTCTTGTTTGCAAAGCAGCACGCCTGGTTTACGCCTTGTAGCTACGTGTACAATAGTAAAGGAAAGCACTCTTTACTCACGTAGAACAGCCCAGGCAGGTAGTAGGCCGAGGTGGCGCTCAGTATGCTCGACAGTAGCATGAATAAGCCGTTGTAGAAGAAGGTGTACGAAGAGGCCTTCAAGAGGCTCTCTGACCGCGTGTGGGTCTGATCCATCATCAGGAAGACCACGAAGCCCCCGCACTGCGAAGTCACGTACGAGCGTGCCAAGACAATAAGCGTTGGCACACAGACTACGCTAACGATTGCGACACACCGTATGGGCTGATATATGCTTCACTTTAGCATGTTTCTACAAGACTGTAGTTATGCAAGCAGGTACTACAACGCTTAAGGGAGCCTGTAGGTGGCACAAACTGCGAACCAATACTGCGACTACCCCAGGTCGTGGTGCTGACGTATGATAAAGCGTTTGTAAAGGGCCCAGAGACAGCATCATTTGCGATAGCACGTATCCTGATGTTCATAACCTACTCTCTTTAGGAAATTACTATTCGTGCGTTTGCTACGGGTGTGTTTGCTCTTTGTGTGCTTACTTTGCAATAATATTTTTACGCTGCTGTTTACGTTGGCCGTGTTCGCTCTCGACATGCTTACATGGTAATTACTATTGGCACTTTATTTTTCATGTGTAAAATCCCCATACATCAATGCCTTCAAATGATTTCACCATAAATAAAATAAATGAGTACTTTAGAATACAGCCTGATTACCTACTTCGGCAATGTCTTCTTGAGCAGTTCCCGAAACAACTCGTGGTACACTCTAAGTCACGGTTTTCTCAAATTGCCAGATATATAAACTTGACATTTAAGAGTAACATTACTGGTCCTCCCTGTACAAAGTCAAAAGAGGGGTTTATGCATGCGTTTGACGTTGTAGCCCGGTTAACATCAATTTCCTCATTTTCCTCCGCGCACGTTTGTCGTCATAGCAACGGGCGAGCGCAGTGTCGGTTTGTTCTCCTCTCCCGCGCACTCCGTCAGTCGGCGTGCAAGCAAGCGCGCCTCGAGACCTGAACGCCTGTCAAGTGGCTCCCGAGCCGGCAATACGAACATAGATATGGACATTGTGCCTCAGCTTACAGCTCGGGACACCGCCACCACACGCTTCCTGCGGTAGTCGCTGCTATCGCTCGACAAGCCGTGTTTAACCGCCTAGGCGCGTGTGGTGTAACACTTCAACCAGGACCTGATTAAGAATGTGCGTGCGTCAATAACATCACACAGCATGAAAATGCCAATGATGTCACACATTGCAGCCGAACAAAATGCATCGCTTTTTCTGTCTAGATGTCGGTAGAACTCGCTAACGCACAAAAGGTAAGAAGGGGAGGATGAAACTTTCTTATAAGGATCTGGAGGCCTCATTGTCCCCGGCTGCTCGAATTGCAGAGAGCAGTTCCTCTGCATCCACGCTGAGACGCATGGGTTCTCGCTTATCATTAGTGATTGCACGGCCCTGTGGAATTGCCTTAGGTTAGTCCCATATAGGAATGATGTAGTGTCCTCGCTTGATTAAGTCCCACATGTCGGAATAATGACCGGGATAAGAGTGGCTGATGGCCATCGCGTTCAGGTACACGTGTTTTATTGCAGGATATACCAAAGCTCTCCATAAAACATTGTGCTCGCTATACAACAACGCGGACAGGACAGGAAGGGAGAGCGTTGTGTGTCTGGCGCCTGCATTGTGCCTTTTCACAGCAAAGCTTTCCTCTGTCGAGGGTTTCGTGTTCTGAGGCTGTCGTAGATCGAAGACGGGTAGCTGCGACTACTAACGATTTACACCACTCTCCCCTACGCCAACTTCCACCCCCGCTACTCCTTCCACATTCAGTTACATGCATCATTTACCAATTTCATTCCACTTCAGTCCGCTTTATTTCATTCAAGGAGCTGAAATGATTGGCGGGGCGAAGGTGTCTTCCTAAGCCAACAGCTTTGCTGTTTCATCAGTGTCTGCTACGTGCAGCTAGTTTAATTTTTTTCCTCTACCCCTCTGTCTTAGCCGCTGAAATATCTCACAGTATTTACCAGGACCACCTGACCCAGACGTCAACGCTTAGCAAGGCCCTCGACTACATGTATAGTATACATTATTGCCCGTTAAAAGTGGGGAAAACTTCGTTCTTGCGTAGCGATTGGTTGAGATTCAAATTCTGCGCTAAATGCAGCTTCAGCAAAACTTTCAGATGGGCGAGTTGGTTCGTACCTCAAGCGAAACTGGCGTGAGCAAATGAAGACAAGGGCACAGTTTGAGCTTGTCCCTTCCCGGTGTTTTCTGTGTAGTTGTTTTTATTTGCACACACCAGTTTACCTTGAAATGCAGCGTCACTTCTGTGAAGCTTGAGTAAGTACGTAGCGCGAGCACCCAGCGATTACCGTTCGTAGTGTTCCCAGCTATATCCATTTAGCAAACCGTCGATGACGACAATGCAAGAAGTGAGCATGTTCGATTTCCCAGACAGGAGTGGAGTATTGTACAAGAGATTCGCACATTCGGACTGTGTTCCGATTGTAGACAGCATCGTAGACAGTCTACGTTGACGGCTTAGAAGACAGCATCAAGCCCATGCTGTCCGAGAAATGGAACAAGTCTGGATGGTTAACACGCGACGTGACGGCACCTTGTGTCGAGAAGAAAAAGCCAAGATAAACAAAGGTAACTGTCATTTTTCTAGCTTATTTCGTTTTCAAATCATCGCACATTCGAACAAAGCTCACGTTCCATGGGCGTCTGGAAAAGCGTCTGAGTATGTGCAGACGACAATTCCGGCTAGATTCGAGCAGGTCGCTGAGCCGCCATCTTGTTTGGACAACAAAATAGCCTACACCTTTTTTGTCTACGAGGCTGTCTTCTCGAAGCAGTCTATTTTGCCGGCTACGAAAGAATTGGAATGGGACTTAAGTTAGCCACTGTCCACTTAGCTGTCTATTAAGCCGTCTGCGGTGAGTATTGCAACACACCCTCGGTGTATGACGTGTTCGCTGCTTTCTGCTGTGCATTATCGACTTCCAACTTGTAAAGACAGTTGAGATACGCGTAGCTTGCAACGAGTTCCGTAAGCTTTCTCCCTTTAAGTGTAGCAACCACGCGCCGGTGCAGTTCAAGAGGGAGGAGCTTTATCTAGGGACCTTAGGATGCCTACAGCGATTGCGGCGCCCTCTCTTGAGCAGCGCCAAAGTCAGTCGCAAGTTCTTTCTTCACAATTACATTACAATGACTTCTAATAAGACCACCTATACTCTCCTTGGCATAATTATATGTCATGTATAATGACAAAAGTGAAACAAGGGACAAAACAAAGGAATTAAGAAACACGGATGAGTGATGAACTTACAACTGAAGCTTATTTTTGAAACAATTATTGTGTTATATATATTGTGTCTAACAAAAAACAAGCCCTTTAATTTATTATTCTTTCCTTCAAAATGGTTTTAGCAGTTTTAAGTTAATTGTTGCGATTGCTTCTTTATTTCTGCTAGTAGTGTTATTATAGACCTCGTTCGTTTTGTTTCCATCCGATTTTGGGCATTGCTAGCCTTGTTATAGTCATGTATTGACCACTTGACCTCGAGCGTGACCACGCTACATGAGGTCTATAGATAGACGAAAAGCCTCGCCTCTGAGCACTTAAAAAAAGCATGGTTAGAATGTGGACATTCCTTACCACTTCGAGGAAGTTGAAGAGTCCGTTGATGGTGTTGACGTAGTCGCTGAAGCTCACCTCGAAGATACGATCGCGCTTGAGCAATCCCGTGGGTTTCGCGGTGTGAAGCATCTTCGGTCTGATCGCGAGAACCGGGCGAAAACTTTGAACGGCGTTGGTCAAGAGGGTGACACCTGCGTAGAGGGCGCGTACAGTGCCCAGAAAAATTCACAAGGTCTGGACGACTCCGAGGTAAAAGCCATTTTTTTTATCTTCTTAGTGTACGTATTCGTTCTTCCCCGCCCCCTCCGAAACGTTTCCGCACGTAATGTGGTTTCACACTGCCTCCAAGATCGGAGACATTGAAACATTCTGCCTCTCACTCGGTTATGCATTGCCTCCGTGATCAGCCCACCTTTGACCGAGAGATGGCATGATGTGATTACGTCATGTGTCATCGCGGTGACGTTGTAATGACGTCAGAACGGTTGGAGATATGTGATGACATGATGACGTCATATGGTGACGTTTGCGCGTGATTACCTTTTTTTCATAACTCGCGTTACCGATGGTAAATGATCGCGTTTGATGAGACATCAAGTCTTTCGCATTCAAGAAAAAAATGCCCCCCCCCCCTCCTTGAAGGGAACCGTGAGGAAATGCGAATGCAGTGAATAGCGTCCATAACGGCGTTTCGCATGCACGTGAAAACACAACTTACCAGAATAATGTTTTCTTTTATTTTTTGCACCGTGCAGCCAATAGCGCCATTCGCCGCACGTGGCGTTTTTCTGTCGTGAGAAACACAGTATGCGCTTCCAGATCTAGTAGCTAGCGTGCACGCTTAAAAAATACTGTGAAGTGCACAAAACAAAAAGCGTTCTCGGCTCTACGTAGGCGTTTTACAGTGGCGTCTTGAGCACACATTTCCGGATGTTCTTGAGAGACGCCCAGCCAGCGAACGGTCGAGAGTGAGGCGCGAACGGATGGGAAAGTGGGGCGCAGGGAGGAGAAAGTGAACGGCGAGAGAAAGAGTGGCGAAGCACTGCACCTACCCATCCTCGCAACACATGCTCCAGTTGATAGGCGTAAGGATAAGCGCGCGCGCCCGTAGCTGTTACTAAGAGACAAGGCGATGTACGGATCCCAACGGACGCCTGACATAGCCCGACTAAGAAATGCATTAGGATATAAAACGTCTATCGCCGCAAGGGTGAAGCAGTTAATGTGGAAGTAACATTTTAGTGTTATGCGAACAAAGGCTAGCAGCCAATTCCTTCATTATCCCATGTAACTCTACAAAAGCGCTCATATTCGTTCATTAAAAAAAAGGACATGCCGCTGCCATTAATGTTGTTTTACACACTTTATGAACGTTAAGCCGAATCTTGCGCGCTGGGGGGCGGAGGGGGGGTGGATTGTTGTCACAGTGCAGCCCCTCCTATATAATCTAATTGGTCTAGCTGAGAAAAGATAAAACAAGCTTCACAATAGAAGCAAAATTGAAATGAGGTAATGATGTGCTTCTCACAAAGGCCTGTGTTAGATTTCCGGATTCGAATAATAATATAATAATAATAATAATAATAATAATAATAATAACAGTCGTCCTTTTTACGGCCACAAACCGCGATATGATTCCGGGTGGTATAGGTCTTCTCGAGCGTCATTATCCTCAAAAGCCTGCATGGCCACAACCCTGTATTTTAACTAATGAAAGGTTCGACTGGGCAAACGTATGGGCAGAAATGGTGCCCTGTTAGATAATTAGAACACCCCCTCCCCCCACCCCCACCTAATACGCAGGTCAATGCTTTCAGCATATATGGTTAACAATATCTGTATATTTTGGCTGGGGCGTAGTTTATTTCGTGAGTGGGGGCACCTGCCTGATCTGAAGGGGGGGGGACAGGTAAATGATCATTTTGCACTGTGTATGCCATGGTGAAAAACATTTCGGGTGGGGGGGGGGGCACTACAGCTTTGGTGTGCGACGCACTGGATGAGCCACTGACTTCCGGTACAAAACACAAATGGAAGCCATGCCATAGGCTCGGGTATTGTAATGTCTTTACAGAAAACAGTGGCCACAGCACTGCCTTAATGGGGCCTCGCAATATTTTTCCGACACAAAATGAAATAGCCTCACTATTGGCGCATGGCGCTTCACAAATCACACGCCGTGAACATTCTTCAAATCCACCAAGTACGAGCGGAATGAAAGACTTGTCGCATGCTCCAGGCGTGTTCTCTCCCCTCTCGTACTAGCAAGCGCGCTGAAAGATACGCCTGGAGGGGATGTCAAGAAGACAAGCGCGTCATGACCTTGACCATTTTAGATGCGGAAGCATCTTATACTCGCGCCTTGTAGTGCGCCGTCCGCACCGCTTCTCGAACATTCGACAGCTGACGCGCGCGCATGCGCCGTCGCCCACTCTTCCACCATCTGTGCATCCCTTCCTCCTCTACACACCGCGCGCGCTTCACTCCTCCACCATCTGTGCACCCTTCCTCCTCTACACACCGCGTTCGACATCTACAATTCTCCTGATTCTCCAGTGGACGCGCATGTGGCGTCGCGCTTCGAGAACATTCAACAGCTGACAGTGCATGCGCCGTCGGGCTGTATATATACTCAAGGTCGGCGCTCGCTCGCTCAGTTGCCGCTCGTCGGTTGGTTTGTACGGCGCGTCGACGTCCAAGGTCGCGGTGAAATTAATTCCAACGAATCCACAAACACAATTATCGACGTCCCTTCGACCAGCGCCGCCCTTTCGCATACGTGTGTACGTGTTCACTCATTTAACACCCCCTCCGACAACCACGTTAACCAATTTAGCCATCGACCCAAGTAAGTCGCAATTTAACACCCCATTTCACAACCACGTTAACCAATTTAGCCATTGACCCAAGTAAGTCGCACTTTAACACCCCGTTAACCAATTATATGGTCCGCATCCTCCTCAGTGTTCCCCCGAGGGAAGCTGCGGGCAATTTTTTTTTCTGTTGTTTTTAGCACGCGGCTTACTTTAAGTGTGACCACGAGTGAGCACGTGGCAGCATCACGTGGTGGCCACGGTAACTGCTGCTACTCACGAAGATAAAATCAGCCAATGGCCGTAGACTTGCGTATATGACGTCGTTTGTAGAGAGAAAGGAATGTGATATCTGGCCGACTTTGAGAATTCATTTCAGATTCCAGGCCTCGTGCAGATCTATAATATTAGGCTCGCGTGTTCTCGGCAGCCTCAACTGTCGATCCGCAACGTTTGCTGGCCATGCTCAAGAGAGAGAGAGAGAGAGAATAAAATTAGGGAAGGACTGGGGAGGTTAACGAAAAATTGGAGCATCCGGTTTGCTACCATGCACCAAGGGAAGGGAGAATGTGTAATAAAGATGGGAAAGAAAGCGAAGAACAAAATAGACGTGCGAAGAGAAAAGAAGAAAAAAGTGAGCTGGGGTGCTATAGCCTATTCAATAGGCCACTACCACGCAAAAAGTTCAATACGGCCTTCGCTGATTTCCTGTGCGAAGACAGATTATGTCAATCCATGCTCAAAAAGTGTTAGTAATAATATCTTGGTTTTTTACGTCCGAAAACCACGACATGATTGTGAAACCCGCCGTAGTGGAGGACTCCGGTAATTTTGACCTCATAGTTTTTTTTTAACGTGCGGTGACATCACACAACAGGCAAGCTGTTCGCCTCCGCTGTGATGCAGCCGCCGCGGTCAGGGTCGAACCCGTGACCTTCGGGTCAACAACAGAGCGCCATAGCCACTAATCCACTATGGCGGACGCTTCAGAAAACAAGTTACATCTCAGACAAAAAAAAAACTTGACACTAACGCTTTATTCGTAGAAAATGTTGTTAAGAATGATTCATTACAGAAGGTTTGGTGTGACTTCCCCTCATGGCTCATCTGTCCTGCGATGATGAAGTGCTTGAAGGGGCCATCTAACACTTTTCACGACCACACAGTTTTACGTGTTTTTTTCTGGCTGATTGTGTGGACTGAAGGCTTAAGAGATTCGTGCCGCAAGAACGGCAGCGACAGGGGCACGCAGCGCAAATTTAGTTATTCAGCGTAGAAATATCAAAATACATTGAAATGAATGCTTGCCCTCAACTCGATTTTCGCGGGCTCACCTGACCGCGTTTCCCTCACCCTATATGACGTCAGAAGGCTGCCCAATGAAATGAACTGAAAGCGGTATACCGTACAGGAAGCTCGCATGACATATTAGGGAGTTTTAAAATAGCTAACTGCGAGCCCTTGCGGTGCGGTCGCTGCCACTGCGCATGCGTCGTAACTCAAGTCCGCGTTCGCGGACCACACGCAAAAAAAAACGAAATTGCGTGCGGTAATGGCGGCCCGCAAGCGCTGGGCTCGAGGCTACGGTGTCGCTGCGATCATGTGTTGCGGATCGCAGCAGGGCAAACGCTATTCTAAATCTCATATGGCGCCCGCTACGCCCACAACGCCCGCAGCGCTTGCAAACGGTATTCTAAAACTCCCTAATGTCCGTAATGCCCAGCACGCCGTTGCGATGGTAAGAAGTATTCTGGTACTTGAAAGGGGAACGACACGTGCGAAACAAGCCAGCTCGCAAATGCTTCTATGTTTTGTAGCTTTACTGAACTTTCTTTTTGCGATTGCGCCTATATATCAGCGCTCTTACATTTTTCTTTGCTTTTAGTTTCTTCAAACAACATACCAGACCGCTCATATCGAATCTGTCAGCGCAACTGTGGGCCGTCCAGTGATCCGAGGAAGCCGCTTCGAGACCTTGTCTCGAAGCCACGTCCTCGGGTAGTGCAGACCCATCAAATTGGGGTCATGACTCGAATACCATTGTTGAGACGATAAAGCTTACGTTCTTCTTCAAGATACAGGAATGAACACTGTACACATTACCTTCTTTTGCGCTGATGGACCGACCTTTGCTTCTGCGCGTCTCGCGATCGTAGATGATGTTGATAACGACCAAGAAGAAGAGATCATGACATGAACTGAACCACTACTGATCATGATGATGTCTCAACTATGGCTCATACCCACTCAAGTGATTGGCTGAGAATTGGTTATATAAACTTTAACTGATTTAAAGTAATAAGTAATCCTTGCAAAAGAAGGATAGAACGTACTTAAAAACAGAAGGTGTGCAATAATTATTTTTTGCCATTCCGACCAGACAGTATAGTCTAGATCTTGAATTTGTAACAATATCGAAGACGTTTAAATTTCATGTTTTGATATTGCTCATTAATGCTATAATGATACATATACATATAGGAATTCAGAGGCGCATTCGTTTTGTTTCATGACGATAACTGCGAACGGCATCAAGGGTGCTCCTGTGGCTGTACCCACAGCCGAAGCACCAAAGGTAAGTAAACTGTCAATGTGAAGGTCAACTCTAGGTTAGCAAATGAAATTACAAGGAGTCGTTTTCCTAATATTATGCAATGGCGAGATGAGAAAAAAATAATGCTTCCATTTTAAAACAAGAGAGAGAGAGAGATAAAGAAAAAGGAAGGCCAGGAGGTCAACCAGATATTGGCATCTGGTTTGCTACCCAGCACTGGGGTCGGAGATATAAGAGCAAGAAAGAGGGGTAGATAGAGAGAGAGAGAGAGAAAAGAAGAAAAAAAACGCAAGTGCCCTCATGAGAAAACAAAAACACACACATGACGGGCGTTCTAGCTACAACCGTTCAGAAATGCCGGTCGCTCGCAATAAGTGCTATAGCGCTTTCAGGGCCTTTTACTGTGAAGTTGCATCTTGTCGATATTGTAGAATTGTTTCCTCCGACAGAGGTTGATTATATTGCCACCTGGTGTTCTGTGCCAGTGAACAGTGGGTCAGTTCTGTGCCGGTGAATGAAGAAGACGAAGATGAGCAACCCGTGCCAGCGGAGACGACCTTCTTTGTCTCTCAGATTTTGGACAGTCGCGTCCCTTTGTACGTCCGTTCGAGCTCTTAGCGCGTGACAACTGGTGCAGGTGCGGGGTACCCTATGCACCGAACCCCTCCCAGTACAAGAAGCTCCAGCCCCATACCGGTGGTTACGCCTGTTCACCGTGCTAGCCGCAGGATCCGAGGACTGGACCCTGAGTTCGGACTTCTCTCAGAAGAGATGACGGCCCCAACTATTCCAGGCAGCGCCGTCCCAAGCGGCTCCAACACAGCCGGTATGGAAGGCGCAACGCAATTGCAATATACACTGTTCAAACCACGAACGCCCAATCCTTTTCATGGTGCTGTCCATGAGGGTGTTGAAGATTAGCTAGTCCACTATGACTTCGTTGCCGCTAATAACATGTGGGATGACACAGACAAGCTCAGACATGTCTACTTCAGTTTGAATGACGGAGCACGTGTTTGGTAGGAGAACCAGGCAGGTGTGTTCACGTCATGGGCGGACTTCGAACGCCGGCTTCTCGAAACGTGAAAGTCCCGATCGCCGAGAGCGAGCTGAACGTGAACTCCAGTGCCGTATGCAAATGCCAAATGAAGGCGTAGCAATGTATGTTGAGGACATGACGCGTCTTTTTCGACGAGCCGACCCTCACATTTCGGAAGAGAAGAGGGTGCGATACCTGATGCGTGGAGTGAAGGAGCAGTTGTTCGGTGATCTTGTACGCAACCCCCCCCCCCCCCCAAGAATACGTCAGAGTTTCTTGCTGAAGCCGTCCTGATTGGAAGCACGCTTCGGCAACGGACCCAGACGTACGAGCGACAAGTGAACTTTGCTTCTGCTACGGACTACATGGGTGGTTTTGGGGCCCACGTCGACTTCTTCCGAGAGCTCATACGCTCTGTAATTCGCGAAGAACTGCAGAAGTTATCTGTACCCTCGGCGGCCACTGTCAGTTCTTTGTCCGGCATCGTCCGAGATGAAGTTCAGCAGGCACTACGAGAACCGTCCTGTCAGACAGAGCCGCGGCCCCTAAATGACTTCCCTCGCATGTCGTATGCGCAAACTCTGCTCCAGCCAGCACCACCTTTGCCTCCGCTTCCCACCGCGGCCCCTGCCGTGCTTCCGGCAGATCAAACTCTGCGTCCACCTGCACCACATTTCAGTCCGCCTTATACCACAGCCCCAGCCATGCTTCAGGCAGTCCAAGCGGGCCCGTACCTCAGTGACCGCCGACCGACCGATTCCGCGAAAATCGGACGTGTGGCGGGCCCCCGATCGACGTTCCCTTTGCTATCACTGTGGTGAACCTGGGCACATCTACCGACAGTGCACTTATCGAGAGCTGGGACTTCGTGGTTTTTCGGCCAACTCCCCACCTCCTAGGTTTGGCCAGCGGCCTCCGGAAATCGCTGACTACGTTGCTCAGCAGCGCGGATCGACATCTCGGCACCACTCACGCTCTCCATCACCGCGGCGGTTCCCGCCGAATCATCGCACCTATTCGGGCATGGCACAGGGCCGGTCACCTAGCCCGCGTCGGGAAAACTAGCCTCAGCGACCTTCAGGGGCAAGGCCGCTCAGACTGGTCATGCTCAAGCCCCCTATCGACGCGGACTGAAGATACCGACGATACATCGACAACGACACCACCGGCTGATTGCGGAAGAGTTTCCTTAGATATTCCTGTTCTGCTAGGTGGTCGCGAAGTCAGCGCCTTAGTGGACACTGGTGCGGACTATTCCATAATTAGCGAAAATCTGGCCGCCCTTTTCAAGAAAGTAACGACGCCTTGGAACGGAACGCCGATTCGTACAGCTGGCGGGAATATCGTCACGCCACTCGGTATGTGCACGGCGAGACTGCAAGTCCGCGGTTGTACATTTGTTGCCAGTTTGAGCGTTCTCCGGCAGTGTTCTCGAGACCTGATCATTGGCATGGATTTTCTCAGGGAGCATGGTGCTATAATTGACATTCGAACGTCTAGTCACTTTCGCGACCACAAACGCCACAACAGTTTACGCCGACCCCAGCCACTCCCGAGTGTCTCTTCGCGTCGTCGACGACGCTGTCACGTTAACACACCGTGCAAATGTTGTGGTTCAGGTGGCGTGGGACAGAGTGATGCACGGTGAAGCAGTCGTATAAAGCAATCACTCGCTTTTGCTGTCTCAGGGTGTCTGCGTAGCGAGAAGCCTTGTCGACCTTCGTAATGATCACTGCAACGTTTTTGTCACAAACTTCAGCGACGAGCACCGGCACCTTTTTCCTGGAACTGTCATCGCCTACGCCGACCCAGTCGCCAATGTCACAGAGTGTTTTGCTTCCGAGGCCATCTGCACTGCCGAAGCGCCTTTCCGCAGCGTCGACATCAGTCCAACGCTTTCTGAAGCGAACAAGCAGCGTTTGAGCGAGCTGTTGCTGGAGTTCCACACATGCTTTGCGCGTTCTTCAAAGATACGTCATACACCGATAACGAAACACCGTATTATCACCTACGACGACGCGCATCCCATACGGCAGCAGCCTTACCGTGTTTCGCCAACCGAACGGCACGCGATTCAAACGCAAGTTAAGGAAATGCTTCAGGATGGCGTGATACAGCCTTCAAGCAGCCCTTGGTCGTCACCAGTCATTCTTGTGAAAAAGAAAGATGGCACGCTTCGATTTTGTGTCGACTACAGAAAGTTGAACAATGTCACAAAGAAAGACGTGTACCCGTTGCCCAGAGTCGATGATTCTCTGGACAAGCTGCGACGCGCGAAGTATTTTTCGTCCGTCGACTTGAAGAGCGGTTATTGGCAAATAGAGGTCGATGAACGTGACCGGGAAAAGACCGCTTTTGTAACGCCGGACTGCCTTTATGAATTCAAAGTGCTCCCTTTCGGCCTTTGTTCCGCTCCAGCCACATTCCAGCGAATGATGGACACCGTCCTGGCAGAACTCAAGTGAAAAAGCTGTCTCGTCTACCTCGATGATGTCGTTGTGTTTTCATAAACGTTTGACGAGCATCTTCGTCGCCTTCGGAATGTGCTCGAAGCCATTAGATTGGCCGATCTCGCACTCAAGCCTGAGAAATGTCATTTCGGCTACGAAGAGTTAAAGTTCCTTGGTCACGTCGTGAGCGCCGTTGGTGTTCGGCCTGATCCTGACAAAACTGCTGCCGTCTCCGCTTTTCCACCTCCAACTGACAAGAAAAGTCTTCGACGCTTTCTGGGTCTGTGCGCTTATTACCGGCGCTTTATTGAAAATTTCTCTAACATTGCGGAGCCACTATTACGCCTCACGCGTGATGACACACCATTTGTCTGGGCTGACGAACAGCGGACTGCCTTTGCGGAACTACAGCACCGGCTCTCTTCCCCTCCCGTGCTCGGCCACTTCGATGAAGATGCTGACACTGAAGTACGCACTGATGCCAGCAATATTGGTCTTGGAGCTATTTTGATACAAAGACAAGATGGCATTGAACGGGTGATAGCCTACGCAAGTCGCACACTGTCTCGCACAGAATCTAACTATTCCACATCAGAGAAAGAATGTCTCGCGGTCATTTGGGCAATTACAAAGTTTAGGCCATATCTCTATGGAAGACCATTTAAAGTGGTGACTGACCATCGTGCTTTGTGCTGGTTGACCAATCTACGAGACCCTTCAGGAAGATTAGCACGATGGAGTCTGCGCCTTCAGGAATTCGATGTCACCATCGTGTACAAGTCAGGCAAAAAGCACGAAGACGCCGACACGCTATTACGAGCACCTCTTCAACCCGCCAGTACTAGCGCAGAAGAGGACGGTGCCTTCGTGGCAACTGTCAGCGGACCGGATCTGATGTCGCATCAACGAAATGACGCCAATCTAAAAATGATTATAGATCATTTAGAAGGTGGCACTGCGCCCATTCCTCGTCCGATGTCGCGAACGTTGCCATCATTTTGCCTACGAAATGGCGTCTTATACAAAAGGAACGCCGGTGCTGGTGACAGATCTCATCTTCTCGTCGTGCCTGAAGCCCTCCGCGATGACGTCTTATTAGCTTGCCACGACGAGCCCACATCTGGCCATCTGGGCTAATCGAAAACTCGAGAACTATGGATCGGGTGCGACAACTCTACTACTGGCCTAAAATGTCTGCCTGTGTCAAACGCTACGTGAAGGGATGCCGTGAATGCCAGCGTCGCAAGACACCACATTTAAAGCCTGCAGGCCATCTACAACCGATCGATCCACCACGTACACCGTTTGAACAAGTGGGGATGGACCTCCTAGGCCCGTTTCCTTTGTCTTCTTCTGGCAACAAATGGATTATTGTCGCAACCGATTATTTGACGCGTTACGCCGAGACGAAGGCGTTGCCACGAGGGACCGCATCTGAAGTTGCCAGTTTTTTTATGCATCAAATTGTGCTACGGCATGGCGCCCCGTCACATGTCATCACTGATCGAGGGACATCATTCACAGCGAAACTCTTGGATGATATCTTCAGCTTGAGTTACACAAGCCATCGAAAGACCACTGCGTATCACCCTCAGAGTAATGGTTTAACAGAAAGGCTAAACAAAACGCTAGCTGACATGATCTCTATGTACGTGGATGTGCAGCACAAAACGTGGGACGACGTCCTGCCGTACGTAGCATTTGCGTATAACACTGCAACGCAGGAAACTACACGTTTCACACCATTCCAGCTCGTTTATGGTCGAGATGTTAGAACTATGCTGGACGCCATGATTCCATATGAGGACATCGACAAGATCGACCAATTAGCCCCCGACATCAATGAGTACATTCAGCGCGCTGAGGAAGCACGTCAACTGGCCCGTGTGCACATCCGAACTCAACAGTGCGCAAGTGCACGGCGGTACAACACCCACCATCGAGAAGTTAATTATGAACCTGGTGACCAAGTTTGGGTTTGGACACCCATTAGGCGGCGAGGTCTCAGTGAGAAACTCTTGAGGAAGTACTTTGGACCTTACAAAGTACTCAGACGTGTGAGCGATGTGAACTACGAAGTGGTTCCAGACGGAGGCTCGCAATCATCCCCGCGCAGGTTACCACGCCCAGAGACTGTACGCGTAGTCCGCCTAAAACCATACTTTACGCGGTGATGCGAATTTTCTTCTTGTGCCAGTGAACTCTTCATGTGAACAGTGAATGCCATTTATTTCCGATTGCTGGGCCCAGGACGCATTTTCTCTCGTGCACTAAGTTGTTTAATGTTTCTTCATGTTACCTACTTCGACCCACTGCTGTGCACACTTTTGTTTGAGCATCAGGTCGATGCTCTCTTGGGAGGAGAAGTAATGCCACCTGGTGTTCTGTGCCAGTGAACAGTGGGTCAGTTCTGTGCCGGTGAACGAGGAAGACGAAGACGAGCAACCCGTGCCAGCGGAGACGACCTTCTTTGTCTCTGAGATTTTGGACAGTCGCGTCCCTTTGTACGTTCGTTGGAGCTCTTAGCGCGTGACAATATAATTTGCTGAGTTTCTTGCGAAGGCATAGTCGTTGTCTACTATACTCTAGGCAGTCACAAAGGATATGTTGGATGGTTTTTTCGTTGCCACAGTGGCCACAGGACAAAAGTTGGGAGATATGGAAGGACCTACTTATACCTCAACACTAATCACCAACCTAAGGGGATTCCCCAAAGATTTAATATATCAAGATAGGCTACATGAATCGTATGGCTATATATAAACATTTGGAATAATCATAACATCAAACAATATTAGAAACTTACGATTCAAAGCCACCTCAGGGTACTTACGATTCAAAGGCACCTCAGGGGTGCTGTTCTGCACATTACCGAATTCTGCCATGTTGCTGAACACACTCTACTACATGGTCTGTGAACGTAAGAATCGAAAACAATGCCATCCTAATCATCCGCATATATTGTCTGTGTGAGTAACAGTTAACAAGTCCAAATCCAGAAGAACAGCGATAGTTTGTGCACAGACTAGGCTAACTGATTTGATTGGTCACGCGTGGTGAGTCACATGGTGGCGCTTCAATAGCGTTACGACACCGGAACTTCCGATGATGTAACACTATAAAAAATTGTTATTTTTTCCCGAAGCAATACGTCGCCGTGCTCCGCCTTGTATAGTATAAACCAAGGTTTGAGCTGAATAACGAAACCGAAGTGTGGTACTACGCTGTACGTACGGTCAACTTGCGGTTTACCAAAACTACCGCTTGCTTAACAAGAACCGCTATGTCTGCAACACGATTGGACATTGAACTGATTCAGCTTATTGCGTCACAGAACCTCACTTTTTGTAGCGTCAATGTGACGTTTCATCCCGCCAAATTAGTCGCCCCTAATAAGAAAACGAAACGCAGCCGCTCTGTGGCGCTACGGAGCGCGATGCCAGGCGCCATATGTAAGGTTTTCACGCAGCAGACGACCCATGCTTGTCGCTGTGTTTGCTGTGCTTATGCCACGAGTGTTGTGCCGTGCTCCTTGGCCTTTCACGTTCCTGTGTGTTGAATTTACAACACTGCGGCGTTGGAAGTTTCCTCCAATACTGCGTGCTGTATGAATTGGCTGTATGAATTTGTATAAGTAATAGGGCAGCTGCACGTTGCTTCTCGTCGTGGTACAACAAAGCAACGATGATCAACAGCACCGTTTACGCTTGCTCCAACCGCACAAACAGCAAGCTCAATGACGAAAATTTTCAACGGGCAACCTTTTCCGAAAGTCAAACTACGAGAGTGTGCGAAGACAGTGGAGCTGTATCGTCAAGGCGCAGAGCTCTATGTCTGAGCAGATTTCGTCGCGAAGACCTAGAGGAATTGGCGTCGTACTGCCGAGTTCACGGGGCTTACTCTTCCAACATGAAAGCACGCCTCACCGAAGTAATTTATGCGCGTGCGATGCACGCACAGAACTTCTCTGTCGGCATTAATCAGTCACCACTGCTGCTGCTGCTGCAGTGCAGTGCTTCTGCAGCAGCAGCAGCAGCAGCAGCAGCAGCAGCAGTGGTGACTGATTAATGCCGACAGAGAAGTTCTGTGCGTGCATCGCACGCGCATAAATTACTTCGGTGAGGCGTGCTTTGAGCTCGCCTCACCGGTGAACGGTGAGGCGAGCAGCAGCAGCAGCAGCGGCAGCGGCAGCGGCGGCGGCGGCGGCGGCGGCGGCGGCGGCGGCGGCGGCGGCGGCGGCGGCAACGGCAGCGGCGGCAGCGGCAGCGGCAGCAGCAGCAGCAGCTTTTCATTGAATGCCTGTATGCGGCAGACTTGCACAGCGACGGCAAGATAAACTACTATTTAGCTTACGCGATTAGATATACTGAGAGGATGACCTCACGCGTGAAAAACACGAGGTACATGCCGGTAACTTGACTATCGATCCAGTGTACAGCGGCTTGAAGGTACCATAAGCTGGGTGCCACATCAGCGATTGATTACTTGCCCTATCGCTACCTTTAAGAATAGCTATAGAAGAAAACACAGTCACGGACACGAGGTACATTACGTACAGCTTACCTTTGCAGCGACGACAACGAAGAACTTCACCCGTGGATGTGGTTGTTTAACGAGACCACTGGTGATGCAATCATGAGCGCCCGAGGCTTGCTGTCGCCTAATTTCTCGCGCTTCACAAAGTTTGCCCTGTGAATTAGAGAGTCAATTATATTCGCGTGGTGTACACGTTTCAGAATAAGAGCGAACATAGTTCGTGAATACTGCGTGCTAGAATTCTCGTACACTGTATTCGTTAAGTACCCGTCGGATAGCGTCAATAAGGGGTCTCATTACTTTGGTGATGTACCCATCGCGCATGGAGTCAGACTTAGCGCAGTAACTGAGCATCATTTTTCGCAGCAGTACCACGGCAGAGCAAAAGGAGCGGTAGCGTTCGTTACGTTAACACGTGGCAACAACGTGCAGCTGCCCGCGGCCACTTATACACGCAAAAGTAGAGGAAACTTCCATCACTGCAGTATCGTAAATGCAACACATGAGAACACGGAAAGTCGGGGCCACACAACAAATGCCACACAACGCCCATCACATAAAGAGGGCAGCAAGCATGGGTCGTCTGCTGCGTGAAAACCTCAAAAATGGCGCCCTGTCTAACGCACCTCTGCGCCACTTTGCGGTTGAGTTTCAGAGCATACTCCCTTGAGTTGCTCGTTCGATATGCCGCCTCGCAGATGTTCTTCCTTAAAGTACTTTGTTATTATTTTAGTCAATAATGTCACAATGTAGTGTATGTAAAGTTTGCTTATGAAAGTGAAAGTTTGTTGCTGAGTTTGAATTGTTTGAAGTGGTGATTGTCGCCGCACGAGGGCGGTAGAAAAAAAAATGGCGCTGTCGTTTATCACGTAATCGCGTTCAGATTCAGTAAGGAAAAAAGAGCAATCATGATTTTTAATGATAATGAAGGTAGTGAGCTTAGGATACAGGAGGTCACGCTAGAGATAACAGATCAATGCAGATATCTGGGCGTATGGATAAGCAATGGGACCGAGTACCTAAGGGAACACGAAATATACGTAACGACTAAAGGTAACAGGAATGCAGCAGTGATGAAAAAAAAATAGGGCAGCGTGGAATTACAATATGTATGATGTTGTGAGAGGAATATGGAAAGGGGTCATGGTTCCTGGTCTGGCGTTCGGCAGTGTGGTCTTGTGCATGAGATCAGAAGACCAAGCAAAATTAGAAGCTAAGCAACGTGGAATACGTAGAGTTGCTTTAGGAGCTCACGGGAATACACCAAATCAGGGAGTACAAGGTGATTTGGGATGAACATCATTTGAGGGCAGGGAATATAGCAGCAAGATAAAATTTGGGAAGCGATTGAGAGAAATGGGGGAACAGAGTTGGGCTGAAGGTTTTCAGCTACTTGTACGTGAAGAATGTCGATACAAAATGGAGGAAGCGAACCAGAAAATTGACGGGTAAATATTTAGAAAACAGCAGGGGGCCAAACCAAAAAGAACTATATATCGGTTAAGAAGAAGGTGAAGGAAACGGAGACTGACATGTGGAGAATTGGCATGATTAATAAGTCCGCACTACAGATCTATCGAACTTTTAAGCAGGAAATTGCCAAGGAAAGGATCTGTGATAATCCTCGGGGTAGTTCTGTACTGTTTGAGGCCAGGACGGGAGTATTGCGAACCAAGACATATCGGCCCAAATACGAAGGGGTAGACACAGCATGCAGTGCATGCGGAGAGGAGCAGGAAACTGCCGAACAGTTCATAATGTTCTGTAAAGGGCTCCACGCTATAGTTCAGGATGATGGCGCAGAGTTTTTTCAAAGCACTGGGGTTTAGGGACCGGGAGGGCAAAATAAACTTTAAGCGGGTAGAATTAACTAGAAGGAGGTTATCTGATAGGCGGCTAAAGTCAAGACACGAGTGAAAATTGAGCTATTCACTGCAAAGTACCAGCCCTCAACTTCACTATTTAAGGGGGGGGGGGATAAATTCCGTCCGTCCGTCTGTGCGTCCATCCATCCATCCGTCCGTCCGTCCGTCCATTCATCCATCCATCAATCCATCCAGTGGTTAGAGTCGTGTCCCCTTAGGTACTCGGTCCCATTGCTTATCCATACGCCCAGATATTTGTATTTATCTGTTATCTCTAGCGTGACCTCCTGTATTCTATGTTCACTACCTTCATTATCATTAAAAATCATGACTGCTGACTTTTCCTTACTGAATCTGAAATCTAACCTATCTCCCTCATTACCGCAGATGTCCATCAATTTCTGCAAATCTTTCTGGTTGTCAGCCATTAGCACTATACCATCTGCGTACATCAATGCTGGCAGTGCCTGTTCAATAGATTTTCCTTGTTTGACGAAACAGAAGTTGAAGCCAAGTCCACTCTCCTATAATTTGGGCTATAATCCTTGTAGGTACATCATGAATAACAAGGGTGACAAGGGACACCCCTGCCTAAACCCCCGTATTTTCTGTGGGCTTGGATACCTGTTTTTCTCATTCTATAACTTCCTTGTTACTTTTATAGATATCCTTTAAAATATTAGCGACTCCATCTCCCACACCTAGTGTGTCTAGTATACCTCACAAATTCTCTTGAACCACGCTATCGTACGCTCCCTTGATATCCAAAAATGCTAGCCACAGGGCGCTGTGTTAGTTTTCTGCTATTTCGATGCACTGCGTCAGTGAGAACAGATTGTCTTCCAACATTCTTTGCTTCCGAAACCCATTCTGCAGTTCGCCCAGCACCCACTCATCCTCTATCTATGCCTACTAAGAGCCCTCTTTTCAGCCCTTACCCACTCTCCGTGTAAAAATCCCCGCCGTGGTGGTCTAGTGGCTAAGGTACTCGGCTGCTGACCCGCTGGTCGCGGGTTCGAATCCCGGCTGCGGCGTCTGCATTTCCGATGGAGGCGGAAATGTTGTAGGCCCGTGTGCTTAGATTTGGGTGCACGTTAAAGAACCCCAGGTGGTCGAAATTTCCGGAGTCCTCCACTACGGCGTCTCTCATAATCGTATGGTGGTTTTGGGACGTTAAACCCCACATATCAATCAAATCATCTCCTTGTGAAAATGAAGCCACTGCGCCATTTGATCTATCCTTGTCCATTAAGGTGCATAAAACACTTCTTTGTTGAGATTTTTCTGTCACCCTTGTTCATATATAATCAATAGCTTTGTCCCCTACGCAAGCGCGAAAAGCACCGCGTAGCGCATACAGAGAGAGCTACCAAGGAAGAAGAGCGAAGGAAGAAATGTGACAGACGTGCTATATACAATAGCGAAACCGCTTCTACCGCTTCTCCAGGCAATGACAGCGACGCTCCCTCAGACGAGCACGTGACGCAAGCAGCACTTCCCCTCAAGTAGCGTCGCACAACGACAACTCCTTGAACCAAGGGGGACCAACTACGCTATAGAGTTTCATACAAGTATTATTGTATGAAAGTCAATGAAATTATTGTATGAAACTCAATGAACGACGTCCATTCAGGCGTGAATGTTTGTACTGGCGTTGATAAAATAGAGGAGGCGCTGGCCAAGCAAAACCTTGCCCACTAGAAGCGGCATTTTTTTCTTTTGTTTTGGCTCCTCTCGCAGCAGTGCATAGTAAGTCTAATAACTATAAGGCATTGAAAAAAGTTTAGTACTGGGTCTATATTAAACTATGTAGCCCCCGTGAGCGCTTTACTGCACTGCCGGTTCATGCATTGGTATATTCTTGGTAGTGATTTTTCTAATATTCTAGCTTGAAGTAGAAATCACACACCTGATAACCAATTAAGCAAATGTTTTACCGTAAGTGTCTACACGTATCTAACTCTCAAGAAAACATATTAGGCTTAGGTACTGACCGCAATAATGTGGCAGGAACACCAGCAAGAAAATACTATGCACAAAACCGATGAAGTGATGCAACAGCATTCATTCCAATTTGACCAACGAAGTCAACAGAAGTAATGCAAGTCCGTGGCACTAATGTGAAGAACAAATGCTTGTTCTGAACTTTCTGCTACGGGCGTTTATTATTTTGTAAAGGGGATTTATTGAACGAGCCTAGCAAGTGGGCGGTAGCTGAAAAGGAACGCAAGCGGACCAAGGTATGAAGATGCTCGATCGCTGATCTCGGGCCTTCTTCTCGTGGTGATGATAGTTTAGCCGATGGTATCAATTTCTTCTTCTTTGTAATTTTAATACCAGGGCTTACGCCTACAAGTGAGAAGCACACATGACACCTTTAGTTTAGAGCAAGAACGGAACACGGAAATGGGGCCGGACTCGCTCGCTGGATTCCGTGCCGACCGGTTGTGCCCTCGTGATCTCCGACGTCAGCGTAGCTCTGGCCGACTGGGCTCGCCCTACGTCATCTCCTGACGCCGACCTCCGACGACAGTGTAGCTATGACCGACTGGATTTGCTCTACGCCACCTCCTGATGCCAACAAGAGCTCTCGTAAACTTGCTCTACGTCATCTCCTAACGCCGACAAGAACTCTAGCATGTGGAGCTCCGTCCTCGGACTCCTGTGACCATGTTTCCATCTTTCCTATCTCTCCTATTCCCTCGATATGTCGTTGCTCTCTGACATACTTGTTCTCTCTTTCTACACCTTTATTCCTATCCTTTTAATCCCTCCTCACCCCCATCCCTTGTGAGCTATTCTTGAGGTGTCGCTCGCTGAAGCAGACAGTTACGGGGCTCACTTTTCTCGTCCTTTCTCTCTTAGAACCACTTTGGGAAATGGGGCCATTGGAACGACTTAGAAATATATGTAGTACGGACACACGTACCTTCGGGTCACGAAGAAAACGGATGTCGAGATGAGATTGACGAACGACACGTTCTCTTTTCGTTCTTTTATTGTCCTTAGGGAACAAGAACACTCGCAACTTCAGTCCCTTGGCCATGACAATTCGCAACGCAGCATCGCCAAACCAATCGGATTACAGCCGTACAGATTGTGAATATCCAGCGCACAAAACACATCCCATATCCACACTGCAGTTCACAGACACAGAAAAAGACGGTCTTCTCGAGTCGCCAACAAGCACACCAGTACGCCACGAAAACGTTTGTCGGGCTTGACAATCCTCGTCTGTCGAGCGACGAGAGCGTAGGCACGTCTGTGCAGCGAAATGCACCGGTAAAATGGAGTGACGTCAGAGCCCTTGGCAGACACAGTGAGCAGGCCCCATCGCCGCAAGGTGTGACGTCAGACAAATGTTGAGCCTTATCGGTGCTGATAAGGGCCTCAACTTTTTTTTTCATTGCTTTTTAGCCCTGATGCGGTGTAGCCACTGCATCAGGGGAACTTCTAAATCAGAAATAACAAACAGCACGCCCATCGCTGCAAGGTGTGACGTCATACAAAAGTTGAGCCTTATCGGTGGTGATAAGGGCCTCAGCTTTTTCGACGGCTTTTAGAAGAATTATCGCAGGTAAGCCAACGCATCAGGGGAACATTTAGTTTGGAAAGAGCGCACAACAGGCGGCCATCGCCGCAATTGAGGTGTGACGACTAAAGTTCAGCCTTATCGGTGGTGATAGGGGCCTCAACTTTTTCGACAGATTTAGGACCTTCATTGCAGGGAAGCCAACGTATCAGAAAAACATTAATTTGTGACGTTACGTTTTGAAGCTCTGTAGCGCTCCATCTATTGGCAACTTGTCGGAGCGAGAACCCCGGGCCACGGCCGGGCGTCACTGTCCCACGTCGCCAAGTTGCCACCAGGTGGAGCGCGACAAAACTTCAGAAAAATATAGTTTCAGGGACTCTAACAAATTCAGGCTTCAAATAGAGATGCCATCTGGATTCGAACCACCTACCTACCGGTTAAGAAACGAACACGTAACCTCCCAGCCACTGTCACATGCTGACGTTCCAGCTACAATGTTAGGCTGAAAGTTCACCTTTTAAAGATCTGCTGAAACTGAGAACCACATATGACCTTAAATAAGATTCAAATAACTTCACATGGATGGGCAAATCGATGCATAACTATCACTCTTACCGGCACTCGCCACTGGCACTCCGTTCCCGCAGCAAATAAAAAGCGTCGACTGAACAGTTTAACTTATGAGTGAGCATCATAGCAGGCCTGGTAAAAAAAATTCTCACGACATCACTGTGCGTGCAGGGAAACGCCAGCCAAACCACACGAAAAATATATCTTCAGTGCCAGAAACATTAGTGCGGTTATTACTGAACCTAAGCTTTAAAAAAAAAACTAATCTATAGAAACCAAAATGGACGCGAACCCACAGACCTTTATAGCACGAAAAGTCACGGAAGTTTACGATACTCTCTCATCCAAATTCTGGGCACAGCTTTGGGTTGAGGCAACACCAACTATGTTTGAACTTCTGGCTACCGGCAGTTGTACAGGTTGTAACATTCGTTACATATTGCCACAGAAATTGTCCGTGCTCGAGTGCTATGCACAGCACTCTGTGCATTGCAGGCGAGGCGTCACGAACCAAGAGAAACTCCGACATCTCCGTTACGACAAACGAAAACACTCGCCGAGCACCTGCCAGCCTTGCATGCGGACGAGCTGCGACCGAAGGGCCAGCGCGCGTGAAAAAGGAAGAAAGCGATGGTAAAGGCCAGTGGCTCCTGATATCGACAGACTTGGCGTTTCGTGTTTCTCGTCTTCGTTCGCTCTATCGGTTACGCCGACGACGCCGGTCGACGTAGGAACCCTTAGGATGGTGAAACGCTAAAAGAAAACGCAGTCTTCTGAAGAACACGTACAGGACAGGCTTATAATAACACGCCAAACTGGCGATTATTCTAAACGCGAGGAAAGGGTGCCTAAAAGCTGCGCTCTAAATGTACAGGGATCAGTGATGACAGCGCATAGCGTAGAACGTCGTGCACTGGAATCGGCGTAAACAATTAACTGCAAAAGTCAGTTTCTGAGGGTGATTTGAACACGCCTATTTCTCGCCATATTCTTCAATAAACTTGTATAACAACGTTCTTGCACTACTTCGCTTTCGCGATTCCTTTCCCATTGCAAGATCTCACGAATTAACAGAGCGTACATAGCCGCTAGCTGGGCGGCCGTGGCGCAGAAAGCATAAATATGGCGGACGCCGCCGGAGCGGAGGCGTGGCGTTGACGTGGCCGACGTCATCGCCGCGCCGCGGCGCCACTGCCCCGCCCTTTCACCAGACACTCTGCATGTACGGTTCTATAACACAACCTTTTTCGCATCGTCTCGCGGCGAGCAGAACAACCATTCATTGCTTATATGCAACCAGCGGCAAGACTACAACCATCTCCCTCCCTGTTCAAGTCGACAACGCAAGAGGCCGATAATCGCCTTAAAGAGGGGGTAGCATCTGGCCGCTGGTTCTATATTGTCACGCGCTAGGAGCACGAAGAAACGTACAAGGAGATGCCACTGACTGACAAAATCTGAGACACAAAGAAGGACGTCTCCTCTGGCACGGGTTGCTCGTCTTCGTCTTCTTCGTTTACTGGCACAGAACTGGCTCACTGTTCGCTGGCACAGAACACTAGGTGGCAATACGATCAATGACTGCTTCTTTTGCTCGACGAGAGATGACGCGAAAAAAAGGCTGTGGTTGCTCCCGCTTGAGCGCACTGCCAGCAGCGGCCCTGGATCCCAAGATCCCCTGGATCCCAAGATCCCCCGGATCCAAAGATCAGGGGGTTTTAAGCGGCCCGCCAGATAGGGTTCCTCGATGCGCGCGCTCCCCGATGGACATCTACAGTGTCAATTTTTATGAGAGGGAACACGGGAGCGCATAACCTGCGTGCTCCCGTGTTCCCTCTCATAAAAATTGACACTGAAGATGTTCATCGGGCGTCAGCTAGAACACGTGATTATCATAATGACTTCATGGTTTAAAGCCGGCCACCCACTACAAAAGGCACGCACATACTACGTCACTACACCTATTGCTTTAAACCACGCGCATGATTACACGTAGTTTACAGCATGCTACGAACAGAATAAATGCAGTCGTACATGCGAAAGCTTGACACAATGTCGCTTTCCACTTTATAGATTACTTTATCTATCCACAAGTTAAACTTCTCGAGTAACTTGATAAAATAAAAGGTATGCACAACATGTTTGAAGTACGCACTGGGGACAGTTCAACTCTTACAGGCGAAGCTTAAGGGTACCCCAATTTTTTTTTAAAACAAATCAGATTCGTTGTGTCAAAGATGGTACGGTTTGTTAATTAATTCAAGAAACTTGCAAAGCCGTACTGTTCGTTTCTTGCTAACCAGTTAACCATGAGGCTTGTACAGTTAAACACTGCACAGTTGATCACGAGGGTGCGACTCCGTAGTGCGACCAGAGTGTCGTCTACTAACAATCTTTCACAGGGCGCTCATGAATTCTGCTAGGCGACGTGACAGTCTATATTATTACGGCTTGGTGGTGCTAGCCACCTGCCCGATCTAGAGGGTACAGCCATATCCATCCATCCATCCATCCATCCATTGCAAATAGCATTGAATTAGTGTACTAACTATATGGGAAAAGCTTCTCATAGAGCCTATGCATTAAAGCCTTTAACCAAATCGACATCCATGTTGCGTGGGATCTGATGAATTTTTCTGTTTCATGGTTCTATGGAATTCGGCTATCTAAAACACTATTTCAATAAAATTGTCTCTGGCAATATTTCTGACCAATTTGGAAATCTATTATTAGTTTAAGAAAGTCGAAATCTCGAAAATTTCCTTATTAAGCCTCTGGAAGTCTTGCAGGTTTCGTCTTTCAGAAGTTTCATTGCATTTTAATAAAATCGATTCTCACAATACTCCTGACCAGAAGGCATGCCTATAGCTCTTCGAAGTCTTGTAGGTTTTGACTTTCGGAAGTTGCACAAGGTTTTGCAAAAATGATTATGGGTACTTCCGACCAAAAAGAAAAGTGCATAGGCTTTCAAAATCTTGCAGGTTCCGACTTTCGAAAGTTTCATACAGTTTTAATACATTGATTGTGGCGGTTTCTCTTACTGAAAAGGCAATCCTCGTCAGAGTTTCGATCAACTTTCATTCCATTCTGATAAAACTGATAGTGGGAGGGCTTCCGACTGAAGCACAGCATGCACACAGAAGACGAGAAGCCAGTACAGTATGTTCAAACACTGTTTTTTATTCATTACAGCCAGAAAAAAATAATAAAGTCATCCAATTTGCAGGCGAGCGACGATATGTGGTTTTCACCATGTTCCACAAGTGTGTATGGGCACATTTAACCCCCTATAACCCAGGCCAGTACGTTTCGCACTCAGAGAGAAAGAGAAAAAAAAAATTTCACACACTGCTGTTTCGAAACAAGAACAGGCTTTAGTTTCTTGTTCAGCTGGTAACACACAACCTAGAGCGATGCAGAGTCATGTATAAATACGATCGAGACAAGAGAGTTCAAGTGCGTGTTGTTCAGCTTTCCTGACATAAGCAAAAGCTTGTGCAGTGCGTCGTTCAAAAAAGAAGAAAAGAAACGTCTCCAGTCCTCTCGGGTATACGAATTAGTTCTGAACTTGGCAACAGCCACATAGCAATGAGGCAGTCTGAAAAAAGTACACTGTCTACATTTGGCACCTCGCAGTCGTGGAGCACATACAACACGTTAAGAAACACGCACACACAAACAGGTTACGCACATCCGGCACTCAGCGTACGGGCCTTCGACAAACTGCGACTCGACGCACTATGGACATCCCGTTTTTCGTCGACCTAATCCCTTGACCACACTGAGAAACCTACCAAAGTATGAAATCTGTCTAGAAACAAATTTCAACGTCCTGTATATGTCAAGAAAAAGAACGAAGATCCTATGGCCGTCTGACTGACACACCGATCCCCAATGTTCATTAGCAAACATTACCTAGAAGACAACCCTTCTTTACTGAACTGCTGACGTAACGTCAATGCTCGACATGGGTGTACCACGGAAACGCGAAGAGCACCTTGAGTAGTTCATGGTCTTGGCCATTGCATCAGCCAGATCTCATCGATTCAAGTTGCAGCTTGTAGTGTAAGGCGTGCTTCTGAATGTGAGGGTCAAGCCGCAGCCACGTCCGAGTCCAGTCAAAACTGAAACAATACTGGCTACAGAATTGCATAGTTGGCACAAATGGACAAGTCTTATGAATATTTAGTGTATAGTTTGACACTTCTCATCTCTCACAGATGTACCTTGCATCACTTCGTAGGTGAGTGCCGATAACGTGGTTCAAATGCACGAAGCTCGCAGGTCCAACATGCGCAAGTGTGAATTTCAAGGCAAACGAAAACCTTTTGGTGCTTAGACTAATTTCACAATTGACGAACTGTCTCAATACTAGGCCTTCATTGTGTGGATACGTCTATTTCCTGCTAGCATGTCGAGAACATTCCGCAACTTTCAATCTCCAGATTATTCCTTGCATAATAAAGGTTGCTCTTGAAAAACTTTTGAATGGGAATAAAAAGAAAATCTGCACAGTCACCACACAAACACGCGCTTACAAAGAAACATACCGAGAAGTACGACGTACACACTAACACACACATACACAACGCACAACCAGCCTGGCAGCATCGGCGCCCCGCATCACTGACACAAACCCCCCAAAGAACAAAAAATCATTAGTATGTAATCTATAGAAACACAAGGATCTATAGAACTGCATTCGTGGGCGACGAAAAAAAAATCTAGATGCGAGATGACGACGTGGTGGGTTCTACGGAGGATTGCCCGACAATCGCTTCAAGACCTAGGCACTGACGGCTGATGACAGGTACGACACGCAACGACACCTCGCCGCCGCCACACCGACGCCACTTCTCACTTCTCGTTATTACCTTTCCTTAATCTCCTTTCCGACATTTTAAATATATGTGAAGTCTCTAGACTAGCTCTGGGAGATTATGACACCCATAGAAAAACTTTTTGATAGAGATAGATAAAGAAATACGAGAAACAGTTGGGAACTGAAGAAAAGCTATTGTTTCCAAGATGAAAACAAAAGTGACAAGGACAATCTGTTACTTTTTCACTTTAAGCCGACGAGAAAAGTGACAATGGAAGTCCAAAGCAGACATTGAAAGAGAAGCAAGGAGTGCTTGAGCAAGATAGAAGTTCCGATTCCGCCCCGTTTTTGCGTTTTGTCGCAGAAACCTTCAGGACGACGTCAAGACTACAATGGATCCTCTGAACGTTTCAAGCGCCAGTAGAACTGAATAGTGCCAAAGCACTGACGCCTAAGATAAAGCACTGCAGCACTAGATTTGAAACAAACTAAGCGTTGGAAACTGTGACGAGTTTCAGTTTCAACCCCGATGTACGGACAAAAAAGAAGAAAGAAAACACAGACACATTTGATACAGCTGTGCAAGCAATGGCAGAAAGGCTGACAGCAGCTCGGGAAGGGGTTGATATGATGTCACTCGTTTTGCACTAACGAGCTGATATTTATAACGGGACGCTGCTGGGTTTTGTTATTTTGTTAATTAGCACCTCGAGGTAGCATGCTCCCGACTCACATGCTATGCTGGCAGTACGAAAATTGGTTACGACGACTACTCCTTGGGCTTGTGGCCATAGAGTCGGCAGCCGCGTACGGTATAGAAAAATGTTTGGGCTTGGTCGGGAAGACTGAGGAGAGGTGCGCGTTTTCTTTTTTTTTACATCGTTTTTCGAGTGACTGGTATATATGCGAGGCTGTGAATTTTGTCTACGTGAAACAAGATGCTGCTGCCGCACACATCTGAACAAAAGTGAGAAGAAAGTGTAAAGCCTACTTTGAGATACGGCCTGTGCCAAACGAAGACTGCTACAAGTCTTAGGGGCAATGCAGAAGCTTGTCGTTTCACACATTTTGAATGTTATCTTTTACACTCGGGCTCACAACCTCGTAAATGCCGCAAAAGCTTTGGGCTTTGGCGAGATAAAGTTCGCTACGCCGAAAATATCCTCAGAATATAAAGTAAAAAGATGATCAAAAGGTGACAACAGGCGTACAGAAGCCTAATTTTTTTTCTCCTGCATTATTCGATTCTCCAGACCTGTCCGAATGCGACGCCAGAATATTGTGCCAACGCCGCTGTAGACTTTCGATTTCAGTGACTTAGTTTCAAGCAAAGCATCAGAATTACACCGGTGTCGTCGGAGACTCATTCCACGCCGAGATTTTTACCGTCGGTTTCCAAGTAAGCATGCCTTTACAAAACCTGAGCCCATAGCTTGCACTGCAGCACTAAAACGAACTGCGCACTCGAAAGACGAGGCACGGCAGGAGCAGGGATGGCAATAACCGCCTCAAAAATTTTCGACCTCATGCCTCAACGATTTGGCCTTCATGTTGGACTACAGGCTTCCGATAAGATAGAGGTTCCATCTCGTCATTGCATTTCACACTTTTGAACTGGCACCACCGATGACCCAGTGCAAACCTAAGACCTGCCATGGGGCAATACGATAGAAAGACAGGCCAAGAAATGAAATAACGTAGCAGAGGGACTACGCGGTCACGGTAAGAAACCAGCTCCCAGCCACTAACACTGCCTCGTAGCTGGCTTCCCGGCTGGACCTCCTATTGACAACAGTTGGCTCATGGCCAGCCTCGGACCGACTTGTTCCACATCTTTTCTGCACTGCCCCCTGCCACGAGCTTCCTTCCCACAGTACTCGCAGGAGTGGGGGAGGAAAAAAAAGTAATTTTCTTTCCTTTTCCTAGTCGTCTTTTCTTTCTTTTTTTCGTCAACAGAGAGAAAAGAAAAAAATAAATAACAAAGCGAAAACTTGCGACAAGTTCTCTAGAGATCGCTCTCCCCGTACAGCGCCGTTGAAAATGACATGTAGTCCAGCGCTCCGGGGACAGAGCCGTGTCCCTTGTAAGCGGCCATGCGTCGGATGCAGTACTCCGCCTGGTCCGGTGGAAGTTCACGGCGAAGCTTCCTCTGCGGTGATGTATGGCTGGGGGAGGGAGGGGGGGAAGGCAAAAACGTCTCAACTACTGAACCAACCGTCATAGATATGACCACACTAGTATCTATGTGAACATGTGTGCACTTGTTGTGGCAAGAAAGCTCGAAAAGAAAATTGTCAGCTTTAAACGGGCCTGACCGTGGTCACTGTACAACCCACCGTTTACTGTTTCAACTGACAGTAGAGAGTGTAATATAGTAAGCCACAAACTGGGCCCCAAGTGGGCATTTTACCTCCGTAATTTCAGTCTGAGCACTGTCTCTGACATCTTCTAACAGACAAATCCACCATTTTAGTGTTACAACTGGCCCAATTCGCCACTTTTACTTGAATAAGCAGACGTTCGGTCAACTTCTTTGAAAACGTGTGGCGCCGAATTGCAGCAACTCGCGTCACGTGGCATACCAGTTTCTTTGTACAGTCATGGACAAAATTTTGCAAGATAGCAGAGCGCTGTTCGTAGCCACCTCTAAGGCCCTAGATGGGGGAGTGCGCACGTCAAGGCTGCACAGGATGCTTACTTAAGCAGGTGCACGTCCCATATTCAATCAAATCAGCAATTGGCGGTGAGCAATTGTAGGATGTGCACGCACTCGGTAATCATTTAGCGTAGCCTCGATGAATGCAGCCTTCAAACAGTGCTCTGGCCTCTTGCAAACTTTTATCCTTGCCTGTACGTCTAAACACTTCCGTCAAACCTTCGGCTGCAAGTCATGATTGCTTGTTTGTGCTGCTGTTTCTATCTAGCTTTGTTTTTATCTTATGTTGCAGCCATTTAAATCCTTTATCGATATACTCTGTAGTAAGCAAATTGTTCTGTTCATATTTCGTTGAGTGTTTTTACTCTGCTTAGAGCTGCTTTAGTCACCAATCCGTAAAGTTGACTGCGGGGAAGCTCACCTTGTCACCGGCCAGAATCCTGAACGAGTCTATGATCTGCTCAGCCGTGTCTCGGTCGGTGCTCTCCCGAGTCATGAAGTCCAGGAAGGCATCGAAGTGACGTAGCCCGTGTTGTTCGGGTCCACAATGTTCATGATGCGCCTGAAGTCAGCGTCACCCTGGTAAACAACAAATAGGCGACATTAAAAGATAGCGCATGGAAAAAGACTTCAACACTTTACTTCAATTAAGTCAATGAAGTGAAGAAAGCTACACTTCAATTCGTACAGCTGCTTAAGATTAGCTCAACACTGTATTCATAAAAAAGAAATCAAGTACAGCTGATTTGAATTGAAAAACACACCCATGAATGATTGCATTTGCATTATTTCAAAGGAACCTCTGGCATTTCAAAAGAACACAAGTGTGGTGGCATCATGGTCGCAAAGCGGCGGCCAGACGCCCTTCTCATCTTTTCAGGGAAATCTTAGTGAAATGCGTGCGGGAAAGGAAAATGGTGCAAGGGTGCACGGCCGAGCAATAGTGGCTGCACAGTCCCTGAAATAAAGTTACTTATTTGTCGTTCAGGAACGCACTACTCGGTTCTCCGTGCTGTTTTACAGCCGTCCTCGTGCCCCGCACAATACAAGCATTTGTGAATGAATTCCAGGAACTGTGATGAGGTGAGAAATCTGTGATTGTCGCGATAATCAGCCGAGACATATATTGTGCGAGGCTGGCGTGCAATTAAATATGCAATTTTTTCCCCTCAATGCAGCTTTGTGGCAACTCATATCACCCTGAAGCTGCATTCTAAAGAAGAATTTTCACTGACATATGACACATAAACTTGCACCTACGCAACTCAAATGTGCATATGAAATTTAGAAAAAAACTTTTTGCTGTTATGCATCTCAAAGATGCATACATATGACACCAAGTAAACATTTAGCGGCTACGCATCTTGGAGGCACATGCGATTTAAGGTGAAGTTCTTACAGTTATGCATCTCGAAGGCACATTAGAGAAATAGTAAACTTTATGCTGTTGTGCATCTCAGAGGTGCATCTTGAAAGCTTCAGGCAAGAATCTTTATGGATCTTAAACTACACACATTTCGCCATGTCGAGATTCAATTCCAGTATTTAGCACACAGCACCAGATAACGACCGAATGAGAACAGACGAAGACAGGCACTGTCTGCATCAGCTGTCTCTCAGCCCTTATGCACTGTATATGGAAATACTCTTCTGACCAGCACATGCTATCACTAATTGTTTTTTAAAAAATTTTAAACAAGAAAGAACGGGAGACACCACCCCACCTGGCGGTCGTTGCGGATGCTGTAGCCGAGGCTGACGAGGCACGACTTGAACTCATCCGGCGTCAGCCGGCCCGTGCGGTTCTTGTCGAAGTGGTTGAAGGACATGCGGAACTCGTTTAGCTGCTCCTGGGTGATGCCCTTGGAGTCGCGCGTCAGGATCTGGTTCTCGACCTCGTTGATGTTGCGGTGGATGGAGGTCATGAGCTGCTCCCAGCCGACGCGCAGGGTCTCCATCGTGTAGTGCGTGTACCGGTTCTCGAAGATCATCGCCTCTTGCACCTCCTGGTGGGTGCGCTCCAGTTCCTCCAGGTGGGGCCTGTACTGCGCCGCCGCCTGCTCGTACTGCTGCAGCCGCTTCAGCTGCTCCTCCAGTGAACCCTGCAGTCGGCGAACACGTGCGGAGATTTTTCCCTTGCCAGTTCATTTATCAGTGCAGTGAAGTGATATTCTAGAGTTGCCATATTTATTAAGATCGTGACACAAGCTTTTCGCTAGGTGTTTTTTTTATATATACCCGAGGTCGACCACCGTGCTACGCTCGAAAACCGTAAGTTCTGGATGTCTGGAGACTGCAGTGATGCATCTCTTAAGGAACAGCTACAGTTTTGAACAAAAATGGGGATTCCTTCTTTTGTCTAGTCTTTGGGTCCTTTGAAATTCTTCCTTGACTTCGTTAGCTGCTGGTTTTCACCTGAAGCTATATTATTGGCCATTACAATACAGTGTTGGTTGCCTGCTCTTTTTTTGTTTTTATTTCGCAATCTATGTGGACAACATGCGCCATCCAAATGCCATTTGAATCCGCTACAAGATAAAAAAGCATACTGTTCCTTATACATTTGCGCACGATGCCTGAAAGGCCGTCCTTTTTTTTTCTTCTTCTTTCTGAGGTGATGGTATAGACGGTAACACAGTGATGTTAATGTGGTCAGGTTACAGTAGAGTAGTAAATGCTGTTTTTGTTGCTGCCTGCAACAAAGGTTCGAAGGCTCTGTTTTGCGGTGCCCGAGTCGTAATCTTTGCACCCACCTGCATACCCATGCCAAGAGCCGCCACAGCATCCATCTGCCTCTCGATCCAGGGACCGACAACGTTGGCTTTCTCGGCGAACTTGCGGCGCAGGCGCTCATTGGCTGAATGTTAGTCAAGGAAAGTGCTGTGGGCACCAGGGTGCACTTGTAACCATACAAAACATCCCTGCAATGTTTACTTTTGGTTGATTGATTGATTGATAGATTAAGTGATTATGATTGCATTATAAGCAATCAAAAAGAGACCCAATGTCTAGACTACTGTAGCACATAGCAGAGGAGTGTTCCAGATTTATTACAAATCTGTTGGGCTTTTTAAAAGCAACGAATGGCAACACAAAGTGTACCACAGTAGCACATAAATCTAGCCCTATGCCTTCACTAAGTAGAAACGTAAGCTGGGAAAGTTGGCATGAACCCATGAAAAATTTTCATTTAAAGTATTGGCACAATAGAAAAAAAATATCAATGATTTTCACCACAAAAATACAAGTGCTTATATTCATGTGCTGAAAGTCTTTTCGTGCGTTTTTTTTCTCTGTCACATTTATAGCCTTCCCAACATTGGTCCACAACGGTTGCACGTTGTGTCGCTATCTAGGGTTCAACAGAGGGCCAACAACATTAAGTACGGCCTTATTCATGGTTTTGACCTATGCCCATTTTATTTATCTATTTATTTATTCATTCCCTTACGAAAAATAGCTTTCAGGACCCAGGGGCACTCAATAAGGGGGGAAGCCAGAAGTAAACTCATTGTGACGAACAATGTTACAGTGCAGGTTAATAAGATTTAATAACAAAATACTTCATAAAATTTAAAATGCAATCAGTCATAGTAATTCAACGGCACACGAAGAGCAGATTATAGCACTTTAACCAAAAGAAGTGTCACCTTTCTTTCTTCTCTATGGACGCGAGCCTTTCTATACAATCGACACCCTACTACCCTACCGTCCTGATGCTTCCGAGTGCCCACCTGTCTCCGATGCTTCTCGACAAGCCGAAGAGTGCCGCCAGCTCGCCCGTGCGTTCACCTCAAAAGAGCAGCAACGCCAGAAAGAACACCGTAGCACCCCCCTTTCAGATCCCAGCTATGCCCCAGGGTCTCTTGTGTGGCTCGCAATTCCACATCAAACACCGGGACTCTCCTCGAAACTTGTCTCCCGGTAAGAGGGGCCTTACACCGTTTTGGAGAAAACCTCTCCCAGTCAATTTCCTAATTGAGCCAGTTTCCATATCGGACGACATGCGCCGGCGCGCACGTGACATCGTCCATGTTTCCCGACTGAAACCATACCATGAGCCTCTGCCTGAAACTTCTTAAGTCGCCAGGATGGCTCGTTTTTCAGCGGGGGCGATTGTAAAGAAGATGTGCCTGCAGCGAGCAGCATCGCCAACGCCCGGCTCTCTCGGCTCGTGCTTTGGCTCGTTGCTGTGCTGATCTCTGCTGGACGGTTCTTCACGCTGTCTTGCCGTTGTCGTTATCGACTAATAAACCTTGTCACAATATAAGCATACATGAACGTAGGAATTTTGCTTTGAGCCCTTGTATTAGCACAAAACAAAAGGATACATTGTTGCCTCATGAGCTCAGCCTGGAGGACTTGGTCCCTCTTGGGCACCAGCTGCTTCACGTCGGACCACTTTGCTTGTGATCACCTGTGACAAGGCAAAGACACGAGTCAACTTAACAGCCCAAACAGAAATTCAGCACAAGTTTCTTGACAACTTCAATCCAACATATCTCTCAGATTGCTTCGCACATTGTTGTCGCTAAATAGACCCTTCCTAGGTCTCTCCCAGCAAGAACTCCAAGATTGTGACACTTTGGTAAGTATTTCATCCATACATTTAACAGTTATTTCTCAGAATTCATCTACGCATTTATTTTTGTAGTTGGCTATTAACCAGCAAGTTGATTGTCACAAAGGTCACGCACTGTTCATTAGCAGAAATAAGAAGCAGTAAAATCCCAAACACCATCAAAAATAAATAAAAGATGAATCGGCTTTGCTACGCAAGCCTTGTTCCCATTAATGGGCTGAAGGCAAGCGACAGAAATGGGAACACCGACCTGAGAGGTGAGAGTGGTGTAGGGGTTCTCGACACCGCCGGGCACCTGGTACTGACTGGCGATGGCCTGCACCTCCTGCGCCAGCCCAATGATGGCCTTGTGCTCCTTGTCAGCCTCACCCAGGGTCTGCTTGAACTGCTCGTGGGCGTCCATCAGGCCCTGCAGGGAAACGAGTATCGAGGTTAGAAGCAGCTGCCTGCAAGAACTGACGATGCAAATTTTTTTATATGGAGATGGTTTACATGCCAAAAATCCCATATCGAGTTAGGGAGCCTTTGGGCAGTTGGGGAGCCTTTGGATGAATTTTCAGACCATAAACTAGAGGGAGGGGGGGGATTAACGTGCATCTCAGTCTAGTACGTAGACATTTTTGCATTTTGCCACCGCTGTCTTTCTTATTCCATGTTCAGGAGAGTACAGCCTTAGCCACAAAGCTGACAAGGTGGGTGCTGATCAGGCTGAGTGACACGGAAGTTTGCTAGAGTTTGGACAAGAAACGGTACATGATCTCGTTGGTTTTGGTCACTCATTCTTATGTTCATCACTTAAGGCCAATATATATAAACAGCCGTGGAATGACATAATGTTACAGCGTCCTTGCTATGTTGATGACCGAGTGTCATTGGTCCTTCAACCGTCGTATAATTCGGGTGTCATGAAAAAAACCAAGATAATGGCCACTGACACTCAGCCTCGACCAGAAAACGGGTACAGACGACCTGAATAAACTCTCGGCACGACCTTATGCCTCTGCAAGGAAGGTAGATTAAATTATTCTTGACAGTGGCAACTAACGGCAGCATTACATAGCTGGAGAAAGTGTGAGCGAGTTTCTATTTTCAACATTAAAAAATTGAATACAACGTGCATCTTCCTACCGATAAACAGCCTCGAAATCGCCTGCATGTGAAAACAAAATCGAAACCTCGTTGCCAACAGCCTCCCGTCAGAAGAGTCAAAGTGTCATCGCTATCACATAATGGTAAGGAAACCCTGAGTTTGCATTGAATGCCTTCGTGCTCAACTGAGCTGTGCACTATTGTAATTTGCTAGCTTGTGAAGTGCAACTAGGTGATGTCTCATTGTTATTATGAAGGGTGACGTCAAGTGAAAGTAATTTTACACGGTGAAAAACTGCTGCGCCCCACCCTCATGCCTGCGCAAGCCTGTGACTGCGAGTGCACCAAAGGCAGGAGATCGGTTGTATGTCGACTAAGAAAAGTTTCCATGGTCCAAATATGTGAAAATGTCAGCTTTTCGACTGGCTGAAGCTACTCACGTGTGAATAGAGCTTGACTAAGTAATGACCCCGGATATGTACATGCACTATAGAAGTGTATGTAGAAGCACATGAACTTCTAGGAGAATAAATTTTCTATTGCAAAAAGACATCCTGTCTCACTCTTTGTTTTTCCAATCGTCAACCTAGGAAAACGCAAGTTCATATTTTGCACTCGTGAATATTCGGTCAATGTTTGATTCAAGTAAATGTTTGTTTGTTTTTTGGACAGAATCTGAAAGTACACGTAATATGTGGGGTTGGTGTAAAACTGCAATGTATAACCAAGGTTTACTAATGCATTATTTCTATGGGGATTTTGCAGGGACCAAACCGAAATGCGTAATCAAAGTACCACTGCAATTAACAATGCTAATACGAGACTGCTCTGCATGTCTTGTGCATTGTTTTCTTACATTGAAGCTACCTACAAAATGAGAGTTTTGTATGTTCTATGCTGACATGAGACTGAACTACTACCATGCAAAGGTCTTGATAGGCTAATTCAAACTTTTGCCACAGCATTTTGACTGGAGACCCTGAACAACTTTATTTCAATATGGAAACATTGAAATTATATCAAACATGAGTGCGTGAAGCCGACACAGCCAACAGTTTTGACCTCATGTTTTGCAGCGGCAAACGCAGCGGGCTATCGTCAAGTGGATGCGACACCTCAGACAGTACACGGAGTCAGCTGCATTTATTTCATGTCTTCACACACAGCAACAAGATAGTTTCAGCATTTGAGTCTATGTCTATCCTTTGCGTCTGTTTCATTGCTGTTCTCGATGCAAGCTGCCATAAGCTGCCACGAACCAACTTACCCACCGTCACATCCTAAGCAAAGGTCTCTCACCTGAATCTCCTCCATGGTGTGGACAATGAACATGTCGACGAGGTCTTCGCGTGCCCCGTCCAGCCAGTTGTTGAAGGGTGCCACCCTCTTGGCAAACTCCAGGTGGAGGTGGTCAATCTTCTCGAGCACTCGTTCGGCCTCCTCGAGGGCACTGCGTCGCTTCTGTGTCAGCGTGCCCAGCCGGTCCCACTGGTCACAGATGCGCTGGCAGCGTGCGTTCACCGTTGCCGCGTCATGGTAGCCCAGGGCATTCAATTCCTGCAATTTTCATGCAGGCAGAAAGTGCGAAGTTTCTCAGTCAGCTCAATGCAACAAAACAAGCAGTTCGGCTACAGACGCTTTTAGAAACATGAACTTTCCATGACATTTCTGTGTGCCCTACCACGACGAAGGCCGAGATGGGTGAAGATGGTCCAGAGGGGCTCATCATTGAGGTTATTCAGCAACAACTAGTGCCACCTCTCTAACTGCTGGCGAGTGGAGCAATAACAAGTCTTCAATACTTAATTCTGTTGCATCATACAGTAATTATTACTTGTGCACACTGCTCTCCAAATGCTTAACTTCTAAAGTTCGGTACCTCCTGCCAAGAGAGTGCTTATGGATAATGTCTGATGCACCAGACCATGTCGACACGCTTTCAAAACAATAGCATGCCTCGACAGCATGCAAGCTTTCCGCAGTTAAAGCCATAGTTTTCTGTCCTCAGCTGATATTGACAGATCACTGAACAAACAAACTAAAGTTTGATGAATTGCAAGCATCGCTTTCCGAGACAATGATTTTCTAGAGCCTGGAGCCCATCATCTAAAGGGGCTCCCATGCGTACTCTACCATGCCCAAATTTTAAAGCCTTGAAAGCCACGGACCGTCTGGATGAAGGTACTCGTTCCCTTTTTCACAAGTCATTTACCTGCGCGATGGCGGCGATCTGCTCGACGCGGTCCTGGTGAGCGGCGAGGTCGCTCTCAAAGGCCTCGTGCTTCTTCTTGAGGGCCTTGACCTCGTTGAGGCGGCACTGGCGGAAGTCCTGGCTCTGCAGCATCTCCTCCTTGCCGCGCGTCCACTCCTCGTGGATGTCCGCCTTGTGCTTGAACTTCTGAGCCAGATGGTCGAGGCGCTCCAGTCTGCGGGACCAGACGTTAATGAAATCATCTCAAACGCGTTGGAATGAGCTTCAAGAGATGCAGGAACGTGAACACATGGTATTTGCTTACAGAGTGAGCGAAATAAATGAAATAAATAAAGATAAACTTTCAGTCAAGATATAAGCGCACTTTTTGTTGTCCTTTGCTAGTACTTACAGTCAAACCTCAACATAAGTACAGATACGATGAATTATTAGTAACAAAGCAGTAAGTGATAAACAGTCACGTACTTAACAGTGCTTCAAATGTACGTATTAGAAGACCTGTGCCAACAGAGGGAAACCACCACACTGCTCACTGGTTGTCTTTTTCGAGTTCTGAACTCTCGCATACTCTCAGTAAAGAGAAATCTGTTAAACAAAACTGCTACCTAAATGGAACAACTGCCTCTGACAAGATTGGTTTCGTACTTGAATTCTACACCTCCGCTAATTTCCCCCTACACGGAACTGCTGGTTGAACATAAAATAGTTTTCTGTTCCCTTCAGACTCTGTTTAAATGCAAGTACACGGAAGGCAGGGTAACGCAGCCCACTGACCGCATCATCTCAGACAGAAGCCACTCCTCGAATCCCTTCTCGGCAGTCTCGAGGCCCTTCCAGGCGCTGGCGATGTCCGAAACCATCTTGCCCTCGGATGGCAGGTAGGCCGGTCGGTTGCTCAGCCGCAGCTTGGTCTGCAGCGTGTTGAAGTTGGTCTCCAGCTTGGCCTTCTGCTCCACCCGCGGAGGCTTGTGCGTGCGCCGGTAGGCGCGGAACTCCTCCAGCTTCTTCTGCACGCCCGGCAGCGTATTGTCCGTCGTGCGGTTCTCCAGCCACGGCGTGGTTCGTCGGATCCAGTCCAGAAGCTGCGTTCCACCGGTGTTTTAGTAAAGGACACTATAGCAAAACACTACGTCGATTTAGTTTTATCAAGTATAGCCTGAAAATCCTTTTGTTAATTGTTCTGCGATCACACATTCGTTCTTAGAACAGAAGAAAAGAACTGAAGGTCAAATTTTCAAGTTTATCCCTAAACCTTGGCACCCTGAATTTCAATGTAATGTGATAGAAAGTGACATTTTGCATCCTGGCCAAAAAATTTCCAGAATCTAGCTAAGTAAAGCCTCCAACTCACTTGGAACACAATGCAATTCATTTTTACCAATGAAAAATTCCATACACCTAAACAGAGGCCACCAAAGTTCATGATACCATGACACAGCGATATAAAACAGCAAACGTGCTGGCGCCACCTGTATTTTCTTTGCAGATTTTCTTATTTGCCAAAACATCTACCGATGGAAAGGATTATGCTTTCGGCATGATGTAAGGGGAAAATTTATTTTCTCTTTAGTGTCGCCTTGAAATCACTCATATTGTCGCGGGTTATAAATTGCAGGGGGTTTATTTAAAAACACGGACAGTGGAACTTGTAGAGATGCTCTCAGAGAAGGCCGCTAAGATTGTCGTCTTCTTCACTCGCCTGCGCTGCGCCTCTCGAGCAAATCTGCGTTCTTCGTTGTCGTCGCTGTCTCGCCGCTAAATGCAGGTATGCACGCGGCAATATCATAAACCCCCCGATACGAACTAAAGAGGTTTTGACTCACATCACTGGCTAGTCGCTCATACTCCTCCATGAGCCGCTCGTTCTCCTGGTTCACCTTGAGCACCTTACAGATGCGGTTTGCTGCGGTCTCAGCCTGAAAGCAAAACGACAGATTAGTCATAAACTTCAATCTGTATAAAGCTGTCGCTATCGTAATGTTTGCCCCATCTAGGTAGTTATCTGCTCGAAGAGGTTTATGGTGCAACCTCGTAGGCCCCTGCACCTTCCTTAACAAGAATGGTCAAGTAACTCTCGAGGAGCTTTATCCTATCCTCACTGAGAAACAAGATATGCCAGGATATGAGAATATGAAAAAGTAAGTCGGGAACATTTAACCCTACTTCCCCTTTTTTTTCTTCCACAGCAATCCATCTGCGTTTTCTTCGTAGTCATGCGCTACGTACAAGTGAATGACATTTCCCTATCACTTATCCTTTAGGTTAGCCTTTAAGGTGTATAAATAACAATGAGTGAAATGGGAGTGGAAACTTCAAAAAAAAAAAAGATGGAGAAAAGAACAAAACAAGAAACAGCCAGCCCTGAAACTTCGGATGATACGCACTCCATATTATTTTATTTATTTATCACATACTGCGGACCAAGTATGGTCCATGCAGGAGAGGGCAATACAGTACAAAATTCTTCTACATACATACACTTCCGCTGCAGTATACATTCACTGCAGAACAAAATTCATGTACATTAAAAACTCGTGAAAAACAAGGGACAAATACAGGCAAAGAAGCAGACTTAAGCAACAAAAAAAGGGTATAGTTTCATCTCGGCGTGTTGAGCATAGGGGAATCATGGGGCAGAGCATTCCAATCAGAGACAGTTCTCGGGAAAAATGAATACTTGTAAATGTTAGTGCGTGCAAATATAGGTGTAATGCTACGACTATGTTTATGACGTGAAGACCTGGTTGTGTCCCTGTGTTATGTAATCTGGTGCGTGCAATCCTGATCTGGAAAAGTATAAAAGGCGGAAAAAGTTAAGCCGTGCAGTTTTCCTTCGATCGGCCAAAAGTTGGAGGTTCGCATCCTGCAACAGGGCTGACGGCGAATCGCGACATCTATACCGGTTGTATATAAATCGAGCAGCTAATCGTTGTATTTTTTCTATTTTCTGTATATTACCAGCTGTGTGGGGGTCCCGCACAATGCTGGCATATTCAAGAGAAGGACGAACTATGACTTTATAGGCTCTAAGTTTTAGTGAACTAGAAGAACGACCCAATTTATATTTTAGAAAGCCTAATTTTCTCCTGGCAGCAGAACATATATCATCAATATGTGCTGTCCAGGTAAGCTTCAATGTAATCGTTACGCCCAAGTACTTGAATTCTTCTACTTGCCTGATAGCGTATTCACCTACATTATAAGTAAACTCCAGTTTTCGGATTTTGTTACTCAGACATAAATATACAGTTTTCTCAAAATTAATTACCATTTCCCACTTTTTACACCATTCTTTTATGTAGATTAAGTTCTCACACAAGTCATGCTGGTCAGAAATAGAATTTATGGTATTAAAAATTATGCAATCATCTGCAAATAACTTAACAGACACGCCAGGTCGGATGGCTTGAACTAAATCGTTAATATAAATATTAAACAGTATAGGCCCGAGAACTGACCCTTGCGGGACTCCAGATAACACCCCCAAATACCCAGAGGTGAAACCGTTTATATCTACGTACTGTTTTCTGTTCGTTAAGTATGCTATGATCCAGTTAATTATTTCCGGAGGAATGCCAATAACCTTCATCTTATCTATTAGCTTGATATGCGGGACCTTGTCAATGGCCTTGGAAAAGTCCATAAAGATGACATCAACCTGTCCAGACTTGTCCAGAACTTTGGAGAACTCGTTAACAGTTGCTAATAATTGTGTGGTGGTAGATAATCCCCGTCGGAAGCCATGTTGCGCGCTGTGAATTACTTTATTTTGTTCAAGAAAAGTATTTAATATTTCGCTATAATATGTTCAAGTAATTTGCAACAAATACAGGTAAGGGAGATTGGTCGATAATTACTGACTAATAATCTGTTACCTTTCTTAAATACTGGAATTACACATGCTAGCAGCCAATCGTCGGGCACTGAACTAGTTTTAATCGAAACATCAAATATTATTACTAGGAATCTAGCTATAATTTCAGCATACCTCTTTAGAAAAACAGCTGGGATACCGTCAGGGCCGGTCGATTTTTTTACGTCTAGCCGCAATAATAGTTCTGTCACCCCTTCCAAGGATATATTTATTAGGCTTGAAGGACCTGGCACCGTCATAATACTCAAGTTTTGTGGTCTTGAGAAAACGCTCTGAAAGTAGGAATTAAATGCGTTTGCTATTTCGTTTTTATTTGTGACAGTGGTTTCTCCGTTCATTATTTCATCAGGGGTACGGTTGTCTTTGTTTTGCAAGAACTGGTAAAATTTTCGTGGACTCTCTGCCGCAAAGCGGCCTAGTGTCTCGGTGTAATAATGTTCCCTAGCCTCCTTCAACTTGGATGCTAAAGTATCTCTTAGATCGTGCAGAACTACATCATTAGCTATTTTTTGCTTTCTACGCCTTTTAACTTTGCGTTTTAGGTGAAATCACGAATAGCGTACGGAGCTATTCGTGAGATATGAAATCACGAATAGCGTACGGAGCTGTAAGACATTTGAAAAGCATATTGATTTAGTGACATGCGGATAGTACACCATAATGAAAACATACGGGCAGAATACGGAGTGTTAAAGTACACACTACCTTTTTAAGTAGTCACCCTTCACTTTCAATGTAAGTAATGCCTGTGCTATGAAGGTCTTCTCCTTTTTATTTTGATATTTAGGAGCAACCCACGAAGTACGGCATAAAGAATACAACCACGTCATGAAATCGAAGAGCAATTGCTGCAATAAAAAAAAAAGACATCTTTTCGGCATGGACTTGAAAAGCTTGATATAATCAAAAATAGCACACTGATCAAAAATGCTGACACTACTGGTTGAAAACCTAGGACATTAACAGATACTACACAGTGCCGTGTTAATTGACCATGACGTAACAATTAAATCAATCACGCATACTTCAGAGTTACTGCATCATATTTTGTGCTTCTGGCTGCACTTCATCACATTTAAAACTCTTCAGGCTGTACCAAAGTAAGTTTTTAAAGTACCTGCTTATCCAGTATGTATGGTCACCATAAGCAAATCTCAACAACCAAGGTTCGATCTTGGAACGTCAAAACATTTCGTGCAGGCAATCAAGGGCATGCTGCCAAACTAAATGCAGGAAGACTACGAGGGACATGCAATGGCGTGCCAATGTAGCGAGCTCAGTCGGAGAGACCTTGTCTGAAGAGTAGCATTTGTTGCAAATTTCTTTCATGTGTATTGCGCAGGTTCCCAACCACATCTCCATGTCTACCATCTAGATGGCACTACGCTTCTTTAACCATTGAAACACCCTTATGCTCACATGAGTGTACAGTGATGCAACATGGTTGCAAAAAAAATTAAATGCCATTTGAAGCCCCTCTGATTGAAAGTTACCAACTAAACCAGATCGGATGGCAAGTGATGTGGCGTTTTGTGAACTGTGTGTGCTTACCTGAAAGTTTTTTTCTTGCCTAGATCCTAAGAAATAGATCAAATTTCACCATAGCCAATGTGCCGACAGCCAATTTGTGAAACTCTTTATAACGGTTTGTCAGGCATCAAGCTGCCTGACAAGGCAGCAGGCAGCTCATGCCATTTTAATAGCTAGAAACTTCTGATTGCCCATTCTGAGTGTTTGCAACTCTGCGGGCTACCATTCATCAGTGCGTACCTAACATCAGTAGTGCCACCACATGTCGCTACCATAATTTTCTCACGTACATCAGTGACATCAGTGACATCGGAAATGTCTTTACCTGCTGAGCTCCGGCAAAGGTGTGGTAGTAGGACGACACGTAGGTCATGATGGCCCGCTCGTCGGGCATGGCCGTGCTGTTCATGTCTGCCCACGCACGCGCACAGCACACCAGGCAGCGAGGGGCAAAATTGGGGCATCGGTAGGGTTTCGGAGGAGCGGGGAAAGAAAAACAAATGGAACCAACAAGCACCACGCAATTAGTTTGGGGCAGGAGCACATGCACATAGAACTAAGCATCAGGCACTTCCACACCCACGTTTCTGGAAGACCAAGACTGTACGAGACTACCAAGTTTTAAAATTCAAAAGCCTACGAACATGTTACGTTCGAACATGTTAAAATTTGTGTTTTTAAGCCTTTTTCTCGTGCAAACAAGGTGTTGACTCGGGCTAGTTGGCATTACATGGTATGCACGAAAGTTCAGATCACGATATGGCCATATGGAATAGTCATGAAATGGGAATACCCGTATAAACACAACACAAGCATACCTGTGTCCAATTTCATCCTGTGCATATAACCACAATGTGTGGACTTGTGCTGACTGTGCAATGCTTCACCCTTGCAAGTACAATGAAATAACTAGAAAAATGTAATAATTAATCATTTCAACAGAAGGCTTTTTAATTCTTCACTATCTGAAAGTTTGACGAAAGCATGCCTGATCGGAATGCTCATGGTGAAAGGTAAATAGGAATATGCCAAGCAAATATAAAAAGAACCTTAGAATAATCATGGCCTCTGTACGGTAGCGGAAACATCATTTATCTGAAAGTTATCTTTGTATTTAGACAATCCATTACATTCACTTTTGAATAGCTCCCCTTCTCTGTCATATGGTATTTCATCGATGACTCGACAATTCCTGGAATACCATCCATAACGAAATTAAACACACGCACGCCAAACAGGAGGTTATCAGTAAAACGCAGCACACAAAGGAGGGTAAGTCCTGTGCAACAATACCATAAAAACCTCAGGCACTGGTAGACGGGGAAGGTTTTTAATTATGTCAAACCAAGACTCATCAGTTAGTCGTTAAAGTGGGAAAAAAATGGGGTACGGAGAAGTTGCGGTCTGATCAAGCCTGCACTCTCACACTGCACTGCAAACCTTGCACGCCACACACTCACTGCCATTTCCATTACCTGCTGCGCCCCCTGGAAGGCGTGGTAGTAACATGACACGTATGTCATCACAGCCCTTTCGTCTGGCTTGGCTGTGTACACCATGTCTGGAGGGGGGTGCGAGGGAATGGATGCAGAGTCACCTCACACCGTCTTTACACCACAAGGTTACACATTACAATATGGCAACTTCGCAAGTGTTTCAACTGCTGATGACGCAATGTGTCCTGTTACTCGTGATGCGACATGGGCAACATGGCACAGTACCATGTTGCCCGTGACGCGCAACACGACAGTGTGCTTCTCAGACAAAAGGCAATGTGTCCACCACCTTCTTGTTTGAATTAAGAGCAGAGCCCACTGTACACTAAATTTATTAATAGCTGCAAATCAAGATATGGCAAGTCCTGTGATGCATGCTGCAATATCAGTGCATTCACTAACCATCAAAACGATCAACACGGTCAGATTCGCTTAATGAATTGTTCAGCCTGGCAGCCCTCGTCTTATAGCTTGCCCCAAACGACGCGTTACGAAACAATTTTCAAAGAAAGCACTTCTAGTATGGCTGCAATACGATGAAAGGCAACAAACGAAAACAGACACTTTCATTCAAATGATACCACCTGACCAGCATATAAGCTAATGTACAATGCTAAGTAAATAAACCTCAATGAATGTGGTTTTGATGCCATAGCTGGTAGTACTTCCATGTCCCTTGTAATAAGTCACAAGCTCAGCTAGGATATGGCAACAGCGTGCCAGAGAGTAAGGAAACGGCATTAACAAAAAATTAAAAAGGCGCCGAACACTTCCGTCACTAAAATAGCTATTGTTCACTGCTACGCAGCCCTTACCTATATGAACGAACCTTAGTTAGATCAAGGTACGTTAAGTGCCAGTTTCATTTTAATAAATATGTTTCCTTGATAAAGAAGCAGCCTGTTCTTACCTTCAGCGTCCAACATCCTGGGAATGTTCAGGTGCTTCTCAGCAACGTCGAAAGCCAAGTTCAGGTTGTCCAACGGGTTCTCCTGCACAAGTGAGGAGACGTGCCGATAATCTTGAAGCTTCACCCATCTCCAAAAGCAGTGGGACACACTTTAACACAGCTAAAATGTTTAACTTTTCATACATGACATTGATACTAAACAGCACAGGGTGAGCCGAGACACAAGAGAAACACACAATGACAACAAAAGGTGCCAACTTCCAAGATGTTTGAAATTGGCACCTGATGTCCCTTCACTGTGTTGTTCTCGTCTCTCTTTTTGCCTTGCGCTATTAGGTACGAAGTGAAATCGGTAGCTCTCATAAAGCAGGGATAATGCAGATGGCAATGGACTGACCTTCTTCAGCTTTCCGTAGTCAAGGAGGTCGGGACGATGTCTGTGGATGAGGGCGCAGAAAGCCAAACCATCCTTCCAGCTGCAATGGGAAACACAGGAACTGTCTTAGGCTTGGCGCTGTGTAATGTTTGTCATGCTATAACAGGTCAAGAGAAACTAAGTATGACACATGATCAGGGCACCATCTTGATACCCCATAAATAATCCAACCATTGTCCTATAGCCATACTGCAGAAGAACGGTTCCTGCAAACCCCATTTTAGCAACCTTTCCCTCTGGCTCTCCTTATCTACTTAAAAACAATGTAAATCAATGATGAAAGTAATGAAGCGTTATATAGATGTGATGAGCATTTCTTACCTGAGATGGAAGTTCTGGACGTTGACGTTCTTGTAGGGGGCCGTCTTTCTCTGGCACCACAACAGCAGACCTTCTTTGGCAGTCATCTCTGCACAGACGAGGCAATGATGAGCGAGAGAGAAAAAAAGAGAACTGTTAGCAAGAAAGACCTTCAGGCATAGCTTAAGTTAATACTCGATTAATGCATTGCAGCACTTCTCACCTCCGTTCAGTGGCCTTAATGCAACGGCAATTTATTTTAGATATGTATACCATTATTTCATTAAGCTAAAAACTTGCATGCAAAATGCTGAAACTGAATACGAATGGCACACTTATGTGCTCGAAACTTCTGTCCAAGCAAGCTCAAGCATTCTTCAATCCAAGTGCGCTTGCACCTATCCAGGTCGCCCAGCAGCCAACTTGTGACAAAATTGCAATTAAAATGAGATTCCATTTCGAAGGTTCGTCGGTTGAAGCACAATGCTCTTATGAGGCAACTGCAGATTCATTCTGAGCACACCAGATTTCACAAAACACTCTTAAATTTATACGCACGTCTGTTCTTCCATTCGGCTTTCAATATAGCCCAGTCTAGATGGACCTCATGAGCTCAATCGGCAGCATGGCACAGCATTTCACACTTTGTCATGGCTTCCGAGATACGCAGACCCTCGTCACTGATCTCGGAGGCCATACGCATATACACGTACCGTATTTACACAATTGTAAGTCGGCTCGAATGTAGGTCGAGCCCCGAAAATGGCACGGCATAAAAAAAGAGAGGAGCACGAGCACATTTTCTTTAAAAAATGTTTTTTTTTTTTTTGGCACATCGTGAAGCCATCGATGTGCGAAGGCGGCTTCACGGCAGTACTTCAAAGCTGTGCAGAAAAGCTAGCTTTGAAAATAACCTCCGCCCATTCCCTCAGAGAGACTTAACAACCGCAGTTCGTTTTCGATTATAGGTCAACCCCCCAACTTCGGATTTCAAATTACATCAAAATGGGTCGAACTACAATCGTGTAAACACACGCACGCACCTTCGACGGAGATGTCCTGGATGGCGAAGCGGAGGATGATGGTCCAGATGAGTCCGAGGGTCATCTTGACGTTGCCGTCGACAATCTCCTCGGCGCCGATGGAGACGAGCTTGACGCCCTTGGAGGCGATGAAGTCCAGCGCCTTGTTGACGTTGGCGATCTTGTGGAAGCGCATCTTGCCCCGGTCGGGCTTGGGCAGCGTCTCGCCCGAGATCACCTCCAGCAGCAGCATCAGCTTCAGGCCATTGCGGAAGTCCTCCTCAATGTTGTCGATCTGGGTGCCCGCCTTGCGCAGGTGAGAGTTGCACCACGCCGTGAAAGGTCTGCGAGGAACAAACAATGAGGTACAAGGTGGTTACAGTACGTTCGAACAAGGATTCGGTGCGCCGGCAGAAAATGCATGCCCTTAGTCGGAAAGGGGGGGTAGGGGGTAGATAGCAACTCAGAGTCACTTAAACACGCTGGCAAAGTCAGATTTTTGTTTTACTCAACTCTCATCAGCATACCAGGGATGTTCCATCATGGTAAGATTTGCCCCCAAAATGAAACAACAAAAGAGACACAGTAAATTAAAACGGGAAATTCGTAAAATAAGTAACGAAAAAAATGAGTCCGAAGGTGCTTTCCTAAAAATTCAAAGTGGAATAAAGTTAGAAAAGGTTGGTATTTAATACTGCCGCAGCCAAGAAGGGGGCGGAAATTAAGTCTCTACCCCTTACGAAAATCTTCAATTTCGCGTGTGTATTATACAGCCACACACATAAATGCACACACGAACATTCACAAAAAAAAAAAAAATTGACCCCTCCCATCTTCATCATCCCGAAAAAGGAGGCGGGATGGGTTGCATGGGGTCCCGCCGGTCAGCGGAGTGTAATCGCAAGCAACGCATTCCGGGCGCATCGCTGGCGTTAGCGCATTCAATTTCGCGACGACGCCCGCGTCTCCACCGTCTTTATTCTTCCCGCAAAATACAGATCTCGACCCCAATTACAGTGTGTAACAGGTGCAGAGTACATAGACGTCGGCCGGACCTTGTCTTGGATGGTCTCTTTTCTCCTCTTTATCCCTTCCCCAGTGCAGGGTAGCAAACCGGATGTGCGTCTGTTTAACCTCCCTGCCTTTTCTTGCATCTTTATCTCTCTCTCTCTGTCTTGAATGGTGCAAACCCGTATTGCATCATGGCGGGAGAGGGAGGCACTAGTACGTAGCTTTTTAGGAGGGCGGGGGGCGGCAGAGTGCTGGTATAGCTTGACGGGGGCAAGTGTCCCTTATGCAGCCCCCTTTCGACGCCCAGTATGCACTGACGCCGGTCAACGCGCAACTCCTCAAAATAGGCCGCAGATACGCAGCTCCTGTCGGATGCTAGAGTAAAACGATGAATCGGTTTATATCGATGAACTGTATTCCGATAACTCTAGCGACACTAATTTTCTTCGCCAAAGATTCATTATTAGAGAATAGAACCAAGGTCAAAGTCTCATTTAACTTTCGCGCCGGAATCTACACGCGTGACGTCATGGGTGTCAGAGAGCATCTCGCACTTTGGCCGCATTGATCGGACGAAACTTCCTGAAAATTTGTATGTTATGCATCTGGCTCCCTCGGCAGACGATCCACTCCATTTACGGCGACTAGTGCGGGAACTTTCATGTGGCATCGACACTCTAATTTCAAATGCGAATGCGTCGGCTATGTCAGGCGTACGGCGGCGTCCACGGGCCGGCAGGTGTTATCTCTTCGCTTTCACTCCCTCTCCCCTAGCAACCATCGACACACTAATATCAAATGCGAAAGCTTCGGGCTATGTCAGGTGTACGGCGGCGTCCGCAGGCCGGCAGGTGTTATCTCTTCGCATTCACTCCCTCTCCCCTAGCAACGGAAGCAGGTGGTGCGAGGGGAGCAGCAGAGAGTGAGTGGAGAGGAGGAGTGCGCTGTGTCATGTCAGGGCGCTCGCAACACGGGAGCTCGGCGGAGCTCCCACGTATGTGGAGGCAGTGTGGGAGAGGGTAGATGCAGTGCTTCGCCGCTCTCCTTCTCTCGCTATTCGCCTCTCTCTTCTCTGCGCCCCGTTCTCCCGTCCGTTCACTCGTATGCATTTATAAATGGAGCGAAGCGCGCGCCTCACTCTCGACCGTTCGCTGGCTGATGAAAGGGTAAATAAATGGTTATACGGGACAAATGCTCGTCTCGTCGTTAGTTTACGCCATTAAAATTACTACGCCGTGTACTCTCGGCGCAAGAAACGGATTCACATTTCCTTACGATTCCCCTCGGAGAGGCGGGGGCAAATGGTTTTTTTCGCAGCTTTTTCTCGCTTACTAAGGGTCTCCTCACGGTAAGAATGGTGGTCTTGGTATTGTGGCAGAGTTAACTCACGGCGCTTATGTTTCGCGTTCCTCTCTTGTGCCTAACCTTGCGGTGCCGTTTAAGTAGTAAGTCACCGTCAGGGGAGTAGCCAGATTTTTTTTTTTCGGAGTGGGGGGAGGGGGAGGTACCTCCTTGATTTCGGGAAGAACATACTCTTGAGATGGTAATTTTTCGCTCACAATGTCATGGCGAAAAAAATTCGAATAGTGGAGGGGGGGGGGGGGGCACGGGCCTGGTGTGCCACCCCCTGGCTGCGATTTTGACCCACGAATTTAGAAACTTCACACCGACTTCAATGCAGCGCGTTTGAAACGCATTTGTGCTGCCTTGAAACCGCTTAAGAACGGAGTTCTAAACGCGCTTGTGCTGCATTGAAGGCGGTGGCAAGTCAGGTTCAAGTCAAGCCAAGGAGCGTTTCTGAATACGGGAGTAATTTACTTATATGAGAAAAAAAAAGGTTAATGCTGCGTTCAGAGAGAAACAAGAAAGACAGCCCAGTGTACACGAAGCTGTCGTGAATGAACTTTTCGTCTGTCATCTAGAGCTACAGGTAATCTGTCAAAAAAATAATAGCACAGTGCAGTGTTGTCCCTTACAAAAACTGCGGAAGTTCGACAGACGAGCGTGTTACCTAAATATACGACGCAGCACGCGAGAACCTTTCTTCAAGAACACAGGCACTGAAGTGCGATCGGTCAGAGAAGTGGACAGCACTGACAGCCGATGAGCGATGTAGAGATTCATTGTTAGGGACCTGCTACGACACGGGCAGTGCAGAGAATGCGAAAAAAAAATGGCAAGGTTGTCACATTTGTGTTAAACAATGGGACGGCTTAGCGTGCGTTCGGCGCTCTTTTCGACGCCAGAGCGAGGCATTTTGAACAATGTTTCCGAGAAACTGAGTGATACGTGCACGTGCAGAGGACCATTTAGGAAGATTTAGCATCTACGTATACTCTTAAGCATTACCGTATTACCGGAATACCGTATTTCGTTTACCATGTTACGGAACGCGTGTTTCAACAAAAACGTTTTTAAGAAAAAGCGATAGCACGTGTGGAGTGAGAATTTATTAGAAGGCAGAGAGGTCGGCCTGAGCTAGTTCGCTCTAGCCTGCTACTCTACACAGGGGATAAGGGAAAGGGGAAGGAAAGAGGGATGAAGGGTCCAGAGATAGCACAGTAAACGTAAAGCCTATACGGTGAATAGCTTACGTTCCACAAAGGCCCGCACATGAGCGCATATCTTCCGGTATACGGTAACGTAAAAAAGTATATAGGTACAACCTAATACCTCTTCATACTCGCCTATGCGAGTTGTAGCCTCTCATGATCCATTACTAACCAGTCCACTAAGCCGTCTTCGCGAGCATACAATTTAGACTAGATGAAAACTGAAGGTGCACAGCAGGCGTAATGCATTGCGTTGAAAAGCACCACATCACCACCGCGATTAACTTCTTGGTGTCAATAACATGAAAAAAAATATATGTAAAGAAAGATACAGTACATCCCAGCCATACGGGTCCATTGTATAGGTTGCTTATATATATATATATATATATATATATATATATATATATATATATATATATATATATATATATATATATATATATATATATATATATATATATATATAGGGAAAGAGGTGTATACCTAAGGGCTCGTTTTTCCGTGTTTTGCCTCAATATTACTGAGATCTAACAGACAATAATGCCAAGGATTGTATAGGAAAAGTTATTAGAACCAATGTAATGTAAATAAGAAGAAAGAAAAGCGGGTGAAGAAATAACTTGCCGTGAGCACGAATTTGTTCACCCACTTCTCTTTCTTCTTATTTACATTACACTGGTTCTAATAACTTCCCCGATACATTCCTTGGCATTATTGTCTGTTAGATCTCATATATAGAAGCCCTAAATTTCGCGAGCTACAATAAAGACTAAACGTCAAAAAAAAAAAAAAAAGCGGGACAAACTGCCAAGAACAGCGTGTCCCGGTGGCCCGATAAGCCTCCCCCTCGGCCCCCGCGCGCAAAGCAGAGCAGTTGCGAAAGGGCCGCATTTTCAGAGCGCGAATTGTTTTCGCTAGCATTCTTCACAGCAAAACTTGTCAGCAGATGCTCTAGCTGGCAGGCATCGTCGTCGTGCCCCTCCAAAGCCCCAGGGAGCGCAAAAATTTCGGCAGTGCAGAATTCCCTGCCAAGAAGGTCGAGGTGAAAAAAAAGATGGGGGAGGGAGAGAGGGCTTGGCCTCAGAGCACCCGGCCAGGCAAGCTGTTGCCAGTTCATCGCCGCGGAGGGGAGAAGACGCCGTGCATGTTGACGCAACACTATTCTGGTGGCGACCTCCATGCATCCAGCGCACGCTTGCCGACAAGCGCACCCCTCCCTCCCCCAAACACCCCGCAAATGAAAACGGGGCATTCTAGCGCGCGTAAGTGTGACGAAAGGTTAGGCGGGCAGCGCCGCCAGTGTGTGACTTCTGTTCTCCCCATGCGGAGCAGGCGAAGTTAATAACGTCCGTCTTTGCCGAGCAGAAGCACAGCAGACGACACTTGGATTCGGTATCTGCGGAACACAAAAACCGTTAACTCCCATCTTTGCAGAGCAAAGGCTGAACAGACGACAACAACTTCTGTTTCTGCTACAACAGACGCCGTTAACTACACGGTCTTTGCAGAGCAGAAACAGTGCAGACGACGTTAGCATCACTTCACTTTTTAAAGAGTTGATCACAATGCCTCAACATCCATTACATCGCTTCGCGGACGACATCAGCTCCCGTCTTTGCAGAGCCCCGCCACGGAGGTCTATATAGTGGCTAAGGTCGGCTGCTGACCCGCAGGTCGTGGGATCGAATCCCGATTGCGGCGGCTGCATTTTCGATAGAGGCGAAAACGCTGTAGGCCCAATGTGCTCAGATTTGGGTGCACGTTAAAGAACCACAGGTGATCGAAATTTCCGGAGCCCTGTACTACGTACGGCGTCTCTCATAATCATATGGTGGTTTTGAGACGTTAAACCCCCCCCCCCCCTATCAATCAATCAATCAATCAATCAATCAATCAACCCGTTTTTGCAGAATAGAAGCGGACCAGATGATGCTAACTTATGTTCCCACTTTGAAGAGTTGATCACAAGCCCTCTACATGTCAATATTTTCGGAGCATATCAGAAAGCCTGTTATCTCTTATCCTGGTAGCAGCGAAACGGAAGACGTTATAAACGCCCATCTTCGCAAAGCAGAGAAGACGACGTTAACTGATTCTGGATCTCTAAAAAAAAAACAGAACATTGAGCAGAGCACATGGCGCCTACACATAGCATTCTGGCTATGTGTCTCGCGCAGTTATCATCCTCGGGGCAGAACACGGTGCTCTACGGCTAGCTATCAACCATTCAAACAAATGAAATAACGAACGACGTAAATAATCGTGCACAGGTCGACTTCGTTAGCAGACAAAGACGAGCTGTGTGTGTCCGATGTTCGTCTGCTGCAGCACGACACTCTTTTAATACGTGCACTATATGAACGTGGACGACGCGCTGGCTAGCTCGCCGTCTGCTAGCAAACATTTGTATGCAAAAATAACAACAACAACAAAAGAGCACAACACGTAACTATATTACGCAGAGGGTAGGTGAGTTAACCCACTCCGGCCCTGACAGACGACCTGCAGACGACAGGTGCTGACTGATCAGTGACACACTGTCACCATGACGTTTAAAGGAGAGAGGAAGAAGCAACGGGAAGCTCCGTGTCACATTATAGCAACAAACAAAGCACGCCAACCGTAGAATATGTCTGCGATCAAGGTCAAAAGAATGTAAGGATATTCGGCACCAATATGCAAGCGCGCGAAACGATGCGCGAAGTTCATCGGGTCACGGTAATCTTGCTAAACACGACACTATCCATAACCAACTGTGATAGTAGCAGTGTGCAAGAAAGAAAGCACGGTGCAGGCCACATATGTCCTCAGTGTTGCTCAGCGTCATTACTAATGTAACAACAGCAGCAGCAGAAGCCACAACAACAACGCATAAATTCTACAGGGAGGGAGATTGCACACCACGTGACAATATACGCGTTCTCCGCATAAGGTCGCACTGACGCATGCACTGACGTGAGCATCGAACGATTCGAAGCCGTGCCGAGCCGTTGTCGAAGGTTGCCGGCGCAAGAAACGAATCCAGTCTGACTCGTCTTCACAAAGCAAACTGCTCGCGTACGCGCATTCCTTGAAAACGTATATACCACGATCGAAATAAATGACCAAAGCGGTTGGCGTGCGTAACGCTTTCAAAGGCAGTAAACCACAGGAGAGGAGGGAGACCCATGGGCTCGGAATGTCGCCAGCGCATAAAACCGAGGCCGACCAGTTGTACAAGGTGCAAAGGTGTCGCGGATATATATTCAAATGCTCATATGCAGAAAAAAAAAGTCGAAACAATGAACGCATAAGTACGCCTTCTAATGTAGAACCTATCAACAATGGAAAGTCCTTCAACACGAAATACGCGTGTGACCTTGAGGGTGCCGTTAGTTCTGCCCAATGAACAATTCAGCTGCTATAATTCCCGACTGTTTTACGTCCTGAAAGCACGATATGATTATGAAAGGCACCACAGAGGAGGGCTCCTCCAACTTTGATCATTTGGTTTTCTTTAACATGCACCTAAATCTTAAAAAGCACACAGGTCACTTAATTACCATCTATTTAAATTCGGCCGTCCCGGCCGGGATTCAATTTCGCGACTTTTAGCGTCAGCAGACGAGTACCATAACAAGATCTCCGCGGCGGATAATAATCCAACTCTTCAGCCACCACTCCAATTTTCGCATCATCCATTCAACACAAACGATGTTTCGAAAAAATGAACTTTAAATACCACTACATATACCGCTTGCCTCAATAAGACTCGTTTCCGAGGCAGTCGACATATCTATACATATAACGGCTGCACGGAACTATATGCGGTCTGGAAACACGGAAACACAAGGCCCACGGAATGTGACGTAAACGTGTCGTCACTTCGTGACGTCACCCAACGTATAGCTTGCCCCACATTAAAAACCCCCACCCTTCTCACGGCGGGCTTTCCTGGCGGCCAAAATTAAACCGCACTTGTGAGTAATACGCCAGGAGAGAAGGGGGTAGGGGGGCTGGGAAGCTGTGTCGTCTGCTACAACGTACGGGAAGACGAGCAGGCGAAATAAAAAAATTGCGCATGCGTGCGCGTCCCGAAAATGAAGTCACGCATAGAGAGGAGCGCTTTGCGCATGCGCACAATGCGGCAACACGAGCCCGTGGGCTGGTGCCAAGCTAAAACAATAAGCAGAGTAATTTTGGGAACAGGCGTGGGGTTTAAACTACATAAGATTACCTATAGCGAAACAAAAAAAAAAGTAATTGGTGCTACCGCGTTATGCACGGATGTTGCCTCGAGGTGTCGCTAGTTAGGGGCATTACGGGTCCATTGATCAGAAAGACGCTTTCTGATGTCCTTATCATTAGGCATAAATGATACGTTCGGGATCGTTTTGGTGGAGGCTAGCGACAACTGGCGACAGAAGCGTGAAAAAAAAAAAAAAAGAGGACAGCTTCAGAAAGCCTCCCCCATCCCCCAGAATTGTAAGCGTATTATTAGTGATTTTTTTTTCTTTCATTTACAAGTGAACTGGTAGGTGCCCGGCGGCATTGGGAATCAAGCCCGGCACCTTCCGCGATGCAGACGAACGTTGCGCCACCTCACCGACGCTTAAAGTGTCGTCTGCAGCATCCAGTGGCACGGCGATCCTCTCTGGCCTGACGAGTGCTGCGTCTATTTTGGAGTCGGCGGCGAAAGACCGTTTTCGCCGCGGGCGCCACGAAAACGAAAGCCGGCACCGCGACCGAGGGCCGCCATTTTTAGAAGCCGCCGACCCACTGTGCAGCCGAGTTTAAGTTCCGGGGGAGGAGACCAGACGACCGAGGCAGACGAGCTATCCGCACTAAAGTCGAAACACCGGAGCAGCTTAGTAGATCGGGACAACTTACTCCTCGATGACTCTATCGCCGTTAATATTGACACCACGGCTATGTCGGTTCACTACTAGGGTAACAGCGACGAAGGTCAAAGTTTCGTTATAGAATTCCGAGCCGAATTTCGCGTTTCGAAACTGGAACTCCGGCAGCTCTGACGTCGACAGGTAGCAAATAAAACTGTTTCTCTCTCTCTCTCGACAGGTAGCACACGAACGTCAATCACTCGTTTAATGACCAACTCGTAAAACACACACTACACTGCACACTTGATCACTGTTCCGGCACAATTCTGGTCCACTCACGTGAATGGGGAGGTGGGGGGGGGCGAAGTTAGGGGGACTAATGTATCCGGGATGATATTGCCCCTCCCCCTTTTGCAACCCCCTCCCCCATGCGCACGCCTACGCTCACGGGCAGGTGAGCCCATCCCGCAATAAAAAAACTCTACCATGACCACGAGTGGCACTGGCTTACGCTGGCTACGAATCACTTACTAATTATTGACTTTTCAAGTTATTCACAACATAAAAACAGCGGCTTTACCGTACCGAAAAAGGAACGAAAAAGAGAAAAAAGGGCAGAAGAAAGAAAGAGAAAAAAAAACGCCGCTAGAGACCACGAATGCAGTGCCACGTGCTTGATGCCCACAATCGGTTTGCCAAGTCACTCCACCATCTCCATTAAAAGCAAACTGCAAAAATAAAGTACAAAAAAGAACGCGTACTGAGTCATCAACCTTAGAAATGCATGAATTACAAGTCAAAGCGTTTGCGAGGTTTGCATGAATACACGCGTAATTCACGCTTCCCTACACTCGCGGCGCAAATTAGTATTACTTCTAAAACTACGCTTCCAGGGACGGGAGCAGCGGGGGCGTGTCCGGCCTCCATTTCGCTGCGGTCGAAAGTCGCTAAACCCTTCCCTCGCTGCACTTTTCAATTATTTCTCTACGCGCGTTTCAAAGTTCTTTTATTCAAGAGCAACCACTGTGCAGGAGAAGTCCCCTACGGACGAGGCTCTTCCTTCCTTTCTTTTTTTTTTTTTGCATCTTGCGTTCGCATTCTTACTTGCGCAACAAGTTCGAAACCTCGCACTCCCCCTAAAAGCAGCACTGGAAGCGCACGTCTTTCGAAGCCACCATTTGTTTTGGTTTCCTGCGTTCCGAACGCACTGCGCAACGTCTACCCGTCACTCTTCCTACTCGACTCGAATTCGTGGCAGAGAGAGAAAGAGAGGGTGTACAGAGCGGCCAGCCAACGCTGAAAAAAAGAAAACGCACACAAAGGTGATGGTGGGTGCTTCTCGCTTCAAGAGATGTCAAGAGGACGTCAATCAAGCATAGGACCGACTGCTAAAACAGGAGAGAGAGAGGCGATAACTACGGGAAGGCTGGGTCGAGAGGTTGAAAAAGAGAGAAATGAAACAAAAAGAAGCCGAGACACATGACCTCCCCACTCCTTGAGACGTGTATCGGGTAGGCTGGAAGGGGAGAGGGAATTCCTTGTTTTGGCAGTGAGTCATCGCCGCTGTAGGAGCCCGAGGCGGCCAACGAGGAGGATCGCCTGCCCCTCGCGGCGAAAAAGGCCGCCACTCTTCAACTACGAAGCGCGCCTATTGAGCCAAAGAGGCTCCTTTTTCGAAGGCATCCCTCCCTCCGGGCGTAGGAATGAACACGCACACACGTTGGCGTCACGATGGAACCTGCATGGCTACCCCGTAGTTTGAACGGTGAATTCATATCGATAGGATGGATATTAACTGCATTCTGCTATCATTTGAAACCGAGAGGGTAGCAGATACCACCTGGGCCTCCCCGCTTATTACGCTTCTTCCTCACCCATTACAACCATTTCATAGGAACACACACTGAAATTGAGCCTAACAGTAATTTTGCATGGGAGGTGAGAGCTTCCGAATTATAGGCCGCACAGTGGTGCTGCACTCTCACAGTGACATTTGAAATCTGCGCACGCTACTATACATTTTAGTTAGAAAACGTATGTATGTATGTATGTATGTATGTATGTATGTATGTATGTATGTATGTATGTATGTATGTATGTATGTATGTATGTATGCATGTGAGTATGTATGTATGTATGTATGCGAGTATGTATGTATGTATGTATGTATGTATGTATGTATGTATGTATGTATGTATGTATGTATGTATGCATGTATGCATGTATGTATGTATGTATGTATGTATTCAAAGCAGTATTTACGTATTCAAGTTTTTGACGCCTTATGTGTTACATCCACTATAGTCTAGCGAACACTGCGAGGTTTATCGTATGGCATGCGGCGGAACAGAACCAGACGAACTTGTAACAGAATCGCCGACAGAAGATACGCAGCAACAACGTCATCGTCTGCTGCGATAAAAAAAAATTACCCGGTACGAACAACAATTAGAAAACCGAGCGGCGTATCTGGGACAGAAAATAGACGCCAATTAATGCGCCACAAACAGCACCTTTAAGTTCTGCAATTACGGAGCCGTTTCGCGGCGCCCCGAACGGTAAACGCTATGGGATGAACGCAAGAGGCCTCGTGCAAATGGCACGTTCTTACGACGGTCGTCTGCTGAAGTTTTGAGGTACCAGACTCGCTGTTTAAATACATGTCTTAAGTGATTAACAGCCTAAACGGCGCACTTCTTCATCACAAAACGAAGGAAAAAAGAGGAGGCAACGCTCCCAGGCGGCGTTGGTAACAATGTTGCCAGCGCCACCTGGGAGTTGGCCGCGGGAGCGGCCAGCCGAATTAGAAACGAGCGGGACCAAGAAGAGCCCTACATACTCAGAGAAGCGCGGGAATCACGCCCTGAACACCGCAGCGCGCCCAAAGGCGAAAACCGGTTAATCTAGCCGCGCATTAACGTTAAGAATAATAAGACAGGAAGTAAAAGAATGAACAAAGAATGAATAAGGAATAAACAAAGGGGGGCCGAAGTGAGGCCAACGCGGTGACCTCAACTGTAAGAGGAAGAAGGCTTGGTTTGCAAGGAATCGTGCTCGAAGACCTGATGGTCATGGACAGAGCTGAAGTGCGAGGTACACGTGCGATATGGATCTGATATCAAACGAGATGGGATGCTCCAGGCACGACTTCTGGTAAGAGCGTAACAACGCAGATTTAAAGAACGTATGAGAAAGCAGACGAAAAACAAAACGGCGCAGTTAATGTAGCAGACAACGGATAAGCAAGAGCGATAGAAACAGACGATAAAAAAAGAAACGAAGGACGAAGACGTGTACGCCCACCAGAGCGAACGCGGAACAAACGTACGATGTTTCGTTCGATAGAAGGCGCCATGACAAGGTAAGAATGAAAGAAGAATCAGCAACTTTCGCCACAGTTACATTTCGTTTCTTTTAGGATTTTGTTGCTTCAACGTTTAAAAAGGAAGTGCGAGAAAAGGATAACAGATAGCCTGCGGTCATAGTAACTGTTCCACCTTTTGACGAATGTCTGAGCCCCTCGGGGGGTAAAGAATGAAGATATAATGAGAACCACCGAAGGTTGTGGGGAAACAGAACATATATACATATCTATAGAAAGCTTCATTCTCGGTGTGTGTCTGGCAAGTCTGACTTAAGGATTCAACTCAGCCTTCAGACAGAAACTTTATATGGAACGCTAGAGAGAGCACATTAGGTGTATTTCACTGAAAAAATCGTCAAAGATGAATTCAGAGAGACGCTCAGATGAGGAATAAAAGGAAGATATAGATATAAAGATGATGGACGTTACACCACCAGCTAAATATTGTCATGTGAACTAACGAAGGTGAGAGCAGCAGAATGGTCGGGTTGGCAAGTAAAGGGCGTCAGGTAAACAGATAAAAGAGGTGAGATCAACAGATAAAGACGTGTAAGGAAGCAGACGAAAAGTGAAGCAACGCAAAAGATACAAGCAGACGAAAAAGAAAAAAAAAACTACGCAGGCAAATGTAACAGGCGACGCACAAGCAAAATCGATAAAAACAGACGACAAAAACAAAATACGACAGTACCAAAACAGACAAAGACTTTCAGACGAACCGATAAGAGGTGGTTAGGACTACAAATAAAGTACGTCAGATGAGTAGATAGAGGAAATCACATCAAGCGACAATGACATATCATGGAGATCTAATCAACAGATAAACGAGACCGGCTCGATAGACAAAGGAATGCCGCTCAACAGATAAAGTGGGGCAAGCCAACAGATAAAGTAGGTCGGATGAAGCGAAACGGAAAAGCTGATGCAACAGATGCACACCGAGGGGGAAAAAAAAGAATGCGCATCCTCTATGAAACACCGCCTCCACGCGCACGACAGCGCCGACTCTGTATAAGGACCAAACCGAGTGCAAAACTGCATCGCATGTTTGTAAATCGTCATCCGGCGCGCTCCCGAGAAGGCAGACACCGCCAATACATTTCGCGCGCGTCATACAAACAGAAGCAAAGACCCGCGAGTACTGTATGTACTATACACGCAATACCCGCTGTCTACATCGCGTCCCGCCCCGATTTCCATCCATCCATGCGTACATGGTGACTATATATTTTTTCGCGTTAAAACAAGCGAGTCATTTCTTTCTCATCCCATTTCCGCAACACGCGATTACGTCGTGAAGGCAAACCAGAAGCTAGATTTTATTTTTTTTTCTGTCTTTCTTGTTCAAGGACGCTGGTGAAACGATTGTCGGAGAACATTGGTTATACACGTTTTTTTTTTTTCTCAGCTGAACGACGAAGGGTAATTTCGTTGTTTTCGGGCATCACGCATATTCATTGTCACCGCTCAGTTTTCCGATGGAGGCGGAAATGTCGTAGGCCCGTGTACTCAGATTTGGGTGCACGTTAAAGAACCCCAGGTGGTTGAAATTTCCGGAGCCCTCCACTACGGCGTCTCTCATAATCAAATGGTGATTCTGGGACGTTAAACCCCACAAATCAACCGCTGAGTTTGCTAAGTGAAGTTGTTCCGAATGAAGAAGCTTAAAAAAGAAAAAAGACAAAGCGTATGAAAATTCATGCCAGCGCTACGACGCATGCATACGCAAGAAACAGAGAGACTCAAAAGATTGCATCTGCGCTTGCGCAGAAGCAAACTTTCCGCCCCTTTTGTTTCTATAACCTCACTTTCGAATCAGCTAGCACAGATGCCCTCATTGTCTCTAACGTATAACGGAACTATAGGAAACGTCCTACAGGTGTGCGCGACTTTGTATCTTTTGCCTCGTAGCGACAAAAAGTCCGAATACTGCCTGGGAGGAAAAAGACGTGGAGGGCCCGGGAAAACTAACGTTTCGAATTTCGCGCCGAAACCTCCGCGTCCGCGCGAGAATGTGACGTCACAGATTTGGAATCATACCTCCGTAATAGCGGCCGCTGCTTCGCCGAGAAAAATTTCGGAGCTCTGAAAACTGAAGCATGCTCGCTTCTTTTAACAAAATAACATGCTCCACTATAAACGATGGCCAAGCAGACGCGCTTTAAGAATGTGACGTCACACCCAGCTAGTGCGGAAAACTGAAGACGGCGTCGCCAGCAGTTTTCCCTTGCCGACCTCATTTTTTTGTTTTTGGTCTCTTGTGACTTACTTTTCTTATCACATTGTGATGATAATTTTCTCGGTGTCAGCGAAAGGCAACAACAAACACAAGGGCACCATATAACTTTGTGTTGTTTTGCTCGTGCAGTGTAGCGTTCGGAAATTGACAGATGTTTCACTACCGCATAAGTGGCGAGCAATCCGTGAATGACTCAGATCATTGAGCGAGTGAGATCATCGAAAGCAGTGACAATTAAGGTGCGTAGCGATTGCCACCTCACATCGTGTCACGTGCCAAAGAAATCACCGTGTTATACCAGCACCCCGAGCGCACCTGACGGACAAGTCAGTAAACAGTTGGGCGCACGGGCAACACGCATCAGCACCGTCTGTCACCTGCAGCGAGGGCGGCAATAAAGACGCACGTTAGACGAGGCCACCCGCAGACGAGCGCGCGCCACTGAAGCGCGACGGAAGACGTATAGGAATTAACTGCTGCGCGAACGGAAGGACAGCACGACGCATGCGCACTCTGTAATGGCGGGTATAACGACAGCTGCGGCGGTTGGCTTCCGCGCACCGTAACGCTGCGCAGAAAGAGCAGACGATCGTCTGGAGAAAGCGCGGAGCACCGAGTGTAAACAGACATCGCCGAACGGTATACCGTCTGCTTTGTTATCCGAGACACAAGAGAAAGAAGGGGCCACGTATATCTGGTGGAGGAGTCATTTTATGTGCACAATATTGTCGAAAATGTATACAGCGCGATCTTAGTTCACTGGTGGACTATATTAAAGGACCAAACACTCTCTGATCGAGATCTGCGGTACGGATGCAATAGAGCAGACGACGTTTCTGAGAAAGCGTGGGGCACTAACTCAATATAGACACCGCTGAACGGTATCGTCTGCTTTGCTATTCGTGATAAACGAGAAAGGAAGGGACACTTATATCTATAAAAGACAACATTTTATTTACGCATTATTGCTGGGAATGTCTGGTGCGATCTATGCTATAGCTGGTCAACTATTAGTCTAGTGTCAAACGTATTGATGATTTATTAATATTGGCCCATAGTCTTTGCAGACATAGTAGAGGCAACGGCGAAAGATGTGACAAACGATACGAGAGAAGAAGAGAACAAAAGGGAAATGAAAGGCAGGGATTTTAACCAGTGTGGAACGACCGGTATGCTACCCTACACTCGGGATAGGGATTTCGGAGTTTGAAAGGTGGAAAAAGCGAGAGAGGGGAGAGCACGCACACGCGTTGGGCTCACAAATGCTGATGATTTTGAACACGATCACGCGCACTAACTGACGAAAGTCCGAAAAGACATGGTTTTAGTCCACTGGCGTTCCACTGGGTGATGGGTGCTTTCTTGACTTCTCAGAAATGATGGCGATCGTTAGCCATATTTCTACTCGAGCGATTCAAGTAGTGGGCTTAAGGCGTCCAGTACTTTGAGAGCGCTTCGAGCAGACGTTGTCCCCATGTTCAACAAGATCTCCCGGATGGCTTCATGAGAGAACGAACAAACGATATCGGTATAAGTTGGAGAAAGGAGCGAAATGACGTCATCATTAAAGAAAAACCGACCGCGGTGTTGTTAGGTTATTGTGCTCGACTCCTGAACTTATCAAGGTCGCAGGATAGAATCCTGGCCGCGATGGCCGCGTTTCAAAGGATGCAAAATGCTTGCGTACTGTGCCATGTCAGTGCAAGCTAAATAATCCCAAGTAGCCGAAATTTCTGGAGCCTTCCACTACAGCACCTTTCATAGAAAAGCTGTTGTTTTGGAACGTAAGCAACCAGCACTTATTATCAGACCTCATCATAAAAGATCAATCCTGGCAATAGAGAGAGCAATTTTTGTATCCGCGCCTTTCAATGTTTGAGATACGTTGTCTAACGTGCGTGAGAGAGAGAGATTACACCGTATGTTTCTCATCTTAAAATCAGTTAGAATTAGGCAGTCGATTATTTTCGTCTGTGTCTTGTAACCATTCTCTTTTTTGCGATGGCCTCATTTAATCTTTTTTTTTTTCAACTGCGTTGAACAGCAGATCAACGAAGCTGTCAAGGATGGCACGTAAACACACGACCACTTATTGTTTATGACGTCATGTGTTACTATCAATACTAATGATGTGTTACTATTTTTACTAACGAATTGAAGTCAATGACTCACAAGCATCAATTATTAACCGTTTTACAAAATATGCGCGATCAGTTCATCAATACCGAGGAGGCTTCACATCTCACGTATACGGGACTAAACACGAAGGCCTGACATGCATTTTATCGCGAAAATTGACGTTTCGAAATTCATATTGTGCCTACGGGTATATATATATATATATATATATATATATATATATATATATATATATATATATATATATATATATATATATATATATATATATATATATATATATATATATATACACCAGAAGTGTTCTACATACGCGTACTACGTAAAATCGAAAGCCAATAGCCGCGGCAGCCACGGAGAAAGCCACGATAACCAGTCTTCGGAGGACGACCCGACACGCTTTCGAAGCATACCGGAAATCCCACAATCTCCGCTTTACTATACGCCTGCCGCTATTGCAAACTTCCGCCATCGCACGGTTCAACAGTCACGTGGAACGATAGCGTTCGTTCCGTTTCATTTTTTTTTTCTCGCGGTTATTATATTCCCTGTTGCGTATCACACTTCACGGCCGAACGGCTCTATTTCCGCGTTTCCTAACACCGCCTCGGTATACATTACCACACGGCTATCCAGCCACCGACGTTTTGCATTGAGATCGTGTCGAAAAGGCGCGATGATGGCGTGAACGGTGAAAAAAAATTGAAGCAGACGGCGTTGCACTCCTAGCACTGATCGTCTGCTTCCAAAAAAAAGAAAAAGGCTCGAACGCAAACAATAGAATGCTCGTGTACGCGTCCAAATGTACACGCACACGTCGAGAGAGAGAGAGAGAGAAACAACTTTTATTGAAACGGCAAGTGTTAGAGGAGTTGACTCCCCTCCCTTAGATGGCAGCTAGGAGTCCTTGGGCCCTAGCGGCATCTTCGGCTTGCCTGATGACCTGTAGTCGGTCCTCGATGCTTGAGCTTAGCAGCGCGGTCTCCCACTGCTCCGTATTCATGTATGTGTTTGGCCCCTTCACGATGTTGGGGCAAGCCCAGATAATGTGTTTGAGGTCCGCCCGCTGATTGCAGTGTTTACATCTGTCTCAGTAGAGGTCCGGGTAACAATGATTATAAGCGATTGGCTTTGGGAACGTGTTTGTTTGTAATAGGCGCCACGCTGTCGCCTGCTGCTTATTTAATGAGGAGTGTCGCACACGTCGAAATTCTTACGTCCACCGTCTGCACTCAAAGCGGTTCCTGAACAGACGACCATGCAAAGCGGAGGCAGTACTCTGTAACGTTGAGTAACGTAACACCGAAAGTTGGACGAGTTCGTGATGGTTCACGTTTATGAACTTTCATCAATTTTCCACGTGAACGTGGAGAATTCGCAAGATATCGGTGAATGACAACATTTGGACCATCTCGCTGAAGGGAACCCTGATGGAATGTGAAGCAGAAGCGTACGGGTGACGTCACGGGTTGCACGGCGCTAACGCGGGTGCCGCGGTGAGCGTTGGAAGATTCGTTTGAAGCGATGGCAGGCGTGGGTCTTGCAGGTGACACGTAAAGACATGTTTCAACGCTTACGTTAGGTGTGCGTCAGGTTCACTGCGCGTGAAACCAATGAGCCGGTGGTGTAGCCAGCGGCGGTCGCACGGCAGGCGAGGGAGATGGTGACGTCGGTGCGCACTGCGAGGGGAGCGTGACGTCAACGCGCAGCAGCAGCGTGACCTACTTGGCACCACGCCAACACCTGCGGCGCGTTCGTACGGATGGACAGCATTACACAGGCTAGTCAAAGAGCTTCTTCGCATTTAATAAATATACTGCATGCCACCGGTTAGCCGATTCGACGTCCATGTTACTTTTGTTGCTGTTCCGCAGCGAGCCGACAGCTTCAGGACGACCTTGATTCCAGGCTTGAAACATTGGAATGCAGGTTTCTAGCCGTTATTGTTTTCCCCTCTTTCGTTCAAAAAAGAAACAGAAAAATTAATGGCGTTCCACAACGCAAACATTCGTTCTGCACCGGGAGCAGGCGTGCCTAGGCTTGATGTTGAAGTGTCATATTATACACCTGTAACACATGTTCGAGGAATCTGCTTGTAGTCAGAGAACACACACAGTCAAGTTTAGGGATATCCCCCAAGCAGCTGCAAGTCTGCTTTCAGTGAGGTCACTACAAACGCCACACTCGAAGCTATATGTGACTATTGAAGATATCAAGTCTCAGAATGAGGATATGGAGACATATTACGTGCTTCGATATTGCAGGTCACTTCGATTCACAGTGTATATAACACACCCTATTAGGCCACTCGGGTAACAGTAAGTCACCACACCCCACGTGATCCTAAACCACGGTGACCACCACTGTTCATTGCCTTTTTTAAGGACGAAAGCCTTTCTTGGGGCCTTTCGACGCAAAAACTTTGGTCTGTCTGTCTGTCTGTCTGTCTGTCTGTCTGTCTGTCTGTCTGTCTGTCTGTCTGTCTGTACATTTGTCTGTTTGTTCACTCTTAATCGCATCCGGCATTTGAAACGACCGACCCCTTCCTTCCGCAGCGCCCACCAATGTTGCTTAAGGTTCAGCGTTCATATTTGTGCAATTGTCAATTAAAAACCAATTATTGCGCATGTCTGGGGCACCATAACAACACGTATATACTTTGCATGTGCGTCTTTTACTAGACAAAGCATACGTAAGTAATTTTAAGGACCGTAGCGCTTATCCCGCTGTGCTGACCATGCAACGCTTGCACGAAGAAGCGAGTGTTTCCAACGCTTTGATAAAACGAGACGGTGGTGGCACCTACCCGTCGCCTTGCGTTCTACACCTCATCACCTTTGAGACGGGCGCGCACGCCCGTCTCAGGGCCACGCGCTTTGTTTTCCAAATAAAAGTGCCAGATGGCACTCATGTCTCACGTGTGACATGACTTGATGCGTTCGTTCGCCTCCGCTGCACGCTCGAGGCTCTCTAACGCAGCGCCTCCGGAATACCATTCACCGATTTTCTTGCGCAGACCATCAAATAAATGTTTTGTTCACTCTCTCCACACGCAAGACTGTCGTCTTTCGACATTTGCAGATTACATGCACATACGGGGCCGATTTTTTTCTTTTAATTTCCTAGTGACATACAGCCCATAACGGCGTAAGTTTTTAGTGCTAATAAGCATTGTGTCGTCTGCTCGAACAGACGCCCCACGTCTGCGCGCAGACTCGTACGGCCCATCACTCATTTCGTCTGCTTGTCGTAACAGGCCCAACGCATGCGCACAAAGCCGATCGCGCGCAAACAGCACTAACCACATATTTTACGACCGTGGACTTCGACGTTCTTCATGTGTTTACGCACGCGTGCACGTACGAAGCAAACGGTTCACTTCCTTCCTGTGCAGACACGCCCGCGGTCGTCGAGCAGACGACGCTGTTTTTCTGCTTTCTTTTTGTTTTCTACGGTCGTTTGCCTCGTAGCCGCTTCCGTCTCTCCCTTCAGACGCGCTTCGCTAATACCACGATTGTTTAATGCCTTATTTGTTTCCTTTTCTTTTTTTCTAAAAACAGAGCCGCAGCAGGTCATTCAGAAAATATGAGGCGGAAATGACTCGTCATAACCGCAACGGTGATGGAGCTGTGTGGAGTTGCTATTTAATATTCCTAAGTCTAACAAAAAAAAGCAAAAATGAGGCACATCATATTTAATATTTTGATTCCTTGTATGAGATCGCAAATTGATAGCAGTGTCAAGTCCCTCCTGTAGTTCATGCATTACACGTCGATATAAAAAAATTCGGCATTTTACTGTTCTCTTCATTGCCGTTGGTATCTAAAAAGAAAAACGAGAATGGGACACGAGAAACATTTTGCAGGTTGTATATTATATCACTATACATAGACACTGTATACGAACGAATCGGTGCTTCATAACGCGTACAAAGCTTTCCCCTATTTCATTGGCGGAGAGTGTATGACATACACAACAATAACAACAATGTCTAGATGAAATAAGCCGTAATATGCTCAGCACGTAGATAGCTTCATAACGAATGTATGACGTGACAAAAGCGCTTCAGGAGTGTAGCACAAAAGACGCGGAGCACCTATGAAGCCCTCTGTTTTGGAGTGTTTATACCGCGAGTTTCGGCTGCATCGAATCGCTTGTTATATCGAAGTTTCATATTGTGAGACAGTTTGTTACAAGAAAGTCGTGTTCGTAAGACAATGCCAGACAGTCAGGTTCTACTTCATAATCGAAACAATCGCACGTAACTGCTACTGCTCGCGTACTCGATCATCCAAGAATAAGCCACTGACTGCAATAGCATGCATTAATAAGCTCTGATAGCGAGAGAGAGAGAGAGAGAGGGGGAGGGAAGCTGAATAGACGTGGGTCGTGCAAGATGGTTGTGCGTAAGAAGGAAAGAAAGCTTTGACCAGCACGCGGTAGCCGCACCTTGCGGCCTCATCACCGAAATGGCGTTTTCAGCACGCTAAAGTGAGCTACGCTTTACTGCAGCCCTTTTGCCGCCTCGCCACAGAAGCAAACCCCGTCTGTTCCGGCCGGCCAGCGCTTCGTCGTCTGCTCAGCGTTAGCAGACGACTAAGAAAAAAAAAAAACATCACGCGAAACTACGAAAGCGCGAGAAAGCACGTGAACGAAGGGCCGTCGTAAAAGGCTTTTGCGGGGCCAGCTGCGTCCGTTTCCTTTGCCGGTCATTTCACCCAGGTTTTTTTTTTTTTTCTGAGTGCGAAACACACAAGAAAAACAGAAAACACGAGTTCTTTTACCTGCGCGGTCGTGCGTTTCAGGATCGCAGCACGACGCTGAAGCAAAGCTAAAAAGAAAGAAATAAAAATAGAGCAAAAAAAAAGAGCAATCTGAGCTTCGACCGCCGTCGTGGTTGCAGAAAATGACGGCTGAGCGCATTTTTAGTTTAGTTTCGTTTCTTTGTGGGCCGACGCAACTTGGCGCTATAGATGGCGCGAAGTTCATCTCAGAAAATCGTTTCGCCGCTTCTACTGAGAGCGTACATAGAAAAAAAACGAATAAAAGACGACGCTGTAGCGTAATAACAATAAACAGAGCGAGATATAACCATACGGCGTCCGTATGGAGTTTCCGAGAGCCAAGTTTAAAAAGGTCGAGGTCGTTGTCAAGTCAGCGGTCACTTTATTTTTTCTTTGTGTGGACGAGATGACTCGATGAGTTCATGTTAAAAATCACAACGTCACTTATGCATTCGGCTAAGACGACTTCGAAGGGAAAGACCTTCTCCTTCTTTTCAGTTGATTTAAATGGCCCACCACCTACTTCCAAAAGCTTTCCGTATTTAACGTGGTTTAGTGCTGCCTCCGCGGTAGGCGCATCTTTGACCAAGCGACGGTGTCACGTGGTGCCGTCCACCTGTGACGTCACGTGATGCGATGTCATAACGACGTCACAGTTTCTGCACTTGTGACGTCACGACAGCTTCACAAACCGGATCGATCGGCGGAACACGGGAGAGGCATTCGCCCAGCAGTGGTCGTATTCAGGCTGATGGTGATGATCATGGTGGTGATGATGAAGATGGCGGAGTCATACCATGACGTCATAACGTGATGCTGATATGTGCATCGCCAGCGTTGATGCTTCGCATTTGACGAGGAACCTAACCCCCGTTTTGACAAAAACGCTCCTTCACTCAAGAGCTCTTGTCGACTTGAAAAAGTCGATGGGAGCGCCCTCTCTTGGCAGACGAAGCCACTGCGTATTGGCGATATTCAGCAGCGATTATTGAGAAGCGCAGCGTCAATTTCCGTCGAGCAGCGGCACAGTGCTCAACTCAGTCAAGTGAAGAATAGAATTCCGAGTCGAGGAGCGTTTCTGAATACGGGGGTAAGACTCTCGCCTCATCATTTTTGTCCGCGGTGCCACTTATTGGAAAGGAGCGCCTGCGAAAGGCACCATCTCGGCCGTCGACGCGTCCTCTGACGGCGACAACCTTGACACGACACCTCAAGTACGACGAAGGTATGCGTCAACAACGCCAACGAGGAATCATGGCGACGTTGAGTAAGGAAGGAACAAGGCTCACGCGGCCGCGACTGAGGGCTTCGAAGCGGCGAAAGTAATTTGTCATCCGCACTTGCGACACAAACACCAACGGCTTATTGAAGAGAGAGAGGTAGACACGCTCTCACGTACCCCCTCCCCCCCCCCCCTTTTCAACATCGAACACAACGCGTTTAAAGAACTGAAGTATGCCTATGCACACCGCAGAAGGCAATAATAGATCACAGGAATTGAAATAGTTGCAATCGGCTTGGGTCGCTCCCAGCGGCACTGACGCACACAGTTTCAGCGAGGCGATCGATCAGGCATATGCTTACTTCAAATTTCGTCGTCTTTGTTTTTTTTAGAGGTGAGGGAGGAAGGGAGAATGAACGAGCACCTGCTTGAGGGAGAAGTGGATGAGCCACTACGAGTGGTCAATTAGGCGAATGATTGAAGTACTATGGCCCTGCAGTGGGCCTAGTTAAGCTGCTGCTGCCGATTATGATGATGATTATGATGATGATGAGGAGGGGGATCATTTGTGCTTTCTTCGAACCAACTGCAGCGACGTCAGCCTTTATCACAAAACAAGCGTACGGTTTGCAAGGCACATTACAACTGCCCGATAACTCGGTAACCCCTCCCCTACTTTTTTTTTCTTTTCGAGAACATACACGCAATAGCCGACGTCACTAGCGGTAGCACGAAGGTTTTGTCGCCAAGAAGCAGCAACGCAACGCGTAGCAGCAGCGCCACGAAAAAATGAAGCACCACCGTCGTAAGCACGCAAGCTACACAGTGGTGGCGGCCCCTCCTCCTCCTCCTGACCGATGCCGGAATGTCCGAGGAGTGTCTCGAGATGCCGCCAGCGTTTAGGCGACACACACACACACACGCTTTGCGACACCTCGCGGCCTGTGTACGCCCCACTTCACTTTCCCGACAAAAGCACGCATACACGCCGACCTACATAGACTATACAAAGAAAGCGGCAGCCGAACGAATACGTTCTACCGCATGTCGATTGGGCAGGTAACGCTCCGCAGTTGCTCGAAACAGACAGACAGACAGACAGACAGACAGACAGACAGACAGACAGACAGACAGATAGACAGATAGACAGATAGATAGATAGATAGATAGATAGATAGATAGATAGATAGATAGATAGATAGATAGATAGATAAGGTTTAACGTCCCAAAACCACCGTATGATTACGAGAGACGCCGTAGTGGAGGGCTCCGGAAATTTCGACCACCTGGGATTCTTTAACGTGCATCCAAATCTCATTAAGCGGGCGAACTCTTGCGACCATACTGTCGTCGAGAGGAGAGCTCTTTGAAAAACTACGGCCATCGCATCTCGCGAAGATTGCCCGACTGACTCCCCCCCCCCCCCCCACACACACACACACTGCACGAAACTAGTAAAAAGACCACTGCACGCTTATCGCATCCAACGCGATAAACGCACAAGTGAATGTATATTACACAGCGTGCAGTACGACGGATATTGCACGGCGGTCAACGATAAACAAAACTCACAAGGCACAGCCTCCCGAATATTCAATGCGCGCAAGCAACGACCTTTCAACGCTTCAGCGCCCCATGACGAAGCCAAGTTTCAAACAGGCTTAAATGGGCCCGTACAGGTGGGCAAGGAAATGTGGAGCTCGGCCAGACTCACTCGAGAAATATATTTTGCGCTTAAGGCTCACACAGATTCGCCCTCGCGAAAACGTTCTTCAACCGGACTCGCTCGGACTCAAGGTCACCGGGATATTATTAACCCGGGCTCACTCAGACTCTAGGCTCGATCAGAGGCTGAGTGAGCCGACTCATAAATGAGTTTGCCGACCTATACCTATAAGGTAGTTGTCCCGCCCCGCCGCGGTGGTCTAGTGGCAAAGGTACTCGGCTGCTGACCCGCAGGTCGCGGGTTCAAATCCCGGCTGCGGCGGCTGCATCTCCGATGGAGGCGGAAATGTTGTAGGCCCGTGTGCTCAGATTTGGGTACACGTTAAAGAACCCCAGGTGGTCTAAATTTCCGGAGCCCTCCACTACGGCGTCTCTCATAATCATATGGTGGTTTCGTGACGTTAAACCCCACAAATCAATCAATCAATCACCCACATATCAATCAATCAATCAATCAATCAAGGTTGTTGTCACGTATCAGCGTCACCCCGTATCAGCGCGAACGGTTTCGCTCGAATTTCGTGCCCCGAAGATGAAACGTCGCGGCGCGCAATAGAGGAAATAAAACTCGTTACTTGTTGAGATACGCCACACACGCTCCTACTCGTGAGATAAGCCGAAGAGGATAGTGGCTCGTCTGAAGTGCGCTAATACGGGTTGACTTCCCTTTCAAATGACGATGACGCGTCTTTGAAAAAGGCCGCTGCACCTGCGTACCCAAAACTTCGGTAGACATGTTTGAGGCCCTTATTATTAAAACGAAAGCATTCGTCAAAGGCGAAAAGTGACCCTGCCGGCATACTGCAACGTGACAAGCCGTGAAAATTTGTGCCACCATGGCATCACACGAAATAACGTCACGTTACGAGGTCATCATGTGACATCACAGCTAGGTCAAAGGTGAGCCGATCCGGTTCGCAGTCGCTACAAAACAACGATAGGTGCAAGAAAGCTTTAAAGAGTAAAGGAGATGGGGAGGGGGTCATTACAATAAATAATATCTGGTGTTTAACGCCCCAAAAGCACGATATGATTATAACAGACGCCGCAGTGGACGGTTCCGGAAATTTTCGACCACCAAGGGGGGGTTTTCTAACCGATATCGCATAGTACACGGGCCTGGTCAAGTGAGTGAGTGAGTGAGTGAGGGGACGAGGTGAAGTGTGCATGCCGCACATGCGACAAGCACTTGCAGCAGCCATCCGCGAAAACGCACGACGCACCACCCAGCTCTGCGCGTCAAAAAAGAAAATTACAAAAAAAAGAAAAAGAAGGCATCCCCCCACGTGACCCCGTTCTTCATCCTCGTCGATCGGGAAGCAAGCATCCGTGCACGGAAGGCCCGGAGCCACGCGCGCCGCTCGAGTGGCACGACCGAAAACGGACGCCAGCACGAGGCCGCGGAGAGGAATGCGCCGGAGAAACACCACCTGTGACGTCATCTCTCTCTCTCAAACTTGTTCATCGTATAGTGAGCCCTGCTCATTAGCCGCAGCGTCTCTCCCTCAACAGCGCATCAAAAATGAGGGGAGGGGGGTGTTCCGCGCATGACGCACACTGGCGCGCCGACCTTGTGCGATAATGCGCGGGGTGCGAGCATTACCGCTGTCATGATCGCGCAAGCAGCGCATACACCACGAACACATACATGCGAGTTCTATCAATAATAATAACTGTTACTGACAGTAAGCGCTAACAGTAACTGCAATGATAAAGCAACCATATATTATAAAATGACATTGCATTGCTGAGTAACTCGGGGGACGAATCGCAACTCATTATTACGGAGTTAGACAAGGAGAGCAGAAAGGTGGGTCTTAAAATTAATCTGCAGAAAACCAAAGTAATGTACAACAACCTCGGAATAGTGCACTTGAAGTTGTAAAAGACTATGTCTACTTAGGGCAGGTAATAACCGCGGAGCCGAACCACGAGATTGAGGTAACTAGAAGAATAAGAATGGGGTGGAGCACATTTGGCAAGCACTCTCAAATTATGACAGGTAAATTGCCACTATCCCTCAAGAGGAAGGTATATAACAACTGTATCTTGCCGGTACTTAGCTACGGAGCAGAAACCTGGAGACTTAAAAGGGTTCAGCTTAAATTGAGGACGACGCAGCGAGCAATGGAAAGAAAAAATGGTAAGTGTAACCTTAAGAGACAAGAAGAGAGCAGAGTGGATTAGGGAACAAACGGGGGTTAAGGATATCATTGTTGAAATCATGAAGAGGAAACGGTCATGGGCCGGGCATGTAGCACGTAGACAGGATAACCGCTAGTCATTAAAGGTTAACTAACTGAATTCCCAGAGAATTAAGGCAAGCGGCTTAGGGGGAGACAGAAGGTTAGGTGGGCAGATGAGATTAAGAAGTTTGCGGGTATAAATTGGTAGCAGAACCACAGGACCGAGTTTACTGGCGGGACATGGGAGAGGCCTTTGTCCTGCAGTGGACGTAGTCATGATGATGATGATGATATTGTAAGAGGCGCCCTAGTGGAGGGCTTCGCTAATATCGATCACGTGGAGTTCCTTAACACGCACCTAAATCCAAGTACACGGACCTCAAACATTGACGCCTCGTCGAAAATAAGGCCGCCGCGGCCGGGACTCGATCTCGTGGCCTTCGGTTAGGCAGCCAAGCGCCATCATAGCCACCGTGGCGGATGAACACAGAGACGTACTAGCGCCCAGATCTATTTTTGTGCTTATTCGTTGTTTATTCGCTACCTTCACAATCATTAAATACCAAATCGCAAAATTACCGCCCTTGCAAAATATCGTTCTTAACAGCCGCGCCTTCCCGGCCCTTCCCGACCTTTTCCCACGAACAGAAAAATTTAACGACGAGGTATTAGAGGTGCACCGCTGTCAATCAATCAATCAATATTAATAATAATAATAATAATAATAATAATAATAATAATAATAATAATAATTATTATTATTATTATTATTATTATTATTATTATTATTATTATTATTATTATTATTATTATTATTATTATTATTATTATTATTATTATTATTATTATTATTATTATGGGGGGGGGGCAACTTAGTAGCGAAATGACTAGGATTTCTCGGGACACGGCTGATGTCCGCTGCCATGACGACGCACGTCAGAAGAGGGTCAACTTGAAGGTTAGCCGCAGCATGCACAAGAACGTTTTCTGTTTTCGTACCGGGACGCTTAGACATGCCGTTCGAAAACAGGACCTGGAGAAAAGTTGTACAGTACCATCACTTTACGAGGGTCCCGTATAACTATAGGAGCTACTATTGTCCTAGTATGCGGGACAACTACGAATACTATCAGGGAAACATGTACTTCAAAAAGAAAGCTTTGCGGTGCATCCACGGTTACTCAGGCAGCCTCAAATATTTTTCCACGTTGTCGTTGCTTCGCAGTTCGCTTAAAGCGAATCAAGTCATCTTTTTTGTCTTTTGTCTGTTGTCACACATTAGATACAATCGATTACACATTCAAAACAATACGTCGTCTAAACAAATCCACCGAGTCCCTAATGTCGACGAATCTTGATTTCGATGTTTCATTGAAAAAAAAAAATTTAAATGAAGCAAAGGATTATATACTCGACTCTGGTTTGTGCTTCGCACAACGCCACTGTCACTGCTGCATGCTTATTAACTGCAACGTGTCACACTAGAAAGTGCAGCTGAGTTAGCATTCATCAAGATATATCTCCAGTTGTGTGTGTGTATATTGTAACGTCGGACTGCACAATAGAGCCGAGCATACAAATCACTGGATGAACTAACTTGTAGCACGCTATATACGTTCACGCCGCACTTCGAGACGTGTTAAGCCCCAACTCGCGATAAGACAGTCGATACAACGACTTGCAAACGCGCACGCGCAGGATAAGGCCGAGTGCTGCTGTAGCCGAAGACAAGTCATAAACGGAGCCGAGGCAATGGGCTATATACAATACACTTACGCTGCCGCAACGAGCTTTCACATGTGTACACGGAACCCAGCTGCGCAAAAGCTTCTTTTACGGCTCTTCCGGCGTTACTATAGAGTGATCTTTCTGCGCCCACCTGCAAGGTGCCATGTCCTGTCATATCGAAGCTCGTTGTCACGGTGACGGAAGGTAAAATGAGCGAATGACCCGCGACAAACAGGGGCGTAAAACAGAGCGTAACTAGTACGTTTTACGACTATTGTACGCAAGATTGGAAGCAATAGCCCCGCCGCGGTGGTCTAGTGGCTAAGGTACTCGGCTGCTCACTTGCAGGTCGCGGGATCGAGTCCCGGCTGCGGCGGCTGCATTTCCGATGGAGGCGGAAATGTTGTAGGCCCGTGTGCTCAGATTTGGGTGCACGTTAAAGAACCCCTCCCTGCAGGTGGTCGAAATTTCCGGAGCCCTCCACTACGGGGTTTTGAATAGGAGCTGCTTCTGCTAACTCCGGCGTATTTCAGTTGTAATTTAAGTCTGTTGATCAGTTTCCGCTGCTCCCTTGGAGGGGATGGAAGTAGACCACCCCGGGCGCCTGCCGGCACCAGCGGCGTCAGCGGCGGCCGCCTCCAGGAAGCGGATGGGACAAGCGAGTGACAGCGACAGTGAAGATACTCATGTTTACTATCTCAGCAGTGAGGACTTTTCAGATGACGGTTTCCAACCTGTGCTGAGCCGCAAAGCGAAGCGGAGGAACATGAGGACATCCTCATCCTCAACTATTCAAACTGTAAGTGAAGCGCCAAAATCGAACGCTTATACCATCCTGTTTCTGCCTGCACTTCCTACCGTCAGCATGAAACGCCTTAACAGACAGTCTGTGTCGAGGTCTCTGGAAACGCTCGTGCCAAATGAGATCACGGACATAAGAGTGAACGCCAGAAAGAATATACTGGCTGTGGACGTTTTGCGCGCAAGTGCGTTGGGCGTTCTGCGCAGTGTAACTGACTTGGACGGCAACCAGGTGCGCTCTCATGTTCCCTTGGGATGTGATGTAGTAACCGGCGTGATCTACGACATTGATGTCGCTATTTCCAATAAGGACTTACAGCTTCTTGTCAAGTCAACAACTGATACTCCAATTGTTGATGTCACCCGGCTAGGCAAGTCTCGCTGTGTGAAGATTGCGTTTAAGAGCACATCACTCCCCTCTCATGTGAAGGTGGGGTACTTCAGACATGCTGTGCGGCCTTTCATTCCAAAGCCTCTCCAGTGCCGTAAATGCATGAAACTTGGACATGTGAGCAGCGTCTGCGAGAATTCGGTGGTATGCCACCGTTGCGCCGAGCACCATGAAGCGGATAAGTGCGTCGCAACTGTCAAGAAATGCTCTAATTGCAATGGATCCCATGAAGCCACATCGAAGGACTGCCCGCGGATTCAGAAGGAAATTGCCATCTTGAAGGAGATGGTGCGCGATCACTCATCTCATCGAGAAGCCGCAGCTAAAGTCAGAAGGCGTCGTTCACGTCGACGTCGGTCTTCGAGGACGCCCGCTACCTCCTCGACACGATTGCGTGATCCCTCATCAGATCCACCTCCTTTGCCTCCCAGACCACATGCCGCGGGAAAGGCTGTAAAGGACAAAGCCAGTGAGCATACCCTGACTGCGACAGAGTGGCCTGCACTTCCAAGGGAAGCAGCATCAAGCGAACCGAAGGAGCTTCATGACGGCCAGTCCGCGCTCCCGGTTCGAGATCTTTCCAACCAAGACAGGCAAGTGGCTGCAATCGTCCCGGTTCGAGATCTTTCCAACCAAGACAGGCAAGTGACTGCAATCGTGCAATCATTAATTGCCACGATTCGCACGCTCCTGAGCAGATAAAATCTCCGTCTGCTAAGAGTGCATTGCAAATACTGGATGCACTGAATCCAGTTCTTGCTAACTTCGTATAAGCACAATGGCTCAACAAAATCTCCACTTCCGCACTGAAGTTAAAAGTGCGTCGATTTTTCAGTGGAATGCCAGAGGCATGAAGTCCCGTATCTCGGACTTGCGAGAACCGATGGGCCTTGGATCATAACCGGTGACTTCAACGCCCATCACATGCTTTGGGGGAGCACTAGGATGAATGCCAGGGGCCGGAACATTGTTACATTCGCTTCCGATTACGACCTTTCCATCATGAACGATGGTACCCCCACATATCTGCGGGGTCTCACGTAAGGCAGTTGCCTTGACCTGACATTGGTGTCACGGTGCTTCTCTCACAAAGTTAAATGGTTTTGCGATATTGAGACTCATGGGAGTGATCACATACCCACCTACGTGACGATCGATGGTATCGTAAAAAATTTCTCTTCCGGTGTTGCAATTGGCACTGACTGGTCGATGTTTGCATCGCGTGTTGAGAACGCTTGCAAAGAAGGCCTCGCCTGCAGCCTGGAAAATACCATAGTGGAAGCTATGCAAGCGTCCAAATGTAAATTAGCATTTTCGTCTAAAGTTACACAGTTTGACATCGAACTGGAAAAATTACGAGCTATGCGAAGGCGTGCAGAACGACGATACAGACGCACAAGATCAATTTACGATCTGAGGGAAGCAAGGCGGCTCCAGAAAAAGATTCAACGACGCATTCACAAACTGGAGAGCGAACGCTGGAAAGCATTCTGCGAATCTCTAGACCCTCATAAACCGCTGTCTTAATCTGGAGAACAGTTCGTGGTCTTCGCTCCTCTCCACAACAACGGCACCCTTTTAAAGCTTCGGCACTCCATCAGGGAAAAACAGAACTCGAGATGGCTGAAGAATTTTGCACGAGAGTTGCCGGGAATATTGTGAACGAGAGCATCGACGCCGTGATCGTTCCTGAGACGCGATTACCAGAAATGGACATTCCGTTCACCATGGAAGAACTGGAAGGTGCGTTAGTCGCTTCTAAGCGCATGTCATCGCCAGGTCCTGATGGTATTACTTATAGTGCGTTGGGACACCTTGGACAAAAAACTAGAAAAGAACTTTTAACATGCTTCAACAACTCCTGGCTTAGCGGCAGTGTTCCCCGAGAATGGAAAATTAGTCGATTAATACCACTTTTGAAATCGGGAAAATCACCATTGGACTTGACAGCGTATCGCCCTATTGCCCTCGCAAGCTGCCTCGGAAAAGTGATGGAAAGGATGGTTCTATTTCGTCTCGAGTGGTACTTGGAACGATACACCAAATACCCTTCTTGCATGGCAGGCTTTCGTCGGGGCCGCTCCTCCATTGACTGTGTCCTTGATTTGTCGACATTTGTTCAACAAGAAAAAAAGTCGCAAGCGCATATCAGTGGCACTCTTTCTTGACGTGAAGGGTGCATATGATAATGTAGCTCACGATGCCATCCTCACTTCTCTCGCAGCAATGGGCATTGGTGGACGAATGTTTCAATGGATAAAAGATTATATAACTGGCAGAGGTTTCTTTGTACAAACATATGAGGGTACAACTGCCCAACATTACACCTACTGCGGAGTACCTCAGGGAGGTGTTTTAAGCCCCACATTGTTCAATGTGGCCCTCATTGGTCTGGTGAAGGTTCTGCCAAAGTCGGTGTGCCTATCCATATACGCCGATGATATTTGCCTCTGGAGTGCTGCAGTTACTCGCCCTCAGGTGCGTGCACGAATACAGCGGGCAGCAACCCTCACAACAGCCTACCTTCAGAAACAAGGCCTAAATATATCAACTGTGAAGTGCGCGTTGATGGCGTTTACACGCAAACCAATGACGCCATACCCTGTTTACATCAATGGGCAGAGTGTCAAATATGCACGGACGCATCGTTTCCTGGGCATAATAATCGACAGAAGTCTTTCGTGGAGCCCACATTGTGCGTACTTGAAGAAGAGACTGCTATCTATTGTGCATATCATAAAATTCTTGTGCGGTAAAGCATGGGGAACTTCTGTGGCCTCCATGCTACAGCTGTACAGGGCCCTATTTCTGGGTCTATTGCGCTACAGCTTGCCGGTACTGACTAACACTTGCAAATCGAATACTCATTCATTGGAGAGTTTGCAGGGTGAGGCACTGCGTATCTGCCTAGGACTGCCCCGATGCGCTTCTACTTATGCCACAATCATGCTTGCCAAAGACCATCCAGTCAGGACATATATAGTTGTGGATTGCCTCAGAGCGCACATTCGACATGCTAGCCGTGTCCCCGACCACCACTTGGCCCTTCTACCTTCCGGAAGACCACGTGCTACGTTTTCAGACGTCATAGCCAAGCACCTAAACAGCATTCCATCAGGATATACGCCAGCTGCGAGAACGGCATGCCCTTTGTGGTGCCTCGACCAGCCGCAAGTACGTCTAGAAATTCCGGGAATCAAAAAGAAAAGCATTCACTCCAGAGTAGCATTGAAGCAAGCAACACTGCTATTATTACATGAGTTGTACTTAGACCGAACGCAGATATACACTGATGGGTCCGTCTCATCCAGCAGCTCATCAAGTGCCGCTGTAATTCCGGCTGCAGAAATGACAATCAAGTTTAAGTTGTCGCATATGACTACATCTACGGCATCAGAGCTTGCTGCTATAAGGGCTGCTTTACAATATCTCGTTCAAGAACGTCCAGGAAAATGGGTCATATTCTGTGATTCGAAGGCAGCGCTTCAGAGTTTGCAGTCTGCCATGCGTAGGAGGAGCCATGACCAACTGATACAAGAAATAAGACATTGCCATCAGGAAGCTCTAGCACGAGGGCATGATATTATATATCAATGGCTGCCTGGACATATCGGTATTACCGGAAATGAACTAGCCGATGATGCAGCCCGCTCAGCCCATGAAGAAACCCGTGTAGTCCCGATTCCTCTATCAAGGAATGATGCAGCAAAGACAACTTTACCTGCTGGCTCGAGATCTCACACGCACGTTCTGGTCGTCTACCAGCTTCCAAAGGTGTCAATTTTATGAACTGGATCCTTCGCTAAAGCTAAAGCTACCATCACAACTTTCCCGCTCCGATGCGACACTGTTATGCCGCCTTTGGTTGGGTGTTGCATTCACAAAGGTGTACTCCTTTCGCATTGGTGTGGCAGACACTCCTACATGCGACTACTGCGGAGATGAAGAAACCATCGAACACGTCCTCTGCAGCTGCGCTTGCTACGACACACAGCGATGCCAGCTACGGATGGTTTTGAATCGACTTGACCCCGGACCATTTTGTGTGCAGAAGATACTAGGACCTTGGGCATCTGCCTCAGTTGCGCAGAAAGCAACTAAAGCACTGCTTCTTTACCTTAAGTCAACAAACCTGAGCGACCGCCTGTGAATTGTGTGTGCTCCCCGAGTGTGCTCGTGATTGTGTGTACCTTCTCATCTTTCTGCAACCTCTTTTCTCCCCTTTATCCCTTCCCCAGTGCAGGGTAGCAAACCGGATGTGCGTCTGGTTAACCTCCCTGCCTTTCCTTGTATCTTTATCTCTCTCTCTCTCTCTCTCCACTACGGCGTCTCTCATAATCAAATGGTGGTTTCGGGACGTTAAACTCCACAAATGATCAGATTGGAAGCAATAAGACTTAAAGCGATATGCGAAGTTAAAAATTCGTTCATAAAGAAATCGCCTTACTCGAGATATCGCACAATGCGCCGCTCGTCGCTCTATCACCTAGAATTACTATTAATAATATATTACCTGGGGTTTTATGTTCCCGAAACGGCGATATGATTAATAGACAGACGCGGTAATGGAGTGCTCCAGAATTTTCGACCATCTGGTGGTACTCTCTAACGCGCACTGAACATGGCACAGTACACGGGCCTCAACCATTCCGCCTCCACGAAATGTGACCGCCCCGGTCGGAATCGAACCGGCGACCTTCGGGTTGGCCACCCAATAGGCACTGCTCCACGCGGCGCACGATTAAAAAAAAAGAGTGTGAGAACAAAGGAGTGGTGCCATGCTGCAGTGACGTACATATTAAGCGGGCCGTTTAGGAAGCAAGAAATACGTACCGCACAGTTTCCTCTAATATTAACTGTAAAGATAGAACTTTGGCGCTGCGGTCGTTCGGCCATCATGGGAATAATGGTAGTGTATATGTATCCGGCTATCTTCGTACTATAGCGGCTTCGAACGGACTCGTGGCTTTGTTTATTATTCCGCTTTGGCTTTGTTCCCGGGAGTGAACGAATCGTTACAAACCTTGTGAGCTGTTTCGAAGAGGTGACCCTATAACGAAGGAAGGAAGGAAAATAGAGGGGAAAAGAACGGCAGGGAGGTGAACCAGCCTATAGGCAGCCTGTTTGCTACCTTGCGCATGGGAGAGGGATGAGGAGATGAAAGATAAAGAGCAGAGAGGGAAGAGAGAAGCACAGCACATTCAGCAGCACACGCGCGCACACTCATATCCAGTCTTGTCTTTCGCGGTGCTGTGACATTGCCGTTACAGTCGCTTGTTCAAGTCCGTGTCGCGTAGGAATTTCAACAGAGCTTTCGTCGCCTTCTGTTGCAATGTCTTCGCACCCTATAAAGAGGTCAAGGTTGTGAACGGGGGACAGTCGAACTTTAGCCCAAGTTTGTCGTCGCGACACTGGCGAACCACACGGAATCGAGAGAACAAAGTTTAGGCAAATCCATTCCACAATTCCCATGCTGCAGGTGGCGCTGCCGTGAGCACTGGCACCAAGATTTGCCTTTAGCGTATACTATTATGACACATTATGATGCGCGGGACGGCGCGGTGCATCACGGGACACGACTCCCTCGAATACACCCAGAGATGCCCACTGTAAACCGCTCCGAAAACGTCATTCATTGCACGTCACGAAACTTAAACAAGTGACATATTAGAGAGGCTAGTTAAAGTCGAAGTAGTGTCAACAATTTCAAGAAGAAAGAAAATATGCATTTACATGCGCTTAAAACGAAGTACCGCTTTGAACGAAACCAGACGTAGCAACGTATTCACGACAGCGAATCAGTACTCTCATAAGCCAGCCGCCCTCCCTCCCATTCTTTTTTTTTCATTATAGTGAACATCCGGCTACAACGAATTTTTCTGCGAACATTCGGTTACAACGAATGCACTTTAGTAAATCCCGGAACCTTGCAAACGTATTCGATAAACTAATTCTACTAACCTTAATTACTATTTCTTCTTGATGTATCTCAAATAGCGAAGGGCTTGAAAGGCGCGCAACGAACGACCCGCCATGTGGACGGGCTTGGCTGCGCGCGCGGCTTGACGCCTGACCGCAGCCTGCGGCGCAATCGGGGCCTGCGCTTGAGTCCGCTTGGCTTGGCTCGGCTCGGCTCGGCTCGGCCGGGATCGCAAAAGCAGAACGACAACTCGGGTGTGACGATCTGCTCTACGCTGAAGGGGGGTGGGACTATACGTGCGGCTTCTTCTGCAGATGCGGCCATTTGGGCAACCAGTCACGGCTCTTGCTCGTGCGGCAGCACAGCACATAAACAACACGAGCACCGCGAAAGAGTGGGCGCGCTACCGCGATCCCCTCAATTATACGCGGCGTGAAGAATAAAGACTCTCTACGAGGCAGACGATGACAATGTCTTTTTACGCTTTTGACAAATAGGGACGTTCGCGCTCTGGTTAAAGCAAGATACGAGTGAGTATAGAAGATGGACGGAAGGACGGACGGACGGACGGACGGACGAACGCATAAACAAAGAAATAAATCACCACATCCATCAGTTTCATGTTCACACTTAGGCATAAAAGCTTTTTTTTTAGTGATCAGCAATGAAATATTGTATAGAATGAATGAATGAATGAATAAATGAATGAATGAATGAATGAATGAATGAATGAATGAATGAATGAATGACATATTTTCTGTCTTCTCGTTTGTCGCCACGTTTTACAGGATATAATCAAGGAGTAACGAAAAAGGGCCGACCTGACAAACGAACCAACTGGTAAACTACGTATGTAGTACATTAAAGAAGGAAAGAAAGGACGAAAGGAGAAAAAAAAATCAGCTATCTGCTTCTGAATGCCTCCCCCCCCTTTCTCCCAAAACGCTGTTCGTTGCATATTCAAAAAAAAAAGAAAACAAAGAACAAAAAAAAACGGAGACGCGTTGCGTCACGTTCATTATTCGGGTTGCAGCAGCACAGTTGAGCTGCTCCAATCTGAACCTTTATACTTCTGCGAGACACACAGAAATATAAATGAAAACAGCAAACTACACACGACGCGACCTACGAGCGTGGCGTTTGCATGCGTCGTCGTCTGCTCCGATAACGACCTATCCAAGCTAACACACGGCGTACAAAAAAAACAGGCTATCAGGTTTCACCACTATTTGGAATATATGGAAGCATAGGGAGGTAACGATGTCGTTTACTATATACGAATGCGCTGTACTGGGTTGACTTATGATTGTGTCGCCCCGCCGCGGTGGTCTGTAGTGGCTAAGGTACTCGGCTGCTGACCCGCAGGTCGCGGGATCAAATCCCGGCTGCGGCGGCTGCATTTCCGATGGAGGCGGAAATGTTGTGAGCCCCTGTGCTCAGATTTGGGCGCACGTTAAAGAGCCCCAGGTGGTCGAAATTCCCGGAGCCCTCCACTACAGCGTCTCTCATAATCATATGGTGGTTTTGGGACGTTGAACCCCACAAATCAATCAATCAATTAACGACTTATAATTGTTTCGCATTATGTGTACGAAAGCGGTTATTCTTTTTTTTTTCTCCTGCTTCTCGAGTCGTAGACGCCATAGCAAAAACAGTTAAAGTCGGAACTATGACGGAGATCTAATTGAAAATTTGAATTCTGGATTACCAAATCACAAGTTGTATGGAATGCCGCCTGATCTAGGAGCAACCAACTGAGCAAAGAGAAAGAAAAAAAAACTGCGTCGATAAAGGTAGAAGTGTTTTTTTATTATTCAAATTAGAATGTATTTTTACATACGCACAGAAGCCTTAGTCAGCAACGTATAGCCTCGACGAACAGGGTTCGTGCCGGTGCGGTAGCCGAGACGCCTTTTGGGGGGCGAAGCTACCTAAGCCGTGGGTCGTGCGTCCGCGATGTATGTAGTACAGTCGTAGTAGTAGGTATTATACCCACCTCCACGACCGGGCTATAAGAGGAGCGGCAAGCACGCGCCATTTTCAACTGAGGAGGAAACCCGCGCACGTTAGTCATAAATAAATAAAAAGATAGTTGTTTCTGATTAAATAACTTACAGAGACGAGTATTGGTGGATTAGGTTGCTTCTGATGAGATAACTTACCGAGACGAGTATTGGTGAATTAATCCTCAAAAAATTTGCCTTGAATTTGATGCTAATAAAAAAATTTGTATCAGAAGGACGCACTCTGAGCGCTATCTGGCCAGAAACGGTTGCTACGTCATACACCTTTTCACAGGAAGGAAAAAAAAAAAAACACCGCCATGATGGGCTGTGCGCGGGAGTACAAAGGCCAAGGGCGCAGCGTTGTCAGTGCATTTTCGAGGGGACGCGCCAATTTGCACAGCCCAAGGAGGGCTATGCGGCGGCGCCCAGGGAGGCGTTTATGAAAAGGTGAATACTCGCTGGGCGTAACCTCCTTGGTTTTAGAAAGGTTTAGCGAGGGTTGGGCCGCAGTGCCGTGAATATGGTGAACTATAATATATTCTAGTCCACTATAGCAATGAACTAAAGGTGGTGAAATGTGGGAAGTATATAGACACGAAACGCAGGCCGTAAGAAAGTGCGCGAGTGCCACCTCTCGTTTAGTCCTTGGAATGTCCGCTGGATGGCGGGACTTCTATATGGGAAATATATGATGAAAAGATGCGAGATGGCGTCACTAGATGGGCGGACGGATGAACGGACGGACAGACAGATATATGCACGGACGGACAGACGCGTGTATGAACGGACGCACGGACGGACGGAACCTTCACCCCCACTCATCATCATGCACTCCGTGGATATGTTGTGATTTTTTGAAGTGAAAACATGTCCAACTTGGCAGATGACACTTTATTTTTAATTAAATTTTAAACTATAAAGTTTGACGCGACAAGATCACGACGTGATCACGAGGCAGGGCACATTAAACAGGAGGAGGGAGAACGGGGGGGGGGTGACTTTGACCAGCTGTAGTTCATATCTAACGTTTACCTTAACGTATATGCGGGTGTTTATAACTACAAACCGCAGCGTAAAGAGGGTATTTTCCTGACGCCATGAACGAAACCAAGCTGGTCCACCAATGAACGCCGCTGCTTAACAAGAATAGCAAACGGTTCCGCAAAATAAAAAATACAAAGCTAATACCTAGAAGCAAATTAACCGAACACTGTAGAATGTGCACCGATAAAAAAAACAAAACAGAGGGCACTGCGCCAGCACAAAAACAAAAAAAAAGTGCGCCATATCCACGAAGTGAAAGATGATGAGTAAGCGAAGCTCCGGAGGTAAACCTGGTAAACCATGAATCCTCCGTACATTTTGCCCACTCGATTTCATTACAACGCTCCCCCTAGCGTACGTCGCCGCGCTAAATCGAACGATTGCCTTCCACCGATGACACGCGTCATATGTGACATCATTCCTATTTCATAACATCTCGCATCCTTTCATCATCAACTACAAGTACCACCGTCTAGTTTATAACATCTTGCATCTTTTCATCGTAAACTACAAGTACCGCCATCTAGTGAACACTGCAAGAACTAAACGAGAGGTGGCTACATACAGGAGACGCACAGCCCACGGACTTAAGGAGCTTCGCCACTAAAAAAATATTAAAAAAGACGCTGCAGAGAACGATTAACCACCTAGCACAAGCGCGCCTTTTTCCCGTGTCGGCGCTTATTCACAATAACCTCTCCAGTATGGTCGTTCACCTATATAAGAGTGTACACACAAGGCGAGGGCGACGAAGCCAATGTGCGCATGCTCGCGAACGCACCTCAAACATTCGTATAGTGATAGATATATACGCATACACACTGGATCAGTTCCTGCGCGCGCAGGACCAGATATTCAGGACGAAGAAGAGACGCATGTACTACATACATGCATAAACGCTTGACGCATGTACTACATACATGCATAAACGCTTGCGTGTGTGTACGCAGTATACATATGTACTCGATATTCGGGTCGAACGCGCGCAGTGCCAGCACCGGACAGTCGGGCCGCTTATAACCTTCTTTATTTATACGAGGTTCGATCGTGTCCCGTAACCGCTATACAGCCGGGTTAAAGGGCGATACGCGCGCGCATAAGTATTGTCCACAGCGTGCGTATTTCGTTTGCTTCGCAACGAACGAGATTGTAGGGGATTGCGGAAGAACAGCACACGAAATAAAACACAAAGAAAACGCAAAGCTACGGAGCAAGTACGGAAAGAAAAAAGAAACGGAAACTTTGCAACGAGCCTTGGGAACGATCGATGATTCCGGTGTCCGAAAGAGTATAAACACGCGACCAAATGGAATCGCATTATAATGTCAAACCACCCGGGCGCTATTGAGCCACAAACGCGGGCAACGTGCAGTCTTTTCTCTCTTTTCCTCCCTCCACCACTTTATTATTGTTATTTTTTTTTGTAACCTACGAACTTAGTCGGGAACATGCTTGGCTGCAGAGACCCCTATAGACGACCCATATTTACTCGTTATGTATTGCCGCCACGGAATATTCCAGCGGTCAGGGTGACTGCGGTGCTGCTGAGGTCGCCGGTTTAATGCCGGTCACGAAGACGGGGCCGGAATATCACTAACAAATCAACCAGCTGACAAACCGATTGACCAACTAACTGGCTAACTAACCAAACAACTGAACAAGCGACTTATTGACTAACTAGTCATTTATCTAACCAAACAACCAGCTGAGCAATTAACAAACTAAACTAACTACCCATGGCTACCTTTGTGTGACAATCTTGCGCCGCACTTCTTCACAGGCTTGTCACAGCCAAATTTGATGACGTATCTTTCCTATTTTCGACCGAATATGGTCTCCATAACTATCTATTGTTAGTGTTGGACAGTGCTGGCTATTGTGGCCAGCGTTCGTTACACGATGTTTACGTCGACTACACTGTAAACAACTTTGCACGCTCAAGGGCGTTTCAAGCAAGTGAAACACGCTTTTGCCAATTGCCAAAACGAAATTTGCAAAATAAGGATGTAAGGGTGTTTTTCTTCCGCAAAACCACTTTAACAAATGATGTTCAAAATAAAACACCCTTCACTTCTACAGAGTGATTTGGGTTATCGAAACACCCTTAACAGCGAACGAAATTGATTGATTGATATGTGGGGTTTAACGTCCCAAAACCACTATATGATTATGAGAGACGCCGTAGTGGAGGGCTCCGGAAATTTAGACCACCTGGGGTTCTTTAACGTGCACCCAAATCTGAGCACACGGGCCCACAACATTTCCGCCTCCATCGGAAATGCAGCCGCCGCAGCCGGGATTCGAACCCGCGCCCTGCGGTCAGCAGCCGAGTACCTTAGTCACTAGACCACCGCGGCGGGGCCAGCGAACGAAATGATAAATGGGTCTATGTGGTTAAAGATCCGTTGGATCGTAGATGAGTTTAGATCAAAAGATATGCCTCTTGCACGGCTATCTACAATCATAGTATGAATTTAGGCTATATTGTCTCAACGGTTAGTGTTCGTTTACACGAAACAAGGCTATTCACACCGGCACTGAACAGCTGCTGAAGATAAATACCAAGCGGTCACCTTAAACCTATGGGTAGAGCGAGTGCTCATCCGTACAACGGGTTATGTTACTACACGTTAATTCGGTTTGGCGTGGGCGTACATTTTCTATGACTGACGTCATCTGTAATGCCTGTTCGCTGACAGTTGGGAGAGAGTCGTCCCACCCAGTTCCAGTTCACTCCATCGCTCCCAACGCCTCGACGGCGAACTATTTCATGAAATAGAACAGACAATAAATAAAATATGGGGATAGAAAATGGCCTTCAACATACAGCACATCGGTCAGAAAATCAGTGGTACTGCTCATCCATTTTCAACAGCACATCCCACGCAATGGCACACAATTTTGCGCAGCAACGACCGTAAGCTCTACAAGTCCCTAAACACCGACACGCCGACACAAACAGACGAATTGCAAGACATGAAGCAGATATTTTTTTTTTCTTTTGGCCGAACGAAAGAAAGCAGGCGAAACGAGTCGTATACGAAGCAGACGATTTTTTTTTTACCATAAGGTCGACAGCCGATAAGTGCAGTAATACACAACTTCTGCAAAGACGCGTATACGAAAAAGACCAGACGTGGACATGCATGCGTGCATGCAGCATACGATTACGTGTTGGACCAGTTCGAATAAATACACTTCCGCTATATTGGATGCACCCACGCGTTAGCATAATATACAACAGGCATTTATACATCTATACACGGCCTGTATAGGTACTTGCTCGAGCGCAGTCGAGTTGCACGACGTTGTTCGACGTTCGGACGGCGTTCCAATTTCGATCGGCGAAAATCAATCGCAGAAATCGGTTCTCGAAAAAGAGGGAAAATGGCGTTAACTCCCCCGAAACGACGCGAGAAGCAATCAACCCGACAGACTGGACGAAAAACAGTAACGACCGAACTGTCATGGAGGAAATGAAAACACTGGGGACACACAGCGTTAAAGTATGCGGACCACTCAACGTCGAAGGGAGGGTGCGTTTGTTATTATGCGTCCATATACGGCATGGTTGGGGCAGGCAAAGCCGTCGCCGCGTATTTAGCCTAAGCTGACCGCGAAGGAGAAGGCGGAGAGAAAAAAAAAAGAAAGAACATCTACGAACGCTATAAACTCCCACGAATGCTGGACAGCTATAGACAGCTCGACGTCGAAACAATGGCTTTTCAATCAACGTACCTTTTTTGTGTATTGAAAACGTTTAGCGCCGCGGATTCGGCACATAGCTCTTTCTCGGCGTTCACGGTCTGCCCACAAGCACGCTGTCTCACTCAAGCTTACACACTTGAACAGTATTGTTCGAATGCAGCCGGTAATCTGAACCGCGCAAGGAACGCACAGAAAGTGCGATACACACTTGTACGGAATAACTATATACTGGCGTCTGTTACACACTATACCTAATCTCGTGTTGCAGTAACTGTTGGACAAATAAAGTTTATTCCAATCCAATTCAATACACTGCATGAGTGATATGTTGTAACTAAAATCTAAATAGGCATTGTGCACTACACGCTTGACGAGCGACTGCCAGCCATTCAAAGATTGAAAATTTCTACGACACGCGCTAGGTTCTCGCTTCGCGCACGCAATGCACGCCGGTATACATGCGTAGTCTGCAACAACACACAGCTATATAAAGTCGCTTATCTGCCGCTTTGAAATACACGGTGCGATGGCGTATGAGATGTTTGTAGGAGACTCTTTCATAAGAAAACAGCTGTAATACAGTCACGGAAAGGTGCTTCTTCCGAATGAAGTACTCTGCTGTGATCAGAGCTACGTATGATGCACGTATTAATATTTTGTTTTTAGGGCAATTGCTGTGGTTCAGTCACGGAAGAGTGTCTGTTATTAAAAAAGCTGGGACAGAGTGCTTTGTGGTGGTCGTGCTAACGTTAGCATTCCGTGAGAGGACTCCTTCTTACGGAAACCAGTCCAATTGGTCTCACGGAAGTGCTCGGCACCGCTATACCTTCAGCTTCCTCCGTGAAGGAGGGCCCTCATTTTTTACAGTGTACAGTTTACACGGAATGCGAATGCCAGCGTTGCTGCTACGCGAAAAATTCACCCTCCCCCCCCAATTCTACGGTAATTAGAAGCACTACGACTAATCTGTTGACCGAAGCAAGCTTCCATCGGTCAACCAAGACAACGGTTGAGGTTTACCTACGCCGTTTATTTCTTGACACTTTTAATTTTCCGTCAATTTTTAACAGCGAAACGCGGCAGACTCGGAAAAAAAGTGTCGCCGCCAATCCATTTCAGCAATCGCGGCACACAAAAATGAGTAAGTATATAAACGAGGTACAAGCGGCCTAAATGAAAGCAAATTCAGTGGTCGACCCAGATTCTGAGCGGCGTGCAGCACGAGAGAGCTACTTTGGCGTCGTTTAGAACGGCGCGGTATCTAGCCGACAAGGTTTATATACAGCAGACGACGTGTATAGCAGACGACACATATCTGGCCGCAGTCCAGGCGCGCCATATATGCCTCGCGGCGGGTAACGAAAACAGAAAAATCCCTGGCGCCCGCGGCCGCTCGCAACAGACGGCACTATACACACATCCACGGATGAGCGGGCGACGGAATAAGTGACGTCACATCGGGAGTTCGGAGTCAGAACAAAAAAAAAAAAATGGGGTCGCTTAATTACGAGAGAGGCGCTAAATGGGCGCGCCGAATGCGTACTTGCCACGCACGTTTTTTCCGCTTCATTCGGGCGCGTTTAACCATGCAAATTGCCGCTTGTGTAAATAGACACGCTTACACATCAATGCGCCCGGCCACGAACGCTTCACGCAACGGCAACGAAGAGCAGCAGCACGCGAAAGGGCCGGACCGTTGGCGTGACGTCACGTTGCCTGAGTTACGTATACTTCGGTAGCAGACGACGGACGCCTCCAGTTCCAGAAGTGAAAGACATGCGAGTCTGTCTGCGTTAACGCCGGGAAAAGAAGACATGCAGAAATAGAAAGGACGAAAAATGGATGTCGACACGGCCACTGCGCAAATAGTCAACAAAGTATTTTAAAAAGAAAGAAGCCAAAGAAAGTAACCGACATCGCGGAAGCTTCAAACGTGTGTGTCCCAGCAGACGACGAAATTTGACCTGCGAAAAGTAGTTCATGAAAACAGGAGCAGACGAAAGAGACGACAGCCGTGTCGCAACAAGCAGACAAGAATAAACATAACGTTAAAAAATACAGACGTACAGGAAGAAATAGGTAACAGACGTGAAGCAAGTGTTAAAAGAAAGCAGAAGGCACGGCGTGTAACAGACCTTTCAAGACAGAACGCACGACGCTTCAAGCCTTTTTTTAAACCCTGCGCCTACCAGTAAGCATAGAAGCAAAAAAAAATTTAAAATAAAACAGAACAGTCGAGCGCCTTTCTGCTAATGCTTCCGCTCAAGCGAGACAAGTGACTCAGCTAGAGCGAGAGCGCCTGCAGAAGAAAGTTGCGCAGTCTGCTAATTCCAGCTTCGCTAATCGCTCAGTTCCAGTTTCTGGTTTCTCACCCATAAAAGAATAAGATAAAGCTTGTACAAATAAAAATATATCTTTTCTGATAAACCGAGATGTGAAGAAACTGCACTTCCTTTTTTTCTCGACCTGAAGCCCCTATAAGTCTGAATCGACAATATCAAAAAAACCAATAACGAAGTAAGGAGAAGTCGGCCAAGTCGAAACACAACCTAGAAATGTATAAATAAATTAATCCAACATATAATTAGGGCAGACAAATCGGAGGGTACAATAACTGCTGTCTTTAACTGTCGCGTTAAAATGAAAGACAAGTCACATTGGTGCAGCGTCGGACACTTAATTCAACGGTGGCAGGCTCGGACCCCACCGACGGGAAGGGTCATTATTTATCCGCCTAGATTCACTACAATTAACGCCATCAATACGACACTACATTTAAAGACAACCATTAAAGTGTTTTACGCTTCCTTATGGGCTAATTATCTGTTCGACTCATTCGGTGACGTCTAAACAAGAAACGAGCACGTTGAAAAACTTCTCCTTATTTGAAAACACAATCCAGCCAAGCCGAGACACAGCCAAACGAGGTCATACAGACGACTACCCGGTCAAGCCGAAACCAAACAACCGCGTAGCAGACGACACCACAAACCTCTCTCTGGCGCTAGCGCAAACAGAAGCTGTCAGAGTTACTACACAACCGGCGCTTCGTTCTATTATAACTATAAACGGGAACAGCATCATCATGCTGCCGTGTGTCAGAGGTAGCACAGAGAGTCGTATATACATCGCATCTCTTGTGAAGTCAGTGTGTTTAATTTATTATTATTGCGCCACGAATCCCAGCGTGTTATAAGGACAGAGACCGGCGCTCCATTATATATACACCTGAGTTTTAAACAACCTTCACATTTGCAAACAAGCAGGCGTACGGGCACGTGCGAAAAAAAAATAATAATAAGCAGACCACTATACACTGATACGTTCGGCTTTTGTTCAACTTAAAATAAGCGTTGCAGTAACTACTCAAAAACAGGAAGTACAAGAAGTGGGGGGGGGGGGGGGGGTCAGAAGTTCCAAGGTTATTATCCCATGCATTTCTACGAAAGCGTGGCCTGAAAAATTTGGAGCACACTCTAAAAAAAAATATCGAGTAAAAAGGGCGTCTTTTTGTCCCACAACAATAATCGTCATCAGGCTTGCGTGCGCTTCCTTTCTTGAAAACTCGACGCTGGCCACTTTCCTATCGAGAATGCAACGTAACCCTGATAAAGGACATGTCGATCGTGACCGGAATGTACTAGGCGCGAGGCGATAGCGCAAGGATGGAACGCAATATAGATGACGATTATTGTTGTGGGACAAAAAGAGACCCTTTTTACTCGATATTTTTTTAGAGTGGAGAAGGACTGTACGTTTTTATGAGGTATTCGTACGTGTTTTTAAACTGTAAAAACAGTACCATGCGTCTGTAAGGCTGAAACGGACTTCTTTGGGAAAATCAACGTACTGTTAACCATGTTGTAGCTTGATCATCAAAACCACAGCCACTAAAACACTCAAGCACCGGATTTCATTTAGCTGTTGCCGTTCCTTTGTTTGTTTGTTTGTTTGTTTGTTTGTTTCAACAACTGTCTCAATCAAGTAACACAAGTTGATAAGACGGTACGACCACATCAACAAAAAAAAAAATGTGAGATACTTATTTAGGAGCCAGTAAATGCCTTTTCTTTTGTAATTTTGTGATACTTGCTTCAATGCACCCACAAAATATAATAGCACTTATCACTATAAGCCAACCAGATTAGACGTCTGAATTCAGAAATCGCCCCGCCGCGGTGGTCTATAGTGGCTAAGGTACTCGGATGCTGACCCGCAGGCCACGGGATCGAATCCCGGCTGCGACGGCTGCATTTTCGATGGAGGCGAAAGTGCTGTAGGCCCGTGTGCTCAGATTTGGGTGCACGTTTAAAGAACCCCAGGTGGTCGAAATTTCCGGAGCCCTCCACTACGGCGTCTTTCATAATCATATGGTGGTTTGGGGACATTAAACCCCACATATCAATCAATCAATCAATTCAGTAATTAATCTGAATGTTCCACACTTATTACAAACAACTTAATTCATACTACGCAGCGCTCAAAAGATCAATTGAAAAATACGTGTGTTAAATATTCCAAATCTTATAAACTTAACGTTTTCACTAATATTTTAGACGAACAGTTCTACCAACGCCTTAGTTTTAAAAGGCCCGAAGGGACTCACGGAAACCTCGGCAATGTCGCCAACTTCCTCGACACAAATTTTGAGCACATATAGCGTCAGCCAAAATATCGTTATCTCGCCGAGTCTCTGACACCATTACACTACACTGTCGTCTGGACCAAACCACCTGCTACGCCAGGCGGGCAAATAAAACCGCGACAGTGTTTCGGGCTGCGAACAATGGCTTCGTTTTCACAAGCGTACACACTATACTACCCCACCTATCGCTGGCGTGTATCTCCAGCACACAATGAAGTACAATACCTCTCTTTTGCGAGCCGCAGTTTATTATGGTACTCACTCTGCGACGGACGGGACGGCTTTCGTAAATAGCTCTGGCCGCTTTTAGAAACTCGATCCCCCCTCTATAATGCCACGCGCGAGGAACAGAAAACACCCGTCAGCCGAAGACGGTCGGTCCGTTTGGTTAATTACGTAAGCTGATACAGGCAAGCGATACCCCATGCAGTCCGAGGTTCCGAGAGACCGTCTGCCGTTTCAGATCGTCGTCTGCTATGGGCGATGGAGCAGCAGACGATACCCTGCCGCAGACGACACGAATGCATGTATGTGGGACTTGAAGAGGAAAAAAAAGAAGGGGGGGGGGGGGATCAAAGTGAGCACTTCGCCGCAAAGCAGACGATACACCAGACATGAAAAAAAAAGCAGAAGGCAAAGACAGTACTTTGCATTTAAGGAGCAGACGAAAACGATAGCAGAATGATAAAACAAAAGTAGACGGCAAGGCGATCATTTTGCCTCCAGGCAGCAGACGAAAACTTCAGCGGAACAGAACAAAAGCCGAAGGCACAAAGGGCGCTTGTACTACGCCGTTAAGCAACGACATTGGACAACAATATGACACATTCCAGCACCTGGATCATGTGAAATCACTCTGGGGTATGACGCACACGAGCGTGCTAGAACAAAAACAACAGACAAAAGGAAAAAAAAAAAGCATGGAAAGAGAGGCAAGTGCGCGAGGCGGAGGAAATCCATGCACCCAAAGGGGGAAAAAGGCGCGCTCTCATGTCGTGGCAGTTGCAGACGACAGATTCCAGAGCCCACACTCTCAGTAGGAAACGCCAGACGAAGAAGAACGACGACGCCTGGTGCGCCAGAAGCAGCAGACGACCACGATGCCTAGTTGCAGACGACGAAGTGCGCAGCAGCCTGCCAACCATAATGCCAACTGCCAACCAAACACTCTCGCATTAAAAAGCTCGGGCTCTTCATGCTTCGTTTTCGCGTGCGCCTCCGCACACTCACGAGACGCTGATTCTGGGAAGGCCTAGCGCGAACAAGTGCGTTATACAATAGCAAACAAGTTGTTATTTGTGTGACCCGCGCTTGAGCTCGTAGCGTGAAGCTAACGCAAAGTTATGTGACGGGAGTCGCTGGAGCACGCCACAGAAAACAGCCAAGAGTTTCGCGGGTAGCACGCGTCTCAAAACCTCGCTCGGAGATCCCTCAAACTGGCAGTTTACAACTGACTCGCACACTCACGCAACTAAGAATGCGGCTAATTAACGTTAGACACATTTACCCGCAACATTTCCTTCTCTCTCTCTCTCTCTTTTCCACAGTGCACACGTACACGTTGCGTAATACAACTCTGGACAGTCTCACTCGTTTCGCTGTGGCTGTCAGTCAACGACGCAAGCGATTGGGTCCCGCCTCACCAATTATCGTACCAGAATGATTGGCGAGGTTAGCCGTAAATTTCACGCGCAGGACAGACCAAAGCTCGCTCAACAAAACGACCGTCCCAGTTTCGACGCAATTAACGTAAACGCCAGTTCGTACGTCTGTTCTCTTTCCGGATAGCAGACGATGCGATTCCCAAGCGTTGCAGACGACACAACCCGCAAGAAGTGTGTACGTAAGCTTTCTTTTTTCTTTTTTTTTTTCCAGCGCTCTCATTGCTTTGATTTGCCGAGGGCGGCGCCAGCTAACACACTCGCACTGCACGGCTCTTCGTCGAAAAAGCGCTGCACGCACCGACCGAGTGACGGAGCGGCGCCCTCCTATGTAGCGATGGCGGGGAACGTTATGGCAGGCGCGCGCCGCGAGGGCTATGAATAGAAAGGCGCTTTGTTTGCAAGTCTAGCAGTTGGCGATAGCCCCCCACCCCCCGCCGCCTCGTCGCACTGGGGGAATGGTGCGCCGATCCCCGCAAGCAATGAAAAGGGTCCGACGAGCAATGGCCGACGCCGCACCCGACGAATGTTTACAAACCACGCGCCGAACGGCGGCGGGAGTCAATGTCCCCACGGTCAAACCCTCACCCACATCTCACGTGCGGCTTTAGCAGACACCCTCAAAGGCAATAAAAAAAAACAACAAAGAAGGTTTAGCGGCATACGCTCCTTCCAGACCAGATGTGCAGACGAAGCGTTACTTCTGTTCTGTGGAAAGCAGAAATCAAGCAAAAGATTCGCCATACTGCCCCAATATACGACGATTCCCCGTTGTTTACAAAGCCGAAAGAAAAAAATGAAATCGTCCAAGCAGGCTCGACTCGTGTTGTCTGTGTGTGTGTGCAGCACTTTGACACATATCACGACACAAATGTCCCTGCTTGTGCTTTTGACGGTCTTTATTCGGCACGTATCTCGCTTACATCCTCTCCGCATAACGACGGCGGTCGTCGAACGATAAGCCCTGAAATATCGGACGTGTCTGTGATTGGAGCTGGGTCTGTTAAAACCGGGAATAGCGAATACATTTGCCATTCGTGAACTGGCATGAGAAATTTTTAACGCATATTTAGACGTCAGTTGACATTTAACAAATAACGACCGGATAACCATTCAGCTCCGGACACTACAACCACGGTTCCTCCCGCAAGGAATTTGTCTAAATACTCCATCCGATGACAATTGCTCATTTTTGTGACATCGAGGACTTCTTGTAGCGTTTCAAATAGTTTAAATTCCCATAAAGACAGAGTTGGTGTAACTGATAACAAATGGGGAAACTTGAACGTCATCGTAAATTTCTTTAGGGATACTTACACCGCTGCCGGCTCAGCCAAACGCAAAGTCCTAGATATAGTAACAACGGACCTCAATTCCTAATACACATTTAACTATATTAACATTAGCCGAGAAAAAGTGCTTATGGTTCAATGCCTGCTAACACGACTGTCTTTCACATGTGATTCAGCAGACATGTCGCAGTTTTGTGGGTTGTTACGACCGCCATCGGTAGGCGCCATGCTGTCGCTGAGAAGCGTAGCCGGGCCGCGTTCCCACGCCTGGAACCCAGGTTTTCTTGGAACCAGCGTCGAGATCTGACGGGGGAGCGGCGCTCTTTTGACCCTCAAACAAGTAGCCGACTCGCCGAATGCTTATGCCCGCCAGGTATTGTCACTGTTAGCCGGCGGATGAGACGTCACGTCGCCACGAAGCGGTAAGCCGTTCCAGAGGGGACAACAAAGACAGCGTCTTCCTTTGTAGAAACGGCGACCGCCGCCACAAAATGCCCTGCTAATTGAGCAGAGAGGTTGGCGGACCGTTTGATCTCTGCTGTCCGAAGCTTGGGATCCCTCGACCAGTGACACACACGACGAGCAAGAGCCCCTCTGGCGCCACCTTTAAGTGCAGTGATCTTGACTCGAAATTGGCTGTTCACGTGCGCCGTGCCTGCTCGTACCCCTCACCTGTTGTGTGTATGTGATTGGTGTTCGACTGAAGAAGGAGGAGCCCGACAGGACTTATAACGGCGCCGCAGAGTGCAGGACGTAGCTCTGAACCAACTAAAGGTTCAACCACCACGTTCGTAGTTTGTGAAGGCTCTGAACCAACTAAAGGTTTAACCACCACGCTCGTGGTTTGTGAACTCTTAACCTCATGCTGTAAATATTTGTAAATAGTGCCATAAACCTTGTTTGTTTTTCGTATCCCCATCTTGTAAGCGGTCGTTTCCTCAACCCGAAGCTACACCACGCTACCACAGCTCACCGGGATCGCAACAACTGGTGATCAGCGGTGAGATACGACACAGAACCCCGAGTCACGACAACGGTTGGCAGCGGTGGGATCCGAAGCGACTACAAGGAACAGCACCCCGGGGATCTCAACAACTGGTTGGCAGCGGAGGGATTCGAAGCTACAAGTGACAACAACAGTCGGCCCAAGAGAAGCAGTTGGCTCGAGACATGGATCACGTATGGGTGAGTGCTTGGCTTTTCCTTTGAGTGAACCAGGTTCTAAAAGAGGGTAAATTTTAGAACTGGTAGTTAACTTTGCCGAAAGACTCAGTTTCGCCGTTTCGGAAAGTTATTTTGGAAGTAGCGAGCACTCAGTACGATCATGAACTTACGGGAGCTGCAGAAGCCGGACTTGTTGCTGTTGTGTGAGGAATTGGGGATCAATACAAAGGGTTTGGCACGGAAACCCATAATCATACAAGTCATTAATGATTTGGGGGCTGAGGATGAGGAGCTCAGTGAAGCATGGGACCTCATCAGTCAGAGAAAGAGACAGCAGAAGGAGGAGGAAGAGAGGCGTGAGCGCGAAAGAGAGCGTGAAACAAAAAGACGGGAATCTGAGAGAGAGGAACGTCGCTTAGACCGAGAGCGTGAAACACAAAGACAAGCGCATGAAATCGAGATGCGTAAACTAGAACTCGAGTTGGGAAAGAGGTCCGGTAGCAGTCCCCAGGAAATGATAGCTCTTCCTCACAGGGAGGCCGAGTTCAAGATGTCTAAGTACATCCAGCCATACGTGGTGTCAGGGGATATTGGTCTGTACCTGGCAAATTTCGAACGGATGTGTGAGAAAATGTCGTTTGAGCAGGACACCTGGTCCCAAAGGCTACTCACGGTTCTGCCCTGCGAGGCAGCAGAGGTTGTTGCGCGACTCAGCAAGGAGGACGCAGACAACTATGAGAAGGTCAAGGCGTGCCTTCTAAAAAAGTATAGACTTTGCGCAGAGGCCTTTAGACAAAGATTTAGGGGCGCTAGAAAGTCTAAAAGCGAGAGCTATCCCGACTTTTTGTACAAAATGAGAGCGAATTTGACAGAATGGCTTAAGAGCACAGAGTCATACAGTGACAAGAACGCTGTAGTAGAGAGAATTCTATTAGAACAGTTTTTGAATTGTCTCCCAGAGCAGGAAAAAAACTGGTTACTGGACCGGGGTGACATAAGTTCTGCGACGACAGCTGCTGAACTCGTGGAGGAGTATGCGTCGCGACGATATTTTAGCAATAACCTGGGTGCAGATGGAGCCCACAATTCCAAGCCAAATTCAAGTAAAGGTTACGTAAAACATTTTTCGAGCTCTCGACATGAAAAAGGGGAAAGAAGTGTTTCTTCTAACAAATTTCAAAAGAAGGACGATGGTGAACCTGGCGAAAAAGGGCAAAACGCGGGAAAGGCGAAAAATGCTTTTGAGGTTAAGAAACCGTTCACTTGCTTCAAGTGTAATGAGACTGGTCACATAGCCGCGAACTGCCGAAAGGAAAAGATGGCGTTTTCATTTGTCAGTGACTGCGAAGAAAACATGAGGTTACTGGAGCCTTACATGCATGACCTGGTGGTGAATGGAAAGCCATGCAAAGTGCTGCGTGACTCGGCAGCAACAATGGATGTTGTCCACCCGTCGTTTGTGTCACCATCCGACTACACAGGACAGTGCTCGTGGATCCGCCAGGTGGTGGAAGAGCAGAGCGTATGCTTGCCTGTCGCAACCGTTGTAATTGAGGGCCCCTTTGGTAAACTAACAACTGAGGCAGCAGTTTCAGAAAAACTCCCTAAATTTTATCCGTACTTGTTCTCAAACAAATCGGATATGTTATTGCGAGAGAAGGGCATTCTCTTCGGTGACAGGGTAGTTCAAGCGTTAACCCGTTCGAAGGTGCGAAAATTGGCAACTCAGCTATCCTCGGAGCCAGATAGTACTGAGGAAGCGCATGACGTAACAGTGGTGCAAACAGAGGAAGACTTTTCAGGCAACCGTGGCAGCGAGGCCCCAGAGATCGGTCATCCGGAGAAGGAATCTCGTGATAATGAACTTGAGTGTGCGTTACTGCCACCAGCATCAAATAGCTTTACTTTACTTCTGAGTGCAAACAGGGATAACTTGGCCACTGAGCAATTAGAGGATGCCACCATTCAGGAGATTAGAGAGCGCCAAAGAACGAGTAAACAGGCCAGGAAAAATATTTCTTTCCATCTGAAGAATGGCGTGTTGTATCGCTCATACAGGGATAAGCGCGGAGTGGAACGAGACCAACTAGTCGTTCCCCAGAAATATCGCGCAGATCTGCTCAAACTTTCACATGGCAGTTCGTGGGCGTGTCACCTTGGACACAGAAAAACTAAGCTGAGGCTATTACAAGAGTATTACTGGCCTGGCTGTTTCAAAGACGTGGAAAATTTTGTGCGGTCGTGCGACACATGCCAGCGAGTTGGAAAGGCGCAGGATAAGTGTAAAGCACCTATGGTGTTAGTGCCGATCATTACCGAGCCGTTTCAAACGGTTAGTGATCGATATAGTGGGACCACTCCCTGTGACAAAGACAGGATGTCGTTACATTCTAACTATGTTATGCCCAGCCACTAAATTTCCTGAGGCAGTGGCACTGCGTGAGGTTACGTCACAGAGTGTTGTGGATTCCCTGTTGTCCGTCTTTTCGCGAGTAGGGTTTCCTACAGAGATACAGAGTGACCAGGGCAGCGTATTCACTAGTGTCCTCACGACCTCTTTTTTCGAACGATGTGGCATAAAAATAGTGCACAGCTCTATTCATCACCCTCAGAGCAATAGCGTAGAAAGATGGCATTCCGTCCTGAAGCGCGTCCTTCGAGGATTGTGTTACGAGAACAAACGAGACTGGGATGCATGCCTCCCAGCGGCACTTTTTGCTTTGCGGACGGTACCCCACGAATCCACTGGTTTTAGCCCCGCCGAGTTGGTGTACGGTAGGTCATTGCGCTCACCTTTGAGAATGGTGCGCGAAGCGTGGGAAGGACACGGAGAAGATCCGACCGTGGTAGAGTTCATTCTCAATCTACTGGAGCGGCTATATAAGGCCAAAGAACTTGTGGAGGTCAGCATGAAGTCAGCCCAGGCCCGATCAAAAGTTTACTATGATAGAACAGCTCGTCAACGAACTTTCAATATAGGGGACCGGGTCATGTTGTTAAAAGCGTCAAGGCAGAACAGGCTCGAAGTACAGTGGGAAGGGCCTGCGGAAGTAGTTGCAAAGCTATCTATGACCAACTACGCAGTGAAAATTCCAGGTAGACGTAAAGAGGTACGCATTTATCATTGCAACCTAATGAAGCCTTATGTGCAAAGAGAGGCTGTGGTGAATATGACCCTGAATCTTCCTGAGGAGATGGAGGATAACTTTGTTTGTCTAAATGGAGGGAAAGGCAGCGCTAAAGAACTCCTTAATAAAACTAAGCAAAGAAAGGAACTAAAAGAATCCCAGCTTTCGGATCTTTGCGGGCTGATAGGAGAGTTTGACGACTGCTTTGTTGACAAGCCGGGTCGGACTGATTTGACTGAGCACGACATTGAGTTGACTTCCGAGGAACCCGTGAGGTCCAATTGTTATCGTTTATCTCCACGACAGAAAGATATTCTCGATAAAGAAGTAAAGCGCATGCTGGAGTTAGGAGTAATTAAACCCTCAGAGAGCGAATATGCTTCTCCAATGATCTTGGTAGAAGCTCCGGGCAAAGACCCGAGACCTGTAGTTGACTATCGAAAGTTAAATGCTCTCACAAAGGATCAGGTGTATCCGATTCCGAACATTGAAGAGAGAGTGGAACAGGTTAGTCGAGCAGCTTACGTGACTACGTTGGACCTTACTCGAGGTTACTGGCAAGTGCCGCTCACTGAGCGAGCCAGCCGATACGCAGCTTTCGTTACTCCCGCGGGCAGCTATCAACCCACTATGATGAGCTTCGGTCTCAAAAATGCTCCGTTTTGTTTTTCCCGCCTTATGGACAAGGTTTTAAAGGGCTGCGAGGCTTTTGCTGTACCTTACTTGGATGACATCGCTGTATTCTCCGATGCCTGGGTGGATCATTTGATGCATTTAAGGGAGGTGCTCGGCCGGTTGCGTCAAGCAGGGCTTACCGTAAAGGCTGAGAAGTGTTGTCTTGCGAGAGCAACCGTCGACTACTTAGGTCACAACGTAGGACAAGGTTTCAGGAAACCCTGCGAGCTAAAGATCTCAGCAGTAGCTGACTATCCCAGGCCAATAACAAAGACCGACGTCAGGGCGTTTCTAGGACTCACAGGCTACTACAATCATTACATCCGAGATTATTCCACGTTGGCAAGTCCTTTGACCGATGCTCTCCGCGGGACAGAGCCTACGAAGGTGGCCTGGGATGAAAAGAAAGAAACCGCCTTCTTAAAACTGAAGGCAGCATTGATCAGCCGTCCAGTCTTGAAAGCTCCTGATTACGACCGCGAATTCACGGTCCAATGTGATGCTAGCGATCGAGGTCTAGGAGCCGTTCTATGTCAGAAGGATGACGATGGTAAAGAACATCCCGTGCTCTATTTGAGCAGGAAATTGAGTTCTCGTGAGATGGCGTACTGCGCTTCAGAAAAGGAGTGCGCTTGCATTGTGTGGGCCATTCATAAGTTGCAGTGTTACCTCGGAGGTGCTAAATTTACAGTAGAAACAGACCATTGTCCCCTACCTGGCTGAAAACTGCGACATCGAAGAACAGTCGCCTTTTGAGGTGGAGCTTGATTCTTCAGCAATATCATTTTGATATTAAGTATAAAAAAGGCAAATTGAATGGAAACGCGGACGCGCTCAGCCGCTCTTTCTAAACCATTCTGGAGTGCTCTTGGTGTAACAAAATTGATATTTTAGTTTTTTCGTGCATCGTATGCAAATTTTTAAGGTAGCACGTTTGATTTCTCAGCACAAGTGAATCCTGAGAGTTCTGAGTGTGAGCTTTTGTTAAAGCTAGTAATTAAAATTGGTTTGCTATCCCTCTTTTGGCTTGGTTTGTTCGAAGGGGGCCGAGTGCTTACTTGTACATGTGGTCGAGTATCAGAGATGCTGTCGAAGATTCGGCGATCACCCGGACCATGCCACAAGCGAAGGCCAGTTCTTGGCATTCAACTACTGACCCTTTCGTCGTCCCTGCGAGCAGCAGTGTTGACCGCTGCCCTCCGTGACTCATCTGGCGAGGGGGAAGCTGTTACGACCGCCATCGGTAGGCGCCATGCTGTCGCTGAGAAGCGTAGCCGGGCCGCGTTCCCACGCCTGGAACCCAGGTTTTCTTGGAACCAGCGTCGAGATCTGACGGGGGAGCGGCGCTCTTTTGACCCTCAAACAAGTAGCCGACTCGCCGAATGCTTATGCCCGCCAGGTATTGTCACTGTTAGCCGGCGGATGAGACGTCACGTCGCCACGAAGCGGTAAGCCGTTCCAGAGGGGACAACAAAGACAGCGTCTTCCTTTGTAGAAACGGCGACCGCCGCCACAAAATGCCCTGCTAATTGAGCAGAGAGGTTGGCGGACCGTTTGATCTCTGCTGTCCGAAGCTTGGGATCCCTCGACCAGTGACACACACGACGAGCAAGAGCCCCTCTGGCGCCACCTTTAAGTGCAGTGATCTTGACTCGAAATTGGCTGTTCACGTGCGCCGTGCCTGCTCGTACCCCTCACCTGTTGTGTGTATGTGATTGGTGTTCGACTGAAGAAGGAGGAGCCCGACAGGACTTATAACGGCGCCGCAGAGTGCAGGACGTAGCTCTGAACCAACTAAAGGTTCAACCACCACGTTCGTAGTTTGTGAAGGCTCTGAACCAACTAAAGGTTTAACCACCACGCTCGTGGTTTGTGAACTCTTAACCTCATGCTGTAAATATTTGTAAATAGTGCCATAAACCTTGTTTGTTTTTCGTATCCCCATCTTGTAAGCGGTCGTTTCCTCAACCCGAAGCTACACCACGCTACCACAGCTCACCGGGATCGCAACAACTGGTGATCAGCGGTGAGATACGACACAGAACCCCGAGTCACGACAACGGTTGGCATCGGTGGGATTCGAATCAGCACCCCGAGCCACAACAGGGTGGAGCCGAGATTTTTTTTAAGATGATAGTATTTCTTGGAGCACTTCAACGCAGAAACTTTGGTATACCTGTCTCCCGTCGAGTGCCCAACGAGTTAGTCACCTGGCGAAAGTTTAAGCCCGTATTCAACGCCCACCCATCTTGATGTGGTGGCTGCGTTCATACTTGTGACCATTGTCGATCAAAAAGCAAATATCACGCATATTTTAGGCTAAATATCAATACGTAAGTATTACATAGTGTGATTGTTTAGAAAATGCATAGATACCCGATTCTATAGCAAGCAATGTTTATTATTTTTAAGGCTGTAACAAGGTATAAAGCAGTTATAGGGCCCGGGTGAGTGTATACGGTAAGCCAGAACACCATCGGTAGCCACCAGGTCACGGTTCACAAATTAAACGAAAATTGTGTGCGCGCGTGAGTTTATGGGGGGGGGGGGGGTATGTAAATAGCCTGTCTGCATAACGGCAACACACACGCACTTTGCCGCACGCTACCGCTCACAAATGCCTTACGCCAACAGCTGCACGAGATAGGCACATACACGCGTTTGTCCCAGTCCCTCGCGCTGCACTTATTTTGCGCACGAATTATACCAGCACGACCAAGTCACCACACTTCAAAGCAAAAAGCACGGCGGACTTCGGTCGCGAATTTGCAGGACAGACCAAGGGAACGACCACTCAGACACGGCCATATTGAACGCGAAACCACTAAAACAGAAATAATATACATATAGACAACCTATTCCCACTGGCATGAGCAAGTACGCGTACATTGGTAGGCGATGCCCACGTCAATCACGTTAACGTGCCCCTGCCCATATTGGTCGTAATGAGGTCTGGCGTTTCACCGCTAAAAGTCTGCCCAGATCGAAAACAAAACGGAACAAAACAAAAGAACAACAAAGCGCAGACCCGGTAGCAGAAGTAGAGATGCGATGAAACAAAAACAAACACCGAAATAACACTCTCCCTTCCATCTGTTACTGCCTTCGCGGTAGGTGGCGCGACCTGCCGCTCCCTCATGCTACCCTATGGGCAGGGTCCGGCGAAGTCAGTGCCGATAAAGCGGCAACATTAATCAATCTGCCCCTCCCAATAGCTGCAGCTCGCTCGCCACGGGCGCCCACAACGCGTCAGCCAGCTAGTGAAAACCGCCCCTTTGTGACGTCAGGGATGTGACTTTTTTTTAGACCGCGCAAAACTGAAGGTTGCGTGGGTGGAGAGGCCTGGCTGGTACACGCTCTGTCTCGTTAGAACAAGGGCAGCGCGAGAAAGACGCGGACACAGAAGGATTGTCATTCGGGATCGGCGCGAACTGCCCACTTTATTTGGAAACACCAAAGCAGTTATTAACAAAATGTCTTGAGAGGTTTACGTACCATACCAACTGATATGAATCTTGAGGAGAGTCCGTAGTGGAAACCTCCGAAAATGTCGAAAATCTGGTATCCCATAAGTTACATGCAAACAAATCTAAGGTTACACGGCCTTCTAACCTATGGCGTTTCGCCCCATTAGACTTTGTGGTTCCCCCAAACCGGTATCCAACCCCGCGACCTTCGGGCCAGCAGCAGAAGGGTCATTCCTACTAAACCACCAGACCAAATGGGAACGCCAAAGAGAGTCTAAATGAATACAGACCAGGCACATGACGTGTCAACTTTACATCCGCCATCGTTACGCCGTAAAACCTCCTCCCAACCTCCGTGAAAATGCTATTTTTCTTACCAACAGGATTATGTATGAAATAGCCATACAGTGTCATTAGACAATGTCATCTAAACAAATAACTCCAACAGTTCCAACCAACTCCAAGCAGAATGCACCAACTGTCCCAAGCAAAAGCATAGCATGTCTCGTCCCCCTATAGTCTCGCCAGTTCACGTACGCCATCTATAGGTGGCGCTAAACAACCTCCCGATACGGATCAGCCAGCTGCCGGAGGTGGTGGGGGTTATAATGCAGTCCACAAACGGATCGATACTAATAGGCGGAAGCTGAGGAGCAAGCCGGACGCGCGCCCGGGTCTTACAAGCTATATCACCTACTAACACGCGTGGGAAAACCGATTGGACGCCGCATGGACAAACGATCGAAAGAGTATGACGTCATAATGACGTGCCCCTATAGGCAAGCCCCGTCCAGAGAACTTCGACGAAACGTCGTCTGGTCAGACAGAATGTGACAAATGACGACTCACTAGATTTATTATTACGTCACCAAATCGAGAGTCAACCGACCAAGTCGAACACAGCCATCTGAACGAGGTTTGTGAACAAGGCTTCAGAACAAGTTGCTTGCTCACAATGCATGAACAAAGAAAAACGATATTAAGGACCCGTTTTTTCTTTCTTTGCTAGACACTATAGGCTCAACGAAAATAAGCAGACAATTAGGCCAGTGAGATTACGGGGGCGTTACTTGTAATAATTGTGATTTAAAGGTTTCTCCTTGGCAGCGCTGCACTGTGGGCAATCAGCTCGTAAGGGTTCCAAACTTCACCGTAACCCCTTTGAGACTTGATTCAGTGACCACTTCATGATGGTCACCAAACGAAATGACTAAACCAGAGATGGTCACCGTGAGGCGAACAAGGAAGCAGGTCGCGTTTCATACCACTGCACTGTTGCACAGCGGATAGCCAACTTTAGCCAACGGATAGCCAATGTAAAGAAGTACTAGCCAGCATTAATTATTTCGATATTATGCGAGCAATCATGAACGGTATAGACATCGCGCATAGCGTATACAGTATTTTTTTTGTGTGTGAGGCAATGAATAGTTACTGCAGCATATATTTCGTATTTGGTTACGTATTATATGTTGACTCGTATTCCCTAATTGCTGTATTCATGGGAAGTTGTGGCCAGGTACTGCACCAGGGTGGCCAATCCTGCTCTGGTGAGGGAGTACATTACCGGTAGCTGGTCGCCAGTGATGCCGCACCCCAGACCTCTCCTTTGCGCCCGTCTCAGAGCCGCGCGTCTCGTTTTCCAAGATAACCACCAGATAGCGCTCAAGTCTCACACGTGACGTGACTTGGTGTGCTCGTTCACCTCCGCTGCATGCGCTCGAAGCACTCTAACACAGCGCCTCCAGAATACCACTCACCGATTAGAACATCAAATAAACGTTTTGTTCAATCTCTATAAAGACGCAGACTATCGTTTTTCGACGACATTTGCAGATTAACGTGCAGATATATTGGGGCCGATTTTTTTAACGACTCTTTCATCACACGCTTTAGGTAAACATACGATTTGAATGGTCCGGCATCTGCATTCAAACCGAATTTTGTCATGGCATGCTATAGACTGCTGCGTTATCTCCAAGTAGGGGGTTCTGTCGCACTTTCTTAAAAGTGCACCTGGCCACCTATCAGCTCTTAACTTCACCTGACTCGTAGCTCACCTGGCCTCTTTGAAACTCTTTGAAAGTCCTTTTTTTTCCATAAAAAAAAAAACACCCGCGGGGTTTCTAACCTCTGACCTTGTGAGCTTCGGCCGGTTTAGTGTCCTGGATGACCCTCCTTTTCACGCGTTTATCCTCTCGTAGCTTCTTCCTGCCTCGCTCTATTTTGACATAGTTGGCTTCAGTCGGAGTTCTGCCGATTTCGAGTGGTCGCACTCCAACTTTAACGCTTCTAGTCAACTGACGAGTTGCTCACACCTGTCTTGCGAACTAATCAGCCATATACTTACACGTGATTGTTACGTTCAGCGTACGTACGTCACGGGCGGTTGGAGTGCACGAAAATTTAACGCGAAAAGTTTCTAACTGCTAAACAATAGACTGCAGGCGCTGCCTTTAAGGCTGAATCCCAATCGTTGATGATGATGCTGATGAATCATGCGATAAACGTTGTTCAGACGCTCCCGGAAACGACAAGCAATTAATAGACGTTCAACAGGCGCCTTTCACTTCCTAAAGGCCCAATTACGCTTCCGCTATAAAACGCTCAGAATTAGATCGAAGCAGACAAAGCAAAAAACACAAAAAAAACGGTAAACGACATTCGACCATATCGTAGATCCTGTCATACAATGTACACCAAGCGAGAAGAACTACGGAAGGCTAATTTTGGGAGGAGATTGTTCAAGCGTCGCGTCACACAATTAAAAAAAAACAAAATAAAAAGAGAATTCTAGAATGTCACTCTAGAGCTTCGAGAAGCCGATAACGCCGCGCAACTTGCCCCACAAAGTATATATACCAAGCAAGCTGCACCGGCAATGTCTAGCAGAAGAGGCCCCGCCGCGGTGGTCTAGTGGCTAAGGTACTCGGCTGCTGACCCGCAGGGCGCGGGTTCGAATCCCGGCTGCGGCGGCTGCATTTCCGATGGAGGCGGAAATGTTGTAGGCCCGTGTGCTCAGATTTGGGTGCACGTTAAAGAACCCCAGGTGGTCTAAATTTCCGGAGCCCTCCACTACGGCGTCTCTCATAATCATATAGCGGTTTTGGGACGTTAAACCCCACATATCAATCATCAATCAATGTCTAGCAGAAGGGAGTGGGTATACACGGCAAAGTTTGTGTTCGGACGTAACTCCGAGATAACGGGTATCGAAAATTCCCAAATTCGCCGCGCGCCAGTGTAAAGAGAGACAATGCGATAAGCAGCGCCCCCGATTAGCGCACACCACTCCGCTGTTCGATCGCGCGGAGGCACGCCCCACCCACTGCGCCGCGCCGATGCCGCGAGCACGTATACAGAGACGCGGAGCCGAAAATAAAACGCCACGCGACTCACCCAAGACAACGTTGCGTTTTATTTCGGGCCTACGGGGGGTCTGCTGCTTATTTTTAGCCGCATACATCGTTCCGAGGCGCGGTCTTCTAAAGGAAAACCCGGTTTGCAACCTCCTCTTCCACGATACTACGCAGGCTTCGAGGATTGGCGTACACTGTTAATAACCTTACTCGCTAGGGGGCGGGCTATGACGAAACGCAACACGGCCTCAAAAGGTATCGGTGAAGTTACAGTAACACTAAGTCACGCAGTAGCATACGCATCGCTAAAGACCGTAAAAAGACCATCGAAAGCCATCGTCGTTTTCTTTCTTTTTTTTTACTTATCAAACAACTATATGTATCAGCCGACAGATAGAAAATATTACGAATACCAGTGAGAAATGCAATTCGCCGTTTACCTAACAATATATAGCCAACAGTCAGCCATCACTAGACCTGGTAGGATGAATGTTGATGCGCTCAGAAAATAACGTCGACTAACGAACCTCTTTGTCATCGAGCTTGTTCACAGAAAGTAAGCGGAAGAGCTTCAAGAAGATGCAAACAAAAAAGAAAGCCGTGAAAAATAATAACAAGGCCTGTAAGCGCGTGACCGCAGCTTTTTTTTTTTTTTTAGATACGTACAGTCGAAAACCTTCAAGGGTATGTCAACAGGTGTCGCAGTAACAGTATAAAAGGCGACTTTCGGAAATAATGCTAGAAAAACACCCGTGACAACATCGCAATCCAACCAGCTGTCTATGTGCACAGTCCGCTCAAGCAGCGGTGCATAATTAGTGTCTTCCGCCATCTGACCTTTCAAAAGAATTTCCTTTCTCTTTTCTTCTCTCTCTACAAGTGTCTTCTACTTCGGGTCGTCTGCTTCTCCGAAGCAGCCGACACTTACAAAACAGACGACACGCTCGCTCACGATTTATATAAGCAGACGAAAATAGGAGCTGCATGATACAGTACACAGGAGCTGCATGATACAGTACATCTCTTTCTTCCTCATCCTGAACCTTGAGATTTCCGTCTTAGGACCAGGCCACGATTCCGGAAAGCAAGGAAAATAAAAGTTTTCCTTACCTTCGTTTCAACAGCGAGGAAGAAAGGCTACATACGCTTGAGGACACATTGACCGCGGCCTCCCATTAACTGACTTCACAGGTGACCAGAAGCAAGTCGGACGTCACAGTGAAGACGGAAAAGTAATTCGAAAAAAAAAGGATGTACTCGTGTTCACATGCGTACGTGCGTGTGTAGTTGAACAACACGGCCGGTAGCATGCCGTAAAACGGCAGTACACGGAGCAGCTGAAAAGCGGAACCGCATGCGGTCCTCCACGATTGACTGCCTCCGCAATCGCCGTTACGCTTGGTTTCGTCGCCTAACGTATTCGCCACAGCCATCTTGCTTTTTTTCTTTCTTTCGTCTCCTCACGTGCAGCGAGGAACAGAACGGTAGTACCCAACGAAACGCATAAGACGGGTCAGACCTGCTGCTTTACCTCGGCAAATAAAAAAGAAGCAGCAGCAGGCAGACGACGGGGCAAGGTCGCGAGCAGACGAAAACGCGAAGGAACCAGCAGACGTGCAGAAGAGGAACGGTACAAAAAGAACAGACGAAAAATAAATAAAAAATAGAGCACGCGTCCGCAAGCAGACGATACAAGATGGCGAACGCCGGCAACACAAAAGTGCTCCGATGCGCGTCGTCTGCGTTTTATTCCGCTAGCAGAAGACGCGCGAGGGCGCTATGTGCTTGTGCTCTTTTTTTTTTCAATATTTTGTCTTTAATCCCTTACGACATCTGATACCACCGTTTTCAGACTAATTCATGGAAAACGCCGAAATCGCAAGAGTTGCCATTTGATATGCCCGTGTAGCTGATTAAGCGAAATTCACCGATTCAGTTCGGCAAGATCTGGACTCATTTTTTGGGGGGAACAAACTTTAACGACGGATATATTTCGTAATGCATGTCTTCCAGTGCACGTTTTGCAGTGCTCGTTCTTTAGTTTACGTTTTGTATAGTGCAAAGCTGCAGGAAATCTGTACAGACTTACTTAGGGGGGAAAAAAAGAGAGAGAACTTCTGTGCTGACGAAGAATTCCTTCTGGTCTGATTACAACAAAGATTTCACCCTCCGTTTTATAAATTAGCATACCACCAGGATTTTTCGCACTATAAAATACCACGCAGCTAGAGGCGAATCACGCTTTAAGCGTTCGCGATTGTCGCCGACAACCCCTATGCCCTCCCTCTATTTTTTGTGCGTGTGTTATCTTTCACGATACCTTTTTGCCGTACGTGTTGAGTCGATTTTTTTCTTTTTTATTCTTTGCGAACCCGACATGCGTTCGTTGCACCGCTACGTGGCCACCGACTCCTCCGCACGCATGCCAGACTCTTCAAAATGGCGTCACCTATCGCCGGGGAACAAAACAAAGAACACAGTGGCACGCGTTGTCGGGGCCAAGTGTTCTTCCCCCTGTTCAAGCAAAGCAACAACGGTTCCCCGACCAGCTGCATTGTGTGTGCGCGCGCGTGCGTGCGTCAGCACAGATATGGCGGCAAACGAGCGAAAACCGCCGCGCATACACGTACGCGAGAGAGACATTCCAATCGTTCCAACGCGTTTGTTTGCCGCCGCTACGCTTCCCCCCCCCCCTTTTTTTTCTTTTTACTCCCTCGTCTTTCTTTCATTTCTTCCTCACTTTCCGACAGCTACACGATGTGGCACCTTTTCACCCTAGTTACCAGCCCGCATGTGCGGTTTAGCACCCGCGCAATCACAGCGACTCACACAAGGACCTCGTAAAGGGAGATACCCTGCAGTGCGCCGCCAGAATTTTCTCTGGGCAGTTCTTAATGCACGTAATGCACTTAGTAAGCGGTGGTTTTACATTACAGTCACGACGACGACGACGATGATGATTATGATGATGTTGATGATGATACACTCTTCGGCAGAGTTGCAGCCCTAAAGTTCCACGATAGTATACGCTAGAGGCAGCGCCTCCTGTACTGCTAGAGGAAAGTCTGGCGTTAGCGTCTAAGGGAGCTGCAAGGCATCACACTCCATCACAGCTTGGGAATGATAGGATGGATTTGCCTAAGCCGCGGTCCTTCGGCTCCGTGTGCAAGACAGTATTTTATTAGGTTCGGCAGTAACACTTCCGCGGCATGGTCCTTTATGCTTACCAATTCAAATACGAGACTCACAACGAGCCATTCCTTTATCCAAAAGAGAAGGCCATGTACAACTATAAACAATTATTATAGGCTCCAAGTGGATTCGATAAAGCAAGCACGAAGACTATAGGCAAATCCGTGTATATACTGTATACACCAATCGTTACCATGGTGGCTGAACGATGGACGGATGGATCGATACGGCTGTACCCTTTAGATCGAGGGGTGGCTAACGCCACCAAGCCGTAATACGTAGTGAACCAAAAACTAGGTTTATTTCTTTTTCCTCTAAGTAGTGAGGTTCAGGACTGGCACTTTGCAGTGAAGGGTTTAATTTTCACGATAGCAGCGCAAGAGTGCCCTCTAGTGAATAACTATCGAAGGAAACGTTATGAAGACACGAAACCAAAATATCAGCACTTACAGAGTAGAGAGATAAAACTACGTGTAATACCCGAAACTATACAAGAAGTCCTGGGTACTCGGTGTGCTGTTTCAACCACGCCAGCTGATTACACCGAAACACGCCCCTTCCTCCAAATGGTGAAATAAACAGACGAACTCGTCTTGTGGAGATGAAAACAGAGCGGGAACAACAAATAGGTGCCAAGTGCAACCCTCCTTCCACCCGCCTCACGAGTTCTAAAGCGCCACCTCGCGGTCATAAACAAAGAATAAGCAACCTTGTGCACCTTCATCAAAGCGGGACGGGCCATCAAGGCGGCCTCAAAAGTGGGACAAGGTGAACAAAGCAACGGGTGTGTGGGCGTGCGAATATGTTCGTGCGTGTGCTCTGGCGCGTCGTCTGCATGCACGCGTGTGAACGAACGGGAATCGAGACCCGCCGCTGTGAGGCGAGTCGCCTTCGCGCGCCATAACCAGGCAGTCGTCCAGTTAATATGAGCGTAGAAAGGGGCTTTTGATGCAATTCCCTTCCTATCTTGCTCATTTTGACGGGTTTTTTGTTTGTTTGTTTATGCGCAACGGTTGCCACGAGTAGAGTAGCAGACGGTTTCAGAGAGACGACCGCCGGCACGCCTGTAGTCCCCTGCCATCGCGAAGCAGACGACACTGGACATACGATTCCACAGCTGAAAAGAAAAAAAAAAGCAGACGGCAACGAAGCAGCAGGCTCGCAAACACATCCCGAGTTTCCCACAATTATGGTGCATTCAGACGACGGATCGAATCCCGATGTGGCGGGACGGACGGCGCGTCACGTGACCTCACATCAGCGATTCCCCTCGTCCGCGCGGCTCGCGGACGGATGAACCCAACCTGTTTCTCACATCGGGATTCTGGCGGGGGAGAGCCGGTACTTAGCGGAATAGCTCTGAGTCGGTGGCAACCAGTACACTTTTCGTCTGCTCGCGGCATGTCCTCCATGGCTCGCGGACAGCTGCATGACTGGTCGGCATCATCTACGCTTGAGCATTGTTTACTTAGTTTCCGGAGACTTTGTTCTCAGGTGATTAAATATGCAGAAATCACTTTTGGTGGTTCGCGAAATGTCGCCGCCGACGCGAGATTTTTAGTCGTCATGGTGGTGAAATATTCCAACTTCTGCAACCGGCGACGTGCCGCTTCTAAAAAAAAAAGGCGGGAGACACGTTTAGAAGTTCTACAAGTTGGGAAAAATGTAGTTGAAAGAATATCCTGCTAGCAACTCCCTTTTCTCCTGAAAGAATAACACTACTCGTTCATTTGTCACAACACGACAGACATCGCAGCCAAGTTTCGCTTCTTGCGGGCATCCATGTTGAATACTCTCAAACCGGTCTGCTGCCAGTGGGTGCAGGTGAGCGCCGAATCTGCTGTCGAGGGTAATCCGGCTGTTTTCCCCTAGGACACCGTCCGTCGTGTGGATGCGCCTGCAGGCGGACCATCCGCGGATTAGCTGTCCGCGTCCACGACAAATCCGGATTCGGTCCGTCGTCTGAATGCACCATTACCAATAGAGGAAAAAAAAAAGTGGCGCTGAGACGCCACTGTTAGATCCTTGTATACAGGAAGTCTACAGCTGCAGTCGCTCTCTGGATTTGGTGCCGACCACCGGTTGTGCCCCCCGCGACCTCCGACGACAGCGCAGCTCTGGCCGACTGGGCTCGCCCTACGCCATCTCCTGACGCCAACAAGAGCTCTCGCTGGGTGGTGCCCCTTCGTCGGACTCCTGCGACCGTGCCAATTTTTTCCTATCTTCTCCTTGCTTTTTGGTTGTCGCTGTCCATGCGCCACGCTCTCTCCTTCCCCCCTCTTTATCTCTATACCTTTAGTCCTATCTTTTTAATCCCTCCTTACCTTCATCCCTTGTGTCGCACTCTGATGCAGGCAGTTACGGGGCTCACTTTTATCTTCTTTTCTCTTTTAAGAATCACATAAGTCTAACTGCAGAAGGCGTGGGAATGTCGAAATCTCCGTCGCAACTTTTCATCATTACCATATATATATATATATATATATATATATATATATATATATATATATATATATATATATATATATATAGATTTGGTACAACGGGAGCGTTGTCAACAAGGATAAATATATTTATTTCCTAACAGTTTCGGGAGGGGTCCTCCCTTCATCAGGGGATGAAGAAAGGACCCCTCCCGAAACTGTTGGAAAATAAATATATTTATTCTTGTTGACAACGCTCCCGTTGTGTCATATCCCATACCTTCACGAAGACTAACTGGCCCATTGAATTATTACTCCACCTATATATATATATATATATATATATATATATATATATATATATATATATATATATATATATATAACGTAAACGTGTTTCACGCCAGTAAGACGCGTACATTTTTTTTTAATATTCTAGGGGAGGGGGGGCAGAACTTCATGCACGTGTGTGCCAAATCTGTCTTCGGGGAGGGGGGGGGCGAGCAGAATTTTTTAACACCTCCCGTCGCCCCCGGCTACGCCAATGCTTTAACGTGCGCATAAATACGATCACGCGACTATTGCATCCCCCCCCCCTCCCCATCGAAACGAGGCCGCACCGTACACGTGGAGGCCGGCAATCGAACCCCAGTCCTTCGATCCTATCAACGCGACAACCTTGCCTTCGATAAACTGCGTACACACATATCGTAAACGGCGCGGATATGCGCGTCCAATCGAATCGCTGACCGCGTCGCGATTAGCAACCGTCGGCTGCGTCGGTCTCCTCTATATACGCGAGAGCGAGGAAAGCGATAGCGCCGGCCCCGTTAGCGAAGAGCAGGGGGAGGAGGTACAGGTCGCGCGCTCGATGGCCAAGAACGCAGGAAGCGGGAGGAGGTCGTACATAAAAGGCGCCGAGAAAGAATGAGAACGGCAAGCGCGCGCTGTCACCGGGGCAACGCGATTCCAGGCATTTCCTGCTTATCGCGTTGCTTATTTTTTCTCTTGTTTCGTTTTTTTTTTCGTTGATCTCATCCGAAGAGAGGGCATTAACATCGCCGTTAACCCGCCCCGCCCTCCAACAGGACAACGAACAAGCGACACACGTCGTCTTGACACGAAAAGTCAAAAGCACGACGCCGCGAAGGAGAGTCGCTGTCATGCGTCCGCAGTTTTGACTTAACCAATTATTTATAAGGACGAACGCCAAATACTCCTCGAGCGAACGGCACAGCTTCGGTGCAAAGTCGGCCACAGATTCGAAATCATATGAAAGGCTGCATGGCCACACATGAGCCTATGACTCGAAAAATCGTGGTGACATAACTAGTCTAAGCAGACACACTTATGAATGCGTGTGAGAAGGAAAGGGGGAGGGCGCGCGCGCTTGTGTGTGTATGTATGTATGTATGTATGTATGTATGTATGTATGTATGTATGTATGTATGTATGTATGTATGTATGTATGTATGTATGTATGTATGTATGTATGTATGTATGTATGTATGTATGTATGTATGTATGTATGTATGTATGTATGTATGTATGTATGTATGTATGTATGTATGTATGTATGTATGTATGTATGTATGTATGTATGTATGTATGTATGTATGTATGTATGTACGTACGTACGTACGTACGTACGTACGTACGTACGTACGTACGTACGTACGTACGTACGTACGTATGTATGTATGTATGTATGTATGTATGTATGTATGTATGTATGTACGTACGTACGTATGTATGTATGTATGTACGTACGTACGTACGTACGTACGTATGTATGTATGTATGTATGTATGTATGTATGTATGTATGTATGTATGTATGTATGTATGTACAGCTTACTGTAAGAACTAAGTTTTCTTAGAAATAAAATAGCAAATTAGGAATTGCCGTTTCGTCTCAACCATCATACCTACTCACGAACGCGCAGGAATAAAATCTTGAGAGAGAGAGAAAGAGAGAGAGACAAATTGTTATTGGAAGCCACGGAGCAGACTTCTCTACGCCACAACCGTTACGCAACGGTTTCGCTTGTACACCCCCCTCCAAATGACCCCGACACGGTTTATTCGATCGACGCTCCGAAAAACGCCGAACGACGAGATCGAATTGAACGCAAAGGCGAAAAAAAAAAGAACAAAGAACACACGCTAACGCCATACACGTGGAGCACAGAGCGATGTGGCGCACGTACCGCTCAACGAGAACGAAGAGACAAAGAAAAAAAAAGAAAAGAATAGTAGAGAGAGAGAGAGAGAGAGAGAGAAACCCGTATTATACGAACACGACGGCCGAAGGGGGGAAGGGAGACGATCGGAGCGAAAGTGGATTGCCACGCACGATCGAGTTTGTCCCAGTGCGCGACATCAAATGCGTTCGTATACGCCGAATTGGCTGCAAGCCGGGACGCGGCATACCGACGCCTCCTACCTTCCTCCCGTTTATACATCGGCAGAAGCGGCAGCAGCCGGTAGACCGTGACCGGAACGGGCATGCTAATACACACACACACAGAGAGAAGATGAGGCAACGCAGACGACGATCGCAGCGATAAACGATCGACGACACGGGCACAGTCTATGGCGCGTGCGCCGTCGCTTTCCTTTACAGAGAGCACGTAATACCGCACACAGAAATACGGAACGCAACCAGTCAGTTAAAGGAGGTTTCAATGATATAATATCTGGGATTTTACGACCCAGAACCACGATGTGATTTGGAGATGAGAGATCTTCGCGTTCCTCTCCGAAGAGCTTTTCTGCCTCGGGGAACACGAGTTTTCTGCGGCATTGGTCCTGCCCGTTCGTCAGCGTTGAACACGAAAGGGTATACAACTCATTCTCCGACCGACGTGGCGCTCAGTAACTCCCTTTGAGTAGTTATTCACGATTTCGTTTGCAACCAATTGTGTTTCATTGGATCTATTGTTATACCATTCATTGCATCGCGATATCGCTCGCATTGAGTTCTTGAGTACATGCATGCCAACACTGCCGTGTATATTAGGGCAATGTCGTCTTCATTGCAACGTAGTGATGTTTGTCTTGGTATGTGCCAAAGTGTATGTACCCTTAATACTGAAATGTTATCAAATCTTTGTTCTCTAGAGTAGCTAAAGATGCTATCCTGGCAGTTTTATGTAACAGCATAGACACGGTGCAAGAAAGTCGAACTAACCTGCAACGGCACGCACTTGTGTCCCTCGGTTTCATATAAAAGAAACGTGAACGTTCTTCCCAGTTTTGCGAGAGAATGTGACGGCCGCTCTGCCAAACGCGACATTTTAGACGTAAACGTCGAACTTCTATTTAATATCGCACCTGTACAGCGCACATTAACGCATATAAGGAACTATACGCTTCGCCGAAACACCGGACGATACGACGCTCGTGCAGAGGTTAAAGGGGCAGGCGCGCTGCGGTTCACTGGGCGAAGGGATTGTGGTTATAAGAGGGAAAATAAGAGAAAAGTGAGCCCCGTAACTGTCTGCATCAGCGTGCGACACCTCAACAGTAGCTCACGAGGGATGGGGGTGAGGAGGGATTAAAAGGATAGGATTAAAGGTATAGAGAGAGAGAGATGTGCTAGGACAGCGGGCGACGGCATAAGTGAGGTAGCAAAGATGAAACACGGTCACAGGAGTCCGAGGACGGGGCACCACTCGGCGAGAGCTCTTGTCGGCGTCAAGAGATGACGTGGGACGAGCCCAGTCGGCCAGAGCTGCGCTGTCGTCGGAGATCGCAAAGGCACAACCGGTCGGCACGGAATCCAGCGACCGAGTCACTGGACGAAGTTAACGCTCTTACGTTGTATTCATGAGGGTTCGGCGGTATGTCCACTAAATCCAACAAAATCAAGTTGCTTACGTAATTGATTGGTCAATTTGAGAAAGAGTTCGCTGTTTCCCGCGAAAACATTGAATCCAAGTAAGTATGGGCGAGGCGATGTTTGATGAAACTTCTCAGTAGTCGGAGGCTTTTTAAGGGGCCAGTCAACAGGCTCCGAAACGCGCAGGATCAGCTTTCGTACGCCTGACCAACCTTCTTCCACACGCAGTGACGTCAAATTGGCGATCGGTGACGTTGACTAAGTTACTCTTTATTGATACCTGGTTCAGACCAATGGACGAGCTGCGTGCTACGTCACATCGCCGATCGCCGAGTTGACGTCATTGCGCGTTGAAGGAGGTTGGTCACGCGCAGGAAAAATGCGCGAGCTGATCCTGCGCCGTTTCGGAGCCTGTTGACTGGCCCTCTAATAGAAAACCATGTTTAATTTTGTCCTTCGGAGGGATTACATTAGGTTATAGCCACAGGGAGGTTTTCTCTGCTGTGTGCGAGTACATAATGGCAACAAAAAGATTACCCCGTTAGTCTATTGTTATTACTTACGGCTACGAGACTACCTGAATGCCTGACTTAGCACACTTGATGATCCTGCCGCCCGGTTCTAGGCCGATCCCCCTTTGTGGGCGAGTGCCAGCAAAGCTGAAGGTTCATCATCATCATCATCATCATCATGTAACACAGGCAGACACAGACACATTGAGCGGTAATTGTCAGGCCCCGACATTCGCGCGGCGTGACGCGGCATCTGTGCTACACAGTGAACGTTCACGGCTTCGCTTTTAACCTCATAGGGTCCTGTCCGCGAACTCGTTCGCAATTTTTGTCGGCACGGCCTCACGAAGTGTAAGGCCCACGGGAGGCCTTATGCGATCCCATAGTAAACTACCAAGTACTCTGAAATAAAATTTTCTAAACACAGTACTGCAGTGCTGTAAGTTGCATCGAGCGAGCACTTCTTCATTTGGTTTAGCGGAGCGTAAAAATTGTAGCCCCAAGTTTTTTTTTTAAACTTTGTGCTATATTCATATCTCTCTTACGTGCATCACTGCGTTGACAGTACCAGGAAACAAATAATAAATATGTGAAGCTTTACGTCACAAAAATCGCCACATGGGTATGACGAACGCCGTAACGGAGGGCTCTGCAAATTTCGACCATCGTGTGTACTGACATGGCCCAGTATACACGAATATCTACGCAGCTCGCCCATCGAAATGCGACCGCCGAGGACCGGCATCGAAACAACGACGACGCTCGGGTTAGTGGCCGAGCTCCGTAAACAGCTACACCACCCTGGCGGACCACCAAATAAGTAATGAATAAATCCACAAATAGTTAGCGATATAGAATACAAACTGCGATTAGACGAAGTCGACATGTCACTTCGTAAACGTGAGTGCAGCGGTAAACAAAAAACAAAAGCTTCACTATATCGCAAATCGAGGTACGACGTCGAAGCTTTCCCCGGAGTTCAACCCTCTACGCAAAAAAAAAAGTCGACAATAAAAAAATTAAAAACGAAAGCAAGCACAACTTATACACGTGAATACAAATACCAAGTCAAAGAAAACACGGCACTGTTTTTTTGTATAAAATCAGTATTTCAGCTCGAACGGTTGCACCTGAACAGATGCAATATTTCTGCTCGGAATTTACAGAACTCGATTTAACAAAGTTCGGTACGCCCCGCCGCGGTGGTCTAGTGGCTAAGGTGCTCGGCTGCTGACCCGCAGGTCGCGGGTTCAAATCCCGGCTGCGGCGGCTGCATTTCCGATGGAGGCGGAAATGTCGTATGCCCGTGTGCTCAGATTTGGGTGCACGTTAAAGAACCCCAGGTGGTCGAAATTTCCGGAGCCCTCCACTACGGCGTCTCTCATAATCATATGGTGGTTTTGGGACGTTAAACCCCATATATCAATCAATCAACAAAGCTCGGTACGTATTCATGAGCAAAGCTTACACATTAAGCACAAATCAGCACATTCTACTCCTGAACTTTATAGTTATAGTTGATCGACAATAGTTTTTACGTGTCAAATGTCTCAGCAAGTGCCGTCAAATGTAATTTCTTTTTCGCGGATTTCGTGCTTTACTTTTGTGCAAATTTATTACTCTGGCATTTCTAGATTACGAACTACGTTTCGTATACTCTGAGGCCCCACACACCAACGCTGCCACTTTCTGCAGTCGGCATACACTTCGTTCGGATGCTGTTATCTGATCCAATGTACTTTGCTGAAGTGCCTTCGGCAACTATCTCATCTAATTAATCAAGCATTCCTTTTAGCTGCATCTGAATGGAAGCAATTTGAAATCAAAGGAACTCCTGCTACGATGTAGGATCTTAATCTAATCGTACGGCTGCGTCATGTCAGCCGAAAGTTCAATCACACACGGGCAAGGCATTGCGCAAGCAATACATCAAAAGCTATATCGACAGGAAAACCGGAGCTAAGCACGGAGATAATTATAAAATGATAACAAACGCCCCCTAGTAATCACACGGCAACGTAATATAGAACGAAAAGATAAGAGTGTGAAACTTTATGATGAACAAAAAGAAAATGCAGCAACTGCGCGTTCAGTGACAATCTTTGCGCAGCAAATCGGAAGCCACGATGGTTTCTTCTGCGTATACCCACAAAGACGTAGTACCCGCGCGAAATTCCCAATCCACGAGAGCAAATCGAAATGACTGAAGAAAATTACGCGCCATCAATGCTCGATATACCACCTGAGAAACAACAAAAAAAATAGCATTACGACTAACCAATTCCGCAGCATGCTCGAAGCTTCGAAGCAGACGAACGCTTATTAAAAGCAGACGAATCTCCGCTTTTGGTATCGACCGAAATAACACATAGGTTTACAGAAAAGCTAATGGAAGTGAAACACCTTCAGTAGCAGACGAAAGAATGTATTCACATTAAACCACGAGCTAACGCTTAACGCTTTTGGTATCACACGTAGCATGCGCCTTCGGTAGCAGAGGAACCAGTGCTTTCGGCAGCAGACGAACACCTTCAGTAGCGAACGAACGAATGTCTTCATGAACAAACTAACGCTTTTGGTAGCAGACGGACCGATGGTCTCGGTAGCAGACGAAGTTGTACCTTCTGTAGCAAATTAACAAATGCACCTTCGTGAACAGGCGAACTAACGCTATAGCAGACGAACTAAAAAAAAAGTGATCGTAAGCAGACGAGCCGATACGCACGATATAGCTCACTGATTAACGCGAGAACACGAAAATGTATTCGCGCAAACAGAAGAACCAATATTCGGTACAGCAGACGGACAAAACGCCACGCAGCAAGGCTAACTGAAATACGCCTCCGACAGCAGAGCCTGGCGGGCGCCGTCCTCAATCAGGCCACCCGACAGCGATGAATAAAGGCTCGTTGAGGCGAGTTATCGGCCTCACTGTATACGTAGTACACTCCGTTAGAACAAGGGATCGTTTATCAAATACGCCCAAGTGCACACGCGATCCCGCGAACGTCAGTGACACTGCTATACAAAGCGACGCCGTCGACGCGGCGAAACGAGTATGATGAGCTTACGACGAGTAAAAAAAAAAACAGAACGCTCTGCACAATCGAAATATCGCCGTAACACGCGCGAAATATCGACGTAAACAATCGCGCGAACTTGGCGGGCCAAACTGGGGGGGAAAGGAGGTGTGTTTATACTGTCGTCACGCTCTGAATGAGCCGCGAGGTCAAAGTCAAGGTCGAATTCCACATGTTGGCGCCAGTGCGAAAGAGCAAAAACAAAAAAAAAGCTGAGCGCGTTTGGCACACTCTTTAACACAGCTACACACTGCACAAGACCGGATTGCAGCTGTTTGGGAAAGGACGGAGAAGGAAGATAGAAGGGGGCGAGGAGTGTGTGGCATCTCGCACCACAAACCGCGCACCGTCAGCTATGCGACATATCTATCCATGCACGTGTATATCTATGTATAGGCGCATCTTGTCGTTTCTTCACTGACGGTCGAGCCATATTTCATTCGCACCGCCCCCTCCCCTCCCCCTTTTTTCTTTTTTTTCTTTTGCTTTGTACGACGAACGCGTACAAAGCAAAAGAAAAAAAAGAAAAAAGGGGGAGGTGTTTTTTTTGCGGATGTTCTGCATTGTTCCTCCTCGCAAAAACACATTCCGCATATGTGCACGATGTACACCGGGGAAAGCAGGCGGCACATGTACACGGTGTACATGTACGGCGATGGCTGCAAAACACCGGAAGCATGTGTGATGGAACAAATATATATATATATATATATATATATATATATATATATATATATATATATATATATATATATATATATATATATATATATATATATATATATGCGACGGACGTGTGCATATATTCTCTATCGCTTATCATTATTGTTATCAATAGGTATCGTATTGTAATTATATACCGGCGCATATCTCCGGTATCTCTCTCTCTCTCTTTGTATGAGGACGTGCTACGTGCACATAACAGACTGCGTCATTAACAATGAAACATGGCGGCAGACATAGCTAAGGCTTCCAACTCCCTCAAGCGCGCGGTTGAGCAGATGTAGAAAGCTCGAGCAGACGACGGTCACAAAACGCTTCGCATGACTATGGATTGAGAGAGGTCAACCACCTGTCCCTCCGAGTATCATAATGACGATATGACACACGATGCAAAAGAAACAATCTACGATGTAATTATTCACTTATTTCAAGACACATTATCGGTAACAGAGGGAATTCGGCATTGACGTAGCCATAATGGGGGGGAGGGGGGTTCTTATCTCCAGCCCAATCGAATAAAATTTTTGACTACGCCACTGGCCTCAACAAAATTGTTTTCCGAGCGTTCAGAAATATATACCGTTATTCGTAACCCAGAGTCTATGCATCATTCCACAACCCAAACTTAATCGAGAATCCCCTCCAACTCAAGCAGGATTGGAATACATTAGAAGAAACACACAAATACATATGATGCAAACATCCCCTCTCTCTAATGCGCGTGTGTATGTATGCGCATGTGTATGAAAGACAAGAGAGAAAACAAACATGAATTGATTCGGAGTCACAAACTTCTACGCATGCAGTAAGTACAATATCTTGCGAATGCTTCGTACCGAAACACTTCCACTTAAAAGTCACGCTCACATAGATGGCGCTACCTGGGCCGTATTACAGCCCCCCCCTCCCCCCCCCCCCCCCCCACCGAGCGTGCGCAATTCCTCCTATGACACCGCCCAACGCATCTTCCAACGGCGCCGCACAAGAAAAACATCATGGCGGCTGCACCTGTCACTAAGGTAAAGCGGAGCCTCTACACAGCGTGTGCACCGAACACACATACCACCACCGATCCTGGGCAAGTACGCCGACTCCGGAAGCGACGCAGCTGTGCTTCGATTTGCGCCGCGAGTCGCGCATAAGCGAGAAACGAAAAAAAAAATTAAAGAAATAAAAGAGACGGTACAGACAACTAAGTACGCATAGACCATTGCGGATTTCGTTCTCCAAGCGATGCTCTGCGGCAGATGGTTTCATACGATATACCACAGGAATCTGCAGGACTGAATTTCCATTTCGAAGGCGAAAAGGTCTCAGAGTCCTCATCGAACAAGAAAAGCGACTGCCCACGTCAGCACGGGTGATGCAAAAGATCGCCGCACGTGATGACGTCCTCCCTATACGAGGTCATCGTGACGTCGCGCATTACCGAACTTGTGACGTCATCGTGCCGACGCATTTCCCTATGACGTCATCACGACGTCGCAAGACACATTAATTTCTGAGGTCATCACAACGTACGCTAAACGTCGTCGTGACATCGGATAACGTGACGAGCCACGATGACACCACCTTAGGTCAAAGGTCAGCCCATCAAAACTTCGTGCAGTGTGAAGAGAGCTTTCAATTCGTCAATCGACACAGACAACAAATTAACACAAAATTAAGCATTTTTTACGAGAAACATGGGTGACAAGTGTGTCAGACGGGACCTTTGTCTCGCTATCAGACACGGTATTCGCGTTATTGCGCAGCATGTGTCACTGGTACTGCCTTTTGCTGACCACATAAAGGCAAATTCGATAGCGAATCACGACGCCTCAATACGGCCACGTCGTCCGTGACCACTACGTGTGCTTGCGACGATGATGTATTTAAGTATCGTTCTTTACATCTAACAAAGCAGTTAAGAGTTGACCATCGCGTTGTTTTTGTCTCTCCTTTGTTCTTGTTGCGCATTGAATGAAGGAATGAATTCAATAGCAAAAAAAAATAGTTATCGCATTCCAGTCGTCATCTTACGAAATGCATGAGAGACGGCGTGACTTTTTTTTTTTCGTGCTTAGAGACACGACATTGAGTAGCCCTTTTCACAGCTAACAGGCGCTGCAAGTGGCTTGTATACAGTTAGCGCTGACACAAGGCTGTATGGCACGGATATAAGCCGGGCAAAAGCAGACGGAAAACAGATACGACCAGCAGACGATTTAACGAGCAGACGAAACCAGCAGTGCTGGCATTGTCTGCCGTCTGTTTCCCTCCGTGTTTTCGTCTGTTTTCCCCTGCTGCGCACACACAATGTGGACGCCACACGTGAAGAAGCATAGATGCAAAGCATTCGTGAATACGGCTAACTTGCGATCAAACGAGAAGGCAGCGGTATCTTACGAACGTATCCGCTCGATGCGCCATCTTTATCGAACGCAATGTCTTTACTTTTTTTTTTTTTTTCCAGCAGATCGACATTTACAAGATTCGAATGCATACAGTACTCTCGCAGATTCAAACACGGCGTCGATATCTTTAGTACAACGATGGATATGCGTGATTATTCGAGATATCCACGTCAGCGTCGCGACAAATCCAATCTCTATTGATAATGTTGGCTCTGATCTACGCGTTCAAGTCACGCAAATATGACACAACTCAACACGGTGGAAACAAAAGCACAAGCGATACTGATCCTAAATTGCCCTCCTTCAATTCGCGAGTATACTGCACCCAGGCAAAAGCATGTAGAATAAACGCATAATGTGGCAGAAAATAGTACTGCATAGTCAGTGGTATCAGTGACGTAATGCATGACGTTTCCTAAGCCGGAACTATAGTCTTGCGGAACTCTTAAGATGTAGGGTCGCATCCGCATGATCCCGTTGCATCCGTTATTATTTGAGCATTATGAGGTAAGAAGTCACCGACCAACTCGTACGGATGACGTAATGTTTATCTGTGCACTAGTGGTGAACGGAATTCCGACATCTCGATATGCGTCCCGAACAAACGGCCCCAAAAATAAGCGTAATGTGATTCACGCAGCCGAGTTCTACGTCAGACATTGCTCCCCCGTATCCTCAAATAACCGTCTCACGCACCGGCTTCTTGCGGCGACGTGTCGAAAGGGCGAAGCTGCGACGCTTTTGTAAAGGCGCCCGCAGCGGCATTGCTGGACCGCGCATGGTTCGCTGAACTTCACTGAATTTCGCCGATTTCACCACATTCACGGACTTTGTCATCACGTGCATTCGCAAAATAAGCAACTATTTTTTTTTCGGACGTCTGCGACTATACGTCCCATAAAAACAACATGGCGACGAACACCAATTAGGCACTTAAGACTACTATCGCTACCGTACGCCAATGCACGAGGCATCGTCTGCTACTTCATTTGGGCACACCGTCTGCATCGTCTGCTATACGCTTTTCCAAACGCATCTCCGACTCGAAAGCGGCCGCCGAAGAACGGCGACAAATATGGCGTTCACGATGGCCAGGCTAATCGAGAGCCGGCTAGGTTAGGCAGTATTGTTGGCTTTCATGCGCATGCCACATACGTTACGTTTCATGCACGAAATGAATCATTTGAAAGCACCACCCATGTCGTTGTGTTCGCGTATTCCTCGAGTGTGTTCTTTTCCTCAGAGGCAAAATGTCACACAGCGAAGCATAGAGCCAATGAGAATAGCACGAGGCTTTGAACGGCTTAAGAGCACCCATAGTCGACGAATGACTAAACGCAGAAATGAAGTACGATGCTGCATAACGGGCCCTGTGAAAAATTCTCAGCGCATCCACGGAATGAATGATGATGAGTGGGGGCGAAGCGTCCGCCAATCCGTCTGTGCTTCCGCCTGGGCGTCCGTCCGTGCGTCCGTTCGTGTGTCTGTCCGTCTGTCTGTCTGTCTGTCTGTCTGTCTGTCTGTCTGTCTGTCTGTCTGTCTGTCTGTCTGTCTGTCTGTCTGTCTGTCTGTCTGCCCGTCCTTGCGTCCAACCGTCTATCTAGTGAACACTTTGGTACCGCCACCTCGCTTCTTGTTATCATATATTCATCATATACAAGTACCACTATCCAGCGGACAATCCGAGGACTAAACCAGAGCATGTACCACATTTCAGCTGCCAGCGCTTTGTTAACACCAAAAACGTGATAACGAAGCCGTGCTACGTTTTGCGTAACACGTGGACACGCGGATATGTGCCCGATGGCGGGTACGTGCCACTGGTATGCGGGTATGTGCCACAAGTTCCGCACTACGACAACGGGGGGACGCACAAGCCACGCCTTAAGGAGCTTCGCCACTAAAACAATCGTCACAACGGGCCGAGAAAAAGGCCTACAGAGAGAAAAAAAAAAAAGAAAGGACGGCGGCACGAAAAACACCCAGCAGGTAGACCAGGCCTGAACACTGGCTGCACCCATCATGGAGGACGCGCAGGGAGCGCGCCGTGTCATCCGAGACGGGGGGGCCCGAAACCCAGAAGGAGGCGGGCAGGCTCCGAGTGAGAACGAGGGGCGCCCAAGAGTTCCTCCCCAGGACCAAATCGGGCACGGAACAGCACGCCAAAACGAAGTTGGCCGAGAGAGGAGGACGACGAAGAAGAAGGGGGTTCGCTAGGGAGCCACGCTGCTGGGCTGCTGCACTACCGAGTTCCACGCGAGATGCTTCCCAAAGCAGAAAGGGGGCAGTGTGCGGAAGGTATACAGAAGAAACAAAAAAGTAGACGGGAGGAGTCGCTTTCGCTTCCGTTTGCCACAAGCGCGGCGCCGACAGACACGGACGCACACAGATAGACGTGTGGAGTACGAAAGCGCTGTCCGTTATTCTTGTAAGAGCCTCTTCTAAAACGAGCCAGCGGTGTACCACACGAAAACACACAGAGGAGAGAGCATGATTGCGAGCTCATGTAGTGGGAAGAGTTTATCATTACGAGGGCAGGGGTGGCGGGTTGGTAGTTGCTGTAGATCCAGTGACTAACTTCATCCACTACAACCCCCCTCTCCCCAGCCTTCCTTCCGATGCCCTGTCACTCAAGCCATTGCGATAATTGATCTAGTTGATCGACGTAGCGCGTTTAGAAACATAGGACAAGGGAAGGGACAGAAGGGAGCGCTTCTGTCCTATGTTTCTTCCCTTCCCTTGTCCTATGTTTCTAAACGCGGTATACGTCGATCAACTATGTCTTACCAACATGCCCAACTTTATACTCTAGTCAATTGCGATAAGAATGCACTGCGAGTACGAGCTTGCTGGAGCAACGACTGCGGGGGTGCGAGAGCAACTAGACAACCACACCAAGCAGGAAATAACTGCAAGCGTAAGATGAATGAAGAGTTAAAACAACGAAAACAAAAAAAAAAAATCGAGAAACACGCGAGAGCAGCAAAATGAGCTTCACAAATAAATACGATGCGTTGAAACATAAATATAGCACGGCTAAAAAAGTGTGCACTCAAAACAAAAAAAAAAATCACGACTGAATTTTTTGATGAAATCGAATTAAATTAAGGAAGCAAGCTATATACACCGTAAAGCCAAGACTTCTTGATTTACGCGCAGTAACTTTGCATCGTGAGCCGTTCACGCCGTAAAGCAAACGCACGATGACGTTTTCGAACAATTGATTGATATGTGGGGTTTAACGTCCCAAAACCCCCATATGATTATGAGAGACGCCGTAGTGGAGGGATCCGGAAATTTCGACCACCTAGGGTTCTTTAACGTGCGGACGTTTTCGAACAGACTGGTGACACTTGAAAACTTGTCAGTTTAACACTTCCGTCTGTAGCAGGGGGTATTTCAAACGCGGTGGAAAGTAAAGAAGCCCCCCTCCCCCACCCTTCACCCCTGAATGAGCAGACATGCCGTTCGTCCTCGACTGTCACGTGACCACGACTGTAACGCGAGGGGCGAGTATAGCGTCCAGGCGAAAAATTCAGTATTGCAGTAATCGATTTTAAGGCGAGGGTCACCTCAGAGTAGCCAAAAAATCTAGAGAAAAAAGTTCGCATTACATTCCAGTAAACACGGCATTATAAAAACACTCAGCGCATTTAAGCTTCCGCCTATTTACCCCTCCCCCTTCCCCTCCGAAGGACCTTGAAGGGATCCCAGGAAGAACGCGGAACAAGAAAAACAAAGAAAAACGAGTGCCAACTGTAGAGTTGCACGCCGCTTTCAAATCTTCAATCGGCTTCACAGAAATTGATACCAATCGAACGCCGATCGTTGCGAATCGAAACGTGCAACACCACAGTCACTTCGGGCATCGTGCCAAGTTTCTCGGAAAGAGATCGATACCGCTAAACGTGGCACCTATACCTATAAGCCAACCTCTCAGAATACTCGTTCAAGGTCCTCTAAAAGGCAAGCCGCCTTTCCGGGAGCAAAACGCGACACGCTTCGATCGTCGCGCGAAGTGCAGTGCCAAATCGGATCGAGAAGTCGAGGGAAGTGTTTCGCCGATAAGGTGAACGCGCTGCCGTGATACCGACCGGGCTGCAGGTGTAAAACGTGATCCGAGTTACAAGATTCAGTCGGCGTATATGGCTGACGCGTATACGGTCTTAATACAGTTCGATATCGTAGCAGTAGAAGAGACCGTCGGCACGCCGCTTAGACTATAGACGGTGCCGCGGCTAGCAGTCACGTATAAACTGCGATCGGAAAACTACATCGGTCAATCAGTCGAACGGTTGATCAATCGAAAGACAATAAAGCTTACTCACGTATACGAGTAGCGGCCGCGGTGATCACATTTCGATGTTCTATACGGTCGAAAGTTCCCGAACCCTCTACTACGACGGCTCTCATAATCACATCCCAATTTTAGAATGTAAAACATTATTATTATTATTATTATTATTATTATTATTATTATTATTATTATTATTGAAAGACGACTCGAATACTAAAGGCCCATTTCCCTTCTCCATCAATGTATTGACGCTTTCTGCAGCTAACGTAAAGGTTTTGGCAGTTTTGCGAACCGCGCCTCGATGATTAGCACTGTTTTTGTGATCGGGACCAGCCAAGTCAAAGCGACGATTTCAAGCGATATGACAGCGGCATGCGACGCCACATCAAGTGACGTTGTAATTACGTGTTCCGATAACGTCATTACGTTATGATTTCATCCATACCTTTCGTCGACACCGCCGGTCAAGCACACCCGAAGAGAAGGGTGGTTCCAGACATTTTTCGGCCATGCGGTGTTCTCTAAATGAACACTCAAATCTCACTGTGTATACGGAGCTCTATAGCATTTCGTCTACATCGAACTGCGGTTGCTGCCGCACGGATCGAACCCAAAACCATCGCAGGGGGGGGGGGGGGGGGGAGAGGTCGCCAGCCGTTGTAAAAGTTAGGCCGGGCCAAACGTAACACTGTGCATCCTAAACACTGCATCCCCGAGGCGGACTGATCACAGGCACAAACAGGCAGATTATCGGATAAATTGATGATTGTTGATTGATTGACCGATTACAAATAGAACGAAACACAAGTTATTGATTGATTGACTGATTGACATATTGTAGAGTAATGAATGAATTCACGATTGACTGAGAAACATAGGAAGATTGAAAGACAAATTATTGATTAATTGATTGACACATTACAGACACATTAATATATAGCTTAGAGATGTATTAACAGACTCCGCATAGATTCAGAGACAACTTGCCGAGTGATCATTTGACACACACATTTACAGAAAAAATTAATCGTAACAGAGGCCCCGAGAAAGTTCATTTTTCCTATTGGAGCAACGAACGCACATTTGAACGTAACACAGCGAAGTCCGTTTTTTTTTTTGCTTGTCTTTTTTTTCTTTACCTCCCACTTGCGCCTCCCAGAGCAGTCGATGGAACACCCGATAAGTGGTGGTTCCCGGTCAAATCGGATAACAAAGATAACAGCGCCCAGTTATCAACGTCAAAGTGCCGACGCACGCCGCGTGCTACGCACCACTGGGGACATTTATCGCAGCGAGCGATATCGAAGCGCGAAGAAGTACCGCTAACTTCAATTGAAGGTGTCACCCAGTCGCACATTGGAGTCGCAGTGCTTCGTTATTTTCGCGACACGACCACAAAAACAGCGGGATTTTATTATTATAGGGGGATTCTCGCGTGCACCGTACATAATGGATAATCATCGTCGGGGTTTAACGTCCCAAAACCCACGACGTGTTTACGAGGGGCGCCGCGGTCCAGAGCTCTAGTGATTTCGGGCGTCTTGCGTTCTTTGAAGTGCACTTAAAATCTCAGTATACGGACCTCTAGCGTATAGCTTCCATCTAAATGCAGCCGGGATTCGATCCTGCGACCTTCGGGGTCAGCAGACGAGCATAAGCATTAAACCAGCATGACGGGTAAGGCACTGCTCCAATACGCTGTTACGATCTGCTCAAGCGTCTTCAAGGTTTTTTTTTTTTTTCTATGTTCGTCAAAGTTTTCTTTTGTTACCTCGCTCAACCTCGACAAATAAAACAAAAAAAAACAGAAAAACGCGCTTTTCATCTCGTAGTCGATCTCCAAACTACCGGCCGATCACTCGAAAAAAAAAACGGGGTTAACACGTCGACTCTCCCCTACTACGCTCTCCCCTGCGCCCTCTCCATCTTACGCCTCCGATCCTCGCGTAGCATTTCCTGAACTGCGGTGGAGAGACAAGTCTAGGCCGACAGCGACACGAAAGCACGCACCTTCCACGTCGTGCGAAGCGGTGAGAGCATCGGCGTGCCTACCAGCACACCTACCCACTACCCATCGGAAACCGGACAACTCCGAACGAACCCCCCCCCCCCCCCCACTCCCCTTCAAACCTTCCCCCCTCGCCAATAGCACAACTCTGACAGCAGCAAAGGAAAGTATCCAATCCAACAAGAGAGGCTATCACCGATTGCCACTACAATAACAAATAAAATCAAAAAGCGAGCCTACTTATCGGAACCGGACAACTCCTAACGCACCTCCCTCCCCCCCTCCCCGTAACCGATGGTACAACTGCGACAGCGGCAAAGGAAAGTATAAAAAAAGCAAGCAGGGAGTCCCCGACTGCTAACACAAAAAAGGAAGGAAGAAAAGAAAGATAGAAAGTAACAAGGTTCGCTTCGGCCTCCTGCCTCTGATATCACCAGTCCACGTAGTACGACCGAAGGAGCGGCGAGGAAGATTTCGGTTTTTTTTTTTTTTTTCCGCGATTCCTTCAACCCAAATCTGGGTCAGCGGACGACGGGGAAAGACACGTCGAAATGCGTCGCTACTACTTTTTTTTTTCCTCGCGTCTTGGGAAATCACAAGGAAGAAAGAAAAAGAAGCGGAACATAAAGTGGCAAGGGAAAAACGAAAATGCCGACAAATTTACCGCGTGAACTGCACCTGAAGGTTCGCTGTCTGTAAGGTTTCCGCTAATTATGGTAAATATGTGCAACTATTTTTCTTTCTTGCGTGCGGTCAGGTAATGAATAAACCATGTTTCTACTATGAAATAGGCTAATATTAAATTTCACCCACGTCGCCAACATCCATCGTTCCGTTAACAATTAACTGAAGATATCTCGTAAAAGCATTATATTTTATCCAGTTTCCGATGTTCATGCATCTGTTTTTGTACAGGCCCTATGTTTCCAATATAAATTTTTATATGCATTGAGTTTCTTGTTGCATATGTACAAATCGTATTGTTCTCAGTGATGCCAGTATTTGTAATATTAATGTAATAATAATATGCCACCTTCACCGAGAGTTCTCTTGCACAGTAATTATCTCTAGTAGGCCGCATAACTTTCTATGATATAGTGTTATCGGCATCAAACGTGACATTATGTCATTTATTACAATCATTCTCGATCAAAACATAACCTACACCTATCGTGTTTCAGCTAACGAGAATGCAATGTCGCGCGACAAGCAGCGATCACGGTCAAGTGCTCCGATCGTGGTGCGCTCTTAATTCGAAACCGCGGAAAACTCGATGTTTCTGTATCGAATGCTTTTCAGGGCAGACCACGCTCTATGGCACGTGTGCAACAATGCTATCCGGCACGCGCTTACTTCGAAGACTCGAGAGCTCGACGTTACTAAACTGCACGCTTATTGTAGCAGACGACGCTCTACGGTTCGTCTGCAACAATACAATCCACAGTACTACGCTACTTTCTTAACGAAAACCTGATGGGATGGAGAGATGGGAGAGACACTCCACGAGTATTGCCTGTTTGTCCTGAAATGTAGCGAACACAAGCGAGTGAAATCTTATTTACAAAAGGAATGTGCTACAAATATTACATAGGTGAGATGGCACTCCAACATACATCACATTCGTCTCGCGTGTTCTTAAGCCAACTGAAGCAGAAATCCAACGTTATTAGCTCACTTTGGCGGATATACCAACAAACGGATACATAATGATCTTCGTCTTTCTCGTATGTGTTCACAGAATTTCTTGTCGCGCTAATTTACCTCCCCAGAGACCGAAGAAGTCGCGGTCACTTCCTGTCACAAATTTTAAAATAAAATCGTCACGAAACTCTGCTGCTGCGGTGGTTTCAGTTCGCCAGTGATCACGTTCATACGAAGTTATACTCGCAGCAGACGACTCGGGAACACGAGCATACGACACTACCTTATGTTTTTAATAATACAGTAGCGTAATAATGGATGGGCACACCTGTTAAGCTACACAGAATTTTTTTTAAGACGAGCAGACGATAATGTCAATTAAAATGCATTCTGCTGCAAGCGCCTCTGTACAATCAGCTATACAAGAGCAGACGACATTGGGACATAAAAGGTGGGCCCACCGGTAAAGCAGCAGACGACAATGCATCTAAAAGTTCCTCGTGCTTCATCCCGCGCATCTGTCCAATCGGCAACATATAAGCAGACGACACAGCAACAACAAGCTTACTACTTTTAATCAGCGAATAGTGTAACGTAATAACGCGTGGTCACGCCTGCCAAGCAACAGACGAAAAAGACGAGCAGACGACAATGCGACACAAAAAATGCTTTCTTCTTCTCCATGCGCATCTGCTACAGCGAAAGAAAACAGAAGTCGTGATCCCAGAGGCCACGCAAAAAAAATAGAAAAACAAGATCGTCCTGGGCCACCTTGGGAAAAGGCGAGGCAACGCGATCCGTTAGGCCTCCTGTGCGCTCGCAAGCGAGACACATTTGGCTGCGTGTGTGCTGCTCCCGTGGCGAGGGGTCTTTTAATCGCCCGCCCCGCCGGGGCGGCGTTGACGTGTTTTGACGGCGGCTTTTTGCTCGGAACTGGCTCGTTCGCCCACGCTACGGTATGAGCAAGTGGCCAAACCAAAGCGAGCAAACACACAAAACGATAGCGCGGTAGCAGCCGGCAAGAGATATAGTACAGTGGAACGAGTGACAACGACCCTGGTTTCTCGGGGTTTACAACACACGTCTATTCGGCACGTTTTTTCAGCGATATCACCGCTTTTCTTCGCGATAGCACAGAGGAATTCAGCCCCCCACCGCCGGTTGCGCGCGTCACTCCGAGATGGCAGACGATTCTTTCGGTCCATCTAGGTAGCCGATGGATATTAGTCGCCTTTGAATTGAACGGCAAAGCGGACTCACCTTGCGTTGCTGTTTTTCCCATGCCGGATCGAGTAGTCCCTCACGCTCCCACTCCTCTTCCTGTTCCATGTAGCCGTCGGAGTAAGGTCCTGCGTCTCCCATCTTGAATGGCAAAAGCACTGGTTCTCCCGCGAGGCGGTAGACTACGAAAACGAACGAACAAACCTGGCCGCCCTACTACAAACGCACCAGATGAGACGATTTCCGCGAAACACTATACAGTCGCTGGAGTTCGGGTGTCAAGTCGGTCGGTAGCGTGCGCGACGTCGTTTAGACCGTGCGGCGAGCTTCGCCGGAACTTGATCGGCCTCTTCTTTTCGTCGCCGGGGAGCAAGTTATCTTCGAAATGTCGCGCACCGTCTTTCTTTTTTTGTTTGTTATCCCCTTCCTTTCCGGCCCAGCGGTCGAGTGCAGGCGCTCGGCTTGAGGTTCCTTCGGCGGTCTTGCCCGTTGGATAACCTTCCCGAAGCAAACCGCGGCCACAGGCCCAAGTTTATTTAGGGCTTTTGACGAAAAAGCATCTCTCCGGGTGGCGCGCCAGCCAATGGGAGAGCGCGGTGAAACCGTCACGTGTCGGCGACGGTGGCGCCATCCATTGCATCAAACGCGTGTCAAACAGCGGCGGCGCGCCGCTCTTGGGTCACGTGACAGGGGTCACCATAATAGGAGATGCAGAGCAGCCTCAACCGTGACTCACCGCCGGCGCGGCTTCATCTTTTACGCTCGTCGTGCTCTCGCCACCGTTGACGTCGATACCGTTCTTTTTCTGAAGCTGCCGCTTCTGGCTGGTGTGTCCGCGGCGCGAGATTTCGTCTCTCGGAGTCAAGAGGGAATTGTTGCGAGTGCACCCTTATCGCAAGGAAATTGAGACTTTAGTGAGCAATGATAGCAGCGATTTGTGCATCGTGCCTGTGGGTGTTCCGTGCAGTGCGATCATCTTTCAGCACGCTCTCGTCCACTCTCGTTTGTGCAGTTGTAACCTCTCATATTACGTTAAATCTCGCGCTCTATTGTGTCCTCTTACTTGGTGGTCCCCATTATTACGTTACACACAACCGTTCAATGCATGATTTTTAACGAGAAGAATGATACAACGTTCGATATCTCAACAAACGCGAAACATGACCGCCGGCATCAGCTTAAGTGACGCAAAATATCATTGTATGATGACGTCATCATATAGAATCATCGTTACGTCACATGACGGCAAAATTTGTGACGTCACATAATAACGTCATAACGTGACACATGGCGGCTTGCTCAAAGGCGGGCCGACCTCGAAGGCACTGCAAAACCACGTGAGATGCCGAAATGCTTTCCCGTGCTTCGGATCTCTTGAGAGGCAGTACCACGACCTACTGTACTCCTGACCTGCCCAGCTGGCGGCGGTCTACGGAGCTGCCTGCGCCGGCTCGGATGCCGAACTTCACCGCCTAGGGAGCGCTCGAGTTACCCCAGCTGAGCGCTGGTGGATGCATGGAAATGCATGGGTTACCGCCGTTTCGAGAACAGTTTCATCACGCATTGAGTAAATATGGCGGGTATCTTGAATCATTTTATTTCATGTGGCTTTGGGAATCTTCTTTTGCATTTTAGTTGATATTTCAGTGCATTATTTTTCAAATAGAACCGCAAATCAGATACAAACACATGTATCAGCGTGCAAAACAAGAATGATGACAGAGACAGGTTGTAAAAAGTGCTGGCCCACCAAATGTTTATTTAACTCATGATACCGTCTATACGTGTATACAATGGTAGACTTGTCGCACACTCAGCTGGATTGAATTTACTGGCTGGACAAGAAAGGGCAAGGACTATGACATTTGACAGTGGCCGCGGCATCCAGCGCGCATAGAAAACAACCCCATACAGACAATTTTGCGAATAAATACCTTCGTCTCAAATGGCAAATGTAGATCGCAGGTACATGACTAATCAATAAAAACCACTCTGCAACTGTTTTGAAACGAAACAGCACCAACAGCAAACAAGAACAGCAAACAACTTTACCTGCAAGACTGCAGCGTTACCTCTTTTGGAGAGAAGATTAACCTCTGCAACTTCACGGTTCAGCTTGGCTATTTGCGCTTTTAATTCAGCATTATTCCTTGCTATGGTTTGGCATTTCCGGCGCAATGATTTTGCAGAAGTCATCACACGGCGCATCTTCTGGCTGGTTATAGTTGTTTGCGTGGTCAAGGAGCGTCGGTTTTTTTTTTTTTTTACTTTGTCACCAAGGGTGCAGTTTCAGGTGGTTCTGTGCGTTCAAATTCGGTGAGAGCGTGCATAAAGTCTGAGGATGGTCCCGCAGTCGTGTTTGTGGATGGTACTGATGACATGTCGCTCGATGTCAAGCTCTGCTGCGCCGGGGCTGAACCTGCTTTCTTCCTGCATTAAAAAATTGCGTTCGGTTATACGCTTTTCCTTGAAATTTTGAAATTCGTTTTCATTGGTCCAAATTATATGCAAGAGCCGTGGGGAGACGTCAAGCATTAAACATTGTTAGTCACTTTTTTTTCTTTGGGCAGGGGCCATGTTACTGAACATTTGAACGTTTCAAGGTGCGGCGGACTTTTGCCACGGGCGGCACCATGTACTTTGGGTTGTGGGGAAACGAACCACTGACGGCACAGCATTCGCTTTCAGTCTTTTTATCTTTAGCCCCGGCTTATTGTCGGTTGAAGCAAAGTGCACACTGCACACCTTCGACCTGTCATTTGGGAGCCGAACTTCATTGCCAGCAAAGGAAGAAGAAGAACATTCAGTGAAATATTGCGAATAAAATACAAAATTTCTTGTTCTTTTCTAAGGAGTATACCATGCAATTAGAAGTTTATACCATGGTGGTGAAGTGAATAAAACACTGTTATGAAATGAGCGTATGACTTCACCTAGTTAACCATGTGACACACGTAATTGGCTGAGATACATTAACACTAAACAAAACGGATGACCACAAAAAAGAAGACAAGGACACACGCTACTCACAAATTTTCATTAGGAGAAAATGATCGTCATCTTTTTCTTTCTTTTTGCTAATAAACAGTTGTGAGTATAGCACATCGTCATTTACTTTCTTGAGGTTGTTGGTTTATTTATTATTTTTGCGCTAATATGCGTATCAGTCTGTCATGCACCACGAACCAGCCCAGCAACTCACTCATTAAAGACATGTAGTCATTTACAACCCATTACATTTTCAGCATGCCAGACAACGCCGAATTGAGCAGACTTACCTTTTTTTTAGAAATCACCTTGATCCATTTTTCACCAACCTCGGTCACTGGAAACTCATGAAATGTGACATCAGGAGTCTTCCCTTGTCTTGATTCGCAGAAAGGCACGCAGCACACCACCATCGTGATGGTTAATTTGCACCAAGAAACCTCGCTTCGCTGGTGTACAAACTGCGCCTACCTGCACGCTTCTATCGCAGCTCGGCACGAGGAGACGGTAGCAAAAGATCGTCATTATACTTTTAAGTTTATTCAAAAAGAGGCTTCTATTCATTTTTTTTCAATAGTCTAGAGTGTATGCACGCGTAAACATTGCTGCTTTCTCCCAGTGTCACGCGAGCAGACGACAAAAAAAAAAAAAAAAAAGCGCGGCGGCTTATGTTTTGGCCGTCAGCAACCGGTACGGATGGGGTAAGTTGTAGCGCCACAAAGCGCATAGCGGCAGGTGCCAGTACCAGAAGGGCGTGCTGGCGCTTCGCTCGCTCGGCAGGTCAGTAAAATACAGTAGGTCGTGGGCAGTACAAGACCACTCTGGATGAAGAAAGCTTTCCGGTGGTGTGGGGTGAGAAGAAAAGGAATGACTCCGAAGAACATGAAGATGGTTTTCAATTTCGAGTCGTCAAGCGCTAGGTTAAAAAAATCGATCAATCAATCAATTACGGATCATGTGACTGTTTACTGCATACGCTTATTTGATGTGTGGTAGGCTTACATGTATATACATACATGAAGTTCACGTGCTCAAATCAAAACAGCTTATTCGTTCATCCTCTACGGTACTGTCCTCTAAAGAAGGCTTGTCAAGCAGCTCAGTGTAGCAATTTTTCTGTCTGTGGCTGTTTCCTTTCTTAGCTAGTAACTAAATATAAACATTGCGTTTTGCTCGTTCCGTGCACAAGCTAAAGGGCGTTTCCTTGAATATTTTTACCCCAGACTGCGACGAACTTCGCAATAAATGTGTTTACCCTGGTGAACTCTCTATCTTTAGTCTTCTAATCGTGCTGAGACGTGCGTTAATGAATACGGAACAACTTTACTATAGTATATTTCGCTGCGTAGAACTTGCTAATTCCGTGCACAGAATGAAGCGAGAACGGCGAGGGTCCACCCCACTTTTCAATTAGGTGTGCGTACGCTTGCATAACGATTCAGAATCATATATGCGATATAGTATTGTTAAACGTGTGCTGCCGATCGGAACAAGAAGTGCGAACAAAATTATTTTATAGACTTATCTATAAACCAGGGCCCCACAGTAGGCCTGTGGGAGTCATTTTTATGGTTGGTTGGTTGGTTGTTAAATTATGAAAAATGACGTCCTCCATCAATCGAATAAGTCAACGGAAGAAGCTGTACACGTGGATTGTGTCGCTATTGCGACACGTTCTCGTATTAAAGATTAATTAAATGACAGTTTAGCAACAAAATCCTCTAAATGGATTAAAATTTCCTCGCCAGAGCAACAGACAATCCTGTGACAATGCGCTAACGCGGAGCCTTCCAGAGACCGAAGTCTCCAATCTTATCATTTCCTTATTTATATATGAAAAAAATTACCGTTTGATAACTTCCTTTCGTTTACGCACATTTCTTTAATTCAGAATCGCTCACGTATTTAGAACCAAGTAATTTTCATTAACAATTATGCTTTACACGATGTTGTATCACTTTTTGTATTGCTTGCTTTGATGCGTATGTATTTCTGCACTGTAGAAATGTATTAAGCAACAATTATTCATTATCTGCGAAAATTGTATCGTATTTATGTACCCCCCTCCCAATGTGATGCCCCTAGTGGGCTCTTTGAATAAATAAAATAAACAAATAAAATACCCACTAAGAAAAATGGCTTTACAATGTAATAAGATGAGATGAGAAGTTAGTAAAGTATGTAAAAATAAGCAGCAATACAGTACTGTGGTTTAAAAGAGCGAATGTAAAAGAAAAAGAGATGTAACAATCCGTTTTATGTTGTGACTCACCAACTGTGGCACATTATTTTTTTGTTGTTATTGTTTCAGATATTTTGTCGAAAGCTTCGACGCACCTAGTATCGCCCTGAATTCTCCCAATCTCAAGTGTTCTGCCAACCCTCACAGCAGCCTTCCCGCGTCATGCACGACTGTACTGCTTCGATCACCGGACTTTTATGGTCATTGAGTGCTCTCACGTCCGACGAGCAGCGTTGGAATGAACGGCCACCATTTCCGTCGTTCGAGGAGCCCATGAAATCAGACACGGGAACGACGTATCTTCCTTCGGTGGCTGATGATGCGGGCGACCCGTTGAAAACAGTCCACCTGCTTATGCATCTCAAGTTTTTGTGTAAAGCTACAGCCACGAAACACCTTTGTCGGCGCCCACCAGAGACCGATCTCTCTCTTGGAGGTGTTCCTCAAGCTTCGTATGAGTAAACTAAGCGCAATTAACAATTTAATTCAGAATGAAAGGTCAGTACGTGAGAACACCTAAAAATCAACACTACGCACAGTATAGTGCTTTAGTAACCGAAAAAAAAAAAAGAGTTAAATGTAGAAGACAGCCGGCGCCACCAACGAGACGTTCTGGTACTATCCTGGTGACGTGTTAAAACTAGCCATAATTAGTACGATTGATTACTAGTATTAAAACAAGCCATAACTTAGAAGCAAAAAAACACTATTGCGGTGCATTGCAAGATGGAATAAAATGCGGCTTCTGTAGCTCTGTTTGATTTCTCATACAGAGAAGATAGCTACAGTGTCAGCTGTAGTAGGCTGCGGGGAAGTAAAGGTCGGGATGGCGAACGCTACGTCACAAGCCCTTTCCGAGGCGGGTGATTTAAACGGCGCTGACGTTATGTGGACTTTCTTTCGAACTAAACAGTTTCCTTGGCACCAAAGTAGCACTACTAGGCTTCTGTAGCGCCATATAAACACTACACTTCAAGTTAATATTTGCCTCTATAGTTCCTTTAGATGACCGCTTGCGAATAGCAGCCTAGAAAGATTCATATCAAGTTCCAGAATAAGCAGCAGTGTAGAATTCCGAGGAATTCGAAGACTGCCAGCTACACTGACGTATAATTACGAAGTATACCTACAAGGAAGGAAGCAAACGTGTAATGCTTATTCCGAATGGGCACTCATTGCTGTAGAAAGAAATAGATGAAAAGGAAAACACGAGGAAATTAACCTGGTAGAAGCAACCATTTGTCACCTTGCACAGGAGTGGGGAAATAGAGGTTGTAGAGAGGACAGACAGAAAAATTACTACAGTGAGCTGCTTGACCAGTTGTTGAGAAGGGGATGTTATACTACTCAAGTATTATAACACTTTCAAGTGTGCATGAACTTTAGAGAATTCTCTTTCTGTCCTCTCTCTGGCGCGCGCTAATATTTTTTCTCAGGTAAACTCAGCCAGGATTCTTTTTATGAGGAGGGTGGATTAATACACCATTTATGTGTGTGTGTTTGTGTGTGCATGCATACATTCAAATGCGAAATAGAAAAAATTCGACAAAGAGAAGTTCAACTCCCCTCGCCTTGCTGTTGACGATAGATAGATAGATAGATAGATAGATAGATAGATAGATAGATAGATAGATAGATAGATAGATAGATAGATAGATAGATAGATAGATTACACGAGGCCAACATTATTTTGGAGTTATACACTACGGCGTCTCTCATAATTATATGGTGGTTTTGGGACGTTAAACCCCACATATGATTCATCAATTATTTTCCTGGCGTAATTTTTGCCAGCACGGCCTCATCATGTGTAAGGCCCATGGGACGGTTTTATGCTCTCCCATAGTAAAGTACCAAGTACTCCAAATCGTTAACCGCTTTTTCTACCCCCCTTTCCCCCTCACGTTGCCACGATATGACGCTTGCCTATATAGTGTTTTCTTTTATTTTTCAAGATTTCTTGGTCGCAGAACTTTCGGTCTGTCTGTATGTCACACGACTAACCCCCGTATTCAGAAACGCTCCTCGACTCAAATTTCATCCTTCACTTGACTAAGTCGAGCACTGCGCCGCTGCTCGACTGAAATTGACACTATGCTTCTCAAAAATCGATGGAGAATATTGCCAATATGCAATGACTTGGTCTGCCAAGAGACGTCGCTACCATCGACTTTTTCAGGTCGAGAATAGCCTTTGAGTGAAGGAGCGTGTGTGAACGGGGGTCAGACAGCCGGCCAAAGTTTACGCACTTCCTGAATGCCCAGCCATCTTGAACAGGTGGATGCGTTGGCACCGTGTATCGATCAAAAAGCAAATATTACGCATATCTGAGGCGCAACATGAATCTGTAATTATTAGTAGGTGTGTTCCTTTACTAGAAAATACATATGTAATTGTAAGTGCCTCTCAGGCTGCGCCGAAAATGCGACGCTATGCACGAAAGAAGGGCGGCAGAGGACTACATCGTCTTTCGAGGGCATTTGCAGCGAAGCCCGCGAATACGTGTCAATTTCTTTTTCTTTTTTTCGTAAGCAGCCTTAAGCACTGGCGTAGCTTAGTGGTAGAAAATGAATGCCTGGATTTGAATCCGGCTCTAACTATGATATTATGTCTGCCATAGGCGGATTGTTTACATTTCCCGGAGGGGGCGGGGCACTCGACTTACCTCTTCCACTCCACATTTCTCTCGCTCTCTCTCTTTATATATATATATATATATATATATATATATATATATATATCGGAAGTGTTAGGAAGGCAATAAACAAATGCCGCAATTTTCGTAATCCTATGACTTTGTTTTTAATGCGACCCCAGCTCAAACTTCCTGCTGTTTGCCCCATAATACGAATTCGAATACGCTGAAAGGGAAAGGACCGGGCCTAAACATTTCCCTACAAAATACCTTCAAACAAGGGTGGCCAGCAGTTCGTTGGCAAGCTCTTTAAAACTAAGCCAAGCTCTTAAAGACTATCTGAGGCCAGCGCCAAAAACGCTCTGCCCCCCCCCCCCCCATAAAGAAGGGAGCCCATGCCCGACAGATAAGGTCAAGGCCTTTGGGCCGCTAATAAATGATTCACATTGAGGGAAAAAAAAAGCTTATGGCAGCGCCCAAAGCGTACAATACGCTCCGAAGAAGAAAGTTGCATTTGAGGAATAGCATTTTGCGTCGAGAGTCCACCATTTCACTGAAATAAATGATGCAACGTAACTCCTAGCAATCGGAGGACCCCTCGACAAGATCGCGAAAACTTCCTCGTCGGGCGCTTTGTACAGTATACGGCTTTGAAGCCTTCACAAAGGTTCGTCTGTATCGCATTAAGGGCGTACGTTCCCGAAGTGTGACGTCATAACTGGCTGCGTACACTGTGTGCCCCACGAACGGGAATCGACGCGTGCCCGTGCTACGCACTTAAGGTTCGTCTGTACCGCATTAAGGGCGTACGTTCCCGAAGTATGACGTCATAACTGGCTGCGTACACTAGTGTGCCCCACGAACGGGAATCGACGTGTGCCCGTGCTACGCACTTAAGGTTCGTCTGTACCGCATTAAGGGCGTACGTTCCCGAAGTATGACGTCATAACTGGCTGCGTACACTGTGTGCCCCACGAACGAGAATCGACGTGTGCCCGTGCTACGCACTTAAGGTTCGTCTGTACCGCATTAAGGGCGTACGTTCCCGAAGTATGACGTCATAACTGGCTGCGTACACTGTGTGCCCTACGAACGGGAATCGACGTGTGCCCGTGCTACGCACTTAAGGTTCGTCTGTACCGCATTAAGGGCGTACGTTCCCGAAGTATGACGTCATAACTGGCTGCGTACACTGTGTGCCCCACGAACGGGAATCGACGTGTGCCCGTGCTACGCACTTAAGGTTCGTCTGTACCGCATTAAGGGCGTACGTTCCCGAAGTATGACGTCATAACTGGCTGCGTACACTGTGTGCCCCACGAACGGGAATCGACGTGTGCCCGTGCTACGCACTTAAGGTTCGTCTGTACCGCATTAAGGGCGTACGTTCCCGAAGTATGACGTCATAACTGGCTGCGTACACTGTGTGCCCCACGAACGGGAATCGACGTGTGCCCGTGCTACGCACCTTAAGGTTCGTCTGTACCGCATAAGGGCGTACGTTCCCGAAGTATGACGTCATAACTGGCTGCGTACACTGTGTGCCCCACGAACGGGAATCGACGTGTGCCCGTGCTACGCACTTAAGGTTCGTCTGTACCGCATTAAGGGCGTACGTTCCCGAAGTATGACGTCATAACTGGCTGCGTACACTGTGTGCCCCACGAACGGGAATCGACGTGACGCATTAAGGGCGTACGTTCCCGAAGTATGGAGTTCATAACTGGCTGCGTACACTGTGTGCCCCACGAACGAGAATCAGAGTGTGCCGAGTGCTACGCACTTAAGGTTCGTCTGTACTCATTAAGGGAGTACGTTCCAGAAAAAAACAGTATGAGTCATAACGGCTGCGTTACCACTGTGTGCCATACGACGGGAATCGACGTGTGCCCGTGAACGACCTAAGGGTAGTCTGTACCGCATTAAGGTCTTTAAGTTCCCGAAGTATGGACGTCAATAAACTGGCTGCGTACACTGTGTGCCCACGAACGGGAATCGACGTGTGCCCTTGTACGCACTAAGGTTCGTCTGTATCCGCATAAGGCCGTTACGTTCCCGACAGTATGACGTCATAACTAGCTGCCTAATACACTGTTGTGCACACCACGAACGGGAATCGACGTGGTGCCCGTGCTACGCACTTCCGCATGTTTCTCGGTGGTGGATCTGCGTTTCAGATGCGAGAGCTCGGGGCAGTGTCCCTTCTGCGGCGTCCGCACCCATACTGCGCCATTCGCCCTCCTCGTTCTCCTCTCCTACACAGATGCACGCTCTCCTCCTCCCGTCCCCGCCGCAGCAAATCATTGCACATTATAGCGGATGACATTTGGAGCAAAAAAAAAACGTACAAGAAGGAAAAGAGCACAGACATGCGCACACTGCGACGCTTTCGCATCCCACCATGGTTGCCCGTAGGGGGAGATATGTAATTTTCTTTAACACTGCTTTTTTGTGTGTGCTATGTAGAAATATACTTCCAGAATGCACCTTCTTGGACAATTCGGAATCTAATTTTCTGACGGGATTGGCGATGACAAGTATATAGTGAGGCCCACGGGAAACGCGTTTCCATTTACAGTAATTTGTTTTGTCCGCGTCATTGTTCCCCCGTAGCTCCCAGTGCACTCGTCGGAACGAAAGGAAAGCGCTCTAAGGGCCACTGAAAAAAAAATTACAGCGAACGTTGCAGTGCGTATGGCTAAGCGAAAAAAATATCCGTTCGCCACGAGCAACGATAACGGTCTCCATTGGCTGCGCCGTCAGTTACACCCTCCTATGCGTCGCACTAAGCGTGCGCGCGCGATACTGGGAGCACCATCAATGATGTCGTTCATCCCTTCGCAGCCGTGCCGCCGTGCTTGCGCGCGACATTCTCAACAACTTCCGCAAGGGAAGGGAACAGATCGTGTGAAGGCCCGAACAGCAGACAACTTTCCAAGAACAGCGCCGACAGATGATCCGTGTGAGAATTCATGTTCGCCGGATCAATGTAGCAGTCCGAGCACAAGTACGGGCCCGGGTGGCACAGGACAAGCACAGAAGACCCAGCAGGCTTCCAAGCCGAATGTAAGCGACAACGGCGAGCCGCGATAGCGGCGTCGAGAGCAGAGCAGCGCCAACGTTGCAATGGCGGGAACGCTGGATAGATGTATTGATATGGCTGTACCGTTTAGATCGGGCGGTGGCCCACGCCTCCAAGCCGTACTTAGTGAACAAAAAACTATATTTATTTTTTCCATTAAATAGTGAGGTTGAGGACTCGTACGTTGCAGTGAAGGGTTTCATTTTCACTCGTGCCTCGACTTTAGCCACCAATCAGATAACCTCCTTCTAGTTAATTCTACCCGCTTAATGTCTGTTTTACCCTCCCTGTCCCTAAACCCTAGTGCTTTGAAAAACTCTGCGCCATCATCCTGAACTATAGGGTGAAGCCCTTTACAGAACATCATCAAGTGTTCAGCAGTTTCCTCTTCCTCTCCATACGCACTGCATACTTTGTCTACCGGATGGATGGATGGATGGATGGATATAGCTGTACCCTTTAGATCCGGCGGTGGCTAGCGCCACCAAGCCGTAATACTTAATGAACCAAAACCTAGATTTTTTTCCCTTTAAATAGTGAGGTTGAGGATTCGTACTTTGCATTGAAGGGTTTAATTTTCACTCGTGCCTTGACTTTAGCCACCAATCAGATAACCTCCTTCTAGTTAATTCTACCCGCTTAATGTCTATTTTACCCTCCCTGTCCCTAAACCCCAGTGCTTTGAAAAACTCTGCGCCATCATCCTGAACTATAGGATGAAGCGCTTTACAGCACATTATCAAGTGTTCAGCAGTTTCTTCTTCCTCTTCACACGCACTGCATACCGTGTCTACCCCTTCGTATTTGGCCCGATATGTCTTGGTTCGCAATACTCCCGTACTGGCCTCTAACAGTATCTAACTACCCCGAGTATTATCATAGATCCTTTCCTTGGCAATTTCGTGCTTAAAAGTCCGATAGATCTCTAGTGCGGACTTCTTATTGATGCCAATTCTCCACATATCGGTCTCAGCTTCCTTCATCTTCTTCTTAACCAATAACTCTTTTTGGTTTGTCCCCCTGCGGTTTTCTAAGTATTTACCAGTCAATTTTCTGGTTCGCTTCCTCCATTTTGTATCGAAATTCTTCATGTATAAGTAGCTGAAAACCTTCCTAGCCCAACGCTCTTCCCCCATTTCTCTCAATCGCTTCTCAAATTTTATCTTGCTGCTAGCTTCCCTGCCCTCAAATGATGTCCAACCCATATAACCTTGTACTCGCTGATTTGGTGTATTCCCGTGAGCTCCTAAGGCAAGCCTACCTATTCCACGTTGCTTAATTTCTAATCTTGCTTGAACTTCTGATCTCATGCACAAGACCGCATTGCCGAACGTCAGCCCAGAAACCATGACCGCTTTCCACATTCCTCTCACAACATCATACCTATTGTAATTCCACAGTGCCCTGTTTTTCATTACCGCTGCATTCCTGTTACCTTCAGTCGTCACGTATCTTTCGTGTTCCCTTAGACACTCGGCCCCATTGCTTATCCATACGCCCAGATATTTGTATTTTCTGCTATCTCTACCGTGACCTCCTGTATTCTAAGCTCACTACCTTCATTGTCATTAAAAATCATGACTGCTGATTTTTCTTTGCTGAATCTGAAATATCACCTATCTCCCTCATTACCGCAGATGTCCACCAATCTCTGCAAATCTTCCTTGTTGTCGGTCATTAGCACTATATCATCTGCATACATCAATGCTGGTAGTGCCTGTTCAATGAGTCTTTCTTGCTTGACAAAAGAAAGGTTGAAGCCCCGTCCACTTCCCTCTAATTTAGCTTCTAATCCTTGTCGGTACATCATGAATAATAAGGGTGACAGGGGACACCGCTGACTAAGCCCCCGTTTTACCTCTGGAGGCTTGGATACCTGTTTTTCCCACTTTATAACTATCTTGTTACCTTTATAAATATCCTTTAAAAGATTAGTGACTACATCTTTCACGCCTAGTGTGTCTAGTATTCCCCACAAGTCCTCTTGAACCACGCTCCCTTGATACCCAAAAATGCTAGCCACAGGGGCATGTGTTCCTTTTCTGCTATTTCAATGCACTGCGTCAGTGAGAACAGATTGTCTTCCAACCTCCTGTGTTTCTGAAACCCATTCTGCAGTTCCCCCAGCACCCCCTCATCCTCTTTCCACGCCTGCAGTCTTTCCTTTATAATCTGCATCGCCAGCCTGTAGACCACTGATATCACTGTTATATGACGGTAGTTGTTTATGTCAGCTTTGTCCCCCTTCCCTTTATAGATCATGCTCATCCTGCTGAGTTTCCATCCATCGGGGACTTCACCATCGATTATTATTTTGCTTACTGCCTCTCTCAAGGCCTGCTTAGACATCGGACCAAATGTCTTAATCAGCATAATTGGAATGTCATCTGGGCCTGTTGATGTACTACTAGGAACCCTCTTCTCTGCCATTTCCCACTATCGTTGTGAAGATGGAGCCACTGCGCCACTTGATTCATCCTTGTCTATTGTGGTGCATAAAGCAATTCGTTGTTGAAATTTTTCTGTCACCCTTGTTCTTATATATTCAATAGCTTCGTCCCCTTCATGCCAAGCACCTTGAGCTGTAGTTATAAACCTCTGCTCTAGACTCGTCTCATTTCTTAGGGAGTTTAGATGGTTCCAAAATTTCGCAGCTGCCTTTCCATCTATTGAGCTTCCTTTCTTCTAATCTTTTCATTGATGAGAAGGGATGCACCCCTTCCACAGCTTAGAAAGATTTTCCATTTTCTTTCAACATCATCTGTCAGTTCAGCCCACTGCTTAGCATGTCTGTGTTCCCTAGAGGCTTCCCGACGTTTTGCTATGGCTCTCTTAACTTCCTCATCCCACCAACTCTTGGGTTTGAGTCTTTTTTTTCGGGGTGACTTGTCGCGTGCCTTAGCAAGCTCTAGCTCAAACAGTCTAACTAGATTCGTGTATGTCCACACTGTTTTATTACCCTCAGTGATTACTTTCTCAATTTGTTTAGTAGCTATTTCTATTTGCCTTTCTGAATAAAAAATTTTCCTGTAGTTGCTCATCTTGTCTCCTTTCCACTTTCACTGCTCTTCCAAAACTTAGCTTGATACGTTTGTGGTCACTACCCAGACTTTTGGAGCCACCTTCATCTATGTGCATTCCCCTGAGCTTATCATACATCCTATGTGACAACAGTGCGTAATCTATCGTCGACTGCAGCCTTCCTACCTCCCATGTTACTTGCCCTTCACACTTCTCGATACTGTTGCAAATGATCAAATCAACGCGTTCACCGGGGCCAACGCCCTCTTTCGGCGAGTTTCTCTAGCGGCACTTTGGCTGCGATCTCTGCAACCATCTGCAGCTGCACGTTTCAGCTTCGCAGGTTAACCATCCGCGCGGATTCCAAGTACTTGGGCGGCGTACTAATTTCTTCTTTGCATTAGTACATTACTCTTTCAATATACAAATATTTTGCTTGCCGCGAAAAAACACTTAAGATAGAACACGCAAAAGGAGGATGCGGGTGGCGACGCCGCCCTGAGGTTCCCACACCAAACATAGTGACATCATGAATTTTTACGGTGCGTATACGTGCTACGTAGTTGAATAACCAGTAAAAATAAAACACGTTGTCCCTTGGGGGACGGGCATATACGTGATATAACAGGTTCAAGGTAACTTGTTAAAGCCAACGCTCGCCAAAAATACAAAAAATTCCCTATGTAATGCAAGACGTCAGGTGCGGTGACAGGCACAAAATTCAAGGAAATTTTTACCTTAATTTTATACGTTATGTAACCTACGATGGTGAAACTAACACCATTCAGGTTCTCAGAATGCAATTTATCAATCTATCAGTTTGTTTTTTTCCTCTTTAGTGAGACTTTGAAGCGCACGACGGAGCTTAGTAACTCGGCTTGTTCTTGACAGATTTGGGAAATTTTTGCGGCGATTGATTCATGACAGAGGGGGGGGGCACGTCAACCCTACAGGGGTGGGGCGCTACAATAAACCATCACCCCTACTCCTCCATGAAGGGGAACCCTGCACTCACCTACATTCATGAAAATGAGGCAGTAAACTCGCACCGAGTTTATTCGAATGTAACTCTGAAAGGTGGTACGGGACTCCACAAGGGCAATTTAACTGCCAGGATAATTATAGAAAATCGAGTTGCAGACGGTTTTCTTGCGAGAAGCTGGCATCGCAGCGGCGCCTGGCGGAGCAGATCCCAACCAGGCACGCGGCCTCAGAGATACGCCACAGCAGCGAGACAACTCGCAAAATTAACCCGAGGAATGCACTACGACTGACCAACGCCCAAATGCGAGTGTTAACATTAAATGTTTACAGACTAGTTCTCATTGAGGTGAGCGTGGTCGCCATCATGGCGTACCAGCTGGTCGAGATGCTGCATGAACTCTGCCAAGGAACAAGAAACGTTCGCATCAGATTAGTGCCGGTGTCCCCTCGCGTTCCCATGTTCACCCTGGGCGCAGCTGGCGAACAGAACGCGGGGACCAAATGAATGGCTGTACTTTTGTGCATTGGCACACTCTAATGAGATTAAAAATCACAGTGGCTGCCATGTTGACGTACCAAGCACAGAGAACCTGTTTCTCACATCATGTGAACACTGCGTATAAGAAATAATTGTTTGGGTTTTACATCTCAAAATCACAGTCAGGTTAGTATGGGCACCATAGTGGAGGGCTTAGAAAAATTTGACCATATCGTTGCACACTTAAATCTAAGTACACAGGTGTCCAGCATTTAGCCTGCAATGAAATGCGTTAGAGCGCCCAAAAGTGTTGAAAATTAGGCGAGTTAAGGTTTCTCGTTGTTAACTGGGTCAGCGTATAATGCAAAAGAACAAACGTTGAGCCAGCCCACACAGCAGGGACAGAGTGCTTTAATAAGAACAGTGCACAAAAAGCGCTCTGTCCTCTAGTCTTTTATCCGGCATATTGTCGACAAGTAGTTAAGCACATCGCATTCACTCTCAAGCGAGGTCCTACGATGCGCGTGTACACGCTAGGATGGGCCACAGACATATGTACAGACCATGCTTTATTGGCTTGAGGAAATGGACACGGCATACTTAGGTACACTTGGTGCATTGCATGATCTAGAACATTTTGAAATTTAAAAAAAAAAAAGGATTGAATAGCTTAAATGATTCACAACGTATGGCTAATGCCAGTCCTGCCCCATTCACTTGTGCTTGCAGGAAGGCAGGGACAACGCACTGGCGAGCAAAAACCAGGCTCATTGCTAATGAATTATGCGTCCAAAAATGATAAATTAAGAATGATAAACTCTGTTGCACCACTTCTTACACAAGATGGAAAAGGTGGTTCTGATTTTGCTGCGGATGGTAACGAGTGTAGTGTTACAACGGAAGGAAGTCTGCGTAGACCAGTTACCACAGATAAGGAATCCGCTGAGAATCTAGAAGGCTTCTTGTTCACCGAGCCGTAACAATACGATTGCTTACACAACTGATCCTCGCACTGGTTTTTCTTTAAAACACTGAGACGCGGCTACGCGTGGTTGGAAAGCAGCAGTATTACTGAATGTTGAAACTATTACGTCTGGGCGGAGCTGTAAAGAAGTGGTCTTATAACTCTTACAGAGGCTCGCATTTAACCACCTTTGACAATCTCCACTTAATATAAAAGCCAGTGGAGACAATGATGAATGCAGTCTCGCATGTGCCCTGCAGTCTTATCCCCATATTTCTCTGAGATCGCTTTCGGGGATAGCATGGGAACTACAAGTTGATGGGAGACTTTCGAAAACACAGTTGAACACCTTTACAAGAGACATGCAGAGGGGAGCGATTCCCATCTTTTGTAATCCAGTACCACTAACAAGTTTTCTAATTAACTCGTTATTCAGGGCACACATACTGGTGCCTCTTGCACCCATTTCTCTCTTACACTAGTGCCTCTTATAGAGCGGTTCGACTGCATTTCGAAACAGAAAAAGCTGGGCCAGAAATGAAGAATTAAAATAAAGGAATTCATTTACCCAAAATGACGAAAACCACATTTTTAAATGAAGCGATGACAAAAGCTTTTGGATCACAGGTACATAAAAAAAAATGACTGTGCATCTACGTTGACACTAAAATAAACAAGACAAAACATGCACACAAAAGAAAAAAAAGGCACACAATACGATTACTTGCTAAAACAAGGCTTACAATTTTATACCATCCAGAAAGCACAGTTGCAGCAACCATGACACCTATGACATCGTGTGGCCTTTGAATTGTATGAATGAAACAATCAACTTGGAGACAAGACTTCCTCCGTTTACAAAAAATACAAAAAAAAAAAAACATTCGCGACCACGCGCACACTCAACAGTAAAAAATTTAAGGGCACTATAAAGTGACGGATGCGAATGTGAACTTTAGCAGGCTCTGGCTGCCTTACGCATTTCGTTCGAACTCCTAGAGCACCCCAGCGTGATGTTTCTATCTGCGGCTTGACGCCATAACGCCCTTTCGGTTAATGCGCATTGCTTTCCATTCGCAACATCCTTAAACTCGCATTCTCCCAACCCTCGTAGCTGGTTACCGCCTGTCGTTCGGCCTTCTTGAACGTTATGATCCAAAATGCGCAAGTGAGCCCTAATTGAAACGCAAAAGTATGCATAAACACTAAGAACGCCAAGACAGAACAGAAACAAGTAAAAACACGCATAACCATGGTCACGCATATTTTTGTATTTCAGTAAGCCTGTACCAACACCAACAAGCCCAGCAAGTGAGACTTAGCGGTGCCTCATCATCAACAACTAAAGAAAAAATAATGAGACTTCGCATTCCAGAAACAAGTTCATTTTTAATCCATGACAACAGTTCTGACCACGGCTTGATGCTGTGTTATTCGATTCACGCAGAAAATCTAAAACGTCAATAATTACTCTTCCTCTTAAGTGCCAAGCCTGACTCATTCGCCACACATTCCACCAACAAACTATACTCGTGAACTTGTAAGACACATACCGGCAGACCTCGTTCCCAAGAAAGAACGGCGCGCTGCCCAAGCAGCACACAGCAATCGAACGACGAGCGAGCGCTGCCGATGCCACACTGTCCTTTACTTCCCTTCCACCTGTTAAAACACACCAAGCGAGACTGCAAGCAAAACCGTCACAACCGTCACACCACAAGCTACAAATGCCGTCGTCAACGAAAGCTTCCGTTACATAACCAAGTCCGAAGAGAGATGCCGGTGAGGAGGTAAATCCTCGCACATCCCCCTACGCATTTGGGTGAGGACAGACGCCTATATCTGCTACAATAACCGCGAGCCAACAACAGCCGAGCACTTCCTCAGAAAAAAGTCACGGCCAAGAGGGGATGCGGCATACGTGGAAGAACGCGCCGCCTGTCCGTATGCAATCATTTGTGCCCGCTAACAGGTACCACCCATCCGTATGCAATCATTTGTGCCCGCTAACAGGTACAAGTATGAAAGAAGCCACACAACATGGGCACATCGAAGAGGGTGGGAAGAAGAAAAAATTGCGCGTATATAAATAACATTTTAAAACGTCCTCGCCTCCCCTACAAAAGCCCCCAATGCATCCGCCTGAATATTCAGCCCCTCCTGCTAGAGGGAACAGACCGAAGGAAAAGAAAAAAATAAGGCATGTAGGGGCCAGAGGGAGAGGGCATCTGGCTCAACATCAATGCAGTTGCATCCGGGGCAGGCTTTTTTCAGCGAGCTTCGTCGCTTGCTCCACGATCGAAGCAACCGGCGGCAACCACTTCAGAGGTGTAGGGGTGTGGACCCAGGGCTGGACTTCAGCTTCTTACGCGAACCCCGGGAGGAGTTGTCCGTGTCGTCAGAGCTCTCGGAGCCGGAGCCACCGTCGAAAGCGGAGATGGAGTCCCCCTTGATGTTCATTGCGTCGAGCATGGAGCCAGTTGAGTAGCCACCCCCACCGGCCACCTTGGTCTTCTCCAGCGCCCGGACTGCAAGGCAGGACAGACCACGGCGTTCACACACTGAAAACCAGAACCCACATTCACCAGGGCAGTTCCCAACACCACCGCTCCTACAGAGTGAGCCATGGCAGATGGGTTTGCCTGAAAAGTTCAATGCATTCTTCAGAGGTTAAACAAGAACAGGAACCCGAACGTTTGTGCAACCGCACTTTTAAAGAAACAGATTCTTCAACACTATCCTTTTCATTCCGGAAGAAGTATTTTACGTTGGAGTCCACCAAGAAGTGACGCACGTTATTTTAGTCTCCATAAAAATACAGACAGGAAGCTCAGAAATTTAGGACAAAGTTTGATCAATTTACTTAAAAGGGGACTTTACCTTTGTCTTGATGACTTTTGAGCATGGAAGTTCGATGCACAGACAACTATACCATTATAGGTGTCTCGGTACGAATGCATAATGTATGTTCCCCGCTTTAGTAGGAATGATGATGCCATCTAGGAGCGTTGCAGCCAAATAGCATTACACCAGAGTGCTGAGGCCCAATTGTTTAAAATATTTGCAACAGGAAGATCTGGCACTGCAGTCGTTGAGCCACTATGGTAACGATAGTGCATCGATTAGCCTAACCTTTAGCTTATGGCTTCAACAGCACTTGTTGTTTCGGATAGAAGAATAGCTCAAGTGTAAACTGGAGCTGATTTTAATTGCTGAGCCTAAAAGGATCAACTGTGGTGAAACTGGACAGCAGAACTTTTACTGACCTTTGGCAGGCCACAAAAAGCGGACAAAACGAAGGTAGGACAAATCGATAAACTACCAATAGATGCAATGCTGGCTGAAATGTCATACATTGCAGCACCCACAGAGCGCGAAACCTCCCCGTAATGTACTATTTTGAAACCTTATGGCTGCAGCTACTTCTTGGTGTGGCGCGGCAGTCGTGACAGCTTTTGACCAGAGAGACATGCCTCAAGTGGAAAGCGTAACACTTTCAGATGTTCAAGGAGCACACTACAGACTGTGTCTCTCACATTCATGAATTTGAGTGCATCATAACATACTGGGCTGCCAAAAACACTACACGTTTGAACCATTGTAGACACGAGAAAATGTGGCAGAGGGCGTCGACATGGGCATATCTAAGTCTGTCATAGCGGCCCAATAGTAATATGTGCTGTAAATTTTATTCAGCGTCCAACTCAGCTGCAGCTATTTCTACAAGGACAATTCTCATGACAGAGGAATCAACAATCATCTCCTGTGCAATCACGCCCTACCAGTTCATAATTAAGAAAAAAAAACCTTTTCTCTGGAAGCGTGATGACAGAGTAATGACTTTGTGGTCAATCAACGCAGTGGTGGTAAAAAATCTTTGAATATGTGGAAAAAAGATACTTGTACTTTTGATTTGCACATGCTTATACACTCGAATCTCCATATAATGAACCTGGATCTAACGACATACCTGTTGGAACGAAGTGATTGATAAGATAGCCTTGCAATAAATAGTGTTCGAAATTAACTTTTATAACTAATTTTTGGCTATAACAAACTTATTTTTGTGTAAGATTCAACTTTGTCATAACGAGGTTTGAGTGTACACGTTAATACTACATCGTTTAACGCCCAAGATTTGGTGGTTATCCTCTCATTTTATCGTTCCCAGCTGGAGACAAAGGATGCACACATTTGGTCTCCCTGCGACATGAAATGGTGGTAAACATTGGCCAAATGAGGTGGTCGAGGAAGGATCAAGCTTTTGTGGGCGACAATGTCATGCGGGAATGTTGCCTGAGGGCACCAAAACACAGAATGAACCAAAATGTACTTTTTGTAGAGTACAAGCTAACTGTCCCCACTGACTTGCGGTGTGGCCCACAGCACGCTAAGCCATAAATGACTCAACTAAGCGAAATTTCCAGTTACAAAGACCTGTCAAGCAATGACGAAATGACATAAAACTTGATTGATGAGGCTTTTGATGAAATGCCTACACAGACAAGCACTGGAAATACATGGAGATGAGACTGCGGCCACCAACACACACTTGATGACTTATAGACGACGATGCTATCGTGACAGGTGCCTTCAACTGTCCCTTTGGCAACACATGCGACGTAATGCCATTCGTGTCACTGCAGAGTACACGACACACTTTCAGTGCGTGGCAGCCCTAAAGGAGCTGGGCCACTGCCGCCTCCTCGTGCAGGACTGTTTCAAAGTGCACCTCGTGTTCAGAACTGAAAGCAGCAATGAGTTCACTACTTGGTCTGACGAGACTTGCACCGAACCTCCACGTGATCGGGAGTGATGCAAGGGTGAGAAAAAAACCTTGCTACGCAGACCTTCTCATGATAAGCAAGAGCACCGGCAGAGATGATGTTGGCAGGGAACTACACACAAACTGTTGGAGATGATTAGCATTATACAGCAGCAGGTACTGTGTTTCAGCAGCGGTTTCCACCCGAGAAGAGGTTACTCGTACAAATGCACACTCATACTCAAACTAAAGTCGCAAAGTGGGCGTGATGGTATAACGTTTTTTACGGCGAAAGCCTCGGATGCCTCATCAAATGCGAAATTCGCTTATCGGCGTCACGAGAAATCGAGGACAAGTGATGCGAAAAAATCACAAGCACGTGGCGACGTCGCCGCATGATGTCACAAACTGCCAAAACTTGAGACGTCATTATGACATCATAACATAAAATCGTAGTTTGGTCAAAGGTGGTCCAAACACGGAGATAATGCAAAAATTTATTTTAGAGGACACTTGAGATTCGCTTTCAAGAGTTGGTTGCGATACCGTAATCAGACCCTGCGTTCATCACCTTCTCGACCGCTAGTCTGCATTGTCGGTGCTCGCCTGAAAGGGGGCCCTACAACACTTTTGGCACATTTTTTTATTTAAGTTTCGTGTAGAGTGATGGCTGGAGATAATGTTAGCATAGACCTAAGCCTCGATGTCAAATGAATTAGCATTTTAATCACGACATAAGATCACTACATGGCTGCTGACCACATCAGCTCGTAATGGAGCTCGCCAGAACTTTTGCGGGTGGAAATGACGAGGACAGTTGCAAGCCTATGATTGCATAAGTGTAACGTTAGAAGAGATCGTGGCGTGCCATCAGAACTGATATTACAAATCTGTTTCATTTTTTTTGCGCTTATTCGTTGAACCCAGACGCAGGGGTAACAAAATAGATCACTACAACTACACAGCACGACAGAGATGCTGGCCACCATATCGCCGGTGGATTTTTGGCTCAACAGTATTTCACCACCTGGTCATTAGAGCTCCCTTCTCAGAATGAGAGGAGGGAGTGACATGGAATGTTTTTAAAACGAGGTGTCAGGTGACCTCGCAAAAATCAAGTTCAGGGTAGGCAATGTTTTTTTACTTCAATTTTTTTTTAATCAAATAACTTAGGTGCGCGGGCCATTATCACTGCCATTTTTGGTGCATTAATTTGTCTGTACTTCAGTTCACACAACTTAGGAGTAAAAAATGGGGGCGTTAAATAGTATTGGAGGGTCCCTTTAACCGTTTCAAAGTATCATTGAATGCATTTGCAAGCCTAGTTGTTAAGAGCCCACTGCGCGTCGGTAAGGCAAGACATGAACCTGCACAGCTGTTCACTTTGTTGATGGTTGTGCTGTTGATAATGACAAAATATGTATGAGCACTTTGCAATTGGTGCACCTTTAAAGCACCTCCTTCTTGCTCAATTCGCACCTTTTGACGCCTGGCACAATTGTACGTTTCTGCCACGCAATAGAATAGACTCTCATTAAACAAGACCTGAAGGAACCAGAGAAATACGCTTTGTTTAAAGAAGTTCCGTTTACTGTGAGATGACAAGGGGTGCAGAATACGAGAACGGAACCAATCTTGCCAGAAGCACTTGTTCCATTTAAGCAGTAGCACCGTTTAACAGATTTCTGTTTACTGGGAGCCTACTGTATATGCTGCATTTAACGAGACTCTTTTCCCTACCTAACATCCATATATAATGTTTATTTTTTTCCAGAGCAACTCCAACAAATCTCGTGGCTCTGAGGTAGAACACCTCCTTGCCACACAGACGGCCTGGGATCGATCCTCCCATTCGCATCTTACTCTATTTTTCAGTCCCGAACAAAACGACGATTTTTCCCTCACAACCAATGACGCCAACGGTGAAGCCGGAATTTCTATGAAACGGGCTCTTTAACCCTGTTGCATTAAAGCTGGGTGGGGTGCCTCGAAACTTGGATGCCATGTACAACCACAAAAAGTGTACAAAGCTTTCAAATATTAATATGCGGGGTTTGTTGTCCCGAAACCACCATATCATTATGAAAGCATAGTGTAGGGCTCTGGAAATTTCGACCACCTGGAATTCTTTAATGTGCACCCGAATCTGAGCACACAGGCTTACAGAACTTTCACTTCCATCGAAAACACAGCCGCCGCAGCTGGGATTTGGTAAACGAAAAGAAAGGAGCACACCTATTGCAATCGAAACTACACTGGCCCAGGCAGAGCTCCGTTCTGTAATCAAACGAACGGCATGCATATTGTGCTTTTGATGGGACAACAGAACTCAATGGAATACAAGCAACCAGCAGCACAAGTCAGAATGTAGTTACCTTGAAAACTGTTACGGCCCTCTAGCAATGTAGCAACGCAGTGACTAAGTGCTAGTACCGCTCGGAGAGGCTTGCTACTCATGAGCGGTAGCCTTCTTCAACCTCGGGCTCACTAGACAGGTTCTTCAACTTGAAGTAAATCTGACGTGAATCGCCAAAGAGACTCGATGTTCATATGCAAAGCGCAACCATTTTCGCTGTGTCGCCAGGGAAATCTTTTCTGCCAATGAGAGTGAGGCGGCCCACGGCCAGCACCCTCTCGCCTTTGATGAAGCAACGAGATCAGATTCCACGATAGAAAAAAATTCAGCACAGTGCCAAGAGAAAGTGCCGCGTTGACCCTGTTAAGCATAGCAGTCTTCATTTATTCGACTAGTGTTGCCAGCACATGGGAGCGTTTTACAGAGTTGCGAATAGGTATAGTGTTAGGAATACACCTTCACAACGAATTTATGGATACAACAAACTAATTTTCGTATAAGATGCAACTTCATTACTGTAAGGTTTGAGTGTAAGTGATAATTCCTTACATCCGTACTCTATACAGTGAGGTTTGACTGCACCTACTGTTTTGCTGTCTTTAAAATCTGCTTGGTATTTGCACCATGCATGAGAGCTGCCACTGCTCGTGCCTCCATAGCTTCCAATGGGCTACTGTGGCAAGCAGTCACTGGTATTTCCCTATCACCTACTCGAGCAATTTCAGCTCAGTCTGTTCTGTAAGGAGGTCCAGGCCAATTTTCTCAGAAACCGCTGAGCTTATCCTAAGTGGTGAAGCGTGAGAACGAAATTCACGACACAGCAAAGCTTTCCGCTTGAAATACGTTGCAGGGTAGACCCCCTTCATAGTTCAAGAACACGCAACCTGAATAGCGTCCAGTTTCGTACTTTGACACACCCAGGAAGGTTTGGCCGAGAAGACTTGTGGCAAGTAGCAAGAGCGCAATGAAACAGAAGCCCATATGTTTTAAATGCTTTTCTTCTTTCGTACGACTACACATTTTGCATTAAATGTTGTTACAAGCTGAACAAATGATTACAAGAGTTGACCTTAAATTATTGTACAGTTTCCTTTATCTGAAAACTTTTTCTGAAAGAGAAGCCTTTCGTACTCTGACACAGCATAGCAATAAACCCTCCGTTTTAGCATCAAATAAAGATAAATGAAGTAATCGGAAGTTTCTTGGGGTAAAGTGCTGCTACCATCATGATACAGAAACAATGTGGGCATGTTCTGGGAACTGAAAGTCTTATTATCCTAGAGCAGACAGAGCGGCTTTATTGCGATTAACGCAGAGCCTCCAATTCTCTGATGACTACTGTATCAGTACATAGTTCCCAAATATTACCTGCACAGATCGCGGGGATACTGAATTGGTGTTCATGAAACAGTGACGAATTTCATCATAGACTCTCATTTGACACGGCTGAAGTTCTTCATTGGACAACAACTACGCTTAGAGGCGTTTACATGTGCATAGCTCGCTGTTCCCCACCTGTGTCAAGACGGTGAGCTAGAAAAAAAAAAGTTGAAACCTTAGAAAAATGATGGCTAAAAATTGAACAAGATGTCTACTATTAGACTGAAGACCAAATTTAAAGCAATTCCTCATTTTGTTCCTTGTGTTTCTGTTGCTTGCCTTTGATATATATGAGCATGAATTAGAGGTTAAGGAGGGCTTTGATAGTGCCTACAAATGCCTCTTTTCCGAATCAATGCCTATATGAATTGTTATGTCTGCGAGTCGACAGCGAAACTCCGTGCCTCTGAAAAAGGCAATCTGTGTCAAGGCCAGCCCGCGAGTCCGCCTGACGCGAACAAATCAACGGCGTCAACAGGCGACGGCGCCTTTCTGTCGTGCACGTGCAGTGAGTCACCTCAGCAAGCGAGCCCGTCGAGTAAACAACCGGCGTCTTCCTGTCTGGCGGCTGACGCAATGCCTAGCGACGTCATTCGTCCTTGGGTGCAGCCACCTGCAGCGCAGCCTCTCCAGATTCGATGAGAAAGAATGACGCGGCCCAGCGGCGACCCCATTGGAAGAGTCCGACCTCACGACCAGCGGCGCTTCTGGTTGGACATTTGGGTTGGACCCGGTGCTTACAAAAGAAGCCCTGCGGCGCGTCGCGAGGAGACCCTTTTGAGAGCAGACCTATGTGTTAGAGAGGAGAGCTCGGCTCTTCGAGTCTCTGTCGGCCCCAGTGCCGAATTTGTAACGCCTCTGTATATATGCTGTACATAAACCTTGTTTAACTCACCGTCGTCTCGTCCGCTCGTCTATCAGCTCTGCGCAGAAGCAGTCGCGAGCTGAGAAACCTACGCTACCAAACGGCTGGTGACCTTCCCGGCGGAGTTCGAAGCAGTGGCGCCATCGGGACCGTGTTGGCGTCGCCGTCGTTCGCAACAGTGGTTGCAGCGGTGAGATTCGTAGCGCCCTTCGTAACGTCGTCGGAAGCGCGCGTCGCAACAGAATACAGCCTCAAATTTCACTTTTGAGTGCAACTTGAGACCATTATTCCTGTTACAGGACAACACTGACTGTTCGGAAGTCTATGTTGTTAAACCTAGTCCTTTAGTTCAAACAATTTCCAGAACACAACCACCAGCAGCAGTGAAGCGAGACGCGCCGGCCAGCATATGCCGCCACGCCAACATGGATCGAGCGGTTGATGAATGCCAGAACCACAGGAAACCGACAGGGGATTGATTGATAGGTATGCGGGGTTGGCTAACGGACAAGAGAAAGAACAGTGAAGAGAAAAATAAACCCAAATGTGATGTGCAGACAGCTTTTGTTTAGCTTGTAATTCACTTTTTAAAGTGTTCACTGATTGGGGAGAAATTGTACCTACACAATTCGACTTGGCCAGCGCAAAAATGCCTCCCTACTGCTTGCTCTTTCAGTGGTTTGGCTATCTGCTCCTGCTCTGGCCTTCTCTGCAGTGATGAGAAACCGTGTTCTCCGAAATGCAGTGAAAGTTTTCTTGTGCTCATGTAGCTCGCAAACATGCCGCCCACATTTTGTTGGGACAATGTAGTGCCGGTAGGGCTCACCCAAGGCATTTCGGGTCATCGCCTATCAAGACAGACATGCAGCAGACTTTACAACAGCTGCACAGTATACTGCTGCTTCCAAAAAAGCTGCGAAGTGGGCGGCTGTTGGCTGTTAGCATTAAAAGGGTACTGGCACAAAATTTTGTAGCCGAGATGGCCTACAGGATCTATTCCTGTGAACATGCATGCATCATCTGCAAAATATCAACAGCAAATAGAGCTTGGAAGGTATTTCACAGCAACTTTGAAGTTTGAATACTGAAGGCAAGTGACACCATCTAAAGGGACCCCTCAGGGACCCCTACTTCCCTCCCTCACATCACCACGCTGTAGTCAATAAAACGAGTTATGATGACATCATAGGTGCCATTTTTCTTTTGCCACGTTTGTTTCAGCGATCTATACATCTTGGTGGTTGTTTGTCAGTGCGTGGATGTGGCGCATAGTTTGAAAGTTATGTTTGGCGACACTGCAGCCCTGATTATGATACAAAAGAAATTCTTGATGCGTAATGTGCAGAAGTGTATCACAGTTCTGTGTGCTGACGTGGACAACAGCCGAACACGCTAGGTCACGATAGTTGCCCCCGGTGGCTTGTAGTTTTTGAAGCTCTTTCAAATTACAACTGAAGCTGGTTGATAATGAGGGGCCTGTAATTAATTATATGCCGCATGCTGCAGCGATGTGCCGCGTTATAACTAACAGGCCCCCAGCAACACATCGCAGAAAAAAATGAATAAATGCAAGGCCAAAGTTTTTGCATCAGTCCTCCATTTAAGTCAGGTTGCCGTTGGTATCGCAAGGTGCTGTATTGCACCGATTTGCATCCCATGCATTTTCAAAACATAGCATGCTTTTTACAACAAGATTTTAAACATGTCCCAAGTGATAATAGCCATTGCTGTTCCGTAGATGATGTGTGCGCCCACACAAAGTAATCTCGCCGGTTGTCACACCTTCAAAATTTGCTGCCTCAACTTGATGCTTTGGAAACAAATAATGTAATTACGGAGCTTTAAGTGCTGAAAAACCAACACGAACATGAGGTCATGCTGTGGTGGGGGACTGCAGATTAGCTTGATCACGTGGGGGTTCTTCAACAAGTGCCTAGACTTCGCTAGCCAGGGCATGTTTGCACTTAGCCCAAAATCCAAGTGCGGCCGGCGTGGTGAGGAGTCAAACTAGCACACTCATGTTTATAAGTAGGAGCTTATCAGCTAAGCAGCAGCTGCTCTGCAAGCCCAGTCAATCAGACTCGACAGGACTACAAGCACCCCCCTTCGTCCTTCCGCAAGCCCCCCCCCCCCCCCCCCACCGGTATTGTACCGAGAATAAAATTTCCTCAACACTACATTACCTGCAGAGGAAGCACCACAGGTAATGCGCTAAAAGGCATGCACACCTGTCAACAAAAGTTTATGGGAAGCATATGCAGCTACAAAATGCGAATTTCTACTCCACCAATGTGCAACACTTCCACTTGAACTGGTGACTGCATTGGCTTCAATATACAAACTACAGGATGGAGTACTAATGAGGATTTTATCTTGCCAGATAAAAAGGAAAAATAGCTTTTTTTGAGAATTTTGGGTTCCGCAAACTTTCGCTCACAGGTGTAGGCAGAACTGCGGTCGCAGTAAGAATGCAAGCATGCAAGTGAGTACTTTGTTCCTCGAGGAGCTTGTTCTGTCGCTTGAGGTCCTCGATGTCCTGCAGGTGGGCAGTGTTCTTACGCCGCATCGACTGGATGTAATCGGCCGCCTTCTTTAGGATCTGAGCCCGCGATGCCTGCGAGAAAAGGCAGCACTCGTTGATTAGTATGGACACATCTCACACGCATTTTGTGGCCACACAAAACTCATCCTCTCTTCTGGCTTCTCAAATGGATGAGCATAGCTCGTCTACTTGACGGCGAAGATTTTCATCATTGACAGAGTATACAAAACTGTCAGAATGATGAAACCAGTCTCAGAATGTGTGAAAATTTCTAAAGGCATTGTCGCTGTTGTGCCCTTTACACCGTTAATTAGTGGAAGGTAGCCAGCGTTTATCTTTCTACTTAAAAGCAATGTTCAGTAAGCTGCTTTGACTGCGTATGTGCTTCCATTTCTTTCTGAACAGCAAAAACTTTCTTTTTCGGAGAGAGGTATTAAATGCCAACTGTGAATAAATTTTTTTTTTTAATTTTTAGGCAAAGGACTTCTCAGAGTATCAAAACAGTTAAGAGGTCAAGCACCTGTCTTCAAGTTCCTGTCTTGAGTTGGATACAACACAAGACAGGTAAGGCCTTGCACAGATAACTACAGTACACGAGCCAATTGCCTCCACGACTAAAAAAATAGTCCAGCTTGTAAACAGCGATGTTCTTCGACATTGGTGTCACCGACCATTCAGCTCACTAAGTCGGTGAAAAGCGTGCGTTCGGTGGCGCGGGCTTGAGTTCCTTCGCATTCGGAGTCGGAAATGCGGCTGCCTTTTAAACGATGACGATAGTTATAGCGCGAGAACAAAACAACGACACAGAGACAAGAAGGACACGAAAGACACGAGCCGTGTCCTTCTTGTCTCTGTGTCGTCGTTTTGTTCTCGCGCTATAACTATCGTCATGCCATACCAACTAGCCCAAGCTGCCACACTTCTAAATGCCTTTTAAAGTTGTCCCTCACTGTAAATATAAGCACGTAGATATTTTTACGTTTCTACTTCCACAAATCTGCAGCCAACAGCCATGGCCTATCCTCTGTTACGACCTTCATAAAAATGCATGCTCCATCCACAACCATCGCAGTCCTCCCCACAGAGACTTTGCATTAATGCTCATAGGGCTTGTGCATTTCGGTTATGTAAACCACTTCTACAGCGTTTTCAGACAGCTGACTTTAGCATACAAACAAACATTTGTGTCATTCGTTTTAGGTCAGAGATAGAAAATTTATGGGCTTCTAGTTTTTTTTAGACAATATTAATATGACAACAGACAATAATTACAAGGAAAGTACAGAGGATGCTATTGTTAGTAAATATAATGCAATTGTGAAGAAAGAAAAGTGTACAAAAATACAAACTGCTGCCGGTACGGACCGAACCTGCAACCTTTCAATAACGCATCTGATGCTCTACCAACTGAGCTATGGAACGTCCACAGAGACAGCCGAAGGGGAGGGATAAATCAGCTGGTAGAGTATTGGACACATCATTGAAAGGTCGCACATTAGGCCCTTGCCGGCAGCAATTTATATCTCTATACACTTTTCTTTCCTCACATTTACATTACATTTACTAACAACAGCATACCCTATACTTTCCTAAGCAGGGTTGTCAGTTAGTTACCATTAATATTGGTTAAAATCATAAACCTGAATGTCCTGGCAAATACTGTCAGAGATTCTGACATCACTGCTCAGCTAAACATGACGTGAAAAGACAGTAACAACATACCTTTAACTTGTAATATGTATAGTATTCGCATTAGCTGAGAGAAGTCATTATGGTTTAAGCAGAAACGGTCTGTCACAACTGTTTATTACAGGTATCGAAGGTGCCCCGCAGTTCTGTGGGCAGAGCGGCATTGTTTTCTTTCTTTTTTTTTTTAGGTTGTAACCGAGCGCAGACCAAAACACAGCAAATTCCATGCGTAGCGCCATATGTGTATTGTGCGTCGCACCATCTTTTGTAAACGTAATAAGGCAACATCCCTGGGCTGCCATGCCAGCAGACACTACACAGAGTAAACCCGAAACTTCAAAAACTTAATTCCTCAGAAAGCTTTTTTTGTTTCTCTAGTCCAGACATTTTTGCTGTTTTTAAAAGACCATCCAAACCCACTGATCGTGCCAGTCCACAATGTATTCAGTACATGCTGAGCAGGCTGCGGAAGCAACGTCATCAGGTACGTACGCCGTTACATTTGTACAAAAACGTTCTTGCTGTAGCACACGAGAGTTGTAATGGCAGTGCCGCTCACGAACAGTGAAACAATGTTTTCTTGCTGCACATTTCAAGTTGCACACAACGTTTTGTGAAAACTCTTCATTTCAACATGCACCACGTAATGATTAGAGTACACTTTGCGGGTGATTTCGCTGAACGTAATTTTTTTTAAGTTTCACCGAGCGCACTTACGATAATGCATCTGGTGCTACAAAGACGTGCTACCAGACAGTATCACCTGCAGTATCGTTCAGTGATCCCTTTTGGAAGCTACCTGCACAATTTTAATCCTGTAACGATGATGCTTTACGAGTGTAACTGCACTACTTTTAGTTAAATCAATACTTAAATGCACGGAATACTGCTATCTTTCATCGAATAGGTGCTGTGTAGATGTGCTAAAAATTTTGCTGTTTCAGCTAGCATTTCGCCTGCATCTCCAACATAAAAGACATTTACACGATAACTGTATTTACCCAATTCCGACACGCACCTTCTTTAAGGAAAAATAGATCTTAAAATCGCAAGCACGTTACATTGGGGTACAGACGTTTAAACTGCCCCATAGCAGTATCTCTGTTTTGGGGTCATGTAAGTCAGGTGCACACTGGAATTCGGTACCATAAGGTCTTGTTCACTAGCATACCAACATATGTATTCTGTGAAGATGGATGCCTTGAGTCCAATTAAATTTGGCAAAATCAAACACTGGAATGACGGCACGAAGTTTTGGCCAGCTGTTCAATAACACCGTACCATTTACTACCATCCGAAGACGAAAGAAAGCTTGTAATCTTGAAGGTGTGAATGCCTTCCAAAAGCACCAAAGCTTAGTACTAGATTGAAAGTGGCAAAGCAGACTGCTTGCATAAGCTCGGAAGCACTACCTCACACTAGATTTTTGTCAAAAGATATGCTGGAAGGTATTGAGTGCACCACCAGACAAATCTTGCATCTGCCTTCGACTGAGCAGTACGTCGTGCAAATCAGGTGGGCAAACTGGAATAGGTGGACGTCACATTAGAATCCTCTCAGTTAGTGCACTTGTGCATTTTCTTTCGCCTCTTAGTTTTTCTGTTTGAATCACACTTATCCACTAGCGATGAAGCTGGACACATCGCACCGGCACAATTCCCGTGGAGCATCGTGATCGTCGCAGACAGCCCCAAGTAATATTCGCCTGCTGGGCTTCTCGCTTTGGCACCCAAAGACGACACAGTAGTGCCCCCACGAGCCATTATACACAGAAGCGGCGTGGGTCGTGAATTTTTTTCACTTTCAAGCCTTAGAGCCGCAGCTTGCCTTGTTTACTTGGCGCGACCGATGCGCACCGTGGCAGTCCATCGTCTGGGTGCGAGAGCATCTCCTCGGCTTGCCAGCAGCCTGGGTGCGAGACAGGCGTGCTCCAGTGTACAGCAGCATTGACACGCACAATTTCTTTGCAACAGGCTTTGTTAAAGTAGTGCCCAAATCAGAAGCCCATTAACAGCTCACCTTCTCCCCTTGTAGAGAGGGCACGGCGTCCCGTAGGCTGGTGAAACTGAACTTGATGTGGTCCCTCCGTCGTCGTTCCAGCGCGTTGTGGTGTGCCCTCTTGTCCGCCTGCAAGTGTAAGCGAAAGGCAAGGGTTGCAGCAGCACATCTCACAGGTTCATTGTACACATGAAAACCTTCTTGCATAATCATTCCGTTGTATTCGTGAACTTTGGCACCACTTTGGAGGAGTAAAATGCTGAAGTATATGTGGAGCACTCCTTACTATTTAGAAAAACCTGGCGGCCGCTCTTCTGGCTCACGCAAACGAGAAGCGTACGTGGCCCGACACTATTAAAGTACCAAGACAAAAATTTACAATTGCTTTTTTTGCATCAAATGAAGGGCCAGACCCCTAAGAGCATAGAACGTGAGTATACCTTGAAAAAGTAATAGCAGTATGTTTATATAAACTAGTGCTGGTTTCTGCGGAACATTGACGACACAAAACTGTGCGAGCCTCTCATTACCAGCTTGCACAAGACGCAGCGATGTTTTCGTCGCCTCTCTGCTCCAAGGCTCCAGTGGCGATGTTTAAGTGGCCACACATTGACTGTTTTCGGTACCTCACGTAATCGAAACTAGCCATGCTAGTGTCAAGTCACCTGAACTGACACTAGCCAAGCGTTGCAATAGTGTGTATTTCAGTGATTGTGCCAATGAGAAAACCAACTTGCATGTCAATATAAAATGTCTTAGCATTCACTAAGCTTCACACTTGCTTGGAGTTTTTTTTTTGTGTGTGGCAGAGTAAACTTGCATAGAAATTTGGTGCTACCAGTATCCCTTTAATGTGACCCTTCCGGACCTCACAGTGTGTTACGTTGCATAACTTCAAAGTACTATGATAACCAAAGAAGCATATATATGCATAGAATCTACATTAACATGCTTTTATATGCCTTCTGCAATCAAAACAATCAGCACGCAGATGATCTGGGAGACTCATTTGCAATAGAAAACATGCAAGCTCAGACAAAGCAGAACCAGATTTCTTGTGATAATGCATACAAATGCTTCATAGTATTTAACTTTTACAAGTCATCTTGGTTTCAACGGTGTTGTTTGAGCAGTTTACTCAGTAAATGCCGAAAGCTTCACACTTCGTATTCAAATTTGATTTGCAAGTTACACCCGAATCACTGTTCTCTTCAGGTGGACTTGAAACTGCTATAGACGACATTGTGCAAGAAATACACGCGTCCCGACATTGGGCTTCTTAAATGAATGGCTTTTTATAACTTTTGTAAATTCAGATGTGAATCAATTAAGTCATGGAATCGGTTGGGTTGGTGCATACACAGCTTCCATAAGTTGTTAAAGATACAAAACGATAAAGGTTAACAGCCCAATGTGGTGGCACTGAAACCCATCCGTGAAATAGGCTACAGTGCATCACAGGAAATGAAATGGCCGAGCGCCCTGTCCTTTCGTTCGCCCGTTTGTTCTCTTTCGTGATGTGCTGTACCAGTTCAAGTACGACAAACTAACTTGACCAGTCATCAACAGTAGTCGACCTATGGTGGAGTGACCGCAAGAGTTTTCTCATCAGTGTGCCACGCGGTTGACACACCACCCCATTCCAGTACAGCGTACAGGTATACTGAGACATTATGTTATGAGACGCCACTGACGAAATATTTTAAAACCGACATGCAACATTTTTGTGAATACTGGTAATGTTGAAGCATAATTCCTGCTTCACATCACACATTGCGTTATTTTTATGAAGCATTCTTGCACATGTTAGCTTTTTTTTTTTTTTTTGCTCTAACGGCCCTCTTGCCTGGTCTATAGTACTGGTTTACTGTACTGGGTTAATAAATGCACAAAAAATATTATGCCGGCAATAATTTTAGCAATTTTGCCTGTAAGACAGTCATGGCAAGAAAAGGTGGCAGGCGATAAGGACTGTACATGCCGCAAGAAAATTCCGCAAATGTTTCTTCGGTAAAAAAAAAAAATGGCTAAACTGGGTAACAAAACAGACTATAGAAAAGACATTCTCAAATTAAAACAAACACTGCAATAGCAAAAACGGAAGCGTACTGATCACAGCAAGAACCAGGGACAGTGACATGGGGGCATTGCAATGCAAATACACTGTGCATGCATGCAAAACATACTTCCTCGTGCAAAACTCTGTGAGAGGCACCTGTCGATGACTGCACAACACTAGCAAGATGCTCTAACACGTGCAATGTTACGTAAAAATGCGAAAAGAAAAGAGGGCCATACCCGATCAGCATACAGGAGTACAGACACAAGTGCCAACTTACAACTACGAGTTCACTAGAGAGGCCAGATATACAAAGTGTGCTTAAAACGCATCATCACAGCACCGCTGAATTTATTCTTGCTCTTTTCGGTGTGTCGGCAACTTCAAGTGATCGCATGCTTTATAATGCTAAGAAGTATTAATCTTTTCTAGTGAACGCTTGGCTTAAAGTTAGCCACTGCCCCTGTTTTGCTTTAGCCCGCAGTTATTTCTTCCCACACAATAGCACAGCAATCACCCCTGTATTGCATTGGTCCAATAAGACTAATACGGAGTTTTTGATTAGGGACCCCGAAGAAATAGAGTCGAGATCACCATGCGCAACACCAAAACCACCTTTGGGCTTTGCATTGAGGACGCTATTTCTTGAATTTAGAGGGCGCCCAAAAAGCTTTGCGACAGACAAACGTGACGTCACCCACTGAAGTGACAGCTGACCTAGAATAGGGGAATGATGTGCAAAGTGCCACAGACCCTATTTGAAAACTCGTTGCTCCTGTTTGACCCAAAGCATACATACGCAAAGGGCTTTTGTGCCCCAAAATATTGGGACCCCTGTTTGAAAACTCCCTACTGTCCTATTGCTACAAGCGAAATGGGTCAAACTAGTCAAAATCAGAAAACTGCAGCACTTGGCAGCCTGACAAAATTGCTGTGCTAGTTGGCAAAGTCACTTTAACCAGGATGTGCGATGCATGTAAGGGTCAAAAGAGGCAATTGTACCGTGTCTTTTCATATATAATGAAAAGAATCGTGTTAAAGGTGTGTTTATTTAATAGAGTCTGAACAGAGGCCCATTGACCGGTTTTTGTAGACAAACCAGTGTAAAAGGAAACGAGGACAAGTAAAAACAGGAAAATGCTGTCATAAGCATCGCTGCCAGAACAGTGTTCCACACACACACAAAAAAAAAGGGATAAAAGAAAGAACGGAGGGAAGTATATTGGAACTAACATTTCAGTCAATAGCATTAGCCGGGGGTGACATATTGATCAGGTAAGCCAATGCTCTATCGCGTTTTACAAAACCGATCGGCATGTTTCGATCACTAATCTGGAATTTCATTAAAGCCTTTCACTGTCTTGACGTGGAACTGTTCATACGCTTCGGCACCGTTCGCTTACTTTTCCGCTGGTTACTTCATTTATAACCTAGCGCGCGGAGCACGTCGCATCTGACGTTCGAGTCATTCGCGTTCCGGCACCGAATTTACCAAGACCCCATTTTTTAAACATCGTTTCGGCCTAGAGTGATGACGCAGGAAGTGGGATAAGCGTCTGCTAGAAGCGAAAAGACAGCGCAGTTAATAATGACGGGGTGACCCAGCGCAAGTAATCACAAAAGAAAATGAACACGGTACGGACGACTGAACACGTTGACGGTGGTACGGAGGCGGCGTTGAGACGGGGGACTCCAGCGGGGGGCCTCTACAGTATGACGCGGTTGAAAAAGTCGCATGAAACGCGGTAGTACAGCACAACTCGTAGTCTCGTATGTTCATGGTTTGAAAGATAAATGGCTTACGCCAAAAGCACCGTGAGGTCGCTGTAACAACGGCGCCGGATGCTAACAACGCGCCCCTAATGAAACTGAACTACGAAAACAATAATTTAATGCTCCGTGGACCGAAAACTCCAAGCTCCACGGCACGTTTCATACGGAAAGCGAACACGCACGAGGAGAACCGCAGGAATCGCGGACGAAGGAAAAAAATATATATAACAAAAAGTGACCCGACAGCTGACAGCCACGCAAGCTTCGGTTAATGGAGGAGCAGATCGAGACGCTGTCAAACGAGAATTCGCACGATGGGGCTTCGTGCTCTTGAGAGGGAACCGACAAAAATAGGACAAAGAAACGAGCCGACGGGACGGTACACGATGAGTCCAGTACACGCTGGTGTTTGCGTTTTGGTTTTGTAACGGCGCGATTGTTTTGAGTCACGTGAACAACCGAGCACGCATCTTGAACAGCCGCCCGTGCAACGCACCACACGGCAGCGGCGGCGGACAAATAGCGGTCACGTCCCCCTGGAAAGCTACGGAGCGGGCCGTTGCACCGAGCCGACTTTTTTTTTTTTTTTATCCCCAAGCCGCATGCTTTCGCACGTAGGCGCCACAGACCGGGAGACGACTGGTACACTAGGCCTCGTCACCCCCATCCCGTGCGAGTAACAGAACAAACAAAACAGCGAACGCCGTGAACTGAGCCAGCCCGCAGCCGCGTCACGAAACACGGGCGTCGGAGGTAAGAAAACTACGATTGCGTCCAAAAACCCCGGCATTCAGCGCGTGGGCACTGAGGAACCCCCAAAGGCGACCACATGACCGAGAGTGCGGGCCCCACCACGCTCCCTCGGTTGATCGAGCGTGCATAGCGCGCGCGGGGAAAGGAAGGCGCGGAGATTTTTTTTCCTTTCTTCATCGTCGGTACTCACGTCACTTTCGATGTCGACGTCGCGCTCTTCATCGCTCATTATTCCTTGCCGACGAGCAGGAACACCACTGGTTGTTGTGGTAACGGCGATGGTGCACAAAAAAAGACGTTATGTAATACACTGCTCGCGTTCGCTATCCAACGCCGACAACGCGACGGGAGGATTCGGCGCAATGTGCGAGCGGAGGAGAAATATGGCCGATGCCAGCGCCACGCTGGCCACGCGGTTCTCCCTACCCACGTGCGCGCCGTGACGTCACAGCCACCTTGTAAACACGAGGGGCTGCAGGCGCGTCGGTACAGCCGCTCGAAGCGGCTGCGGCAGACCCTACCTGGCCCAATGGCGCAACGAGGTTGCAGGGCTGGGTCTCGGAGAGCTGGCGAGAGGCCACGGGGACCGAACATGACGCCGAGTGCGTTCGTAGAGGTCACTTTTTTTTTCTTTTTTCGCAGCCGGGCTGCTTCGCACGGCTAGCCACCATAGCATGGCCTCCGCCTTCGAAGCGCTTTACTGCGGCCTTCCCAAGAGCGTTGTGGAGCGACGCACGGGCACAGACCCGATACTCCAGCGAGCGACTGCCGAGCGTCGTTTTTTTATTTTTTATTTTGCTCATCTTAATCATTGCTCCCAATGACGAAGAAATGAAAGCAGACAATTTTAAGGGCTCGTTCCTTTCTTTGATACAGCCCCGATAAAACTACCTGACAACGAAGCCAAGGAGGCATTTTTTGGGACTTCAATTATACCGTTTTAAGTGTGTTGTAGTATAGTTACGATAGAAATGTAAAAAAAAAAGCGAAGAATACAAAAGAACAACTAGCAGTGGGCAGGGACCGCATCCTCACCCTTCGAATAAAACGCGCATTTAGCTGCGGCGGCAGTCTCAGCTTCATGCTTGGTTGTGGGTTCTGTTCCTGTAGGTGGAAAGTTGTCTTTATCTTTTTTTTTTACTGTACTTTTTGACAACTACATCACAATTGCTACAATCCACTTAAAATAGTACAATTAACGCCCCTTACACTTTCCTTAACATCATTATCCGTTGGAATTCATTAATACTGTACATTAAAATAGGCAACTACGAGTGAAACATGGGGGAAACTACTTGAACCCCCCCTCTTCCCTGCGTCGACAGTGTATCGGTGCTAGATAAGTGAAAAGCAGCTACCCTAACGTCCTGGTACCTAAGAACATAACTGGAAGTTATGCTGGTTGGAGTATGCACAAGTGGCGTGCAGGAGGGTGATTATTTGTCGGTTTCAAGACCGATAAGAGCTGTGGTACGACCGATACTTCACATGGCATAATTAATATTGTTGAAGTACTAGCGATTCAGTTAGTATTGCTGGTTCATTGAGTTCTTACGTTAAGACTAGTTTCTCCGTTAAAGGGATTGATGGCATCTGATGCTCAGTTAATATGCCCGAAGTTCCTCCGTCACTGATATTGCACACATGCTTATTAAAGGTGACTTCAAACAAATGCAGTCATAGAAGAAAAGGATTATAAATGGAATGCTATAAACACACATCTTCTGGTACAGCATTTGTACTGTGAACCCAGCAAGATGATGTTGATGATATCCTCTTCTTAGTGGCGCTGATCTAAAAGGGGATAAGCGAAGAAGCAGCATGTGTCGTCTTTTTGCGTCGCTTTTTTTTCCTTAAGCACTACGGCCTCATAACGCACTTCCTCGTCCATATTAAAGACCGTTTACGTAACTCCAGCCTAATTTCCCAATGGCCTGGTACGGTCTCTTCGATTGGCTTACAGAAATGCCGCCATTATGGAGAGATCCGCGGCCTGTAGTAACACCGACCTCATTAATTCGCCAGCGCATGCACAGCAACCCTCAGATCCTCGCAGCAGGGTATATGTTGGTTGCTACTTTATCTATTTAACACCCTTGTGTCCTGTGCGAAAAGCTATTTCGACGACGCACCGACACTATGACGAGTAAAAGGGACAATCTACGGAGATAACGGCTGTTCTCCTCCATATCACCGGTGAATGTACGGACGAAATCTGCTCAAGGACTCGATCACGCCTTGCATAAGATACCGCTATACGCATTGTGAATCTCTGCCCGGAGCCTGACTCACTCTCTTAGCTTGCTTTGTGAGCAAGCTAAGAGTCACCGATTGACAGCGTTTTCTGACCAGCCTCAAAGTGTTGCAGAACCCTTTTTTCTTTAAGAGCAGGGCAGTGTTATGGCGACGCAAGTTCTTGGCGATGCTAAAAGCTGCCAAGAAATGTTTATTTCTATTCCTTACTCCCGGAAGGCCACTGACCGCGGCCGTTCATTGTGAAGAGAGTTTACTTTCGGACTCGACCAAAGTGAAGAGGTGTAGACGCTGCGATGAAACTTTGCCCTCTCTTGTGGTGGTAAATATGCGTGACCCCCGAAAAAAGAGAAGTTTAGCTTAGACAAGTATTGACACGAATAGAAAAAAAAATCCAATTGTTGCTCTCCATGGTAGAAAAGACCTATATGCTATAGGTATTTCCTTGGCGTAAACAGTCAGACCCCAACCTGTCACAGACCACTCCCAACTCTACCGCCGGAACTAACGTGCTAAAGTGGCTGCTTGGGGGTGGGGGGGGGGGGGGTGGAGTCATCTTAAGTGAAAAGAAGAGGAAAGTGAGCCCCGTAATTGTCTCGTAGGGGGAGGACACCTCAACAGTAGCTCACGAGGGATGGGGGTAGAGAAGGGATTAAAAGGTAGAGGGAGAGGAAGGAGAGAGCGAGGCGCAGGGACAGCGAACGACGGAAGTAAGGAGAAGACAGGAAAGATGGAGACGGTTGCAGGAGTCCGAGGACGGGGCACCACTGGCGAGAGCTCTTGTCGGCGACAGGAGATAGCGTATGGCCAGTCCAGTAGGCCACAGCTACGCTGTCGTCGAAGATCGGCGTCAGGAGGTGGCGTAGGGCCAGCCCAGTCGCCCAGAGCTACGCTGACGTCGGAGGTCGCGAGGGCACAACCGGTCGGCACGAAGTCCAGCGAGCGACCCTGGATAGCTAGCAGAAGCGTGGGCCTTTGGTCGCTTGTATTCGGCCCGCGTGGACTGTCTCCGTCGGTGGGCCCGGCGCGGAAGGTTTTTCTCTGGACACCCGACGCTTCACGTCGAGCTTTAAGAGCTCCTCTCCTGAAGAATGCCCTGCAGGCACGTCAGTCTCGGAACTACGTGAAACAGTTCAGAAAGGTCAGCTTCGGCCTATTAAAATAAATATATAGAAATATTCGGGAGCTCCCAATGAGGTGGTCGGCAGGCTCGGTTTGCCGGTCCTTCCTTCCTTCTTTCCGTCTGTTCTTCCCTCCTTCCTTCTCTTCCTCCTCACTTCCCTCTCCTTCCTTCTTTCATTCTCTCCCCTTTCCCTCCTTCCTTCCTTCATTCCTTTTGTCTTTCCTTCCCTCCTTCTTTCCTTTTGTTCTTCCCTCCCTCCTTCCTTCCGTCCTTCCCTCCTTCCTTCCTTCTGTCCTTCCCTCCCTCCCTTCTTCCTTCCTTCCGTCTTTCCTTCCCTCTCTCCTTCCTTCCCTTCTTCCGTCCTTCCCTCTCTCCTCCCTTCCTTCCCCCAATACAAAGCAATATTCGTAACTCTTTCATGATGGGAGTGCCGACAACGAATGTAATTATCACATACCTGTTCATTGAGCCAAAAATAAATTATTTTTAATAAAAGTGAAGACTCACACGGACGTACTGCCAGCGGAGAGAACTCTTTATTTTACGAAAAATAAAACAGCGCAAAAAATAATAACAAATGAAGGCCAGAAATTGACCAGAAATTGACCTATACGAATTAGACATGAAAATGCAGATTTTATAGTCATGCAAGCGCCATCAGAAAACTCGCCATAAAAGTGCACAAATGACATGGTCAGTCTCGCAACAATACGTGAAAAAAAAAAGTAAAGGTAGAAAGGAAACGTCGCAAATTTTGCCCGTTCATGAGGCAGAAGTCCATAAAAATGCGTGGCTGAACAAAACAAAAACCCGACTTTATGCATTTCTGACGAGGCCAGCTCTTCATAAAGATCCTCACTTCTCTGCTTATGGCGGGCTCTCGTTGTATTGGGACATTTTTTCTTTTTACTTCCTGAATGACCTTTTACTTGCAGAGAAAGGAATGTTGAGTTTTCCCTCGCAGCCTATATGTATGTGTTACTTAATGATCTACCTTTTGCTGTTCGACTAGGCTATTACAGCTGTATTATGCTGCTGGACTACAAAGCCACTTGGTTGATTTGGCTATTGGTTTATTTATGTTGCACCTGTAATCACATCTGATGAATGTAACTTCCGTATATCCGTGCATTCCTGGTATTGGCTGTAGTGTTTCATAAATAAATAAATGAATAAATAATTAAATAATGGTTATGTATATGTATGTTTGTAGGTATGTTTGAATGTATGTATGTATGTATACATGTATGCATGTATGTATGTACGTACGTACGTGCTAAGATCTGTTTAAGCTTCCATGACAGCCCACACTTCTCGTCGCATGCACAGTTTCCTGATCGGACAATTGCTGATAGATGGCACGCGCAGGGCTGAGACATTGCACTCGTTGTAAAGACAAACGAACAATTTTGCCGTATGCCGATTGGTGAAATTCGCGCTTCCGTCAAAAACGAGGGGGACGTTAGAATGAATTAACTGTGCATGTTGGCTTAGCATGATCCGAGGGGATGGGTAAGAAGACGACGACGGCGTTTATTCTGTAGTACCGCCTATTCGGGAGCTAAAGTACATCAAAAGCAGTTATTTCTTCTATTTGGGGCACGATTTTCGGCCCACTTCTCCGGGATGCAGCCACAAAGATGTTTTCTTTGGCATTGAGGAATCCATCACTGAGAAAAAGAATAACTTGCTAAATCCCACCTGCTTTAAATGTCTAATTACTGAGTATTTGCACTTCAAATTAATATGTTGATACTATATTAGTATCCAGGAATCATACACTCGAAAAATAACGGGAAAATCCAACGACTATTCGGCATGGTGTCAGCAAGGTTCAGGGTGCAAAAGGGGCACTTCCATGCCCCTCAAGCCACACTATAGGGCTGGACCACCTGTCAAAGCTGAACCAGCAATCCTAACCTCCCCAACTGCGACGAAACACGGGCTCGCACCCTTCCCCCCTTTCCCGCTCTCCCGAGACCAAGTTCTGCCGACGACCATGTGGCTTGCACAGTCTCCTGCATTGGATGGGTACGAGTCATGCTCAGAAGAAATCAACAGTCTCCCTTTTATTCTCCGTCGTCGTCTTCGCGTTTTCTAACCCCGTTTGGTCCTTGACGTTCAATGGGGTGAGCGGCACATGGCAAAAAAGTTCGTTTTCGTAACGAATGCAATGTCCCGCCAAAGGGACTAGTTTCACTCCTCCAGCATCCTTCAGCTGTTGCCGGCACCGCCGTTCTTCCCTGAAATGGCGGTAGCTTCCATCTCCAGCACGAGCGCCGTCAGACTTCCGATGTCGGGTACGGTGTGAGAGTCCTCGGCAGGGGGCGCACTGGCACCGGCTTGAGTCGGTTGCCACGGCGACGGCGCCCAGGTACCCTGAAGCACGTGACCAGTTGCGGCTGCTGGTTCGGGCTGTGTCCACACTCCCTCCGGGACTTTGTGCACCGCTGGTGGCGGTCCCTGGGTAGATTGTACCACCTGCTGCCACTGCGGTTGCGCTTGCCACATTGGTGGCGCTGTAAACGTAAGAAGAGACGAAGTAGACGGAATAAATAGGATGACAATTAGGCCGTCGAACCGACCAAATACGAAGTGCTGTGACTGAAAAAAAAAGAAAGTTTTCATGGCAATATTCTGTTCACGGATTGTGCGTATCATGTGAATTGTGATTTATTATGCCATATCGTGACCTATATGCATGTTTGCCAAGCTTAGAAAAAATCAACTAGATAAACGTCACACCCGTACGTTTGTCAGACCTGAATGCTGTGTCGCGAGAGAGTGACTTACTGATACGAAAAAAAAAAAATTCATTTATCTCATATTGGTAAATCATAATCTCGTATAGCAAAATCACCATTCTCACTGCGAGATGACACTCGGAAAGCACAAAAACGCGCAAAAGAACACTGAGCTTGGTGACGTCGCCTTGAAATTACTGCATCGTGACTTCACAGATTTGACGGCGTCTATTAGGGCCTACAAAGTTTTTAATTAGTAAAATATAAGTAAGACATCCTCTTAGGGTGCCATACACTTAGCATATACCAAGTTTTAGTGAATATCGTTGAGACATTGTCACTAAAATAGAAAAAAAATCACCTTGACAACCGTGACGTCATGCGCGGAGATTTCAGCGCGAAATTTAAAATGAAAGCCTGACCTTGATTTTTTGTCTATGATTCTATGATAGTGAAATTAACGACACTGGAGTTATCAGAATAATAATTCTCGGTATAACTGATTCAACGTATCCCTGTAGTGCCCCTTTAAGGAGATGCAGTTTTTGCTCACCAGCGGCGGTACTGTAAGGCGCTTGACGGTACCGGATGCAGTCGTGTCCCGTAGGGCTCCTCCCAGCCGTAATGCACGGCGCCGAATGGCTGAACGACGAGGTCAGCGGAGGCGGAGGACTATCAGGCCAAATTGACTCGACGCTGCCGTACGGTCGGCACGAGGTTGCCGCCACGTTAGGCCTAAGTTCCACGGACGCGGACAGGGCTTCCTCGTCGCCACTGCTCACAGCGGGAGAAGGTGACGACGGTACTGTGGGAGACCTGCGTGACGAAATGCGACATTATTACCGACCTCACGTTGATGGTGCGAGGTGCAAGCCCGTCTTACCGGTAATAAAGCAGCAAAGAAAAAAAGTGAATTGGAATCGGTCGTCTAGTCGAGTTGAGAAATGCTTAAACGAAGTAGTGTACACGACCTGGACCAAAGTGGCTCGAAATCATACAGTATCTCGGCTCTCTGGTTAAAACAATCTGATGAAATGCAACCCTGGTGGTGAACCAGTGAAGAAGCAGAGTAGCCAATTACTCTTAAGCTGTATTGACTGGTGTCGTCAATCGATAAATTGGCACGCAGGGGAACGACGCCGTGCTCCATGAAAACTATGAAGAAAAAAAAGTCAGAACTTCAAGAAAGCTATATAACGCCAGGGTTCCCAGATTCAGCAACTTAGTGCGAAATTGGCTGCTTTAGGCTGTTTGCGAGAACAATTTTGGCACGGGCTCCGACGCGGTTGAACGAAAAGATCCATCCTACTCACATTCTGTCGTTCCATCGTGGCTGCGGAACCGTGAGGTAGCCGCCGCCTGCGGGAAAAGATCCGTGCGGCGGCACCCTCTGCTGCGGTTGAAAGTCGGTTCCTGCGGTGCACTGCGCTTGGGCTCCGGGATTGTCGACTGAGAACGCCGACGCAACAGGGGCGGGCTGCGACGGGCGGCTGTCACCCGCGCCTCGTGGAGAAGCCGGTGGCGTGCGCGCCTTGGATTGCGCTGCTGGCCGCTGTAACTGGGGAACGTAGTTGCTGCCGGCCGCCCTGATCGCCAGTCGCCGCAGCATGGCGCGCTTGTTCTGAAACCACGTCTGCAACAGGAGGGCCACCGCCACGTTAGTGCTAACGAAAGTGACTACGGGAAGCATATATATATATATATATATATATATATATATATATATATATATATATATATATATATATATATATATATATATATATATATATATATATATATATATATATATATATATATATATATATATATATATATATATATATTTATATATATATATATATATATATATATATATATATAGAGCCTGCACACAGACGATGATGATGATGACACAGAGTGTCATGAGGACAAAGAGACAAGCGAATGATGGTGATTATGATTATGCATGGATGAGAACGATATAAATAACAAACGCCGACACCGATTCGCCCCACTTGGAAGCGGACACCCTGGCCGCCGTAAGTCAAAGTGACGAGGAACGTTGCGTGAAATGTTTCATGCCAGAAACGTGTACAATCTCGGTGCTGCGGCGGCGGTGGTCTATTGGGGCGACAAGTGGTGTCACACGATAATTGACCGGCGAAGTCTGTTCTAAAACTATGTATGGCCCGATGAAGTGTGTTTGGAATGTCTCACAATATATATAGCAAGACGAAACACAAAAGGACGCGTGCCATTCAAAGGAAGAAAAATAAAGACATAAACGAAAAAACTTCGCTCGTAAAGCGCATTTTTTTGTCTTTCGGTAACCATATGCATCAACTAGCCCTAACAGTTTACTATAACGGCAAGCTATGTGGATTACCAACCTGCACAGTCAGCCAACCTTTTAGCATTACTGTGTGGATGCGATGATAATGTATTTAACGCAATGTAATGCTCGTGAATGTCAGGTGAAATGTATGGAATGATACGAAACTCACTGGACTAAATGCACAGTGAGCTTGGTTTATTCTGGGAAGCACGTCTGCAGCACCTATAGGGATGCCAGCGCCACATTAGGGTTAGCGAATGAAAACATCGCAAAACAAACACGCAGGCTGCGTGGATTATGAATTGGCCCGGTGGACACCCACTTTCTGAGGGCTACGGTGTGAATCGAATGAGATTGAAACGTACACCCTAATGCCCGTGGAGGTCTTAATAATTAACAGATAAAATGGAACATGTGTGGTGAAAGTCCGAACGAGATTGAACATGTTGCGTGGATTATCAAAATCAGCCACCATCTGAGGCCTGTTAACGGGTACGAGAATAACTTATGTCCAAGAAGGTCTTTTGGGGGTAAACAAACGAAACAGAGTGAAAGTATTGGACAAAAGAGCAATGTTACAAGCTGCCACTCAAGCGTCGCCAGCGCGAAGTCGGCGACGGGAATGACAGCAGGTTGGTTCGTTCCGCACGCAAGCAGAGACAGTGAAGAGATCGGAGACGTGAGAAAACAAAACAACTTTACTCTAGTGATATTGCAGCACACGGGATCTAATACAACACTTCAATACAACTAACAAAATACATCGACACTGGATAGAAATAACTAAAGAACTAAAGAAATATATAACAGAAACAAGAAATCAGCTTACGAGAGAGAACTATTACAAACTACACAAACTAACAAGAATAGAACGACGGAGGAGAAAGTTCGAAGACATAAACAGGTGAAGGCATACGTGTGATGACCGGCAGCGTTGTGTCCCCGACGATCGGATGCGAGAAGTCGAAGAGAGTTCTGGCACGACTGCGATGTCGGCGGTGTTGCAACGCTGGTGGCTCCGGGAGGCTAGTGCTTGCAGGTGACTTCGAGCAGGTTGAGCTAACTCGAGGCGAAGTCCCGATGTCTACGTTGCAGACGTTAATATCACGTCACAGCTAGACGAACGGCTATGTTTAGGTGGCCAGCCGATACAGAGCCACACTAAAAACTTCTAGAAGAGATGCTTGTTGATCTGTTTCTACACCATCTTGGTCAGCGACTAGTCTGCCTAGCAGGGCAAAATCCTGCGCTTAAATCCCCCTCGTGTCTCCACGCTCTCTTCCTTGGGGACAAGAGACCTCTACCTGGGTCCATCCTTGTACGGGGTATCCTAATCCTAATATGTACGAGGTATCCTAATCCTTGTACGGGGTATACCGCGGCCTTCTACGACCTTGCAGACGTCGCCACGGTTACAAAAGGATTAACTGTCGGCGGCGACGTTCTAAGGAGAGCACCCCCATTTTGCACTTATCGGTTCCCTTTCATGTGCCGCCGTTTCTCGCGGTCAGTCGGGGAGTACGGCGCCCGTTAATTGCCGTGACGCGGTGTCGCCGAAAATAGCCGTCCGTGACAAGCAAGCTGGGCGAGTTCGTGCCGATTCGTTAGGAAAATGCGGCAGCTGAAAGATGACAGACGAAAGCAAGATAATAACTGTAAAAAAAAAACGGACAAGTGACAGCCGTGATGCTACGTATATAAACGACCGCTTTAGACAATGAATCTGGACACTTCCATGAGGTAAAGCATAAAGACATTTAGTATATGAATCTACTTACAATTAGACGCACCATCAATGCCATCGACTCAGAAAGAAAAAAAAACAACGAAAAGTTTACTTTCGCCTTTGAGTCGTCCTAAGCACTAACCACACGTACGCGTTACAACGCGTCAGCGCGTGACGCGTAGACTCGGTGCCGCGCCCTCTCCTATACAGAGGAAGAGCGAGGGTGAGCGGCTACGCGCAACACTCTCTCTACGCGAAGCAGAGCACCCTCTCTCTCTCTCCATACGGAGAGGGCGCGGCGCCGATTCCACACGTCACGCGCTGACGCGTTCTAACGCGTACGTGTGGTTAGGGCTTTAGGTGAACATATAAAAAGACAGTGTGACTTTTTGTTCATTTGCGCAGACGGAAGTTTGCACTGCACGCGCACTGGCTTCATGATCAGCCGCATATACTCTTATTGATTTTTTTTATTACCTTACTCGTGTAGCGTTACGCTCCCTCCCGAGCTTCCTTCCTCCAGACGTAAATCTTTCTTGTGGTACAATACTGGTACTCTTAAGATGGCGACCGCTATGGTCTAAACTATATACCCTTGAATATACTCTGTAGGCACTATACCTCAATCCAGGGTATATCACGGACTCACCCTGATCTGCTTGGCGGAGATGCCCAGTTCGGCGGAGAGTCTCAGCGTCTCCTGGGAGTCGATGAACTGGTGGTCGTTGAACTCTTCCTCCAGTCTGTCCAACTGGTGGCGGGTGTACTTGACACGTGCCGTCTTGTCCGCGCTTTCGTCGGCCAAGGACGGTGGCGACGCCATGTTGGAATGTCAGAACTTCGCGAGGGGGATCCACCTGCCGTTTCGCACGAAGCGTGCCCAACGGAGGGAAGAAGAGATGCCAATTACTTTTACGTTTATGGCCCAAAAAAGCTTGGGTAACTTCAGCAAACACGCAATCTTGGAATGGGCGTGGCATGTTCTTATAGGCAAAGATTGATATGTGGGGTTTAACGTCCCAAAACCACCATATGATTATGAGAGACGCCGTAGTGGAGGGCTCCGGAAATTTAGACCACCTGGGGTTCTTTAACGTGCACCCAAATCTGAGCACACGGGCCTACAACATTTTCGCCTCCATCGGAATTCTTATAGGCAAAGATACAACGGAAAGAAACGTGGCTGAGGTTGAATTCTTGTGCGCTTGGTTATCGCAAAAAAGAGGTACGTTTGACTTGGTATTGTTCATGTTGCTGAACGAGGACGGCGGCTCAAGTAGCTTCGATCTTGACACGTTTCTACGCTTGGCAAGCTTCTCTATAACTTGCTTACTTGGTCTCCTTTGCTCAACCTTCTCATCAAGCAGCTGTGTCTCTGCTTTATATTTTCCAGAATGCCGTTTACTGGATGACTGAATTCAGCCTGTCGCTAGCGCTGAATACACTCGCACAGACGTTAGCTGATCCGCCGTATGTGCATGGCGACCCTTCGCGACCAAGCTTCAGACAGTGGAAAAGCGTTCTAGCTTCTCTAAGAAGCGCCAGAAGTCACCTGCGAAGCAGCCGTGAAATCCGCGCTTGGTCACGTGGTACTGCGCGCCGCAGCGAGCGCAGCTGCGACGTCTTACGCATGCGGGTCACGTGGCGTGAAGTCACGCCGGCCGCACTAGTGGCCCGGACGCCCAAGGTGAACGCGACGCGATTGATCACCTCGGAAGGCGCGGCGTAGTAGTAGAGCGTTCGCTCTAAAGCGTCGATATACGAATGCAACATTCTCAAGAGATGGTCATCTCAGAATCTGATTGAAGATTCTGGAGCATGAATAAACCTTAACTTTACGTTACACTTCGTGCAACGAAAGCACCTTTCAGGCACACTGGTTTTACATAAGGATAGTTCAGTTAGGTGTTGTGCGGTGCGTTTTGGGGGCGAAGCTCCTTATGGGATCAGCCCTGTCTGCCGTATATGGTCACAATATAGAATCGTTGCTATAGTCGAAACATGTGACACACACACACACACACACACACACACACACACACACACACACACACACACACACACACACACACACACACACACACCCTGATGTGCGCTATATTACGAGAACGTGTCGCCCGCATGAGGGCAAGAACAGACTATGGATAATCTATAGATGCGTGTACAACAAAGAAGGACGCAGCGGCCTCTATAACGTGCAGTGTTATTTACGGTTTCCTGCATTAGTGCCCGCATCCTTTTCGACTCATTTATATGGACCACATGGAGGTCGCTGGTTTTGCCGCTATTCTTCTAATTACGGCATATTCATACACGAAATTACACCATATGACACACACTTACAAATAACTACACATCCCACAAAATTACACGATATTTCTTTCCTCAAGATATTTGCTGGTTGCGCGGGTCACACTGCAATACATGAAAAAAGGCTCCTCACAGCTTTTCGCATTTTTGTTTTAGGAAAGGCGTTGCGCTTGTTATTTAAAATTGATCAGAACTATCATGACTCACAGCAATAACTTAAAATTTTTACAGGCTAATCTAGACCATACACGTGATGCCACAAAATTATTGATAGAACACATGACGCAACAACACTTCAATTTCGCCTTCGTGTGTGACCCGCACATCCGCGCAGGCACTGTTCAAGGCATACCACACACCATAACAAAGTTCCACGCACCAAACAATCCTCGCATCATGCTTCTAGTACACAACACTAATTTTGACTTCTTCCCATTGCACGTAACAGATTTCGTTGTTGCAGTAAAGTGTGAAAGCCTTGACCAAACATTAATACTGATTGCTGTGTATGCACCGCCGCAAAGACCTATTGACCCAGTTCTGGATGAGTTGCAATGTGTAGTTTCATTGATTACAGATTGTACTGTCATCATAGCCGGAGATTTCAATTCTAAGCATAGAATGTGGGGGCCAGCTATAGGGGATGTTTGAGGCTCTCAAGTAGTCCAATTCGTGACGGCGAATGACTTAGTCATATTGAACAACCCCAACTCCCCTCCAACTTTCACAACTCCGTATGAAGATTCATGGATAGATTTAACCATGGTTTCGCATGACCTCACTCGCGATGCTTACCATTGGAAGGTTCTCCAAATTCCTATACCTCTCAGACCACAACTACATTGAATTCTCCTTCTCGCAAGCACACACCAGCAGGGCTAAACGATTAACTAATCTAGGAAGAGCGAAAATTCTTAACAAATTAAAGGACGACACTTGGTTCACAAAGATACTCGGCTGCAACATTGGGTCACCTGAAGCCCTAAACATGGTTATAGACAAGTTTTATGCCATATACTCCGCTTTAAGCCAACGTTACTCACGACGCATAACATCGCGTAGTAAATTAGGTAATGGTTGGTGGACACCAGAATTGACTATTTAACGTAAGCGTGTTCGGGCTATGCGACGACGATACCAGCGAACAGCTGACCCCCTCCTTCGAGACATGTATCGCAAATTGTACGTTGATGCATTCTCAACCTACAAGGACAAAATCAGGAAAGCAAAATCATCGTTTGATAAAGACATTTGTGACTTTCTCACTAAGAAATGTTTATATGGTGATGTTTTCAAAACCGCATTTCAAAATTACCACCAAGTAACTTTTCTTCCTCCTCTATAGATTTACCTAACGGCACTCGCACAGCTTCTGTAATTGAGTCCGCCCGGCTACTACTCGATACATTGGTAGTAGTGGACAGCTGTTCTGAAGACAACATGCACCACACTATCATGCGTAACATTGCGGCTAGTCCTTACCCGTGGCATACTTCTGACCCTCCTTTTACAATATCTGAGAGAGAGTGCGCGATGAAACAGGATAATTCACACTCTGCTCCTGGACACGACGGATTAACCTACTCGTTCATTAAAGCATTATTTGAATACCATCCTCAATTTTTATATTTTATCTTCAATACCGCCTTAAGAATCGGACACTTCCCACAGGCTTGGAGAAGAGGGAAAGTAATATTCATACCAAAGCCAGGACGTCCGCTCAATTCGCCTAATGCATATAGACCAATAGTTATGAACTCTGTATTCAGTAAAGTATTAAAAAGACTCTTAAATGCTCGTCTGTATTATTTCCTGCACAATAATAATCTTCTTCACAATAATCAATACGGTTTTATGCACAATAAAAGTGCTACTTTAGCACTATACACACTGCGAAGCAAATTGGCTGCATACAAGGCAGCCAAACTTCCTACCATACTCATATCTCTTGATTTTGTATAGGAGCATTCGATAGTGTTTGGCATCCTGCCGTCTTGAACTTTTTACGCAAGCACAGGTGTCCACAAAACTTGTACTTTCTACTCAAATCCTTTTTATCGAACCACACTGTAACTTTTTCAACCAACGTTGCAGAAGAGACAGTTCGTACAACAATTGGCAGCCCGCAAGGATCCCCTATCAGTCCGCTACTGTGGAACATAGTAATATACAGCTTACTCAATCTTCCCGTGCCACCCGACGTACACATACAGGCGTACGCGGACGATACCATCATTGTTATCACAGATAAGTCAAGACTCCGATTACAAGCAAAGGCTGAGCATGTCCTGGCTTTGGTATATGGTTGGGCACGAGAACAAAAAGTTACCGTAAGCGCCGAGAAGTCGTTCTTCGTGTTCTTTAATAACGGACACATGGGTACATCAAAATGCTGCCCATCTATCCGCATGGATGGCATTTTTCTCAAACACAAGAAAGAAATTAAGATTCTAGGCGTATTATTTGACCCCTCTCTAAATTTTCATGCCCACATTGACTGTATTAAAGGAAAGGCTGAAGTGTCCACGTCCCGGCTCCTCGCATTTGTTAAATCGCACCGTTCAATAAAAAGTACACTCATTAGACGACTCTACCGTCAAGTGATATTGCCCTCTCTCACGTATGCATTTCCGGTATGGTGGCCTATGTTCCCATCGAAATTCATTAGGGCGCGAGTTTTATCAGTTCAGTGAACCGTCTTAATTTCCTTAACAGGTGCATTTTACACCACACGTACGTCATCCCTACAGATTCTCGCTAACGCGCCTCCGTTACCACTAGAGTTGGACAAAGAATCTGCAGAATTTTCCTTATTCATACTCCGGAACGTAACTTATTATGGTGTAAAAACATTCAAACCGGCTGACATACTATATCCATGCAGTCCGTGGGCTCATCACCCCAGTAAAAAATATAAATTTACTTTCACTAAACTCTCACCATCACAAGAACCGGTTATTTTCAAAACAAAATCCATTCACGTATACACTGACGGCTCATACACGTCCTACGCGGCGGGTGCGGCATATATTGCTTTGACAAAGGATGGAAAAATCATAACTGTTAGAAAATTTCAGATCCGCAACGCTTCAAGCGCATACGACACGGAATTAATAGCATTCCAAGAAGCCCTTCATTTAGTTTTTATAAACAACTTTAACACGCCAGCCCACATTTACACAGACTGCCTATCGCTTCTAATGAAACTTTCAAGTCTCACTGATAACGATGAAAGAATTCGGAACATTAAGCTGCTTATTAACCATATAATCTCGTCAGGCAAAATTATAAAATTGTTTCATGTAACTGGTCATATGTGAATTTTGGGAAATGAGCTAGCTGACGCTGCAGCTGCATTAGGAGGGAAATCGGGCTTCGTGCGTTACACGCCAAAATATCTATTCGGTCAGTACGAACTCAGTTTCATAAAATCTTGAATTCATATTGGCACACCCATTGGCAGACTGAGGGACCTGAGACAACGCTATTTCATAGGATCACAAGTCTGTACAAAATTCCTCAATGGTTCCCCCCTCCTAAAAACCTAACGCACTAATTATCTGGTCACGGACATTTTCAGTATAATCTTCATCGATTCGATATAACTGCATCGGACAGGCGTATGTGTGGTGCACCTTGCTTGAGCGAACAACACTACTTTAATGAATGCCCAAACACGCAACACATTGTGACCCATTTACGTGTGCCCAAAAGTGATACAACACTACCTGCGCATTATTATGGGCTATTGACCAATAGAAAATATCGCGCGTATCTACTTCAGTTAGTGACTGTCATGCGCAGCTCTGTTTCTATGACATCCACATGACACGCATTAGCTACCAACACTTTATCAGGACGTCGCTTCATACTCCGAATCACCTCCCTATCACAACTTTTGCGTGAATGCTCTCGATTACAGTCGCAGTTATGCCAACAAAGGTGGGGGAAAACTTCGGCGACTGCTAACGATAGTATCACTGCTCCATTTTCCCTAAGTACTCGAACCATAGCATTCGCAACGCTTGCGCAAGTACCTAATCCTGCCCCCCTCCCCCCTTTTTTTAAAGCTTGTTACTATTGCGAATGGCGCCTCGTCTAAGTTTGCAGCGGCAAACAGGCTGCCCAAGGTTCCCTGCTGCATCGCTGGTTGGAACGACAGCCCGACGTGCCTGGCTACATGACTCCTGGTGAAGAAATGGGCTTCGACATCACACAGGCCACTGCTACCATCCTCGTCAACGTTTACCCATCCTCAAGACCACTGGCTCGCATCCCACTTCGTTGTTTGTTTTTGGACTTTCTGCATTCAACGACAATTCATTTAAAATAAACACACACACACAAACAAACACACACACTAACAAACACACAAACACACACACACACTCTCACACACACACACGCACACACACAAACACACACACAAACAAACACACACACACGCACACGCACACACACACACGCACACACACACGCGCGCGCACACACACACACACACACACACAAACACACACACACACGAACACACACACACACACACACACACACACACACACGTACACACATACACACACACACGTGCGCGCGCGCGAACTCCAAAAACTCAAGTGGGGGAAATACACTGCTGCTGCATATCGACCTGCTCATTCCTGAGAAGCTAACTAGTTTATTTATTACAGTTTTATGCTGCACTCACTAGGTTTTACCCATGTTATTTTTTTTAACTAATTGGCTTTTTCAAAAAAAAAATAAAAATTTGGGAAGTTTCCCCTCTTCATTTATGTTAGATTGGCTTGAGCCCGTTATACCTCCTGGTGGTACGGGCTACCCCCCTTTTTCCTTTTAGTTATTTTTACATATAGGGGGCGGAAAACACACACACACACACACACACACACCCACACACACACACACACACACACACACACACACACACACACACACACACACACACACACACACACACACACACACACACACACATAAACTGCCCCACCGCGGTGGTATGACTAAGGTACTCAGCTGCTGACCCGCAGGTCGCGGGATCGAATCCAGGCTGTGGCGGCTGCTTTTTCGATGAAGGCGAAAATGCTGTAGGCCCGTGTGCGCAGATTTGGGTGCACATTAAAGAACACGAAGCGATCGAAATTTCCGGAGCCCTCCACTAAGGCGTCTCTCAAAATCATATGGTGGTTTTGGGACGTTAAACCCCACATATCAAACACACAAAACATTTTACAATAGACTTCAACGTAGACATAGGCTAATTATAGGATAGCAAAACACTATTACCGGCGAAAATAAACCATTTAGAAGTGTTTTGATGAGTTCATCTATACTATATGTACATATATAGATGCCGAGACTCCTTAAAGAAACCTGCAACATAAAGGCATACAAATTACTTGTTATATCTTGCCACAGGTGAGGTAGCGGGCTCTTCGATTACCCTTCTTAGCACGCCTCTGAAGGCTGCGGGACGGCTTCAAGCTCTCCCATAGTAGAGTATACCTTGTGCTCTGAATCATTACCCACACTTTCTGAACACACAGGTTTCAGGCAATTTCCGTTACGGGACGGCTTCATGCTCTCCCATAGTAGAGTACCAAATACTCTAAATCGTTAGCCACTTTTTATAAGCACACATCCACTCCAGCAGTTTTCTAAATCCTCCTTGAATGGCCTAAGATGACTAGATCGGCTAAATAAATTTGCATTTCAATGTACACTTTGTGTCACAATTTACAACATGCATATGGGGCAATGCTCGGGCAACGTACGGTTCCTCACCGATACGATACCCAGAGCTTCGCCCACCCATCACGATTCACTTCGTGGAGATGTGTGGATGTTTTTGTAACATTTCCATATTTGTCAGGTGCTGTTCATACAATTTCATTCTTCATCTCTCTCATAGAGATGAAGACCCGACATTGAATGTCGGGTTTTCCTCGAATAAATTTTCGTCGGAGTATTCTCGTTTCTCCAGTAATCCATAGCAGCAAAAAGAGGCCTAAATAATTCGAGCATGTCGAATTCGCTGACAAATTCTAATCGAAAATAAGTCGCAAAAACCGGGCACGTGAAAGAACATCAGGAAAAAAAAATTGTCCCAGAACGGGCGAAGAACAGATCACCTCCCGAGTCAACGACACGGGCGTGCCATGTACGAAAAGGGGGTGCTCAGCCGCCGTGGTGGTGTGCTAAACGGTGCTCGGCTGCTCATCTGAAGGTGGAGGGTTCGAGTACCTGCCGTGGCGATCGCAATTCAACAGAGGCGCAAACACTACAGAGGCCCACGTATACTTATCCTCGTATTCAGAAACGCTGCTTGACTTGAACTTGACTTGAAACCGCCTTCTATGCAGCGCGTTTGAAACGCGCCTGTGCATTTGTGCTACCTCGGCATCGCCTAAAGACAGCGAGTTCGAAATGCGTTTGTGCTGCATCGAAGTCGATGTCAAGTCAAGTTCAAGTCAAGCAGCGTTTCTGAATACGGGGATTTTATTTAGGTACACGAACCCCAGGTGGTCGAACTTGCCGGAGTCCGACACTATACGGTGTGCCTTACATTCATGCCTTGTTTCTGGAACTTAAAACGCTGCCACTTATATTATAAGCTAAAAATCGTTGTTTCACTTACTCGAAAGAGCACAGAACGTGGTTCCGCGATGCGACGGTGGCGAGTCGTTTATCCGTGCAGACGAAGTCGAAAGCAGACGACAACGTCGGCCGAAGAACAAAAAACTCAACGTTCCCCAGTGTTGCCATCATTCGTCAACGGCTAACAGAATACGGAGACTCTTCCTGTTTCCTCTGAGCGCATTGACGAGGGATCAAGCAAGGTAGAGGATCCCGTGAGAGTTGCTGCTTGACCATTTGCTTGTCTGTCTGTGTTTTTTTTTTTCGTTTCAGAGCTCAACAACTGCGTGCAAGAACGCAGCATACACAGCGTACAACCAGAAAATAGCGGTCAGGAATACGAGTACCGTCCGTCGGTCATTTCCCTCCTCCCCCTTGGAAAGTGTCCATCTCTAGCGAGGGTGCTACATAGGATGTGATGCACAATAAAATCAAGCCGATAAACCAAGCACAATCGTATTGACGTCAGGACTTCGTCGCGCGCATGTAAATATGGTTTGACAAACATGGAAACTATACATCCGAAAACGCCGGAAATTGGTTAGGTCGCGATCTACTCGCCCGATCGTCGGGAAGCCACCAGTGTATAGTTAATTACAGACGAACTTTTTTCTACCATGACACGCACCACGCCTGTAATATGTTTATATTTTTTTTTGCCATGTTTTACAGGTTTCGGGTGATAGCTCTGCACCGCTAGGTATACAAGCACAGACGATACGACTTATGCATGCCTTTAACCTTGACGTTCAGCCAAAGTCTATTTCCTCTTCTTCCTCCTCACACGTGCGTTGTCATGGCAACGAACATGGGCAGTGTTGATTTATTCTCCTCTCCCGAGCACTCCTCTCCGTCAGACGGCGAGAGCCGGCCGTGAGCCAGCGGAGGGAGCTGCTGCAACACCCTTTAGAGAGTCAAAAAGGAGTAGGCTGCGCACCCTTGAGGGTCGAGGCCTTAACTTCTGTCACCTGACTATGGCGGTGGCCATGCGAAGAGAAAACGGGGAAAGCCTATGCCGCTGCTTTCCGCTCGAGACATCACCGTGGCATGCTTCCTGCGGTAGTTGCTGATGTCGCTTCACAAGTACAAGTTTAATCGCGTTCATCATGACGGACGTCGCACTGCGGCGTCCGTGATACAGCGCGGCTCTGAAACCACGAAATGTCGTCTGGTGTTGCATATTCAGTGGTGGAGAACACGGCGCCTCATGTTCAGAATGCTAATTTTTGGGCTGTTGCTTGAAAAAAAAAAACGACGATATGATTGTGAGCTAGGGGAAGGCGGACTGATTTTGGCCCCCTGTATAGTTCGTCTAAGCAAACGGTTGTCCTTGAATTCAGCCCCCATCGATGTGTGGTAATAGTGTACTGGAAGCTGTAAGACTACGTCTACTTATGACAGGTAATAACCACGGAGCCGAACCACGAGATTGAAGTAACTAGAAGAATAAGAATTAGGTGGAGCACATTTGGCCAGCACTCTCAAGTCATGACTGGTAGATTGCCACTATCCCTCAAGAGGAAAGTATATAACAGCTGCATCTTGCCGATATTAGCAATGGAGCAGAAACCTGGAGACTTACAAAGAGGGTTCAGCTTGAAGTTGAGGACGACGCAGCGAGCGGTGGAAAGGAAAATGATAGGCGTAACCTTAAGAGACAAGAAGAGAGCACGCAGAGCGAATCAGGGAAAAAACCGGCGTTAAGGATATCGTATAGTAGAAACCAAGAAGAGGAAATGAACATGGGCCGGGCATGTATCGCGTAGACAGGATAACCGCTGTTCATTGAGGGTAACTGACTGGATTCTCAGAGAAGGCAAGCGGGTTAGGGGGAGACAGAAAATTAGGCGGGCGGATGAGATTAAGAAGTTTGAGGGTATAAAGTGGCAGCAGCAAGCACAGGACCGAGTTGACTGGTGGATAATGGGAGATGCTTTTGTCCTGCAGTGGACGTAGTCAGGCTGGTGATGATGATGATGATTATGATTATGATGATGATGACGACGTGCGGTCGCCGTTTGAACCCACGTTTTCGAGCTAAGTAGTTTGAAAGTCAGGATCTGCAGCTAACATATCTGCACACAGACCACAGGCCCGTTGCCAAGTAACAAGTTATTTTTTCACCCCACTTATCTTTCTTCTGATTTACATTACATTGGTTCTCATAACTTCCCTTATACATTCCTTCGCATTGTTGTCTGTAAGCTCTCATTATATATATATATATATATATATATATATATATATATATATATATATATATATATATATATATATATATATAATGGTAAGTAAATCAAAGACTTTTAAATAACATTTACAATCCTTTTCTTTCATTTTCATGTCTTTGCACATTATGGCTTTTGAGGGTTGCCGTCTAGACGTACAGTCAGGTGCAAATTAAATGCGAACAAGAACTGAAACGCATCCTTTCCATTACCATAGACACGAGCAGTGTTCCCCTTTAGACGGGTGGAGGCGGATGTTGATCACAGCACTCTGCCCTAAAATGTCAAGGCATAGGGGCAGACTTTGCGCCCCCCCTTTACGTGACTCCTAGGAGAGGGGGGACCCCATGCACACGTCATATGCCAGAGACCGTTTGTGCACCTAATATCAGCTTGGTTCGGGCTTGCGCACGTAATTCGAGGCTTTGGCCATCTGTGACGACCGTATTATCAGCTACCATGCCACATGTATGGTATACTTATACAGACCGAAAGATGTTAACTGACGTCGTTTGAGAATTTCCGAATTATGATATAGCTTAAAAGAGGCGCCCTTATTCCAGGGTGCCTTGAGTTTGGGCAGTGGCCCTCGCGATTAAACTTAGGTTGCATATTTTCTAATATACGTTTTCCGTCTGTCTATAGGCTTCGGAATTCTTATCGCTGCCACATTCGATAACCAATCAACGAACATTTCGTAAAGCTTGTGGTAGTCACAATTTTCGGAGAATAAAATCAGAACATCATCGATCACAAATGCAAGAAAAGAAGAGAAAACATCATGCAGTTGCAGAAGTCTTCCGCATCGCAAGGAAGCCTAACGAAGACTTCGTTTGGGGAGCGGTTAATGCACGCTAGTCCTCCGCAGTGGTGCAACATGCTCGGCTGCCGACCGAAAGGTCACGGGTTGGATCTCGTGCGCGACAGTCGCTTTGGCATTGTGGCAAAAGGGTAGACTCTTGTACTGTGCGATGCCAGTGGTCTAAATTTCCGGAGTCCCCTTCTACGGCGCCTCTCGCAACGATATATCGTGGGTTAGGCACGTAAAAGCTGATATGCTATTATAATCATTATGAATACCTGCTCGTTAGACAGTGAAACACACATATGCCCAGAGATTTTTTTTTGCGTGGAGAAAAAGAAGTACACACGCACTTGAAATTGTGTTTCGGCGGTATTCTTCTGTTCTTTTTTTTTTTGTCAAAATAAATTTATCCTATAGGATATAACACAAGACGGTAACACGAGAAGATAGACCCGAAGATCTTACAACAACTACAGCCCCAACCTGTACGCTGTAACGAATGGCTCATACGTTTGAATAGTCACAACGCCATGCAGTTTATTCATCACTCCGCACAGTTAAACCAGCGCACATGAATGTATACGAGAAAGACACAAACAAACGCCGTGATGCGGCTGCTTTTCTCGTGCCTTTCTTAGCGCCGTGTAGTTCTGTGCGCTTCATTGCGCTCTCACGGAGTGATGATCGATCACACCTTTGCCCAATCGTCCGCTTTCCTACACGAGCTTGTTAATTAGTTTTAAATCATTTTTATGGATAGAAGACGGAAACAAGCATTGCCAGGAGCGGTTTACGAGGAAGGAAACGGACTACTACAGCTAAATATTTAGCCAACTAGCTAGCAAACTCTGCATGTGCAACGGGCCTCAAGCCTGACTAATCACGCGACGTCAAGCGCTGGATCAGTGGACCTCACCACCGATAATTACGAGGCATTATACACGAAGCAAAGTTCCCATGTGTATTTACGACGCCACTAATTAGTATGACGAAGGGCAGGCTTTCGAAACGAAACAGAGAAACAAATAAATACTTAAATAAACCAGTTATTATTCAAGAAAAAACGAGCAGGATACTTGCCAGAGTGTCGGTGGTGTCGTCCTCGTAATCCACGCGTCAACTCGCACGGCTTGTTCGGCCTGATGTAGGGCGACGAGAATGGCGACGACGGCAACGTGGCCCCCTCCCGCTTCAACACGACCGAATCAGAGATGTCTAATTACCACCCGAAATGGCGGTAACTCGCATTTCTCGAATGATAATAAGGGGAAAAAGTTAAAAAAAAATACCCACAGTATATACACGGGCAGCGGCACTTTTCCCAGTTCGCAAACTTCGAAGCGGCCTCTCTGCGTCAGGTACGTCGAAGCTCGGGCCGATGCCTCAAGCGGGGGGGGCGGCCTGAAGTGCGAACTATGCGCCGAGTGACCACGTCAAAAGTTACTGACTTGCACATCTACCACAGTAAAGCGGTTGACAATCAAACTGCACCGCGACGCGGAAGAAGGAAGGCACACACGGCCCGCCAAACGAAAACACCGCCGTTCGGCGTTCTTTGTGTCTTCCTTAAATTCTTTCATTCTACCCCGGCGCCTTTAGAAAGTAAAAAGAAGGAAAACGCGTGGCTGATTTGGTAGTACCTACGATAGTCCCGGAGGCAGAAGGGCAACTTTCTTCGAAATGAGTAGTCAGTCTATCTTAAATATCTGCAAGGGTGCAAAAGATCCGTCACGCGTGCTTTCGCTAAAGCGTTGGCGGCGAAATGAAAGAGAAGCGGGAAAGATCAAAACGAAGACCGCCTACGGAAGCCGCGCACAGCTTCCCTAACACACCCGGAGAGCGCAGGGCGAGGGGAACGGGTACAAAGGCGTCAGTATAGCGGAGAGGGTCCGTGTTAAGCCGACAAGACGAGCGACACCGTGCGCGTGCCCTTTGAACCATGCCGCCGCCGCCGGTGTTGATGGTGCTCCCGTACCATGCATGAATCGGACAATGGCTTGGAAACTTTTTAACTCGATCGCGTCAACGTGCTTGCTTCGCAGGAATTCTCTAGTCGGCGTCGGCTTCGTTGGTTGTGACCGAAAAAAATGGGGGTTGTCCACGGGCGAAAATTCGAGGTATGTGCAAATATACGTACCGTAAACTGGTTTGGTCAGAGTTGCTAATCGAGCCCAGGCGTTAATCGTGGCAAGCAGGTGTCCTATACCGAAGCGGCCGTGCCACTGCTTGAAACTGATTCTCAAAAAAAAAAAAAAATGAAAAAAAAAACAATTACCTAACACTATCAAGCACAGCCGCTGCCAGACTCGACTCTCTCCTCAGGTACTCGGCTGCTGACTCGCAGGGCGCGGGATCGAATCCCGGCTGCGGCGGCTGCATTTCCGATGGAGGCGGAAATGTTGTAGGCCCGTGTGCTCAGATTTGGGTGCACGTTAAAGAATCCCAGGTAGTTTAAATTTCCGGAGCCCTCCACTACGGCGTCTCTCATAATCAAATAGTGGTTTTGGGACGTTAAACCCCACATATCTATCTATCTATCTATCTATCTATCTATCTATCTATCTATCTATCTATCTATCTATCTATCTATCTATCTATCTATCTATCTATCTATCTATCTATCTATCTATCGACTCTCTTCTTCAGAGTGGAGGAGAGAGACGAGTCCTGCCGTGGTACAGCGTATACGGAATACACCCCAAACTCAGCTAGGGCGAGTTCGTTCAATGGCGGCAATTGCAAACAGGCACCCACACTAATACCGTAATTCTGAAGCACAATCACCCCGATTTGTACACGACCAACTTGTGCGAGTATCGCACTGATTAGGGCCACTATAGCGCATGTTCTGTGGGAGAGTTCAGCACTTTATAATTGGCGACACAATAAAGACGCGGCCACCGATGAGGACCTTCGACTGCATTGGCGGGTCACGCTGCTCAGCTGAGGACCACATGCCACCAACTCTGGGCGAACCGGGAGTCCAAAAAAAAAAAGGTTCTGAGAGGCACGGTCTCTTGGCCGGCCACTAGACGGGAACCCATCCAGGAAGCCGGCAGGAACTGAATAACGTTATTTACTCACTCACAATATACGAATGTCGTGTAGAGCAAGCATATAATGAGAACTAACGGACAACGTTTTACGTTATTACATTTACTACTAATTAAATCCCCTATACTTTCCTTCACAGTGTTGTCTGTTACAATTAATATTTTTTTTCTAACAAAGAAAAACGAGCCTTCAAAATTTCCAATTCCTTGCTACACGGAGAGCAAAGAGTATCTTTAGCGCATAAATGATTGCGAGAGGGAATCGTACAATCACACCACGCAAAAATGTGCGCAACGACATGGTGGCTTACTGCACAATGCTCGGGTATAATTAATCGTCTTCATCAACAACAGCGCACCAATAACGTGTGCGGGCGTCGTCTTACGAACTCGTATAGTGGGTATATACTTCACCAATTCGCAAAATGGAAGAACTGTGGCGCAGTGTGGCACTTCCCGACTGTATTGCAATAGACATTCTGAGAAGGTCTCAAAATGGCCACTTTACACGCCATAATAGTTGACAGCGCACTCAGAGACGGCGAGTGAAGAAGGGACAGACGAAGACAAGGAGTCCCTCCTTCGCCCGTGTCTCTGAGTGCGCTGTGAGCTATCGTGGATCTTCACCAATTAGCCCTGTCAGAAATCTAGTTACAATTTTTACCGCGTCTGCCTCGGTTATCTAGTGGTCACGGTGCTCGACTGCCAGCCAAGAAAGTCGTGGGTTCGAATCCCGGCCACATTTTTGGTGAAGGTAAACATGCTCGAGGCCTGTGTACCTATATAGAAATGGGTGCGCTTTAAATAACGCCACTTAGGTAGAAATGATCGGAGTCTTCCACTGCGGTGTCTCTCATATTCATATCTTGGTTTGGGACAACCCAACAATTACTGGGTGAGGTTCGGTGGCCTTTCCCCTGCGTGGTCGTTCTGCAATCAGGAAGAAACGATCTGCAACTTCTATCCAGCCTGTCGCCGTTCCAGCATTCTCAAGCAATTAATACTAAAAGCACTCCTTAAAAAGCTGGTTCTGTACCCAAAAGAACCAGTTATTCTTTCGTTTGGGGCTACGACCACACATATGTTTTCTTCGCCGTTGAGGAGTTTGTTACAAATGCTAAAAGCACGCCCTGCTAAATTCTGCCAGCTCTGACTATTTCACGAGTGATAATTTGCCATTGAGTGTTGTATATTATTTACCGTTGTTGGTAGTCTCCATGCCACTGTTGCACTCTAGAACTAATGAAAAAAAAAAGAAAGAAACCACTCACTTCTTGACCAATCTTGACCTGTATTGGGTATATGAGCTATCGGCTGATGATAAAAAGATATACTTGTGGTCGTGTGTTCATGCTCAGTTTGTTTTGTTATTTCATAATTATTTATTTTCTATCACGTGTTTTGTTCATTCAGAAAGATTTTATTTCTTCTTGTTTCTTTTGTTCGCTTTCACATCTTTTCTTCTCTTTGTTGCTGCTTATTAAGGTGAAAGATTGGACATCGCCGTATGCAAACGGACTACGTTAGGAGGTGCTATACACACTAAACAAGCATTTTAGGATCTTCATCTACGGCATAAATTTTTTATGTGACTTCATATCACGCACCATTCCCATGCATAGTTGGACCTGATTCAGCCTGTCATGCAAGCGGCAAACAGAAACACAAAGAGATGTTTGAATTTCGAAACCCGGGATTAAATTCCGGACGTTGTCTAACTCCGCCATTAGTCGACTGTGATTGGACAGCAAAGGGATGATCCCGGGTTGGCTGAAAATACTACCATTAAGAAATGCGACAATATAGCGGAACTCGACGCTGTCCAGAAAAGCAACCCCTGTCTCAGTTCAACCGCTAATACTCCGCAGCCGAACTTGAAGCCACGCGACTAGAAAAGCACACCACGGCTTTACGTTTATCGTCAAAATAGCGCAGCACTGCCTCAGAGCACGTTGCCATTGTTCAGAGCCAGACAACCGTCCCCTTTGATGTCGCGCCGCCAAAGACGGTGCCGCCACAGGGGTGGCACCAGGATATTTAGATGCGACGTGGCTCTTTGACTAGCCTCTGTAACACTGTCCCTCCGTACGAACGCACTGCGCACGTTGCAGCTGCGCGTTGACGTCACGCTCCCTTCGCAGAGCGTGCTGACGTCACTTCATTCCTTGCCTGCCGCGCGCTCACCGAGGCGTTCGCAGCTGCCGCCTTGTCCGTTCGCCCGCAACACCTGCCGCTTGCTGCACCACCGACTCGTCGGTTCACGCGCAGTAAACCTGACGTGCGACTAACGTACGCTTTGAAACATGTCTGAACGTGTGACCTACAAGACCTTCGCCAGCCATCGCTTCAAACGAACCTTCCAGCACTCACCACAGCGCTCGCGTTAGCGCCGTTCAACCCATGACGCCACCCGTGCGCAACACTGATGCTTATTATTAGCTTTGTTTTTTCAGAACAGTCACATCATCCTAGCAGAATTAAAAAATTTCGTTAATTCTTCCGATTTTTCTTCAATATCCCTTTAAACGAATACAAAGCAGGTCCGACAGAGTAAAAGCATCTGGGAGACCGGTAGTAGCTGCGGCAACCGACCGCAGCTACTACCCCGCTATGCACTCGGCCATGTTCTTCGAAGGCGGGTTCGTGATGTTCCGTAGTGCGTGCCCATTGGTGAAGCATTCTGTGCACCTGTCTTTGAGATGGAAATCTAGAACACGGCATAACTTTCGACAGGAGAGAGAAGAAAACAAACAAAGGTCGCCGTGCTGGGCAGCGCGCGGGCGTACAAAGGCTGACGTCACAACCTCGGCAGTGCGTTTGAATGTGGGAGGGGGGTCATGCCAACTTAGCGCAGCTCAGAGAGGACTATGGCGGTGCCTACTGCCTGTGAATAGGTCTAAAGTCCCATTTCGGTACTTTAGACCTGTCCCCCCCCCCCCCCAAAAAAAAAATTGCCCGCAGCTTCCCTCGGGGGAACACTGAGGAGGATGCGGACCATATAATTGGTTAACGGGGTGTTAAAGTGCGACTTACTTGGGTCGATGGCTAAATTGGTTAACGTGGTTGTGAAATGGGGTGTTAAATTGCGACTTACTTGGGTCGATGGCTAAATTGGTTAACGTGGTTGTTGGAGGGGGTGTTAAATGAGTGAACACGTACACAAGTATGCGAAAGGGCGGCGCTGGTCGAAGGGACGTCGATCATTGTGTTTGTGGATTCGTTGGAATTCATTTCACCGCGACCTTGGACGTCGACGCGCCGTACAAACCAACCGACGAGCGGCAACTGAGCGAGCGAGCGCCGACCTTGAGTATATATACAGCTCGACGGCGCATGCACTGTCAGCTGTTGAATGTTCTCGAAGCGCGACGCCACATGCGCGTCCACTGGAGAATCAGGAGAATTGTAGATGTCGAACGCGGTGTGTAGAGGAGGAAGGGTGCACAGATGGTGGAGGAGTGAAGCGCGCGCGGTGTGTAGAGGAGGAAGGGATGCACAGATGGTGGAAGAGTGGGCGACGGCGCGACGGCGCATGCGCGCGCGTCAGCTGTCGAATGTTCGAGAAGCGGTGCGGACGGCGCGGACGGCGCACTACAAGGCGCGAGTATAAGATGCTCTGCATCTAAAAAAAGAGCGCTTCACAATTAAACTTATCGATTCGCAAATGGTGTGTCTTCAATGGGTGCTTTCAAGGTGTGATGTTCGTGGCACAGCAGCGGAAATGCGGCGGGGGGGGGGGGGTGATCTGGAGCCTGCCGCCCACCACCAGGGCAAACATAGACAAAAGAAATTGCGTGAGTTACCTGCATTTGTGCCTCCTGAACGAACTGCCTTGTCGTATTGCCCTGCCCATGTGAAAAAAAGGCCCCGTATCTGCATGCTTCACTGCAAATGTTGAAAAACGATAGTCTTGCGTGGGGAGAGAGTGAACTAAATGTTTATCTGATGTTCTGCGCGAGAAAATCGCTCAATAGTATTGTGGAGACGCTGCGTTAGAGTGCCTCGGACCATGCACTGCAGGCGTACGAGCGCATAGAGGCACGTGAGACAAGAGCGCTATGTGGCAGTTGTCTTCGAAAACGAAGGAACGCGTGCGCGTCTGTCTCGAAGGCGATAAGGTGTATACAACGCAAAGCGACGGGCAGGTGCCATTACCGTGTCGTCTTAGCAAAACGCTGGAAACATTTGCCTTTTTGAGCAACGCGTTGCACCGTCAGCGCAATGTGATGATCGCTACGGTCCTTAGAATTACTTCTTTGTGCCTTCTCTAGTACAAAGGCACACTTGCAAAACATCGACGTGTTGTTATGGTGCCTCACATATGCGCAATAATTGCTTTTTAATTGACAATCGCACAAGTATGAACGCTGAAACTTGAGCGTGGGCGCTGCGTATGGGGTTGGCCGTTTCAGGTATCGCTTAATCACTTTGGTGCCATAAGGGAGATCGTTACTGAGGACAAGCAGACAAATGTACAGACAGACACACCAAAATTTTGGCGTCGAAGATCGCCAAGAAAGACTGTTGTCTTTAAAACTTGGAACCTCTCCCCTAAGAGAACCCTGATGGGATGCGAATTATATGTGGAGCTAGCGAAACGGCCTCAACTGAATCATGAAGGGCCCGATATACTGTAACGTAAGGTTGACGCGCGCGCACGCGGGGCACAGCGACGCTACGTTAGCAAAACGCGACCACTCTATAGTCCGACGCCAAGCGCGACCGGTGCGACCAGCGTCCGTCGGCGCGGCCCGACGGCAACCGGCACGAAATGCGACAGGCTGCATTAAAATGCGTTTCCCAGACAGCACTGCGTTATGCCTCTTTTCGAGACGAAGGGACGCCGGACGCGCTGAAACGCACATGCGTCGAAGCTACGCAGCGCGCGCCTGCGAGTAAATATGGGAGAACCGGCACCTGGCGTGCCAACGCCGGCGTGACGTGACGAAACGAACGCCGGCGCGCACGCGCGCCGGGTCACGTTGAAGTGTGTTGGCGCCGTGACTGAGGCATGTAGTCATGTTCTCGCATGACACGCATCTCATGATTATCATGTTTGCACCAGTCACATACCTTCGTCATCCATTGACGTCACGTAATACCAAATTTGGCATATGTGAAGCTAGCGAAACAGCCACGAGTTAGTCATGAGTGTGGCATGTAGTCATGTTGTTACATGATAAGCATGTCGTAATAAAAAGGCGCAAATGGCAGAGGTATCGCCACGTTGGTCAGGAAAGATACCTCCTTTGAGCAGCACGAAGTCAAAATTTGCGACTCGGATAAGAGATCCGGTCTCGAGGCACAATTAATTGAAATCATCTCCAACGGCAAAATCCGAAGCAACATATTCGTTTTTAACCTGTATAGCCCTCCTTCGGCTTATAAACATAATATCCGCTCACTCCTTCATAGGGTCGCAACTGCCGCCAGATCGCACCCTTTAATAGTAGCTGGGGATTTCAACGCTCCCCATCCGTCTTGGGGCTATGTTACGAGGACAAAGAAAGGGGCCAATCTAGTTGCAGCCAGTATAGACTTAAACCTAACGCTTATCTCCGACCCGCGTTTTCCCACGAGGCTGGGAAACTCGGTCGCCAGAGACACGATGCCTGATCTCAGCTTCACTAGAAATGCGGTGGTCGAGTGGTCCAACTTACAGGAGAACTTGGGAAGCGACCACTGCATCATAGAACTCCGGATGGAAATAAGAGCACCACCCCCAAGAACCTATAAATATACAGACTGGGACCTTTTTAGGCAAATCAGAGGTGAAGATGAGTCAGTACATGACACCTTCAGTGAACTTCTTGTACAAATCCAGAAGGATGTCGAGAAGGCCACCAAAGAAATAGTAACAGAATTTGATGCTCCGGGGATGGATGCAAGGTTAGCGCACCTCCTGGACGCCAAACGCTCTCTCATCGCGAGATGGAAAAAACAAAGGCTAAATCGCAGGCTACGGAAAAAGATTGCGGAGCTCAATCGGCATATTGAGGAGCACTGCTCCGAACTCCATAAACAACAATGGAGGGACGCCTGCTCGGCTGCGGACGGGAAAATGCGCAAAGGAGGCAAATGGACCCTCTTCAAACACCTCCTAGATGATGGACAATCCAAAGGCAATCAGAAACTAGCCATAGACCGACTTATTAATAAGGAGAAAATGGCAGGCATCTCAGAAGCTTCCCAATTTCAGATACTTGCCAACAAGTACCTCCCGCTTAGCCATGGCTCAACTTCTGTCCTCCACCGGTATGAGGGTGTGCCTTCCCCAGAGTTGGACGCTCCCTTCTCGGAAGCTGAGATCAGGGAAGTGCTCCATAGCCTAAACGGAAGGTCTGCCCCAGGTCCCGATGGAGTTACGAATCGGCTCTTAAGAAATTTGGATGATAAAGCCATTCAGGCCTTAGTGAAGGAGATAAACAGGGTATGGGAGGAGGGCGTCGTACCAGAAACTTGGAAGAGGGCCACAGTGGTCTTAATCCCCAAGCCAGGTAAATCACCCAGCTTAGATCACCTCCGCCCGATCTCCCTTACTTCTTGCCTTAGCGAAGTAGCAGAACATGCAGTACACAAAAGGATATCGCGCTACATCGAGAGGAATGACCTATTTCCATATAATATGGTAGGTTTCAGGCCCTCACTTTCCACGCAAGATGTCATGCTCCTCCTCAAAACACACATAATTGAATTTCCAAGCAAAGATGTAAAAGGGGTCCTCGCACTGGACCTCACTAAAGCATTCGATACTGTCAAACACGACTATATTCTTAAGGAGATATCGGCTTTGAACCTGGGAGTTAAATTCTTCTCCTTCGTTGAATCTTTCCTCGAGAGTCGGACGGCGGCAATAAAATTGGGACAATCAGTCTCGGAGCCTTTCAAACTCGGACGAAGGGGTACTCCCCAAGGGGCAGTTATCTCCCCCCTTCTATTCAACATAGCCATGCGCAAGCTGTCGGCAAGCCTTTCTAAAGTTCCTAATGTCGGACACGCTTTATATGCTGACGACATTACAATCTGGTGTCCCGGAGGATCGGAGGCGGCGGTTGAACAAGCTCTACAGGAGGCTCTGGACGTTACAGAGTCTTTCCTGGAAGGTACGGGACTGGCGCTTTCGCCGGAAAAGTCGGAACTCCTGCTGTACAGACAGGCTAGACGAGGTGTTAGGGGACTCACCCCTCTCGATCAGGTGCCCATTAGCGTTTGCACCAAGGATGGTCGCACAATTCCTAGAGTCAATTCTATGAAAATTCTGGTTCTTTTATTAGACTCTAAGGGATGCAACGCAAAGACTATAGCCCACTTCACCACAAAAACAGAGAACATTCTGAGATTAATTATGCGGGTGTCCAACAAGAAGGGCGGCATAGGCGAGGATATCCTCCTTAGGGCCCACCACGCTTTCCTCATGAGCCATATCATATACATAGTGGCGGCTCTCAATTGGACCAAAACGGAAAGGGATAAATTGGACACGCTCATGCGCAAAAGTGTCAAAAAGGTGCTCGGCGTCCCAATCACGACTAGCACAGAAAAACTCATGAAGTTGGGAGTGCACAACACCACTTCGGAATTAATTGAAGCGCAAAGGTCAGCACAAATAATTCGGTTATCGAGTTTCAAAACAGGAAGAAAACTGCTCGATGCGGCAGGCCTCCGTCCTATCTTCAATCAGGGAGAAACTACGCAGCTTGATTATCAAACAAGGAATTCCTTTATTGTTGACCCTCTTCCACGAAACATCCATCCCCAACACAATAAAGGTCGTAGGTTGGCGAGGGCTAGGGCTTTCATGAAGAACCTCTCCGGAACAGAGACATTTGTGGACGCGGCGCGCCACGCCGGCGGCAGCGGGTTTTCCGTGGCAGTAGTCAATGACAGGGGAGAACTTGTCTCGGCAGCTTCAGTGAAGACCTCCTTGGTCGATGTAGCAGAACAGGCTGCTGTAGCGCTGGCATTACTGGACACGAAACGCACCACGGTGTACACCGATTCCCGAGCGGCCGTTAGGGCGTTCGCATCGGGATTGATAGCCACAGAGGCAGCCAGAATTCTCCACAGCAAACCCCCCTCAGACGTTATTCATCACATAGTCTGGTTTCCCGCTCACATGGGACCAGACGTACTGCCGGGTCACCTGAACCCAAACGAGATAGCCCACGACTGTGCGCGAGGTTTCACAAGCCGCGACGGGGTGGTCTCTCGGGTGGGTTCGGGAGAGCTCGTCCACAGTGATCCTCTCGTTACTTTTCACGAGATAACATCTCATTACAGAGGAGAGCGACAGACTTTTCCCTTTCCCCATCATAAGCTCCACAGATCACAAGCAAGCACGCTACGCATGCTCCAGACGGGGTCTTACCCCTCTAGGGGCTTTCTGAGCATGCTTCATCCGGATATTGATCCACTTTGCCCAGATTGTGGTGAATTTCGCTCTTTGAGTCACATGCTCTGGCAGTGCCCTGCGTTACAGGAATTTAAAACAGAAGAAGACTGGACGACGGCAATCACAGACCCCAGACAAGACGTCCAGCTTCAGGCTGTCCAGAGGGCCCGTGAACGAGCGGAGAGGCATGGCCTCTCTGTTCCGACATGGGACTAGCCAACGGCTGGGTGGGGACCTACATAGCTGGCCCGCTGCCTTGCCTCTCAGGACCAAATAAAGTTGTTTGTCATGTCATGTCATGTCGTAATAATCATGTTTGGATATGTCATTTACCTATGTCGTTCGTTTGCGTCACGTAATACCGAATTTGGTATATGTGAAGCTAGCGAAACGGCCGCGAGCGCATCATGAGCGTAGCATGTAGCAATGCTGTTACATGACACGCATCTCATGTTTAGTATGTTTGCACCAGTCTCATACCTTCATTGACGTCCATTCATTGACGTCCCCTAATGCTAAATTTCGTATAAGAGAAGGTAGCGAAATGGCCGCCAGCGCATTATGAGCGTGGCATTTAGTCCTGTTGTTACATGACACGCATCTCAATATTATCATGTTTGCACCAGCCAAATACCTTCGCCCACCATTCGCGCACCGTAATACGAAATTTTGTATATGTGACGCTACCGAAATAGCCGAAAGCGCATCATGAGCGTGGCATGTAGTCATGTTGTTACATGGCACGCATGTCATGATCTTCAAGTTAGGGTCTGTCGCTTGTGTTCGCATTGCAATGATGTCATACCATACCAGTTTTGCAACATGTCATGTGAACGTAGCCACCGAAAGAGCAGCAAGACCAAGAAATGTATATCATGACATACATGTCATGATTTTTATGTTACGACTAGTCAAATATACTCGTCATAAATGCATGTTATGCCATACCAAGGTTGGTATCGATACGCTCTAAGTCGCCGAAGTTTGTTAAGAAACGCTTCGCATTTAAAAAGTGGTTAACGATTTAGAGTGCATGGTGCTCTACTATGGGAAAGCATAGAGCCGTTCCGTTGACCCGACTGAAGACTGGGCGTGAATTTGCGCTCTTAAATGGGGGTTAGAAAAAGGGGGTAACGATTTAGAGTACAGGGTACTCTATGGGGGGGGGGGGGGTTGAAAGGGTCGTGACGATTTAGAGTACCAGGTACTCTACTATGGAAGAGCTTAGGTGGGAGTGGGAATTAGAAAAAGGAGGTAACGATTTAGAGTACAGGGTACTCTACTATGGGAGAGCTTAAAGCCGTCCCGTCAAACAACCGGACAACTCATTGCTAGCACCCAACGGATGCTTAGAGCCGTCCCTACCATAACAAACTAGCTTTTTTACAAACACACTGCTTGCGAGTAGCTTACATTGAACATTCATCATCTCAACCTCAATGGGTGTGCTGGTCATACGCCAAAATGTTTGTCAAATTCCTAGGCACAAAACAAAATTATGCCATATTTATTCTCATTTCTTAAATGTCAAACACCAAAAACAAACTGCCTATATTTACAATGAATCTTAAGTTAAAAAGAAGACGAACAGAGCACATGTTGGCCGTGTTAAAAAGGCACTTGCTCGGCAGCTTCGTTTTCTCATCCCGCAATACGGCTGAACGAAAACCCGGTACAGCTTCGCTAGCAAAATAAAAGAAAAAAGAGGCAGAATGTCCACCGAGTGAATGATGAAGAGTGGGGCGAAGCATCCATCCGTCCATTCGTTCTTGCTGCCGTCCGTCCATGCGGTCGGATTTGCTTTATCCACATCCATCTCTTTCTTACTCTTCTTCTTTTCCTTTCTTCTTTTCGTTTCTATTATTCTCCCTTTACCCCACACTAAATGTAGGGTACCCAACTGAGCTTTGCTAACCTCCCTGCCTTTTCTCAGGCACTGCACCGGGCAACGGGTTGCAGAAATTAGGTGCCTTTTCTCATCTTCTAACCACTACCACCACCACCATGCGGTCGTCTGTGTGACCGTCCGTGCGTCCATCCGCCCGTCCCTGCATGAATCTGTTCATGCGTCCGCACGTCCATCTGTGCGTCCGTCCCTGCTTTCGTCCATGCATTCGCTCCTGCATCCATCCGTGCAGCCATCCGTGCGTCCGCCCATGCATCTGCCTGTGTGTCCGTTCGTCCATCTATTTAACACTCCAAGTACCACCATCTCGCATCTATTCATCTGCCCCGCCGCGGTGGTCTAGTCGCTAAGGTACTCGGCTGCTGACGCACAGGTCGCGGTTTTGAATCCCGGCTGCGGCGGCTGCATTTCCGATGGAGGCGGAAATTTTGTAGGCCCGTATGCTCAGATTTGGGTGCACCTTAAGAAAACCCAGGTGGTGGAAATCTCTGGAGTCCTCCACTACAGCGTCTCTCATAATCATATGGTGGCTTTGGGACGTTAAGCCCAACATATGAATCAATCAATCATCGCATCTTTTCATCGTATATTCCACATATAGAAGTACCGCCATCCAGCGGACATTCCAAGGACTAAACGAGAGGTGGCACACGCACACTTTCTTACGGCTTGCACTTCGTGTCTACTTCCCACCTTTAACCACCTCGAGTTCATTGTATACACTAGTTCACTGTATTCATGGCACTGCGGCCCAACGCTCGCTCAACCTTTCTAAAACCAAGGAGGTTACGTCGAGCTAGTATAACGTAGCAACCCTGTCTTGTCAGATAGTGCTCAATGTACATGCCAATGGCTGCTAATGGGGAATGAGACACAGTAGAATTCGGCTTTTAGTTAACGCGCACGCTGCGAATTTTTTATTGTTCAACAATGCACAGGAGATATCTCCCACTGGCACCACCTTGCAGGTCAAGACGTCAGACTGGTTACATAGTACGACTACTACGAGGGACAAACGGGTGCCGCTTTAAGGAGATTCGTCCCGACAAACACTCTTCTGTGACGCCACTTGATGTTCAGTGCGCAAATGACCCCAGTTCTCAGGCTGCTGCTGTTGTAGTCGACCCTACGAGCCCTGTTATTTCGGAAAACAGTGGCGAAAATACCACAGACTCTTCTGTTGCGGCCGCTCCGACCATTTCGACATCGCCTCGTACACGTAAAAAATCGCCCACACAAAAGGTGCCTACACCGGCCTGCCGAGACGCGGACAGTGCTGCCAGCATCAAGGATGTGGATCCAAGCTTGCCTGCGGCTCAGTCCCTACCTCCTCAGGACACGTCTTCGGAAGACGGCTTCAGCCTGGGACTGGATAGTAGCATCGGACTGTCTAGCCTTGCCGATTTTGTCGTCGGCATGGGAGCTCCACGTGAAACAAAGCGAGGGCACACTTCCAGCTCTTGCTCCGATGAACGCAGTGATGGCCGTGGTAAATCCCAACGGTCCAAAAAACCTCGACCCTCTTCTGGAGGGTCGAACAGTGCGTTGTAATTTGGTTGAGCAAGTGTCCCCTGGACACTTTCCAGGACACCGTCTAGAACTATGCGTCCAGGTTAGTCTTTACTTTTTATTATGGCTACTACACTGCATATTATTTCATTGAACGTTCAGGGTTTTCGCAGTCCGGCAAAGCAGGCTGAAGTGATTAGTGTCGCCCGCGCTGCAAATTGTGATGTTTTGTGCCTCCAGGAAACAAATTCCTTCTCGCTATCCGACGTGCTTGCTTTTAAACGAAAGTTCAACCTAGATTGTTATTTCTCTTTCGCTACATCTCGTTTTACGGGAGTAGGTATTATTATTTTTAATCGAGCTCTATTACGGGGCCATCATGCTTTTTACGATGGCGTGGGCCGGGTTTTGGCTTTAGACTGTAGCTACTTTTCTTTCAGATTAAGGATACTGTGTGTGTATGGGCCAGCGCAAGCTGGACAGTCTGATGACTTTTTTAGAGACCTGGATGTGTTTTTTCTTGACGGTCGTGATGTCATTCTGATTGGCGACTTCAACTGCGTTCTAAATACGCGAACCGATGTACAAGGTCCTGGCTGGGGCCGGTCTGCTTGGAATTCACGCGAGCTGCGTCACCTTGTCCACCACTTTTCATTACTAGACGCGCGCAATGTAGTGCACGGAAATACCTTTGTTTGGACATGGCGACGTGGACGATTCTCCAGCAGGCTCGACCGGGCTTATATCCCACGAGCGTTAGAGGCGTGTGACTCCGATTTATGCGTTCCGTCCTTCCCCCTTTCTCCTGTGTACGTATCTGATCATCGGCCTATGGTCTTGAAGCTCGAAGTTCCTTTTTATTTTTCGGAAAAGCCATGGCATCTTGATGTTTGCGTTTTGCAGGACGCGCGCTCAAGATCAGATTTGCCACGCGCAATACGTGTGTCGCTCACGGCGTCTGGTCCTGAAGATTGGGATGCGCTTAAAACACAGTGGCGCCTGCGCTGCGCAGTAGAGGGGCGTTCGCTTCGTCGACGCGTTTCTGAAGAGCTTGCTGATACCGCGATGAAGTTACGCATTGCTTTGCGCGCCGAGACGCCTTCTCCTCTGATGCGAGCGTGGCAGCGTGAACTGCGTGAACGCTTTCAACGCTTGACTGCTGCTTCGTCCCTGGCGGCAGCAGCATGGTGCTGTAGACACAACCCATGTGCACATGTGCTGCGCTACGCGAGACATTCGTTTTTTGGGCAATCAGAGCCATCTGTCTCTATGACAGCACAAATGCCACCTGCGCAGCGGCTTCCTAGGCGTGATCGATCTGTTTTCTTGGCGCATTTCGAAGCAATGTCGTGTTCGGCCATGCGAACTAACTGTGATGAAACACCGCCAATGCTTAGAAATTTGCCCCGTATTCCTCAAGAAGCTACGGATTGCCTGCACATCCCTCCGTCGGCTGAAGAGGTAAAGGCGGCACTGAAATCTATGAAACGTGGAACGGCCCCAGGGCCAGACGGTTTTCCTGTTAAGCTTTACTTGACATTTTGGGATGAGATTGGTGCAACCTTTACCGCGGTAATCCGGCGATGCTACGAGGACGGTGTCTTTCCATCGAGTTTTCGAGATGGACGCATTGTGCTTATTCCAAAGGGTGATGCTTCCTCTGTTAATCTCGAAGATTGGAGACCTATCACGCTCCTCAACGTTGACTATAAGATATTCGCGGCGGTAGCCGTTCAACGTTTGAGGGGTCTGTTGAACACCCTGGTAGGTCATCACCAGACTTCATCAGTGCTTGGACGAGAAATACACAGCTTGTCTTATACCACACGGGATATCATAGCCTATACTCTCTCCTCCCCCCCCCCACTCTCTCTCTCTCTCTCTATATATATATATGCCTTTAATCGTATCCTTTTATACCCTCCTTTCCCCCATCCCTCGTGAGCTACTGTTGAGGTGTTGCACTCTGATGCAGACAGTTACGGGGCTCAAGTTCCTCTTCTTTTCCCTTTTAGAACCACATAAGAAGGCAGGTGTGACATCACCAAACATCACCTCCTGTAATTCACGGCGCGGTCGCTAGACCCGGCAGTTTGTAAGAAACGCATTAAAATCGTTATTTTTCCTGAAGTTTCTGACTGGAATGAAGGTTGTCTATCAATTTTGGGGCCCAATCTTTCAATTTGGTTGAATATCTTGACGGCAAAATTTTTGTACAGTATCTTTTTGAAGAGCGGGCCTGTTACGGCTTCAACTTTCTTACTACAATGGGCGGGCGAAGTACATGATGTTTCACCCCATGTAAAGTCGTTTGCGCCTCGTGGCACGCACGTGCCTCGCGGTTAAGCCGCATTTAGGGTTAACAACCATCGATCGGTGAGTGGCGCTGTGATCGCGTGCGAGTTCATCATCAACCTTATCATTAGCATTGACGCCTGACAGCGAGGCTGGATGATGGCACATGAAACTTGAACAGCCTTCTCTTACAATGTACTTCCTTGGCGGCTGGAGCGAGCGGTCGGCTCCAGCGGCGGCTCCATGGGGACGGCGCAACGGGTCCTTTCCTGTGGGCCCCTCGTGGCGAGTCGAGCGTTGGCGATACCGCCTCTGCGTTACCTTATGTTTGTTCTTATATTTGATCGAGTGTCCTGGGATATTGTAAAAGGTTGTTCAGCGTGTTGATCACTAATGATGTATCCCTTCGGCTGAAAATATCGTCGACGTAGAAGCAGTTCAATAAATGTTTGGTTTGGTTCGACCACGTCTAGTGTCTCCGTTCGTTTCGAGAGCGGTGTTCTCCTTCAGAGACCCCACAACTCCCAGCACTGTGCACATAGGCATGCGCAAGAGGGGGGGGGGGGGCACGCCCTAGTCACCTGAGAAGGGGGAGGGCACTGCAATGCATCCTCCCTATTGGGGAAGCCTGCGCGCGCCTATATGACTGCACTTCCGGAAACTCCAAAGGAAGGCGACTATGGGAAGCATATCATCGCTTCATTTGAATTTGTCCAACAATTCGGAAGAAATAGGATGCCGTCTTTAGGACTCGACAAGCGAACCTCGATCCCTACCTCTATTTCGCCAAATCTCCTGTTGGCTGGTTTGTGTGACCTTTAATCTAGCCGTCGCGCATAATACAGCGACGCGCAATATGCGATTAGGAGGCGCAAAAAAACGTGGCGGTGCATGATCGCAAAAAAACTAGAGTGAATCAGCCACGCGATTATAATAACGAGATGAAACACGGTGTGATGATGATTTGACGCTTCGGAACAGCATGCGGGTTTTCTGTTCCCCGAGCTCGACTTCTGGTGCAGGTGCATTGGACAAGGAAGCCGTGTATGGTTCCAAAACGTCAGATCATCATCCGACTGGGTCAGTAATCGAGTTTCATTTCATCCAATGCCTGACCAGACAAACTTTCGTCAAACCCTTCACTGCTTATCATTATATTTGCACTACCTCGAAGGATCTCTGCTCTTGCACTAGCTTCTCAAAGTTTTGTCAAAACGCACCCACCGAAACCTCCATCAATACCCATAAAATTATTTAGGTATTTTAATGGCCATCGGCTGGATTCTCTTTTTGGGGTGTGCAAACCAAGGAGGTAGTATAACATCCTTGGTGCAAACCTGTGTTGCATCGCGGCTGGGGCAAAGCGCTGGTGTAGCTCGGGTGTGGGCAAGTGCACCTTTTGCACCCTCCTGCCGACGCCTATATGGGTGTTCCTAAGATCACCACCAAACGCGAAGTTCGAAGCGCGCACCTCTTAAATGTGGCGATACAAAAATGAAAAGCTACAGCGGAACGCACTTCGATAGATCCGTACTAGTGGTAAACACGCTAAAGATTAGCTTGTAAACCATCTGCGCTGGCGATATTTCATTAAAGAAAAAAAGGCGGTGTTTTTCATGTAATGTAGAAATGTCGAAGTCTGTTGCTGCTAGTCCTGCAATTCAAGGAGAAATGAGCCGCTTCTTTTGAAACGGGCACGATACAACGCAAGCTACGGTGCTCGTCATTGCCGCTTCATTGAGATTTTCCAAGAAGCCGTGCTGTTTGTTTTGAAATGTTCCGACGATGCAACCCGCTGCGACTTCTGGCACAGCACCAGCGACAAGGTGAAGGTCAACGTTACGAGTGGTGAAGGTAGCAACGGACGGCGCGCAGCCGGTGTCGATCACGGAGGCCATGGGCTCAAGGTTGGTGTTCTGCGCCTCCACCGCCAGAGGCACTGGCTACCATCCAAGTTGCTGCGCGTTCACGCCGAGTAGAGTACGTCCACGTGTAGCCTTGTGGTGAAACACGCTGGTCCCATTCCACGGCGTCCAGTCTAAGAGCGTATTTGCTTGTTTAAAAATAAAATTGTACACCACCCAACGTTCCCTCTCTCACGTAGAAAAGAAGACAACAACGAAGTTTTTTTTCATTCTTTTTATTACTCTCATTATCAAATGCACTTTCGATTTTTTCTGTGAAGGACAAAAGAGGAACAGGCATCGTTCAACAACACATAAATCCACGAACAAACAGAACTGGCAGATACAATTAACGCAGTGAAAAAAAAATGAAGATGGGGTGGCGAAAGAAACTGATGGCGAGAAACACGTAGGTACCGACCCGGCAAGGAGGTTAGTAGTAACTCGAGAAAAAGTACACCTCAAGGTATAACAGACCACCAGAAAAAGACTGCTCTCTAAGCCACTCGCAGAGGCACACTTACCGATACACACATAGTATATAGATATACTCGAAATGTGTCGCACATAGATATATCATATAGGCAGTGCCCCCAAGAGAGAGCGTTTCTCGACTCCTCTCGCAAAGCGGTCGCGACGGAAAACCGCCAAAAGAGCAAAAAAAAAAAAAAAATGGCGTCGTCCGCTACTACGCGTTTCTGCTGCGCAGACAGACGATCGGCACTGTGTTGCGCAGACGACATTGCGCAGTAGTCCACGCGGCTGCACAAACATGGCGCCGCGGCCTATCCTCTTCCATATTAGGAAATTGTATGCCCTCTCCCACCATCCCGGGGCCCGGTGCCGCAGCTAAAAGAAAAAAAAAAACAAAAATGCCGGCCGACACCACCGAGTACGGCGTTCGCTTGCGTCGCAAATGTATAAACTACTACCTATCACAGATGGGCATTCTTCGGTGACTTCACACACGACGTACGATGTGCAAGAGGGGTAGGTAGTCTAGCAGACCGATTGCGAGGTGGATTTTACAGCTTGAAATGCAAAAGGCGGATACTGCAAGTGCCAAGCAGCGTCATTGGGCATCACATCATGCAGCACAGTCCCCATTCCAACTTGTGATTCAACTTGAACCATTTCGATGAAGGCCTAAGCAGCAGATGTGATACGCCTTTCAGACAAATCAAGCAGCTGTCAAAAAACTATACTCGTTACTTGTGAGGGAGCAGAAAATGAAAGATACATTTCAAAGTTTTTTCAGTTTACTCTGCCACGTAAATGTCAAGCTGGTACGACTGAGATGCTCGTAGTTGTCACTAAAAAACTGCCCGTCAGTTCGATACAGCTCAAGCTCAACAAACCCGAGAGACACATAGTAGCTCTAACTTGCAAGCTAAGGTGACGTCAACGATGTATTCCCAACCTTCAAGATTAAACAACGTTGAATGATAGCTTTCCGGGACATTGCCATAAACTCGAGATTCCACCGAGCTGACGGAAGTACGGGAGGTGTTTCAACACCATGTTGTGTATTTGAATAGTGGTGTCAAAATTTAGCAACTGTAACGGTGTGCAGATAACCAAGAGCTGATGAATAAACACCGTTACGCAACCATTACCATCACACTTTGGCACGTCCGTCCCATGTCGTAGGAAAGGACCAAAGCTTCCGAGAGCTTGCTACACTTACTTTGTTTTCTTAGCTCTAGCTAGGACTAACACTTAGAAGCTTGTGAGAATGACCATTACACATTCCTTCTAAAGCAAACCCGGTCAATTTTCTCATTTCATTTTAAATGGAAAGCTGAAAATAGAACTCCTGAAGACGTGCAAGCGAAAAGGCTTTCTCAAGTACAAGCAAAGCCTTGACAAAATATTCTGCATCTGGTTCGAAAGACAGCATTGCATCAGACTGAAGGAAAATGAAGTGTTTTTTTTGTAGGCACCCTCACAGCCGTACACCATGGAGGGGTGTGCACTTGCCCCACTACACAGGCACATGAATTTATGCTTGGCCCACCATCTTGAAAGTGCCATAGGAAACAACAGCAAAAAAAAAAGTCACCACAATGCTAACACACAGCGAGCAAGCGACACTGCAGAAGGATAGAACACAACTGTTGCACCAGACACACCACACAAGCGCTAACGAAGATTAAAAAGGCTACCCACTAGCAAGCTTAGCGACGTCGAAAGTGTTTGACGAGCAGGTTCACGACCAAGCTGCACACGCAAGGACTCGCAAACCCAATGCAGTCATCAGCGCACAGCTTGAAATAATCCCTCTCCAAAATGAGAGATGCCGAGCTTGACGAGCGAAGCGCTTTTTTGGCAATTTACGGCAAGAACTACCTAGTACCCAAGACGACTTGCGCCGGAGCTGCTTAACTGCTGCGCAAGCGTCGTTCCACACGTCTCAGAACGCTTAGTCTTCACCGTGCGCCAAAGGAACACAAAACTGGTGGAGCGGCATTGCGGTTCGGCACCACGACTTTCCAGAGGAGTGCCAGAATTCCACAGTGCCCAAAGCTCCTTAATATAAGCACGTCGTAGGTGTTGAAATGCAAGGAGACTATCTGTTTCTTTCTTCGTCACATTTACACACACAGGCCTAAATGCAGAGTGGACCCTCGTGTCAGACACAGCTCAGAAGACTTCAGACTCCTACAACTCACCCTTGTGTAGACAGATAATAAAATGATGAAACATTAGTTTAGGTATTTCACGTCGCACAGGTCGCAAACGTTTTCGCGCTTCCTCTGACGAAGTCGCAGGTAATTAACTGACTTTTGGATCCAAGACTGCCTTGTCATCCCTGTTATGTCCACCCTGCACAATTCTTAAAACTTTTTGATAACAGTTCAACTTAGATATATCGTGCAATGATATAGCAAACTATTGAACTGAACATAACAAATTCAATTGAAATCACCCCTTTCCAATTGCCCACATAATAGGTGCATTGATGCGTTAACTTCGCACTAAAACAGACTTTCTTGTAAGGTTCACCAGTATCCTTAAGGAAGAAAAGGTGCGCTGCTTAAAGAGGCCCTGAAACACTTTTTCGAGTAACCACAGAATGAATTCACTGAAAAAGCTTATTGCCACACGAATTCAACGCCGCAAAAATTTTAAGAATCCGTCCAGTGCGAGAGGAGTTACATAGGTTTGTCGCATGCTGCAATTGCATTCTCTCTTCTCTCGTCCCGACGGAAGCGCTGGAAGCTAAGCAGGGAGAGATGGCAGGGTCACAGAAAAACGTCACACTTTCCTCGTGATCTTGAGCACTTTTTTTTCTTCAAATGCGCTGCTTTTTAGTGTGATCGCGATACGCGTGGACAAGTCGCGGCCTCCGGCAGCGATCTCTGTAACGAGCGAGCGCGCCATGTTCAAATCAGCCAATGGCTGATACGCCCAGAATAGACAGGCTTAATATGTGTGATTTTTGGGCATATTTCAGATTTGTCGAGAGAGGAGAGCAATTTTTAGCTGGCTTTGATAATTTATTGTGAATTTCAGGCCACATGCTGTGCTATAATATTTGACTCGCATGTTGTCGGGAATTTCTAGTACCGATCGGCAGCATTTGCTGACCATGCTCAAAAAGCGTTGCAGGGCCCCTTTAACACATGTGGGCAGGGGAATCTCTTAAAAATAAATAGGCGGGTCTGAACCTTTACGGACACGTTATATTCTCAAAAGCACTGTGCAGATGAAGTACACACACACATGCCAATGTAAAGACACATGCAGCACATAATGAAATGAGCAATTCTACAGGCTGTAGAAATGTGCAGAAAACAAGTGTATATATTAAGGTCCTTGTGCAATAAAAAAAAGGTAAATACCGTGGGGGTGTGTGTGAAAGAACCTGAAGTTGCTCACATAAACAGCTTCTTGACTAACGCAATGTGTGCACCTCCATATACTTTATTTTATGTATATATATATATATATATATTTATGTCTATTTATATATGTACTTATGTATAGATAGGCATTGTCTCAGTTGCATAAATGCAGGGAGGAAAAAAAAATGAAGGTCTGGATTAGCGCATGTTGCATACAGCAGCCAATCTCGGACAAAAGCGAAAAAAAAAGTGATATTGTATAAAAAATTAGTCGGGTGCTTCTTTGTACAACGTAGAGCAAAAAATAAGGCATATGGTGACGTTCAAAATAAAACAGGCAGGCGAGTTAATTCTAGCAGCAAAAGTTCACTTAATTAGCTAGACGAGTTCATTTGCACAACTGCCATGATTCCATCCCGTTTGTAGCAGCCGACGGCCAAGTGGCATGGCCTGGAACTGCAGCGCACGACGACTAAGCTTTAAGAAATGGAGGACGCACGCAAGTCTCGGAATCGTAAGAAAGCATACGCATGCAGCAGATTCACAGTGGCATAAAAAAAAATTTCAAGAGAAATTATAGACAAGTTCCGGCACGAACAACCCGTCTCTCCCCGCACACACCAAAACTTCTGGCATGGAAGCTCGAGGGCACCAGTGTACCACTAACATTACCCATGCCTCTTTGAATGGCTCCCGATGGTGTGGGCGTACATTGATTCAATGTCACTTTTGTTTTCTTTCTTTTTTTCACACGCTGTATGTTACAGCAAGTGGGACATAGTTCAACTGGAGACATGACCTCCACACGATGTCCCCAAGCACTTCACGACGATTGCATCGATGTCCAAAACACTCACGACGTCAGTTACTTTGCACCGACCGAGAAAAAGAAATGTCTCTAGGGGACAGCCTCGGCAACACAGCAGTTGACAGTGGGAACAATGACAGTGGTATGCTTTTTCTAAAGGATGATGATAGATGCTGGTTTTGTCCTGGTTTGATCACGATTGGTCCGCATTCCAATATTTCTTTTGCAGGGCGTGTTCCCAACATCCGAACATTCACACATTTCTTTTCCGTATATCAATTGTCACATTCTTTTTCGTAAACCAGAAGCAAGGAAGTATGGAATATGCAGTGAAGACTGAATAGCGGTCTGGTGGCCAGCCGAATCCTCCGTCCAGGTATCTGAATAGCAAAGACATTCTTTGCTTTCGTCATTACGAAATGCTTCCCGTATGTCTTCTGCACAAGACGCTTTCAGTGCTCCAATCTTGCACTGAAATGAATGACATTCTTTGCTTTCGTCATTACGAAATGCTTCCCGTATGTCTTCTGCACAAGACGCTTTCAGTGCTCCAATCTTGCACTGAAATGAATGAGCTTGCAGCTTTTCTGCACATTTAAACGAAATGCTGCAGGGCTTAAACAAAGAAACTGCACTTTCACAAGAAACAAGCAAACAACTTTGCGATTAAGTCACTGCGAGCACACACCTAATGAAAATGCACCAAAACACGAACTTGTGTTGAGTGCGTCCAATATTTTTACATATACAGCCGCAATTTCCCGGAGAATTCCAGAGAAAAACGGGCCAAAAGAAAGAGGCCATCACTTTGTAAAAATTAACATGACTTGACACAGCAGGTGCCAAAAGTACCAACTGCCGAAACTATCCTTCGCAAAACTAAAATAGTTGATACTCACGGTCGAAAAAACTGAATTACCAATATTGCATGTAACTAAAATGCACCTGAAGCTTTCAATCAGGTGTTTGATTTGGTTATTTTGAATCTTCTGGCAGTTGTCGTTCAAGGCCTCAAAGCTTTGACCTCCTGCAAAAAGAACCTCAGAAATTTTGACGAAAGCTTACTGCTTCCGCAGAAAACATGCTAATGAACAGACCTAATCAACAAGTGTACAAGAAGACGAGATTTACTGCATAGGAACAGCATACCTATCAAAAGCAGCATTTTGTTTTGAACAGCTGTGGCAGATTGCGTCTCTGGAGTTGTGTCACCGAACTGAGCACACAGTTCTAAAACAGTAGCTGGCTGCAATGCCCTGCAAGTGTCTTCCTAATTTCCGGTCATGCATAGTTATTGCATGTACCTCAACAAGTGTCAATAACCTGAGCCACGAGCAGCTGTCTCCATCACTCATGGCTTTGCATAAGGATACCGCTGCATCATTGAAACGAATTCGCGTTGATGACGGATATCGTGCTACAAACAAGCCGTGGCACGTTGCAAGCGCCTGCTCATTGATGAACAGTCTTTCTCGATGGCACGCTTAGCTCAGTTCTGCCCCTTTGAGGAAAACATGTGCCGAGTGGGAGTGTGAAACATTTTTCTTCGGTAATGAGAACACAGAACTGTACGATGATATTCATTTGTATTGCCCAGCCCCGGATAAACAATCGAAACCCAATGGGAATGGCGCCGACGGACAAACGAGGGATAACAGAAAACAAGAGTAAAAAAACAGGAGGAACGTGGGATATGCCGTGGGCCACACTGCCACGCAGGAATGAGTCATCCGTTGTCTAAAGCTGTCCTCTGAGAAGAAACGGGGAAGGGGTGGGGTGAACATCCGGGCACGACTTTTTTCAGGATGGGTTCTTGAGGATGCGCTTCTGACGAAAGTCGTACACGCGCCTGCAGAAGAACACCATCTGCGGGTCCATACGACCCGGGGGCAGCCTGTCGTGCCGAGGGTAGCCACTTTCTTGGTCGGGCACGACTGGTGCCGGTTGCCGAACGCCTTCTTCGAGCATCTTTGCTTTTGCTCGATACCTGCGAAGGGAAGGAAATGATGCAACTTCACGACATTGTCTTACCAGATCTGTAACAGTTTTCTGTGAGAAAATGTAGTATGACCAAGCTTGGATGAAACCTACATGGAACCTACATACTCTCTACTCTCATTAAACGGAACATGAACTTGAATTTGCTGCCGCGTAGGCTAGGACAGTGAAGAAAGCAAAACCAGCAAGGGGGAGGGGGTGGTGGTTTAGTTGGTACTAAGTGTCAGCAAGCATTGCCCTGATAGACTTTTTCCATATCTCCTATATGGGTAGTGCCAGGATACTTATCTTCGAAATGAATAAATCTGGGTGCCAATTTTGAGTTCTCTTTCACAGTCATGTATCAAGACATAGGAATTTGCAGAAGGTGAATCTTTAAAAAAAATGCCTGTATAGCTCATAAACATAGTCCAATGAATGAAGCTAAAAAAAAAACGCGAGTCAAAAATGATCTCTTAAATTTCTGACACTAACTGAAGTCGCTGCAAACATGAATATCCGCACAACAGCTGAACCTCTGCCTAAGAGACATTTAGCGGGAAGCATTTCTTGTTGCACATACAAGGTGTCTCTTCTAAGCAGAGTACTATGTATGAGTTTTCTAATCAACACCCATTTCAAAGCTTGCATCTTATACTCATTTGTCTCTAACATCTTTACTCTAATAATGGGGTTTAATTCCATAGCCAAAACAAAATTTTATTGCAATAGCAATTACATCGACAGTCTCGGCTGGTTTTTGCCATCGCCGCTGTCATTCACATATATGTATATATATATATATATATATATATATATATATATATATAGGGAGAAAGATGTTCTAGCTTTTTTTTTTTTTTTTTTTTTTTGCAGAGCAAATGTCATCTTTCCAGCCGAGACCATCTGCACGCGCTTATCTTGTGAGGGAACAAGGAGGAAGGGGTTTTGTGGTTGCCGTACTATCGCAACAATGATCAATGCGTGCCTCGTGCCCCCACAGCAGGCAGAAGCTTCTACAGTTTGCGCTCTCAACACGACAAAACGGTGCCAAAAGTCTACCTGGAGCAGCCGGGTTTGCTTATGGCGCATTTACACTGACATGACACCGATTTTGGTCTGCCGACTGTCTCTGGGACTGTTTTTTGTCATCATATTTACACTAGAACGACACAATCAGTCCACTGATGGCCTCTGCAAGATTCCATCCGTGCCTTGTCGTGCTCACAGCCGTTTGTTGGCCAATTCTGCAGTCACAACGAAGGCACACGCAGCACACACCTGCACCTCATTTTCAGCCATGCTCCCGGCTCTGCCACTGTCCCTCTCCACTTATGGCGCACAGCCTCTGCCATAATCTAGGGCGTCATGGGACGAGGCAGAGGATAGACAAATGGAAGTAAAAAAAAAGACTTCTGTGGGTGCGCAAGATAACCCCGTGGAAGCCTAGGAGGGGGGGGGGGGGGCATTGTTATCTCCCCCAAGCAAAGACATAAGCAAATTTTCGCTCAGCCACAAATCTCTTGACACGCCGACCGAAACAACGACTGACGGCAGACCTTGCCGATGCATTTTGCCGTGTGTCATTATGTTACACTACGACGACATGCTGTCTTTTGAAACAGTATAATCGTCGGCCGATGGCCTGCGTCTGCCTGGTGTTTTCATCAGGGTTGTGTCAGTGTCTTGTCACTTTAGTGTAAACGTGCCTTTACACCAGTGTTTTGTAGAGTTATACGAGATGGGACGCTAGCCTTGCTTTGTAAAACATTTGAAAATGTTGCTGTCACATTCATTTCTTTGCCCTTTTGGTGAAACTAAGTTTTTTTCCAAAAACTGAACATTTGTAAAATACAACAAGGGAGCCACCACACGTACCTGCAGTACTCGGCGAAGGTCAGCACGTAGCACTTGTCCTCAATGCAGGCGACGCTGTTGGCATCTCGATGCTTGGAGGCGAAAATCTCGTCCTCCATGTGGTGAGACTTCCGGCCCTGGTCCGTGTGCTCAGGCCGATAGTACCACAGAAGGCTCATCATCATCTCGCCATCGTCTTCATTCTCCCACAGCGCCGCCACCTTGGCCACGAATGGCAGGTCGATCTTGCGTGTCCCCGACCGAAGAAGCACGCAGTCCCGCACACGAATTACGTCACCCTCCATGTGCCGCATTGCAGGGAAGCACAACCGGTAGCGCGGAGCGTCCTCGTTCTGCCCCCCGGGGAAAAAAAAGATGAACACAACACTGGCTTATTACTCATCGGTACATTGCAGTCCATTTATAACGATATCTACATGGCAATGAAATCTCGTAAGTATAACTAAGAATCTCAAAAAGCTGGTTGAGAAAAGAAAAACAAAAAATCAAAACACTTTATTAGCATGCGAGTGAGGAAGTGTAATAAGGTACCCGTTTGCAGAAAAGCGATAGTCAGTAGTGAAACTATGTACTATCTGCGTCAAATGAAACCCAAACAGCAGCAAGCCTTCACGATGATAGAGTGCGCGTCGCCCACTTATCACCATGGACAGGCACACATATATGTGCAGAGTTGCCGAACAGGATGCGCGCGCCTGTCAATCCTGATAACTGGATGGCCCGCACTATACCATCGCGAAGGTTTCCGCTGTTCGGGTTTAATTTTATAGTGATAGTACTTGTTTGCAGAAAAGCCATAGTCAGCTTTGATTGCTACACACGAAACTCGTGCACATCTTTCAAGAGCAATAAGGTGCTCCACATAGCCGAGCAGGAGGTCCTTCACGAAAACAGTGTCTCAGAGGGACTATCATTCACTAGACCTCCTGCGATGAGAGCACCCAGGTAGGCTGCTGCCCAACCATGTCATTGAATCGCCTCTCTCATCGCTGTCTTCAACACATATATGCGCAATGATCATCTCATCACTGAGGCACTTGTACATTTTCGGGACATTATCTGCTCAAAGTAGAAAATTTAGACTTGAAGCATCTTCGTTAAGCACCAACTACAACTCCAGCAGCTATTTGTCAACGAGCACTGCGCAGGCCTCTCCTGGCATCGCTTTGGAAGTTCAAAAAGAAAGCTCCTCCTTTTCTCGCTTCCTCGTAGGAGGCACAGTCGACTCGTTTTCTGATGGTACAAATGTATAGCGACGCATGTTGTCAGCAGTGGAAAGCCCTTTTCAGTAAGGCTTAGCGAATATTCGAATATACGAGTACGAATCGAATTCCAACATATCGAATAGTTTGATTCGCAATGGAATCTGAAGTATTTGGTTACTCGAACATTTGATATATTCAGTGAGTGTTTAGTTGGTGGGTGAAACATGTACAATACTTTGAGACTACACAGTCTGTGAAAAATTACACAGTTTGAATGCCATGAAGCTGAGAGCATACAGAGTAAATAATTGCGGTGGTAACCCAGCCGAGCCGTGAAACTCAAATAGGACAGCCTTAATGTTTGTGCCACTCGCACAGCCTTCACTATGTCTCACTTCCAACACATGTAACAGCTAAACGGGTTCAACACAAAAAAACAAACGAGAACGAGTTCAGAAATACTGTAAGTTAAGGTGACGACTTCAACATGCTTCTTCTCAATGGCATTTCATTACTTGAGGAAGCACTCACTCGCCGGCACCGAAATGCACGTGTGAAGCTTCCAACTCCACTTAAACTGCGTCATGTCTCCAGCAGCAAGCGATACCGATGCTCACTTTGGACGGAAGTGAGGTGTACAGAGACAAGATGAGAAATATCAGCCGCGTTCCTGCAGCAACAATAAAATTCTCCCGCTGCCTCACAATGTGGCCTGCGCGTGCCACCGTAGCTGACGACGCAGTTCAACTGTTCAACACAATGCCTCCCAAGCGTCTGCACATGCGGGACTGCCACGCTGGCCGCACCATGACAGCATCACGAGGCCCCGAGCTATGAGATTTTCCCCAAGTGTGAAACAGACCATACATGATAAAGCATAGACAAGATGACCAAGGGCCTCCCAAATGCTACATGTGCTTCAATATGAGTACATGGTAATATATCACAACCCCTCATACGGAAACAACGTCTTGAGTAATGCTGTAATGCGGCTCATTAAAACTAAATACAGTCAACTGCCGATTTTTCGGACACCCGAATTTTCCGACATGCCCGATAATTCGGACATCTTCGCGGCACCGCCACAAGCCTCATAGAATCAATGTATAAGGAAGTCTGAAATTTCGGACGCACAAACCCCCCGGAGTCCAATTTTCCGGACTTTTTGACGCGACGGAAGGTCGGAAACCACCACTGACGTCCAGTGGAAACCACCACAACTGCGTCACACGCGATTACGATCGCATAAATGAGCTCGCCGGTCTCCTGTGGCGGCATCTCTTGCTTGGACTCGATCGTTAGCGGAGAAACAAACACGGCCTCCGAGATTCGCAACACTGGCCCCGTTTATCGTGCAAGGGTGCTTTGCTGACAATCGAAACTATCCACCCGGAAATTTTTTGGCGCCAATAAAGTTCCTTTCGTTTTAGCGCTTGTGCTCGTGCTCCTACTCTGGCTTCCCGCTTTCGTGAAGCGTTTCACAACTTCGAACTAGAAGTAACCGTCACACACCGATTTGGTTTGGCCACGCTGGCTATCTTGACTGTTTACCAGCACCACCTCCAGAGTACTTGAGGCAACTTCGAACTAGAAGTAACCGTCACACACCGATTTGGTTTGGCCACGCTGGCTATCTTGACTGTTTACCAGCACCACCTCCGGAGTACTTAAGGCACCGTCGCCTGCCGTCGCGCTGCTTCGTTTACGCAGCCCACATGGTGTTTGGCTTGCCTAGTGTGTGGTTGTGCGATCGTGTGAAGTGTGCTCTGCAACGCTAAGCCTAGGTGCTTCGACGCTCGTCAGCAAACTCCTTTGTTCACATTGTGAGGATTTTGCTTGCCTGCGATGGCCCGCACTCAGCCTTCGTTGTCCTCGCTGATGGCATCGAAGCGCGGAAAACAGTACCGTCGTTTAACGATGGAGAAGAAAGCCGCCATTATTAAGTTAGTTAAGAGTGGCCGATCGCAGGCTGACGTGAGCAAGGAGTTCAGCATTTCCGAGCAAACAGTTTCCGATTTCCTGAGGAACAAAGACAAGATCTTGAAAGCAGCCAAAAACCGTCTGGTGCCACAAAGATGAATGCAAGCCATGGTGCTCTTATCAGCTCTAACACCGGCTGCCCTGACAGAACCCGTTGTCGGCTGCATGCATTTTTTTAACGGCCCTTTTCAGAGCCATCCCACTGATGCTTTGGCAGAATTTCGGAAGTCTGGTACTTCAACCTTGACCCTCTTGATCCGAGAAATATCAACGAAATGGTGCGCTTTTTGCTTGCATTGAGAAATATTAGCAAAATGGTGCGTTTTTTCCGCTTGCATTAAAAATTATCAGTAAAATAGTGCGTTTTTTTGCTTGCATTCATTTTTTCAGACTGCCCGAATTTTCGGACGGTCTTTCGCTCCCTAGAGGGCCCGAAAAATCGGCAGTTGACTGTAGACCAAAAAAGAAAAAAAATGATTATGAAAAAATACAGACAAAAAAATGAAAAAATGTAATTGCTAGATATTACGATGTATAGTACTAGGCTTGTGCAAATATTAAAGCATTTGAATATTTGAACCAATTTTACTGTATTCCAATTTGCTTTGATTCGGATAAATATGGCTGAAAATTTCAAAGTATTCGAAATGAATGAATAAATGTATACTAGTAGATATGTAACAACCTGTAAAAGTGGTTCAATGCAGTAAAGCAATACTAAGCCACGAAATTACATAACCAGGAGAAGTTAACACTGCCGCAAAGCCCCACTTCAAGGTTAAATGAACATGGTCTAGTGGCTAAGGTACTCTGCTGCTGACCCGCAGGTCGCGGGACTGAATCCTGGCTGCGGCGGCTGCATTTCTGATGGAGGCGGAAATGTTGTAGGCCCGTGTGCTCAGATTTCGGTGCTCGTTAAAGAACCCCAGGTGGTCGAAATTTCCGGAGCCCTCCACTACGGCGTCTCTCATAATCATATGGTGGTTTTTGAGGCGTTAAACCCCACATATCAATCATATCAATCAATGTTAAATGAACATTAGACTCTCACATAAGTTCATCAATTATTTAGTTTAAAAGCTTGTTATACCGGCTTACATGCTCCAAGTACAGTAAATCTTAAAACTTGACACATTTTGCAGGTTATTTGCATTTTACTGATAGTCAAATCCTGCTACTATTAAAAGTTTTTTGTTTCCTTCGAACCAAAAGGAAAGGAATTAGCACAGGCCTTGTTTCACTTATGAAAAACTACCGTGCAGGTTAGTAAGGTCATGACAAATATGGCGATTTTTTAAACAATGACTATATACTATTCGAATTAGATTAGAAAGTGTTTGAGCTAGATCACTATTCGCTTCAAACCTGAAATCCTCTATTCGCACAAGCCTAATAGTATGGTGCACTGTTAATGGGAGAACTTGAATGAGCACTTTTCATATTGCTGGCTCCCTAACTGCTAGCGGACTTCGAAACATGGGTCGTGCACACCTCTAGTCTGTCAAGAAGCGCCAGAACTGTCAACCACTTGTGATCTCATGCAAATCTAAACCACAATGCTTCTCCAAGATAGCAAAATCTGGACAGGCACTATGCACAAGTGTTCTCTTTAACAGTGTACCAGCCTGTACAGAGGGGCACAGGTGTTTAGGGGTGAGAAATTATGCAAAGAATTAAAAGCTATACTGCTAGAATACGTTTGAGTACAGAGCCCATTTCAGTTTCCAGCCGTTTTTCAGATTCTCAGAGCACTTCATTAAATCGAATGACTTGTCTAAACAGAGCAGTAATACTCTCCGAGGCAAAGTCTAAAATGTATGCCAAGCAATGAACCATCCTCATCACCACTTACGTTCATGACGAGGACCTTCTGGAAGGGCTCGCCGTCCCAAGACCACCCATGGGCAAACTTCCTCCGCTGTGGTCGCTTGTTGTTGCTACTTAACAGCAGCCTCGGGGGAAGCACTACGGTGGCAGTCTTGCTGGCCTGCAGCAGGGAAGAGTTTTTGGGCACCACCGCACTAGTAGCGGAAGACAGCTGCACTTTCTTCGTCGTGGCCACGGAAGAGTGCGAGGTGGCCGAGCCGTTCTCCTTCCGCACCTTGGTCTGCGACGGTGGCAATGGGCTCACAGCATGTTCACTTACAACACCTTCACTGTCGTTTGTCACAGCGTTCGTTGTCACGGCACTTTCTTTGCTCGCCGCATGCACTGGTGCAATGAATGTGGAAGAGGGAACCTTTTCCGATGTTTCAGAAGGCTCCTTCTCGGCCGGAGGGGCGTCAGTCTCTGGTCCAACGGAGAGCCTCTGCCTCTTTTTCTCGGTAATACGCACAGCTGCCACATGGTTTGGCAGGGACTTCTTAATGCCGTTCTTAGACGCCGGCAGGCACACCTGGAGTGGTGTGGCGAGGAAGGAGAAAGTTCAAAATGACTGAGGCTACGCAAGTGGATATTGACACTTCGATCTTAGGACATTTAAGCACTTTATGGCATCTTGATGAACACGGCTTGTCACATGATACTGTCACTTCTATTGCGACAGCAATCATATGCAACAGAGCAAGTTAGGCTATCTGGCTTGTGTTCATATTGGAAAAGCGCAGAGACGAATCACGAAGGAAGTCTAAACAACACGAACGCCGATTTAGTCTTCCTTCACGATTTGTCTCTACACTGTTTCAATATGAAAGCCATCATATGGGCTCACAGCTTTGTTTTTTCTGTTGCCGTCATGTTCAGTAAATGCATACATTAGAATCACAATAATAATAATAATTTTAAGGGGGAGTGAAAATATTTCTATCGCCTGAAATTTCACACAACCGAAAAACTAGCAAAAACCGAATTCAGACTACCAGTGGGTGTTTTATACATACCATGTATGTATGAAACACCCACTTTTGTAGAAAGAACTTGCATACATGTTTCTGGATCACACGAAAACAGGCCAATAAAAGACGGAGCAGCTGGCTCCCGCGAACCCGTGCATTAGATCGTCGCCTGAGGACAGCTGAAAAGTAAGTGCTAAAATGTAGTCTCCCATAGCCATATTCGAATGACAGGAATGCGGAAATGCTGTTTCTTTTTACGACTTGATTGCCTTCAATCTACTGCCGCATAGTCGCTAACAATGACCGTGGTTTCGTGCACAGCGATTGTGGAAAACGTTAGATTACTGTTCGATCTGTGTGCATTGGGCACATGTGCACTTAGCTTCCAGAGCGTGCTGCTTTTGGTTGTCGCTCGACGGTCTAGGTACACAAGTCCGTATTGCCCATCGCAAGGTGGAAAAGTATTCAGAACATCAGAAATTTTGGCTCATTGGGCACAATGTAACTGGGCCGGTAAATTCTACAGCATGTATCTGACCGAAATCGTATCAGCTGGGTTTGTATGACAGTGATTATACTGTGCATACATCTGTGTGCATGTGTGCTTAAAACACTGACAGAAAGAGTCCTGCAGAAAACTTTTTCAAAGCATGCGACCCCGAAATCGAAGCAGCGACTCTCTTCAGCTGTGTGTTAGACCAACCAGTCAAAATTGCATACACAAACATCAACATACCAACAACAAGCTATTTATAGACCACTTACAGTAGGCGGTGCGCACTTCACTGGTCTGCTTGACTGTTGCAGAGGCTCATTTATTAACCCATGACATGGCACAAAGAGCCTAAATAGGCATGGTAAAGGGCATTGACACTCAGCCCGCATTCAACGCACGCGCTATCCCAATAAAGTTAGCAGCTGGCTCATACCTTCCTATGTGCTCTGCTCTTGCCATTTACTATGCAGCACGAAAAGAGAGCGCGAAAACTGCATAGCTTTTTGGAACAGCCACATTTCCTTATGCTAGCGTTTTGTAGAGTTACGATAGGTCACGTCTCAGAGGTGTTAGCTAACAGCATTACTTTGTAGAACACTTAATCAATTGCTATGGCACACACTTGAATCTCTCTTGTGGCAAAAGTGTGACCTCTTTGTGACTGTTTGCGTCGACTCACTCAAACTCCACTGCACTCAATCACAACTCAAGATCGTACCTTGTCTGTATCGCCGCTCTTTGTGAAGCTCCTTTTCACCAATTTTGCCGAAGAGCCCTTCTTGTCGCCAGTTCGCTCTTCCATCGAAGAGGCTCGGCCCAACCTCTGCTGTGCCATCACCGTGCCACTCTTGATCTGCTTCTCCATACTCCTCGGCCTCTTCTTCACGGGAACCACCGGTTCTACAGCCACGATGTTTGTCTCTGGCTGCAGCGTTGTCGTCGCGGTCTTCACTGACGACGGCTTGGGTGCATTCTTTGTCAGGACTAGTGGCTCGGCCACTGATAACTGTGCTTCCGGCTGGAACGGAGTTGTCCGCGACTCGCCGTTGGCCCCGCCATCCTTTCCCGCCGCTTTAGAAGCGTCCAAGAAGTCGTTACCCTGCGACGGTGACTTGGTCTCTGGAGGCGTGACGGGCTCTGACTTGGGCACGGCTGCTGCGGGTGCCGTCGTCGACATCTGGTACGAGTCGGTGGTCGACTGAGGCTGCGGAGCCGGGGGTGGAGCCACGGACGAAGACGAAACTTGGGACGAAGTGCTGGATGAGCTGGAGGCAGAGGGCGGTGCTTGGAAAGAAGGCTGTGTATGGTAGGGGCCGGGCCTATAGGGTGGGTAAGCTTGAGGAGGGGCGGGGCCAGAGGCGGCGCTGCCCTGGGGCGCCGGCGGGGGGCTGCAAGGCATGTGTTCGGAGTAACAATGTGGGGGAGGGGGCGGAGGACACAGGGGCGAGGCACAGTGCGAAGAGGAGAACCCGCCTGGGGGCGGTGGTGGCAGGGGAACTGGGGCGGGCCGGTGCTGGGGGTGGTACGGCACGGGTTTGTGAATGAGGCACTGGTCGTGTGGCGGCGGTTGGATCGTTGGCCCCGCAGGTTGGTAGTAGCCGGGCACTGGAAACACACAAAAATGACAATGAACTCTAGGAAGGTTTATTCTGCAGTGTGTGCAAACTACATTGAGGCTTATATTGAGGGCATTTGTTCAGTGGAGGCTTTCATACCGACCCGACTGAAATTCCGAGCAAGCGCTTTTTTTGGGTGATCTGAAATAAGTGCGAATTATCACTCCCCAGGACAGAGCAAGCGCCCGCATCCAAAATCTGGTCAGATTATCGTTCACGATTGAAGGGTGGAAGGAAGGGAGGTTTACGCTTGGCATTTTATGGTATATTTCAATAGTGCTGCACTAAAACTTCCAAAAATCAGACTTAAATCTTTCCAATAGTTTTGACATTTTATGTCTATAAGGAAAATATAAAATATTATTGAAATTACAGCTGCAACCCATCAGAACTGCAGTAAGAATCAAAAAATTTAGAATCGTGCATCACGCAACGCCTCCACGACATCCCCGACTCTGTCCAATATACTGGACAATGTGCTGCGGCTGAGTAATATAAAATACAGAAAAAAAAGAAACCTACCAGAAAATTTTCTGTATTGCACTGGGAAAAAGCATTTCTGGAAGTTTATCAAGAACCAATGACACTGAATTCACTCTGGGCACCAGAAGGATAGAGCAAGATATTTAGAGAGTTTGGGGAAATCTCTGGGTTTGCAGTGTCTCTCTGCAAAGTTATGAATGTAAAAATGTGCCCGTCGTTCACTCACTGTACTCCGCCTGTGGGTAGGGAACCGCGTGTCCATAGTGGGGCACAGTGAAGGCGCTGCCGTAGTGCCGGTGCATGGGTGCCCCGCTCATGGGCATCACGTGGTTCACCCCGTAGGCAGGAGGACCTGGTGCCGAGCTAGCACTGGCCGTGGGCGGGGGCATGAGCGCAGCCGCTGCTGCCATCGGAGGTGGACCCGTCAGGGCCGGAGGGTATGACGGTGGACCATAATACCTGCAAGAGGATGTTTGAAAAACACCAGATTGTGCCACCTGCGGCAAACGAGAGGACCCCGCAACAAAGTTTGCTTTTTTAGAAACTAGAGAAGCTTGAATGCATTAAGTGCAGCTCAAGAACTACGTTCCTGAAGATATCTTTCGGAAGAAGTTGAAAGTAACAGACATCCAAAGAACACTGCTGTTTTGTACATTATTGTTCATTGCTTCAATTTTATCTTGGCCTGATATGCCCCCTCCCCCCTCTATTTGCTGCCCGCCCTCCTACTGTATCGGTTTATTGCAACTAGGCCCTCTATTTCAAAACGTTGCCAACTCCTGTCCTAAGACCAGCTGTTACCTTTTGCCTTCAAGCTAATTGCCCTTGCCCATTTCTTCATTTCAAGTAATATGTCCTTAGCACTCATTTGTACCACTTTGCAAAGGGGGGTTACCAAGCATGTAACCCAAACCCACGGTACAAGAATACTTTAGGTGAGCGAACTCCGGAACTATCCGCTGCCCGATAATCTTCTGCCTCGCGAGGAGTCCGAGCATTTATCGTCGCCACACTACCCTCGCCACGCCACCAACCTCCTCCTTTATCACCCCACTATTTCCCGAGATAATTAGGTTTTCTCGAATTTGAAAACCGTCGCCCACGTGCCGGATGTGCTTTGCGAAATTTGCCAGCAGCCCGCCACGGTCCTTCGTCTGGTGAGCCATCTATTGGCATGCCGTAAAAAAAAAAAAAAAAACACGATCAGTCCCTCCCTGCCAAGCGCTCGCTTTGTGGCATTCGCTAACCTAAAGTATTCTTGCACGGTGCCCAAACCTAACCTTGGGTCCACCGCACGATACCTAGCACAAGGCCATCGATGCAACACAAAACCCTCACGGCTGACCTCCATTGCCTTGTAGGAGGCTGATATGCTAATAAGAACAGAAGTGATACACCTACCCAATGACATGAGCAGTCAGTGGGAATCTGACACGACCCATAATACACACAGTAAAGGTCTTTTGACTGTCAATGAAAATTACAATCAATACAACTTCCACAACAGCCTCAAGAGTGCCATCTAAATTTTGGCCTAAGGTATGCAATCACAATTTCTTAAGAATCTCAATGACTGCATTTGTATTCAAGGAGCCAGCTATAGCAATTGTGGCAGCTAAAATTTATAACATGCAGAGGTTTATAGAGTGCTTACTGACACAGTAGTCAACAAGCCAACACTCGTTTAGCTCTTGGTGAGTGAATAGTATTTATGTGTATAATGTGGGTTGTTCTGCTCCAAGATGCAAAAAATCGTACCACTATTGTTTTAGCACCTGAGCTACAAGTAATGATCAACACCTACTTCAAATCAACTGAAGCAATGCTCAGACTGGCATTCATTAAAGCCAAGGCATGGTTGCACAGCATTCGAAATAACAGAACCCTGACTAGCTAATGGAATAGTGTGCTAAATGGTATGCCTCAGGCACGTCAGTAGTTCTTGCCGTTTTTCACAACGCTTTTACCATTTGCATCTGTGCTATGCATTCATTATCTAATTAGCTTCATAGCCCACGGCAGTGTTCTACACAGACTGTTTCTGGCAATATGGTAGCAACATGTGATTTCGTGTCTACATGCAACACCATTTTTGTAATTATAGCACCAACAACCCTTTCTGCAACCCTTTATGCAACAACATTTTTGCAACAGATCACGCGCGATTGCACGAAAGTGACTGACTTTCTGAAAAGATTCTACCGAAAAAATAAATGCCGCCAGCTTATTCGAACGCAAAATTTGAATGCTAACTGCTAATGCTACTCAATAACGTCTCCGTGGCGGGAAATGAAAGTCATCTACGAGAGCAGCTGCTGGAGTCGCGTCTTCGGGACAAAAGACCCACCATGCACACTCCGAGAGCAAACCCCGGTCATACCCCGGTGCCTGAGGGCCCAGCACTGCGGGGTGTGACGGGACGGGGCTCGGAGGTCCGTTGTAAGTCGTCTGCATCTGCATGCAGGTGGCCTTCGTGTGGTAGTGGTAGAGGTGCGTGACACCCTCCTTCTCGCGCCGCTCGTCCTTCACCGCCATCTCCTTGGTGGTGTTGATGCGCACCACCTCTCGGTACTCGCTCACCGCCACCGATGATGAGGACGCCGCCCCGTCGGCTGCCGTCGACGATCCCGCCTTGGCGTCATTCTTGCGCGGGCGCCTGACAACCACGTCGCCGTGCGGCCCCTTGGGGGCGCTAGGCAACACTGGCACTTCAGCCTTCTCCTGCACCGTCTTGTGGACGGTTTTTGTCTGCACTGAGCAGACAACAATCTCCTGCTGATGGTGGTGGTGTACGACCTAGCAAAAACAAGAAAAAAAGTGATTGGAGATGAATGGTTCGGTGCGACGACGAATGCTCAGCATGGTGGCTTGCCTCCATGCACCTGCCAACACGTGCACAGCTTTAGGTGGCACAAGAGTAGGAATTCAGAAGGATGGACATGTTGGCAATCAGTCACGGGGCAATCATAAAATCAATGAGTTGAAAGTCAGGCTTCCGTAACTCTCAGCCTGCTACATAGGCCAATTTCCTACTTACTAATCACTCAACGCATGCGCTTTAGTGTGTAGCTACTACCCCAAACCCTATCTTCTTATCAGTGACCTTTGGTTCCCCTTCCTTAAAAAGTCTATCTTATCATCAAAACCTATGCTACTTGACAACACATATGTAAGTAACCACATGCGCATGTAACTGTTTTCACTGGTTACGTGAATGCTTCAGACCCACAATAATAAACGCGCGTGAGCAGCTGCAAGCAATTTTCAAGCATAAGTGCCAATTTTACTCAACCAACCTACAGCTAATAGTCACTGATCATCTTACGTTTTTCCTCATTGTTATCGCCCTCCCCCCTTTAAAATTCCGCACCGTACATGACAGCACGGTCAAAATTTTGGCTATCATGTGCCTCGTGACAATCCAATAATGTTGTACAATAGCTGTTTCCAGACACAAAACATATTGCAAAAAGAGATGATCGAACTGATCAAGAGGCCTGCTGATAAACTTTTAACACACAGCTTCTTTTGGAGCACATTACAGTGAAGTGGCACGCCTCACAACATGCAACAGTAGCAACAGAGGCAAAGCACAGAATTTTCCCCGCATCATCAAAGACTTCTAATTATGCAAATCAAACAGCACACACGCTATCCATTATCTCTCATTTACTGTAGAAACTAAGAAAAATAATGCTATGCAAAAAGCCCTCCAGTTAGGTTACGTGAAGAAGACCACAAGTTATCAAACAAGCTCAGTGACCTTCAAAAGTTGGATTAGGCTGTTCCATGCGATATCAGAGGTGAGTAGTGGCAAGTAATGCTTTGCCTGCCTTTCAGTGTTTCCGAAATTCCCATTTACCGTATTTACTCGCATAATCCTCACACTTTTTTTGGCAAAAAACCGATGCGAAATTGGGGGGTGCGAGAATTACGCGGGGAGAACTTTTCACGAAAACGTACAGAGCAAAAGAAGAAAACGAGGTGGCCACAAATCGGGATTCTCACACCAGCAACTAACAGCAAGCTTTGAGAAGAACTAATTAAACTCATCCCAACAATAAAAGCACAGGTTCAACACATTGCAAGATTTATTTAAGACACAAAAAGTGCAAGCAAATAGTTGAGAATTAGAATACCATACGCAAAGCTTGTGGGCATTGCGGGCGTAGCAGTAGCATTTCAGGACAGGAGCCCTCAAAAGGTAAGCGTAGGACGTCAGTATTGGGCTGATGGCTATATAACCGAATCATTCGCAGTTTCCTTCTGAAGAAATGAAGTTCACCATCAATTCCAGTTTTAGGCACACGGCAGGCCCAACGTGTCTTGGTGGTTTTCAGCTGCCGTCGCCAGTAGAAAACACAAAACTCATAGACTCCGAAGAGCCTACCGGCGGCCCTGTTGCCATTGTTCAGTGCATGATCTATCACTTTCAACTTGACAGCCGCCGTGTAGCTTCAGTATCGCCCAATAACATGACAAGATTACCGACACAACATACAAAACACGCCGCAATGCACACTTGCCACTTTGGCTTGAATTGAATCTCAGTGCAATAATAGTGCGCTTGATGCTTAAGAGATGGCGCCAGATGGCGTGCGCTTTCATCATCGGTGGCTGGAACGAGCAGACGACATTATTGCAGCAGTTTTCAGGGGTGCGATAATTACTCGAGGAAAAAAAAAAAAACGTATTTTTGTTGGGTGATGTGGGGGGTGCAAGAACTATGCGAGTGCGAGTAAATACGGTATACTCAAACCTAGCATCTGAGATGAAAATGAACTTCGTTACAAAGCTAGCGTAAGAAAACAATCACAAAAGGAAAAGGGCACCTTAAGCTCGCATGAAGCTGCTGACGAGGTTGACGATGAGGAAGAGGAGGAGGAGGAAGAAAATGATGATGGAGATTCCTTGTCAAACTTGCGGCTGCTCCGCTCCCGACTGTAGCTGGCTGCCATGATGGCTTGTGCGTTGAGGCTGGCCATGCGGCGGCACTGCCGCGTGTCGATGATCTCCACGTCGGCGTCGAGGACATCACGCTTCCTCTTGATCACCTTTCGGGCGACTATGGCCTTTTTCTTCCGCCTGGTGACCACAATCGGAGCGGGAGGAGATGAGGGCGGAGGAGACTGGGGTGGAGAAGACTGCGGCGGCGGCGGAGATGGCGATCGCAGGTGGTCCGTCCTCAGCGGCACCAGGGCCTTGCAGTCCTCTTGCGCGTCGTCTGCTTCGACGATGGCTGGGCGGCTCTCGTTTTCGTACAAGATGTGCACCTGCAGAGAGGATGTGCGCAGAACGTCAGGAGAGTTGAACAGTGGTATTTCTGCTTTATTTCAATGCACAGGAAGAAAAAATGCAGGTAGTATAAAAGATGTCATGACTAGAAGAGAGAAAAATGAACACCAAGTACCAAGTACATACAGTGAACAGTGGCAGAAGGAGGTGCTAAAAAATGATTATATATATATACATATATATATACTCAACAACGGTAGTAAATGTCACATATCCGAGTATTACAAACGAGGCCTTCCATATGAAGTTTATTTGGCTGCACAGTCTTAGTATCTCTCGTTCTGATCAGAGGCATGTGCAGGGAACAGTTTCTCTCCTTGTGAAAAGGGGGCGATTTTCACAGGTGTCATCTCATTGGTTTACTTATACACCCACCGAGGCCAAAATGCCTCTCCCAACAAAATTATAATCACTCTGCCTTAAGTATATACAGAATAATTATTATGTCTAAACTTCCAAATTTTCATCACACCACTGCATTCCGCCCAGTCTCCAACTGCACTTCCCTTCTCCTTGACATCCACTGTCACTGTGAATTAGTGATTAGACATCTAACATACGCATTGCATACCTTGACCAGCTCGATTTCTCCTCCCTTATTCTGAAAAAGAGTATCAGGTGCCCCTGTTAGCTCGCTATTACAACCTCCCTGTCTTTCTATGTGTTAAAAAGGCCCTGAAATGCTTTTTGAGTAACACTGGAATTAATTCACTGGGAAAGTGTATTGACTCACAAATTCCACGCCGCAAAAATTTTAAGAATCCGTCCAGTACAAGCGGAGTTACCAAGATTTGTCACACGCTGCAATTGCATTCTTTCTTCTCTCGTCCACGAAAGCGCTGGAAGCTAAGCAGGGAGTGATGGGAGGGGCAAACAAAAAAAAAACGGCACGCGGGCCTCATGACCTCGAGCCCATTTTTCTCTGTTTTTCTTCGAATATGCGGCCTTTTCAGTGAGATCGTGCGTGCGTGGACAAGTGATGGCTTTTTGAGGCGATCTCTGTAACAACCGAGCCTGCCATATTCAAATCAGCTAATGGCTAATAGATGGGTAATATACGTGTGATTTTTGAGCATTTGTTGCCCTTTTTCAAGGTAAAAGAAAGCAATTTTTACTTGATTTTGATAATTTATCATGAATTCCAGGCCGCGTGATGCGCTACAACATTTGGCTCGCGTGTTCTTCGGAGCCTCTACTACCGATTGGCAGCATTTTCTGACCATGCTCAAAAAGTGTTGCTGGGCCCCATTAAAGTACCCCAAAGTTGTTTTTTCTTTCTTTATCATTTGTGTTTGAGCACAGGTTTTTAATGATGGATTACAGGATGTGAAAGTACGGAAAAGAGACACAGGAGACTCACAGTAGGATTAAGTGCAGGATGCCAACTGGTTTAATGTAATCCTCACCATCACATAATATGGCATACATACCTTAGGTGCTTGCATATTTAGGAGATTGTGTATGTCATACCTACTAATAAACAAGGTTTCATTCAATCAGTTAATACTCAGCCCTCCATATTTTTGTGTGTTCTCTTGCAGTCTTCGTTCCTCATCTTGTGAATTCAGTAGCCAGTCATTAGAATTAACCAGCTAGACATCCTAGACATCCTACGCGGCGTTGTTGAGCTGCGTGTTTGATAAGGACAGATTACGCACATGGAAGGCAGCATACCTTGGCCATAGCATTGAGGCTGGCGACACGCTGGACGCGGGCCGTGGGCCAATCCTCGGCTGCCGCCACGGATGCCAGGAAGGCAGGAAACTTGGGCCGCAGGTTGGGGCCGGGGCTCGGGACCGGCTCAACCGTCCGGGCACCACCACCGGCCCCTGGCGGCATGACTGCAGAAGCAGAGCGGCTTCCGCGCAGGTCGCACTGCGACGAGAATGAATCGCAGAGGCCCAGGATACCCTGCGAACGGCGAACGCCTGCTCTGCGCTTGCAGACGACGCGTTCCCCGTTGTGCCTGGCCGGCGGTGGCTCGGGCTTCCGCTTTGGCTGGGGCTTGGGAGGCGGCTGCGCCTTGGACTGCACAGAATGGCACAGACAACGGAACGAGAATGGTTTAACTCCCGTGCCGCATTCACTAGGGCAGTACGCACCGAACTAGTTCTTTAATAGCACCTGCCACTGTCAAGGTTAGCAGGGGCATAAGCCCTGTGGCTTATAGCTCAAGCTGTAAAACATGACAAGGATATGCACATGGGCACTGTACTAGCTGGAAGTCTGAACCAGGACAAAGTAATGTTTTATTTCAATACCACTAGTTTTGGCTACTTCAGCAGTGATGCTGTGATATAATCAGCACTCACTGCATGTTGCAAACAGCATTAGTTTGACATAACTAATCACGCACATGCATGTCCACTCTTTAAGCGAAAAACCCATACGTGTGGCCATGCCCTGCAGAAAGCCTGCAACTAGCACAACCACAAAGCTAAGGAAAGATCTGTGGGTGCAATTGTTGCACGGAGCTGTGCTTTTGTGTTGTGCTGTGCCATGGCAGCAATTTGCTTTAACAAACTTTGCCTGAAGTAGCCCTAGGGGCCACGTCTGCAAAGTCCTGTAATATGCAGGTGATACCCACCCCACGCTTCACTAGTGAACTGTCCTGAAGAAAACCCACCCCATTCCTCAACTGATGAGGTTAATGAGAAGCCAGAGTTTTTTTGTGATACATGTGTTGTTACACAAGCTTGAAGCTCTGAAATGTCTGACAACTCGGATACAGTACAAAAATTCAAGATTTGCTAGCCCACAACATCAATGCTGCATTGAAAACAGAGTTGCTTTTGTGGCAGCGAAAATGTGGCACACCATGGCAACGTAGCTGACACAAAGTCATGCACATCCATACATCACTGCCCTTATGCAATTTTCATTTGACGTGCAGCTGCACTGGCTGCAATGGTACTTCGAATATCACAAACCGTGCACCTGTGTGTTTACCGAAAAAATTGTACCAGAAAGTTTACACTATGTCTTGATGTTCTTACGCTAGCATTACGCTGAAGTCCTGGTGAAGATGGAGAGTTGAACCGGTGAAAAATATTTAAACAGGGGCCAACGTTTTGTCAAGCGTAGCACATGTACAGTGGTCTACACCCATGTCCAGAACAATGAATCGTTCCACTCATAACTACATAACCGACATCTGCAGTCACAAACAAGCCACATCTAAGCATGCCTGGCGCCACCGCTGCAACCTCCCTTGCATTTTATATCTGTTCATCACCACGGATGCAACAACCACTTTGACCGTTGAAAGTGCTCTGAACTGTAGCGTAAAAGGGGAAAAAAACAAAACAAAACAAAAAAGAACTGTTCTCAGTATAATATTATACCATGACGAGAATAAGTTAACAGTACAGAAAGTGCCAATCAGGGCAATTTCACTCTAGTTTGATGCTATATAGTTGACAGTACTTCTCACGGACAAAACAGGCTGTCGCGAGCACTGCTATACACAAGGACAGAAACTGCAAGGTAGGAGCTTCAGTGGCGCTGTGCATGCTCAGATGTTTCCCGCTTTGAACTGGAGATGTTGCTCGTGCTGTCCTGAGCGTGGCATGTCACCGTTTTAAGCATGCGTGTTCACCACTGTACATGCATGCTTCGTACACTTGTGGCCAAAGGAGAGTGGACGAAGCATATGCTATGCAAATCTGTTCTGTGGATTCCCACAATGTGGTAGAAGGGTTAAAGACGGGATGATCACCCATTTGTAGCATGAATCCGGGAAGAAAGCTGCTGATAGTTGCTCAAACATTTCTCCAGGTTTGGGGATAGACATATTGCGGACAAAAGAGGCCGATACCAATCCTGGTCCAGGGATCAATCCCTCGGACCAGGACTAATTTTTTGGCAACTATAAGAAGCTTCCTGTCAGAGAAATGCATATGAATTTCCCTATGCCTTCATGCCACAATTGGGTGCTGGTGCTTGTCTATTCCCTTTTATGAAATATAATTGATTGATATGAGTGGTTTAACATTCCAAAACTACCACATGACCTTTCTGAAGCATACACATACATGTGATCAGAAAGGCAGTTGCCGCCCTGACAAGACTGCTTGTCAAAACGTTGGCTCCAGCGATATTCCTGTTCACGAATTTTTTTTTCCAACGTTTAGTACAAGTTACAGGACATTATGGACGGGCCAGTTTCAAGCATTTTTCACAAGCACATTTCCTTGTTTTTCTTTTTGTGCCTACGAATTTGTTTATGACGATTGGCTAAGACCACACATTACCTCCACAACAAGTATGTTCTCCATTAAATGACGGACCACAGCATGCACGTCAACATACGGAGTATGGCAAGAACAAGATTATGCCGGGCCGGAGGAGGGCTGCGAATGGTGCAGAGCTTCCTACAAAAAGTGGTAAAAAGAAACCCTTATGCTACAATTGTTCGGACATTTTTTGTGATGACAATTGCTAGATATACTCGTTTTCAAGTGTGACTCCAGAAATTTCTGCCAGGTTAACCTACTTCAATGCGATAACCAATGCTGCCGGAAGCTAACTGCCCCCCCCCCCCCCCGTGTACGGAAAACAAAAGAAGAAAGACGACTATGCGGTGCACCGACAACAACATTACTGGGACATCACAAACTTCGTGACGCAGTGCTCCAACGCGGCAATTGACCATTTGCGGAAAAGCGAGCGCCACCTGCCGTCTAAACAGGGAAGCAGCGCTCGCGCTTTTGGTTGGAAAGGCATTCGTGAACTAACATGTGCTAGGCAGCGTTCGGCGGCTCGCGTGCGCTTGTTTTATTGATTTAGTGTTGTTTCTTTGCCGGAAACGTGCGCTGCTCACGGAAACAACGTGATAGAAGAAGAAAACATCCCGTTTGCGTTTGTGGAAACGGGATGGAGCGAGGATTTTTCGCGTTGCAGCCTGAGCAACGACGACGTGTGGCGGTACCTACACTCCGCTACTTCGACCGTTCGCCAGGCTCATCGCGGCTGGTCCTTCAAGGAAGAAGGATACGTCAAACACTTGAAGTTGAATCTCCAAACATCTGATGACGAACTAGGTCTGATGAGAGCGGCGTGCGCACCGTCCATGAAGTCCGGCGTGTATGTAACAACGGCATGGTTCGTCGTGGCTACCGGTGTTATGAAACGCGCGCTGCAGATCCGAGAATGTTTGTTGGGCGCCCACGGCGAACCGTCGGCATTCTGTCTCCTCACAGCAGCTAGCCAAGCATCTCTCTTTTCGGCACGTAGCCTCGCGGACGGGAACCTGTAGAAATGCGTGCTTCCTTTCTGAGTAAAATAATTCGTGCAGCCGTAGGCCACACAGTGCGCTGGCATTTCTGTACGCTGCTAAAGCGAGGCGACTTAGTTCAGTGACGGCACAGAGATGCACGAGTGACGGCCGGCCCGGCTCGTGTTTTCCAACCAAAACCAAAGCGCCCATAGAGGGCGCCAGCTGCGCCGTTACCGCGCATGCGCAGAAGCTTTTCCGCAAATGGTCAATTTCAGCGACGCAAATGCAAGCCATCCACTGTTTTTGTATAGGAAACTCTACGGAAAGCCACGGGGGGGGGGGGGGGGGGGCACGCATTTCACCGCACCTTTGAGTTCCTGCGCGCGGACGTAGCGGCCGCCTTGACCGGTTCGCTGGGACGTCGGGCCGACCTCGCGGAGGTCGTCGACGACGTCGGAGCCCGCGCGGGCGACGACGCCGCAGGCTCCTTCTTGGGCCGCTTCAGCTTGCGTCCGCCGGCGTCCTCCGAGGGCCGGCGGTGCTGCTGGCGGCCGTGGTGCTGGCGCTCGCTCATGGCGCACGACGCTCGGCGACGATCGGCACAGCCGCACTGCAGTCCCGCCAACGCTGGTTCTTCTCCGGGGCGGCCATCACCGCCGCGACAGGGACGACGCCAGGGCTACGAAGAGGGACGCACGCGGAGTGGAAACGAAGAACCGACGAGTGGCCCTGCGACGAACAGGAAAAAAGAGAAAGCCCCCGCCCCACCGAACCAACAGTCAAGACACACACGCACAGTAAAACAAGAGGCCGGCACGTTAGACAAACAAACACTAAACACGCCATATCAAATCATAGCAAAAAAAAAACGTGTAAAACAGCTTCCACAAACTTCACACCTAGAGAGCGCAACATCGAACAACCTGTTAATTGTTAGAGCGAAATAAACAATGCCGATGTCAAGCACACCGGCGAGAAAAAAAAAAAAAAGCAATCAACGCGAGTTCTTGAGTTAGGCCTAACTTTCCCACGCAGTTCCGCATGACAACACGTGCCCCCCGAAAACTCTTTCGTCCCTAACGACCCTTCGTGCCTAGGTTCCACGCCTCGGTAACGAACTCACCTTCCTGCAAGCGCACTACGAAGCAGCGGCGAATGTGGTCCAAATGGAGGCGGATACGCATACGAAGTTGCGCGCGCACCAACACCCAACCCACCTGAGGAAGAGGCGCTCGACTGCTGCAGGTGGGTGCCGTTGTCAGATAGGAAGGAGACGCGGCGCCGAAACGCTTTGTCCCAGAACTCAGCGCTGAGCCGTGCTCCCAACTATAGGGCTGCCGAGGTGTCAGCTTTGCTTTCCCCTCAATCCCTTTCACTCTCTCTCTTTAAACTCCTCTGTTATCCACACCCCTTTTCACAACAAGATAATTTCTGTGCACGGTTGCTCCTCTTTCACACATGCACCGCCGGTAAAGCGGCTATCTATCTATCTATCTATCTGTACATCTATCTATCTGTACATCTATCTATCTGTACATCTATCTATCTGTACATCTATCTATCTGTACATCTATCTATCTGTACATCTATCTGTCTGTACATCTATCTGTCTGTACATCTATCTGTCTGTCAATCTATCTGTCTGTCAATCTATCTGTCTGTCAATCTATGTGTCTGTCAATCTATCTGTCTGTCAATCTATCTGTCTGTCAATCTATCTGTCTGTCAATCTATCTGTCTGTCAATCTATCTGTCTGTCAATCTATCTGTCTGTCAATCTATCTGTCTGTCAATCTATCTGTCTGTCATCTATCTGTCTGTCATCTATCTGTCTGTCATCTATCTGTCTGTCATCTATCTGTCTATCAATCTACCATCTGTCTATCTACCACCTGTCTATCTACCACCTGTCTATCTACCACCTGTCTATCTACCATCTGTCTGTCTGTCTCTATCTATCTATCTATCTATCTATCTATCTATCTATCTATCTATCTATCTATCTATCTATCTATCATCTATCATCTGTCTATCTATCATCTATCTATCTATCTATCTATCTATCTATCTATCTATCTATCTATCTATCTATCTATCTATCTGTCTATCTGTCTGTCTGTCTGTCTGTCTGTCTGTCTGTCTGTCTGTCTGTCTGTCTGTCTGTCTGTCTATCTATCTATCTATCTATCTATGTATCTGTCTATCTATCTATGTATCTATCTATCTATCTATCCATCTATCTATCTATCTAACTATCCATCTATCCATCATCTATCTATCTAACTATCCATCTATCTATCATCTATCTATCTATCTATCTGTTTACCCATATATATGCACGTGTATCTATCCGTCACTCAGTCTATCTGCGTACGCTGGACGCTCTCGTGGCCGCCTCTTTAAAATATGGTATCAACTACAAGCGGAGTGGAAGGACATCAGCGAATGACGAAAGAACTTAGCATGTCATGACATGAACAACGCGACATCCGCTCATCGCGTGCGTCATCAGACCCGTTCCCCAAGTCGCTCGTGGAACAAGCCCACCCCCGCAGTCCGTTGAATCAGGGTGTGCGCCACACGTCATTCGCGGTCCGTATCAATTGCGAGCAACGCCGAGAGTGCCATTAGACGCAGAAAAATCACGATTAACGTCTTCCCGGAAGATCTGCGGGCGCCGTGGTAGGCCGCCTCACTCAGTTCGGAGCTTTGAGACCAACCTTGAGGCCTCTAACGAGCCGTGCGTGGAGGCAGCGCGGGAGCAAGCGACAATTCAGGAGGGGGCCCGGGCCTTCCACTCGTCGGATTTCTGGTAGAGTCATTTCACCACCAAGTCGGCATCGAACAGCGGAATTCTGCGAGGCAGTCAGGCATCCTCACCACAAAGTCGCACCACGGTTTAAACTGCTTCGGATCATACACAGGCTCGATGTGGGGCAATGCCAGTTGTGGTAGCAGCGTTGGTTAACCGCTTTGATCGTCATGAAATAAACGTCGTAACACGCGTACTCGCTAGGTCCAAGCAAGCGCCGGCTAAGCGCTGCTCGAACCCAGAGGCCGGCGAGCGTTCCTCGTGATACGCAGCTCATCGCACCGTAGCACGCACTTCGTTCCAACAGAAGTGTCGTATACAGTGCCCCTAACGCGAGTACTGGCCTCGCATAGAACCACCACGAGTCGCCTTTCAGGTGTCAGTGAAGTTGGCGCGCCTGCAGGTCACCAGCCTTTCCAGTCCGACCGCATATGTCAACTCCTCAATTGACACGATGACGTCGACCCACCTCGTATACCGCTGGGTCCAAAGGCAAGAATGATGCGGTCTACGGGCTGCTCGTCGAATGCTTCGCACAAAATCAATTCCCAAAATGCGTCAGATATTCCATAATTTTTCTTTAAAAAAAAAACCGCCATGGCGCTTCCTGGTGTGAGCACGGAGCAGTCGTAAGTGAAGGAGGGGAAAAAAAAAAGCGCACTATACTGCGACCCATCGAGGTAGGTGAAAATTTCGTTGAAGCGCACTGAAAAACGAACGGACAGAAGAGGCTGCCGAGGCAAGCGCTGTCCTTGTCAGCCTTTTCTGTCTGTGCGCTTCGACAAAATTTTCAACTATGAACGTAATCCAACTTGCCATCTTGCTCCATCGAGGTAGTTTTATCGATGGATGTTTTACGTGCCAAAACCGGGATACCCATATACGAAAGGCGTCGTACAGCGGAGGGCTCGGCACATTTCGACCACCTGGTGGTGTTCTTTGACGCGCACTGCCGTCACCCAACACACGGGCACATCTACCATTTCGCCTACGTCGTGAACCCTGCACGCTTACATCAGCCATCGGCGTCATCAACGGGAAAACGAGCAGTGGCATTAGTGGCCTACGAACGGTAATCGCTCGGTGAGCATGCTACGTAGTACTTCCTCGAGTCACGTAAAACGCGACCACCACGGCCGGCATCGAGCCCGCGACCTTAGAGTCAGCAGCCGAGCACGATAACCACCGATCCTCCGCGGCGAACAAAGCCTCAAGAAGACGCTCTAAGTCTCCGGTAATCAAGCTTTTCAACGCGAAAATCAACGAAATCAAGTAGAGATCAAAACAATGCCGGCAGAAATGGTTTGAGCGTTGTCGGTGGCCATTTTAATTACCAGTAGAACACCGAGTACAAGGGCGGGCCATGCGCGCGCGCCTCGCCTTGGCCGGTAAAGGGCCGCGGGAGTTCCCGCTGATGCAGATCGACTTTCTCATAAGGAGAGAGAGAGAGAAATTGAAGAACAAAGAAAGGGAAGTTAAACAAGCTTTGGCTCGGTCGGCTACCCTACACGTGAGGTGGAGGAGTGGGGGAATAATTTGAGGGCAGAGAAAAGAGAACGGCACTTCTACCCTTGACAATGTGGTCCAATACCAACACCACCCTTGAAGCAAGGAGATGAGAAAAAATACAATAATAAAAGATAATAAAATAAACAAAATAAAAAGCGAGTGGCGACCCCACATAAAAGTTCCGAAACCAGTCGCCGTGACGTCTTAGATTTCGACGATTTCTTCTAGAATCTACGAAGTTCCTAAAGTGTAAAAACTTAGTACACTGTCTTCCAACGTAGACAGACTTCACGCACCAACTTTCAGAAACTTTCGTTGAGATAATGCAGACAAACGAAAAAAAAGGGGGGGGGGGGACGCAGAAAGTTGTCATCGTTCAAACACTTTTAAAAAAGTCTGCATTGAATCTTCACTGAATTTAGATGCGCTGCACTTGCGCATTACACAGACGTGCCGCACGTTGTGCGCTGTTGCGGCCCGAAAGGGGATCGGTGCATTCGCAAGCATTCCATTGCCTTTCACCAGCGCTTTGGTGCCAAACCATTTAATAAGTAGTCGATGTATGCTCCCATTAAAACGAAAAAGTAAACTTCACTTGACTTCGAACAAATCCGTGACGTTACGATAGGATCTTTCGGCAGTAAATTTTAACGTGAAAATTTTGTCATTAATTTTTCTTTATTTACGAAGCTGTGGTGGTAAAACTAACTCACGTAAGGCTGGGTGATGTTATACGTATTAGCATTAGTTTTATTTCTTCACGCACTGCCGTACACGTGCGCCTACATATTGCATGTCGCTCGAAAAGAAGAAAAAGAAAAAAAAGTCTGCGCTCGTGCGCTCTTAGATAGATCAGTTCCCTGTTTGCTGTATGTCGGCTCTGCCCTTCGAACCCAATGAGGCTTTGGCACGCCAATAATGTATAGCATTGTTGCTTTATGAAAATGTCTAAAACATTATTATTATTATTATTATTATTATTATTATTAACGACACCCAAATTTTCGGAGTAATTCATCCAGATACCTTGCACTAATTTATTGCTTCACTTTAGTGCGCCTTAAAATGAGTCCGGGCCCCGCATTGTTCACAGTGGCGACCACCTGACATCACTATTATCCCCTTAAAACAGCCAAGCAGGGGTAACTCGACTAGCGGACGCACGACGCGAAGAAACCGAGCAAGCACAGCCAGGCCGCTGTACAGCGAACGGGAGAGCCGCGTTGCGCTAGTGACCTTCCACGCCGCGGTTGGCGATCGAGGCCACAGCCAAGGAGGAAGAGGAGGAACAACGAGCGGCAGGACCTCCTCGCCCGCCTCACAAACGCGCAGCGGTCGTCGCACCGTGGAGGACGACGCCGAGCAAGCAGAGCGAGGATGACGACGGCGGTGGCCAGCGACGACAACGGGGCCAGTTCGGAGAACACGTCGCGGAAGAAGACCGTCCCTCTCACTCTCCAAGATAAACACGCAAAAAACGCCTCGCCGTGTCAGCGCGTTGCCCGCTCCACGGCGAAGCGAAACGAGCAACTCGGAGCGACACTACAGAGTGAAACAATGAGTTCGCGAGGGGATGGAAGATGGATTAGACGAAAAAACGTCAGGCCTGCGCGGAAGGCGCAGCACAGTCACAGCGAAAGCTATAGAAGTGCGCCCTTTCAGAGCCTTTTCCAAACGTTCATTGGGTAACTACTGCAAACACACTCGCCGGGTACCCACTACAGCATTATTAATAATTTCTGGGTAGTAGGCCGACATTCGCTATGCTATCCTTCGTCATTCTTTAAAAGAAGCGTGGTGTTCGGTAAATACTTGCAAGGAATTTTGTGCCAATTGTTCACGCAGTGCCTGACGACGATGAGGAATTACGCCTGGAGTCGGTATGCGCCACAGTTATTAGGTGATCAAAAACAAGCTGTTGTAATTGGATAAAGCATTGGACGGCCCACTCGTTACGCTATTCGCAGTGTTTAACGCCTGGTTGTTCTTTCGCTGTTCTAAAACGCTTTATTACTCATATTAACGCAATTCCTTCACCGACATCTGACTCGCTCACTGGATTCCGTGCCGACCGGTTGTGCCCCCGCCCGCGATAACCGACGACAGCGTAGCTCTGGCCGACTGGACTCGCCCTACGCCATCTCCTGACGCCGACAAGAGCTCTCGCTGAGTGGTGCCCCGTCCTCGGACTCCTGCGACGGTGTCCATCTTTCCTATCTTCTTCTTATTTCTGCATGTGGGTTTCTCTGTCTCTACTCTGTCTTTATCCCTATCCCTTTTAATCCTCCCAATCATTTTAATCTCTCCTTACCCTTCATCATTCGTTAGCCACTGTAGAGGTGTCGCACTATGATGCAGACAGTTACAGGGCTCACTTTTATCTTCTTTCCACTCATTTAAAAATCACTCCCCCCCCCCCCCCCCTTTTCCTGACATCAAGCCTGCCTAAGGCAAGTTTCCCAACAAGTCCCAAGCACCGGCGTGGCTCGGTGGTAGAATACTGGGCTTGCACGCAGCGGACCCGGTTTCGAGCTTCACTGTGTCCTTGGTACTACCAAGTTTCCCCTCATTTCGTGCGACAGTGGCTACGGACACCGGCGGCGGCGGACAACTACGGTGCCACGCGTGACCCAAGTTATGATTTCATAACAATTTTCGCCGAGAAAATTCTTGCACACGGAAGGCCCAGGCTCTGGGGGAAAGCGTTATTTCTTTAACAGTAGTGTACTGATTGTGGCGTAAATTAAAGAGAACCCAAGCGGACGAAAAAAAAAAAAAATCACTCTTCCGGTCGGTGGCATCTGAAGCTGCGATCTTCGAACTATACGCGCATACTGTCGGGATCCCGAAGCGGCTATACGGCGACGTCGCTACTCTAGATATCCGCTTCGGGGCACCGACACTTATACACTTCCGCAACAGTTTCAGGGTCCACGTAATCAATGCAGAGAAGAAAACTGACTGCTAAACGCCTGTTTTTTTTTTTGAATAACTGCGGAAAACCACAACACCAGGCGTCAAATCTCGGTCGCACCAGCCGCATTTTCGATGGAGACGAAAATGTTGAGGCCCCAAGTGCCTATAGATTTAGGTGCACAGTCAAGAACACCGGGAGGCTGAAGTTCCCTGCTACGGCGTCCCTCTCGATCATATCGGGGTTTACGGAGGTACAACCCGAACAATTATTATTAATAGCTGCTCAAAACAGGAACACGGAAGACAACGAACAAGGCCTCCTGTGGTGTCTCGTTCGTTTCTTCCCGATGTCGAGCAACAAGTCCGCAAGACCGTCTTACAGCCTGCAGTAAACAGTAGATAGCCCCAAACACAGACACACGCACGTTATTTGTTTTGTGCCAAGTGGCCTATGTCCTGTAATCCCAGTGGCAGATTCGGTTAGGGGTGCAGTAAGGGCACCTCCCCCCTTCCCCCGCCTTCCTTCAGTACCCGTCGCCCACCTCCTTCACCAATCAGGACTGATGGGCGGGACAAACTAAAAATATTTATGCTGCGATTGGATTATTGTAATGATAGTCACTGCTAAAAGCATAATCAGAAACACCCCCCTCCTCCCCCTCGTCCGGTTTCACTACAAGCGACCGCCACTCCCACAGAAGTTGAGTGGCTGGAGCCGCCCATGTCTTCCAACGGAACAACCAGGGCGATTCCGAGCTGCTAAGAGGTGACTCAGTCACCGCTAACGGCACTTACCTCTAGACGTAGCTCAGGACACGCTACGCGGTGGGGAAGCCAGCTCACCGAGGATGGCAAGGAGAGGGGCTGCGGCTACTACGGCAGTGCACATCCACACGGTACGACGCAGGGTCCCTCCTGCAAGCAAGAACAAGAGGGGGATATCGCAGCACGTTTGCTCAGAATCAGCAGAAAATTTTCGCTTTTCCAGCTCGTCTATCACGGGGAGCTCACGCACACTGACCAAGAACGCCATCATCATCATCATCATTATTATTACAAAATTAGGGGAGCTTATATCGGAATCGAAAACAAGCTTCGAACAAAAAATAAGAAAAAGCTCATTGAAACATCACCACTAAACGACGTTTAGCCAAAACATCCAGCTGTTGTGGTTAAACCTAACGGAGCATCTTAACGGCAAGATGTTATACGTTGTATCCGTGCGCACAAAGAAATACAAACTGGGCAACCTGCCATTCACCTTCCGGGAAAACGAAGGCAGACGCAGCTCGGCGCGTGAGTGCCCGACCCGCTATAGTTTCCTTCTACGAGATTGGTCATTCTCTGCTGTTGCTCATTTTGCAACCAAACGTCCCTGACGAACACAACTGCCAATTACCCGCCTGTAAGTGGCCCCAATACTATCCTCTGGCCACGGGGCCATAGAGAGTTCGCGATTGGTTTGTATTTATTTCGCTAAAACAAACTTCAATCAATCCAGTACTTCCCAACTGTGTCCTTCCTGCATGCGAGAATCGGACTTTCACCCAGCCGCTTAGCGGCGCAACACTTCAGCTGTTGCACACAACAACAACAACAACAACAACAACCAGGTCATGCGTCCGCATTCGGGGCAACCTGCGGACGCATGGCGGCAACGAAACGAGAAACCACGAGTCCCCCAGATACAAGATCAGCATTGCCGTATCGGGTGCGGCTGATAACCTTATCTCCAGCGCATACACACGTATAAAAACCCGACGTACACGAGAAAAATATAAACATGGGTCGAAAAAAAAATCAGATACATCAACATTTCTACAGAAATCAAACTATGAGGCACAGAAAATTATGTGCGTAGTTACGATCCACAGCCGAAAAAAAAATGTATACACATCGACAACTGAGGAGCAATAAAAAAAAACAAACAAAATCAGGCAATTGTATAGCATATGCGAATTATATAAGATAATAGGAGAAAACACAAATAGATTGAAGAGGAAAAAAACCAGGCACGGTGTGAAGTTCGGTTCCCTTTTTTATTAGAAGGAAGTGAGGGGTGTATGTAAGCGCGCCTCTTCTTCCTCGACAGAAGATACTCCCCGTGATGAATATCCCTATAGTCGTAATGCCAAGAGATTGCTTGCGTCTCGGCCTTCCGTGTCATTGAAGCAAATTTCGCGCTACATCCATAGCAGGTTCGTAGACCACACAACGCCGTCCATCCACATAGAAGCCATTGCACAGAAGCCACTGCGAGACCGCAGCTATATTATATCGACCGCGCGCGCGCTTAGAGCGAAGCCTTTTCGAAACAACGCCGGACGACGCACTACTATATACTGTTTCTCCATCGCCCGGCTCACAGAACGGGAACGAACGCGCGCACACACGTACGCACACACATACAGCCGTGGCGACATCACGTGAAGAACCCGGCTCAATACGTATACAGGCGAGCGCTATTTCGTATACGGCAATGGTTTCGTCGTGAAGGAGCAGACTGAATTTTCTGCAGCAACTTGCGACAACAGTGCATATAGTGATACGTTGCAGAAGAGGTACGAAAAAAAAAAAATGACCCCGTATCTGCATGTTACAGTGCAAAACGGTTATTCGATGCTCTGCGCAAGAAAATCGGTGAATGGTATTCTGGAGGTGTTACGTTATAGAGTGCCTCGAGCAAGCAGCGGAGGCGAACGAGCGCGTCGAATCTCGTCACACGTTTTCAGCTACTTGTACGTGAAGAATGTCGATACAGAATGGAGGAAGCGAACCAGAAAATTAACGGGTAAATACTTAGAAAACAGCAGGGGGCCAGAGAAAAAATAACTATCGGTTAAAAAGAAGGTGAAGGAAACGGAGACCGATATGTGGAGAATTGGCATGATTCAGAAGTCAGCGCTAGACATCTATCGAACTTTTAAGCAGGAAATTGCCAACGAAAGGATCTATGATAATACTCGGGGTAGTTCTCCACTGTTTGACGCCAGTACGGGAGTATTGTGATTCAAGACATATCGGGCCAAATAAGAAGGGGGAGACACGGTATGCAGTGCGTGTGGAGAGGAAGAGGAAACTGCCGAACATATGATAATGTTCTGTAAAGGGCTTCACCCTATAGTTCAGGATGATGGCGGAGAGTTTATCAAAGCACTGGGGCTTAGGGACAGAGAGGGCAAATTAGACTATTTATTTATTTATTCAAAATACCTTACAGACCCAACAGGGCATTGTGTAAGGAGAGCGTAAAAGGAATACATACACGAATTGGTACAATTTCCATACAAACAATAACATGAACTCATTGTAAATTATTATACAAGTCCTAACAGGAATAACAATGAGAAAATAATAATAATAATTTTAATAGGAATAGAACGGCAATGAAAATCAGATGAGTATACGCGTGAGATAATGACGTAAAACAAGCTAAAAAACAAGAACGAATCGTGAAAAGACTTTCCATTATTCAAAAAAAAAAAACATCGTTGAATAATACACAACAGAACTGAATGACATGTTAGTATTCAAACTATCAAAAAAAGTTAAAACGTAAGAGAAAAAAAGCGAGATACTAGTAGTGAAAAACGCTTTAAGCTGGCAGAATTAACTAGAAGGAGGTTATCTGATCGGTGGCTAAAGTCAAGGCACGAGTGAAAATTAAACCCTTCACTGCAAAGTACCAGTCCTCAACCTCACTATTTAAAGGAAAAAAAAATTAGTTCTTGTTCACTAAGTATTACGGCTAGGTGGCGTTAGCCACCACCCGATCTAAAGGGCACAGCCATATCAACCAACCCATTCATCCATCCATCCGTCCATCTATCGGATCATCAACGCACGGCACTCCAGCCAGCAAGGGAATGATGGGTAGTACACGGATTCGTCTTATTCTATATAGCGCGTTGGTATCAGAGTCAGCAATATCTTCAACGACCACCTCCTTTGTGTCATGGCATGGTTATCTCGAGCGAATACGCGCGCTAATAATAATAATAATAATAATAATAATAATAATAATAATAATAATAATAATAAAACTGACGTCACATTTTCACCCGTGATCACATACACCCGTTTATCACCGTCACGATCGCATTCGCGCACACCGCTGTTCGAAATTGAGAGACCGATCGGGCCTGCAGGGGGGATCCCGCTCGAGGCAGACGGCGATAGTTCACCCCCCTCGGCCGGTTCTCTTACACATGTACGTGCGGTCGAGCACCGATAAGAGAGCCGAGTATGCGACAAGGTCGCCGAAGGACAACAATAAAAAAAAAACCACCCCCGTCGCCACTTTACGCGCAGCGTCTCCCGCCACTGTTACGCAACACGGCATCTTCAGGGCGATACACCTCTCCTACGGCGGGGGACGATAAATCTTCAGGTGAGAGCTTCGGAGGTCCCTCACAGCAGCGGCAGTGTGGACGTTGATTGATACGCGGGGGTTTACGGTCCCAAAGCCACCATATGAGAGACGCCGTAGTGGAGGGCTCCGGAGATTTTGACCACCTGGGGTTCTTTAACGTGCACCCAAATCTGAGCACGCGGGCCTACAACATTTCCGCCTCCATCGAAAATGCAACCACCGCCGCCGCCGGAATTCGATTTCGCGACCTGCGGGTTAGCAGCCGAGTACCTCAGCCACTAGGCCACCACGGCGGGGTCGGCGGTGTGGATGTGTTAAGAGCAAACCTCATAAGCGCGAAAATGCACGCGACGCTATGAGCGACGAAACGGGGCGTTCGCGCGACGTGTCGCGTGCTCGTTTTCGCGCGATCGCTCGGTTCTCCAGATTTGGAAACCGTCGCTCATCGCCCGGAAGTGCTGGTCTCAAGCAGCCAATAGCGAAATACCGGAAAAGACAAAGACTACATAGGTGCACGTGACCCTGCCCGAGTCACGTATGCGCAACAAGAAATAACGCAATGTTTATTAAGCATGCGCATATAAAAATGCTGCAAGGCAATAATAAACACTTTCCGTTCCATTACACAACAATATATCTTATTTTTAAATTGGAAACCGCTCACTACGCGGTTTTCTTGGTGCGAGTAGACGGCCTCATGCCAGCAACAGTGGAGTTCGCTCGCCGAAGCCGTCGCGTCAATGAGGTTTGCCTGCGCTAGCGACTGATCGCGCGAAGACGATCTACGTCGCGTCGCTCGTCGCTGTCGCGTGCATTTTCGCGCTTATGAGGTTTAGCCCTTAGAGAGCGTCCACATACAATGCTGTAAATTTTTGGGTTCGGTTCCCAATAACAACAGTTGTTGAAGGGGCCATAACACTTAAACCCAGCCAATTGTGGGTTACAGCGAGATAAAAGCACGGTACTATACAAACTTTGTAGGGCGATCTTGTGTCCGTAAACTCAAAACTAAATGGTCGGCCAAAAAAAAAAAAAATGGCAGCATATCCACGGAGTGAATGATGGGGAGTGGTGCGAAGCATTCGTCCGTCCATTCGTTCTTGCTTCCGTCCGTTCCTGCGTACGTCTCTGTAACCGTCCATGCGTCCATCCGCCCGTCCGTGCGTACGTCTGTTCGTGCGTCCGTCCATGCATCCGCGCCTGCGTCCGTTCATGCGTCCATCCATGCATCTGTCTGTGTGTCCGTTCGTCCATCTATTCAGCACTCCAAACACCACCATCTCGCATCTTTTCATCATATATTCCCCATATAGAAGCACCGCCATCCATCGGACATTCCAAGGACTAACCGAGAGGTGGCACACGCACACTTTCTTACGGCTTGCGCTTCGGGTCTACTTCCCACCTTTAACCACCTCGAGCTCATTCATGGTGTATACTAGTTCACTGTATTCATGGCTATGCGGCCCAACGGTCGCTAAACCTTTCAAAAACCAAGGAGGTTACACCCAGCGAGTATAACGTAGGAACCCTTTCTTGTCAGATCGTGCTCGATGTACATGCCAATAGCTGCTAATGGGGATCGCAGCGTGCGCGTTACCTAAAGGCCGAATGCTCCTGTCTCTCATTCCCCCTTAGCAGCCATTAACATGTGCATTGAGCACTATCTTTAATTGTTCAACAACGCACAGAAGAAATCTCTCACCGGAACCACCTTGGAGGTAAAAAACGTAAGTACCGCTATTTCGGGTATGTGCTAGTGGTGGTTACGTACTACGAGGGACGCACAAGCCACGCCATAAGGAGCTTCGCCCCTAAAATGTCTTGCTTGCTTGCTTGTTCCTTTCTTTTGTGGCTCTCACCCACTAAGGGGGATTGGCCAAGAAGCCGGTGTTTAATGCAAGTCAATACGTATGGATTTTCTAGACTAGGGGAATATGATTACTGTGTTTTGACTGTGAAATTAATTCGGCGGAATGTCCCTTGCTCGCTGTCTCCAACTTGGTCTGTTCTCTTTTTCACCTCTCGAGTCTCGTGCCGGTCCCGCATCGTGGCGCGTTCGCGACGGCGTTATATGGCGCGGTTTTCTTGCCAATTGTGTGGCGGCTTTTACGAAAACCACTTGTTGCACGCGTCTTCGGCGACTGTCGAATTGTGAATGTATATATATATATATATATATATATATATATATATATATATATATATATATATATATAGATAGATAGATAGATAGATAGATAGATAGATAGATAGATAGATAGATAGATAAGAGAGCCGAGAGTATATAGTGGACACTTCAGTGGGTCGGAAGCGAGCAAAAGCAATTCTTTTGTAGATTAGATTTACGTTTCGACGGTGCCCCTAAGCAATATTTGAGCAATACTTCTGGAACCGGCGTTCATTCTGCCCCACCACACGCTTCGCATTAGGAAAGATACCGGCAGTGTCTCACGAGGGGGGAAACGGTCAAAAAAGAAAGAAGGACGAAAAATGGCATCAGCTAAAGGTATTGCAAGGCCACAACGTTTCGCACAAGCTCACTGATCGGTATTCAACGGCACACGGAGTCGTCCTTCATGTCGGCGACGCGACGCACGTCAGGGGCAGTTGCCAATGCGCAGCACAAGAAACGGGCGGCCTCGGACAACGCCCACCTAGCGAACATGTCCACACGTTACATGTACCTGCTAGTACTGCTACTCTACTACTACGGCAGCCAGAGAAGGTAATAATAATAATAATAATAATAATAATAATAATAATAATAATAATAATAATAATAATAATGGTGATGCTGATGTGGAGTTTGACGTGCCAAAATCACGATGTGATTATGATACAGCGCACTGTACACGGGCTTATGCCGTTTCACCCCCCGTCAAAATGCGACCGCCGCGGCCAGATTCGAACACGCGACCTTCGCGTCAGCAGCCGAGAAGCCTAGCGACCGATAGATCGAGGTGGAGAGCCAGAGAAAGATCCACCACGTACAACGCGCGAAATCGGCACCGTTCAGATGCAGCGTCTGCGCGTCGCGTCGGAAACCCCCGAAAGCTGGCTTTTCCGCAGTAATAGTTTTGATGAGGAGAAGATCCCCTCTCGTAGCCGGATCTGTGGATTCGCAGAACATCAGAAATGATTCTGAAAGGTTTCTTGCAGACAGCGAGTGCTCAAAACAAACAAATAAATAAACAACTAAATAAATAAATAAATAAACGATTGCGAGGACTGCGTTCGAACGTCTCGACCGAAGTTGGTATTATTTTATCCCTGCCCTGAAGCTTTTACGCTCTTTACATTACAAAGAACACAAACTTCACGATAAGGTGTCTATAATCTGGTATTAAAATAATTTTAAGAACACGTCATACGCTCTACATTTAGAGACATATCTATTGATCAACAACTGGTTCATTGTCGGAAGCTACGAAGTCCCCATTCGGCAGCCTTGTTTCTCTCTACTCGGGCTTTTTCCTCGCATCTTCATCACTTTCTTTGTCTATTTCTATCCATTTTTTTCCTTATCTTTCACCTGTCTTTCTCTCCCTCTCTGTTCCTGTATTTTTACACGTGGCTTCGCCAAACGACGAAACCAAAGACAGCACGGGCCTCTGAACCCGCCACGGTGGTGTGTAGTGGCTAAGGTACTCGGCTGCTGACCCGCAGGTCGCGCGTTCGAATCCCGGCTGCGGCGGCTGCATTTCCGATGGAGGCGGAAATGTCGTAGGCCCGTGTGCTCAGATTTGGGTGCACGTACGTTAAAGAACCCCAGGTGGTCTAAATTTCCAGAGCCCTCCACTACGGCGTCTCTCATAATCCATATGGTGGTTTTGGGACGTTAAACCCCACATATCAATCAGCACGGGCCTCTGAAGCGCTCCGCGCTTAAGAAATGTGCCACGCTCGCATTCACGGCGACTCCAACACTTTACACGCACGGAAACAGCCGGCAAAGTGTACGGGTTGAGTGACCGCTGTGTTAACTGAACTGGTACGGCATCGCGCACGTTATCAGCAGGTCACCGGTAGGGTCTGTACACAGGCGGCAGACTCTTTTTTTTCGTCCACCTTCAAAAGAGATCCCGCAACGGTTTTTCGAGGTTTTGTCACCGTTTAGGCAAGATCATCACGAAACCGTGCTGCTGACGCGCGCTGTGTCGCTCTGTGAATGGGCGGCTGAAAACGCGTTCGCACGAGTCACCACGATCTGCGACGATGATTTGTGGGGTTTAACGTCCCAAAACCACCATATATGATTATGAGAGACGCCGTAGTGGAGCCAGGCTCCGGAAATTTTCGACCACCTGGGGGTTCTTTAACGTGCACCCAAATTTGAGCACACGGGCCTACGACATTTCCGCCTCCATCGGAAATGTACCCGCCGCAGCCGGGATTCGAACACGCGACCTGGGGGTCAGCAGCCGAGTACCTTAGCCACTACACACCACCGTGGCGGGGCGACGGTCTGCAACGATCTGCAGCGTTTCGCAGCTTTAAAGCGTTCTAATAAATTGCACAGTTTATGCATAGAGCTCAAATCTTCCTCGAAATAACCCCTGGCACTTGGTGTTCCAGCCCAATGTGTTTGCAGAAAGTCACTGAAACTGTTCCAGGGTACGTTTAACTCCTTTTTGCTTACGCCGTAAGTACTACGCTACGGTTAAGAAATGCACGTGTGTGTGTGTGTGCTTGAATGCATGCGTTATTACTTGTGTGCATATTAGACCCCTGTGTATTGCCTCGAGCGTGCCGCACTCAAAGCCCACAGCCACCACACCCCCAGAGTGAAATATTGTAACGCTGCAGCCAAGATCCGACACCCAGGAGCAGCCGGCTAAAAGACGAACGAGGGGCAACATCGCCGGGTGGCAATACTTCAACTTCTTTAGGCCTCAGGAGGGTCCCGGCTTGTCCAAGTCTTACGTCGTCACGCTTTGTAATGTGGTCACGGACCATCGTAAACCGGTATGCACCACAAGAATTGGGTGACTCTCTCCACTAAAAAAAAAAATAGGGAAACAGCCGAACAAACAGCTGACGACGTTTGCGGAGCACGTAAGCAAGGAGGAGGAGACAGGCCAATTGAGTATGAGCCATCTCCAGAAGAAAACAAAAACAAACAAAAAAGCTGCATTACCACGCAGTTAGCGGAGCATCAGAAACACTCTTCGCTACATATACTTAGCCCCTTCCTTGTTTTTTTTTTCTATTTTTTATCGATATAACTATCGGTCTGACATTTGGTTTTTTTCTCTTTTTTTACCATTCTCTCGAGGCATTACAGTGCCACTCGAGGTGACAAGCCAGCAGAGGACACGCCTCCCGAACCCCCTCCGACCTCTGCGCTCTCGCCGCTCACAAAACACGACGCGCGATAAGCCTGTACGCGATGACACACGGGAGTGGGCAGCGCGAGCGCTCGAATCGCCGACGAAGGCAAAAAGAAAAATGTGAAACGAGAAGGAAGAAAGATGACAAACAAAATACTACAAACATACAAGAAAAATAATCGGAAACGCGCAGAGCCCTGCCGTGAGAGAAAAGATAACGCCGCTTATCGGGACCACGAAAAAAAAAAAAAAAAAAGCCGCCCAAGCCCGCGCAGCACAGTCACGGCGAAAGCTGGAAGAGCGGTTTTTCTGAGCCTCTCTTTTAAACTCTTTGGGTAACTGCTACGCGTACACCTGCAAGGTACCCACTACATTCGTCGTTCACTCACGACACCGGTGTCACGAAGAGGGCGGCAAAATTTAATCTCTGTAACAATTGTTCGGCTTTAACGTGCCGAAACCGGGGTATGGGGGAAGGAAGGGGTGGGGGCGTAGTAGAAGGCTCTAAAAATTTCGACCATCTCAAGTTTGAAAGTTACTCTCCAATTCCATTCGACCTGGTTCTCTTTCAAGTGCACCGAAACAGCACAGAATGCGGGGTCGATAGAATACACGGGCCTCAAGTATTTTTTCGCCTCCATAAAAAAAAAAAAAACCAAGCGGTCGGGATTCGATCCCGCTACCTTTGAGTCAGAAGTCAAGCACCACAACTACGGTGCACCGCGGGGGGGGGGGGTAATTAATCTCTGGGAAACACGTCGACGTTCAGCCACACTGCCTAATTGAGCCAATCAGAGGCAGCAGGGAATAACGGAATCGATTGCGCGGTTGATTAAAAGGACGTTAATGCATGGGAATAGCACGAGGACCGTTTCCGACTAAAGCGGCGCCACGGCTGAAAATCGACACACGTAAGAAAGCGACCAACAAATCAACACGAGTGGCATGCGTGTGCGTCCATTTTTATAGTATCTCCCAAGCAGCCTGTAAACCTCGGTGGCATCTTATCTTTTCGTTCACTTTTCTTTCTTCTCATTTACATAACAATTACTTCTAATAACATCCCCTAATACTTTCCCTGGCATCATTGTCTGTTATTCTTCAATAATACAAACCACATAGCCATTCTTGATGCTTCCCTTACGCAACGCCTTGTAAAAGAATTGCGAGAGACTTGGAACAAATCACAAGGTTTCCCAAGAAGCGCATTGTATATAAGACGACTAAATGCATACAAACTCCGTGAGTTTCGAACGGACGGGGTGGAGGTTTCAACGCGATCCGCTCAGGCTAAGCCGATGCACACGCGCTTATAGCAATAGGTATATATACCCCAAATGATAGCCGTAGCAGGGGTACTGTTCGAATCAAAGCTTAATGCGGGATATTTCAATGGTACGGGTATAACAGTCAACCTGATCGTGTCGTACTAAATGACCGAGAGCGCAACTCAACGACACATGTTGTACTTATTTAGTACTACCTCGCTGTTGGCGACGAGCGCCGTCAAACTACGGTGCCCCCCACCTCCCTTTATTTCTCACCCCCGCTTCTCCTTTCTCACGGTATATAGATACGCTTATCTCCAAAGCTGTCTGTCTACCACGGTACCAGCAAACTGGTGCGCGCAATATCTGCAATAGCCGCCCTGTGGCTTACAATAAGGGCTGTCTATATAGAGATTATAGGGAACAGAGACAGACTTCTGAAGCTGCCGTAATAGCCCCGCCGCGGTGGTCCAGTGGCTAAGGCACTCGGCTGCTGACCCGCAGGTCGCGAGATCGATTCCCGGCTGCGGCGGCTGCATTTCCGATGGAGGCGGAAATGTTGTAGGCCCGTGTGCTTAAATTTGGGTGCACGTTAAAGAACCCCAGGTGGTCTGAATTACCAGAGCCCTCCACTACGGCGTCTCTCATAACTATATATATGGTGGTTTTTGGGACTTTAAACCCCACATATCAATCAATCAATGAAGCTGCTGTAATAAAATGAGTGAAGAAAAAAAAACTGATTTTACAGCTCATTAATAAGTATATCGAAACGACGTTAGTGCAATAACTTTTGTGTTACGAGTGTGAGCGTGAGGTTGCGTATCCGACATACTTGATTGCTTGAGAAAACGAACCCTCCGTTATCATAATAGTAATTGACGGAGTTCTGCGTCTCGGATTCAATAATAATAACAATAATAATAATAATTGCTACCGTTGTAGGTCCTCAACACCACAATATGATTATGAGAGAGGCTGTAACGGAAATTTGACCATCTGCATGGTGTTCAACGTCCGCTGACGTCGCACAGCCCGTCGAATTTCGCGTCCGTCGCAATGCGGTCACCACGGGCGGGATTCCATTCGGGTCAGTATAGCGATCACCACGGCGGCTTGAGATTCCCCACGGTGGCCCGAGAACGAATTGGCGTAAGTATACACTGTAATACCTCAAGCACGCCTTGCCAGAAGAAGTTTGCGGGACGTGGAATGTTCGAGAAGGCTGCCTTCCCGCTCCACTTGGGACCATAACCTCAAAATTATATTCTATTAAGAAAATAAGTGGAAATTTATGTCCTCAGTTTCTTTTTTAGGCAATAAAGTGAACCAACAGATAATGCTAAGGAAAGTAAATATGGGGCACGTTATTTAGCGGTAATCGTAATGTGAATGCGAAGAAAGAAAAGTGGACGAAAACAAAACTTGCCACTGGCTGGCAGCGAACCCATGACCTTCGAATAAAGCGACCAATGCTCTACCAGCTGAGCTACAGCGGCAGCACCCCCCCCCCCTCCCACCCATTTACTCTATGAAGTATACATGTACATTTAAACGTTGGAGTGTCAGTCAGCGCCGTTAGTTGCCATGACGGCCAGTGTGGGACACTTTTTTCTACCTGTTGGCGTCACGAAGCATTATATTCTTTTTTTTTAGTTGTGCGTTGTTAAATATGTGTATGTATTACGTATCACTCCCTCCTACTCAGGCTGTTGGCCTGCAGTATTTTGAAATGAATGTTCTAGCCTGCAGTTCATACTTTAACCTATTAGAAGCGTTATGCACTATATAAAAGACAAGAAACTCGCATTTGTAGTGGCGGCGACAAGTCGCATACTTTTCATGCGCAGTGTACGTACACCCAGAACTTGTGTTAGCACCGAGAAAAAATAAAATAATGATAAAGTGAAAAGAAAACACATTTCCAAGCTGTTAAAAGCGACGTAAGGCGGATTCCCGCAAAGTATACCGCAATACGCCATATGCGGTCATGCATCGCGCACTCAACGGGAAACTAATAATAATATAATATCATAATAGAATATATAATAATAGATAATATAATAATAAGAATAATAATAGAAAGGTCACGGGACGTGGAATGTTCGAGAAGGCTGCCTTCCCGCTCCACTTGGGACCATAACCTCAAAATTATATTCTATTAAGAAAATAAGTGGAAATTTATGTCCTCAGTTTCTTTTTTAGGCAATAAAGTGAACCAACAGATAATGCTAAGGAAAGTAAGTATGGGGCACGTTATTTAGCGGTAATCGTAATGTGAATGCGAAGAAAGAAAAGTGGACGAAAACAAAACTTGCCGCTGGCCGGCAGCGAACCCGCGACCTTCGAATAAAGCGACCGATGCTCTACCAACTGACCTACAACGTCAGCACCCCCCCTCCCACCCATTCACTTTAAGGGGTATACATGTACATTTAAACGTTGCAGTGTCAGTCAGCGCCGTTTGTTGGCATGACGGCCAGTGTGAAACACTTTGTCTGCCTGTTGGCGTCACGAAGCATTATATTCTTTTTTTTTCACTTGTGCGTTGTTAAATATGTGTATGTATTACGTATCACTCCCTCCTACTTAATAGAAGGTCAGCACGGAAGAATGCGGTTAAGCACACCCCCAGTTTTATGAGGCCAAACTCGATCAGTTCCCGCCTTCGCGTTTGCACATCACATCGTTCTTATCGTACACGAACACTGCAGTCGCTACCTTATCTCGTCCTGTCGCTGTACTGTTATCGCGACGAGGAAGAAAGTAGCGCCTTATCGGACAGCGTACGCTTCGGGCCCAAACCATGGCCGACGCGCAGTGGATACTGTAAATAGAGCGATCTTCTAGGAAGGTCGCGGATGTGACAATTTGAAAAAAAAAAAGTAAATAAAGACGAAACCAACCGGAAGGCCGTGCGCCAGAGCACTGGAAGATTAAATCAGTCGGGCGCAAATACTTCGCACCAAGGTTGTGCGGCTTGTCGATAAAAAACGATATAGACGAGCAATACAATAGCAAACAATGAGAGAGGAACGGGCAAGTGGCCGCTGATTAATATATGAATATGTTCGCGATAACGCTTTATGAGAGCTCGCGAGCCCCAACCGACATGACAGTGGCTGGTCATACGTTAAACCACCTGCGTGTTCTTTTACGCTCATCCAAACGTCGCTTATAATGCATGCGTGTGAAGGACGAAGCCAAAGGGTTGGAGAAGGTTTGATCACCCCCCCCCCCCCCCCCAAAAAAAGAACCCTTCGAAAGTTTTTGAATTTTGCTTGCGCATATACACAAGCACACCTACAAACGCATGCACGAACACAAAGTGTGGTCTAACACCTGCGCCCCTTCCCTCTAAAAGATTTTTGCTTACGTTCCTGATGGGTGTGCTTTGCCCGCCGCGATGGCCTAATAGTTGTAACGTCTATACAGGCTTGAAGGTAGCGGATTCGATACCGCCACGCTTCAATAAATAAAACACAAAATGCCTCTATGGGCCGTTTCGATCGTCTGGTCGAAATTAAATCAGCCAGTATATATGGCCCGTGCTTCAGAATCACATTGCGGTTTTGGCACGCAAAACCCCGAGAAGTTATTAGCGGGGTATACAGCGTGCTCAAATCGCACAGTGACGGACGAACAGCGCACACGTTTATCCGCAGGCGCGCTTATATAGCTTGGCGATATTAGGTGTGCGCAACAGTTTAAGCCGGTGCAAGCCTGTATGTGGCCGTGGCCACAAAACAACAACTAGAAAAATCACAGGCACGAGCCAGCTAGCGTGAGCTGCATCCTCAAGAAGGTTGTTGCTTATATAGACACTCGGCGCGCAGTATCAATAAAACAGCTCAGGGGCAAAGCGGAAAGAAAGTCACGATACCACTTTCCTTCTTTGTTTTCTGCACTCCCCTGTTTAACCAAAGCACGCTCACAGACACAATCACAATGAAAAAAAAAGTGAAAGGCGGCTCAGGATTATTAACATAATGTGGGGCTTAACGTCTCAATACCACGATACGAGTGTGGCAGCTTGGGCTAGTTGGTATGACATGACGTTATAGTTATAGCGCGAGAACAGAACGACGACGCAGAGACAAGGTGACGAAGGACACGAGTACTCAAGTCGGTGGTGGTGTTGCAGCAGGCGGGGTAAGCTTGGCCTGCATGGCCAGCAATTGTTCCGCCTGAGCATCTCCCGAAACTTGGAAATTGTCACCACGTGTCAGACAGCCCAGTAGTGCCTCGCGGGAAGACCGACAAAATTCGTTGCACATTCTTCCTATAGTTGCCGCGGGTCCTTCAGGAATAATGACGTCATCAACTGTCCGGTGCCTATGACAGCCTTTTTGCAAGGGGCGTACCATCGCTGCTCTTTGCTCGAGTCCTTCGCGTCTCTGCGTCGTCGTTCTGTTCTTGCGCTATAACTATCACTAAGATATGATTACGAGAGGCGCCGTATAGTGGAGGGGGCTGAGGGAAAATTTCGACCATCTGGTACTCTTTATCGTGCACCGACACCACGCAATACACGGGCCTCTATACTATTGCGCCTTCGTCGAAATGCTACCACCCACGGTTGGAATCGAACCCGCGACCTGTCGGTCAGCAGCCGTGCACGCTAGCCACTGTTCCACCAAGGCGCTTAACTACATAGCAAGAGCTCTAAAGAGAGAGCGCACGCAGATGAGGTTCCATAACGGTATGCGAAAACGAATCGGCGGCGGCGAAGAAGTCTCTAACGGAGTTCATCCGCGCGAGACACGTATCACATACCTAAAATACCCGGAGGCTTAATTGCGTGGTGGCCGCCGGCCGCATATATAATATGCGCGCGCATATATAACGCCGTCGCAACGAAAAATGACGTCGCTCGCATTTCTGTCGTAACATATATCTATTTGGGGTTCCACGTCCCCGCAAAGCACGTGTAGGTTTCCGCGCATTTAGTGTAGGACTCCGCGCATTTCGGACACCTGGGGTTCTTTAACGTATATATTTATCTATTTAGCCACCTAACGAGATTTAGCTCTCCTGGCCATTCCGATAATGGTATCAACACCAAAAATGGTATGGCATAGCATGACTGTATGTCGAGTATAAGTGACAGTGATAACATGAAAATCATGACATGTCATGATTTGCATTTCATGGTCTTGCTGCTCTTGCAGTGGTTTTTTTGTTCACATGCCATGTTCCAAAACTGGTATGGTATGACATGGCTACATGGTGAATACAAACTACAGACCCTAACATGATAATCATGAGATGCGCGCCGTGTAACAGCATGACTACATGCCACGCTGCATGATGCACTCGCGGCAGTTTCGCTAGCTTCACATATGCCAAATTTGGTGTTACATCGCGTGAACGGATGACGAAGGTATATGTGACGGTGCAAACACGATAATCATGACACGCGTGTCATGTAAGAACATGACTACATGCCCCACTCAAGGCACCAATACACTTCGCCGTGACCTGGTGCGCGTCCGCTCCGTCGTTCGTTTCGTCGCGTCGTATACCGGCGATGCCATGCTAAGCGCCGATCTGCCTGCCATATACTCGCAGGCGCGCGCCGCGCTGCGTTGCTTTGACGCATGCGCGTTTAAGCGTGCCCTACGTCACGAAAAGAGGGAGACGCAGTGATGTGTGGGTAACGCAGTGACCTCCATTGAAAGGATAACGTCGTCGGCGCAAAGTAGCATTTGGCCCGGTTGCTGCCGGGCCGCGCCGACGGACGCTGGTCGCATGGTCACGCCTGGCGTCAGAACTGCTCGCGTGTTCGCTAGCGTAGCATCACTGCGCCCAGCATGCGCACGCATCGACGTTACGTAGGAGTTTATCGGGCCCTTCATGATGCGCTCTCCGCCATTCGCTAGCGTCACATATACCACACTTGGTATTACGGCACGTGAATGGATGACGAAGGTATGCGACTGGTGCGAACATGATAATCTTGATGATGATGTGTAGGGCTTAATGGCGCAAAGGCCAATTGGAGGCCGAAAAGCGCCATTTCAGTGACTAAATATGTGGACAATGATATGGTGCGTGGCTGTATAGGGGCCTTATAATTCCTCGCGCTAACGCGGGTAAAAACATAACTAATAAAATCATGGCAATGACGTGATATGGATAGTAAAATGGGTGACAAAAGGTTTTCGATAATAAAAGCATGTGCAAAAATACTTGGCACTAGCACAAATTCCTCGTCAGCGCCCTTGTGTCCAAGGGCCGAGAGGCAAATCATTAAATCTTGAGATGCGTGTCATGTACCAACATGACTACATGCCACGCTCATGATGCGCTGGCGGCCATTTCGCTAGCTTCACTTATACCAAATTTCGTATTACAGGACGTGAATGGATGACGAAAGTATGATATTGGTGCAAACATGATAAACATGAGATGCGTGTCATGTGACAACACACTGATGATGCGCTCGCGGCCGTTTCGCTACCCTCACATATGCCAAATTCGGTAGTACGTGACGCCAATTGGATGACGAAGGTATGGATTGGTGCAGACATGATAATCATCAGATGCGTGTCATGTAATAACACGACTACATACCACATTCGAGGCACCGATACATTTCGACATGACGCGTTGCACGTGCTCGCCGGCGTTCATTTCGTCGCGTCACGCAGGCGTTGCCACGCCAGATGCCGGTCCTGCCATATGCTCGCAGACGCGCGCCGCGCTGTGTTGCTCTGACGCATGCGCGTTTCAGCGCGTCCAGCGTCCCTCTGTCACGAGAAGAAGGAGACGCAGTGTTCTCTGGGTAACGCATCGGCGCGAACTGCACCATGTCATATTTCGCGCCGGTCGCCTTCGGGCCGCGCCGACGGACGCTGGTCGCGCCTGGCGTCACACTTGCAGTGTTCGCTTTTAACTAACGTCGCTGTACCCTGCGTGCGCGCGCGTCAACGCTACATTGGAGTATATTGGGCTCTTCATGATGCGCTCGCGGCCGTTTTGCTATAGCTGCACATACACCAAATTTCGTGTTACTTGACGTCAATGGATGGTGAAATATGACTGGTGCAAACATGATAATCCTGACACGCGTGTCATGTGAGGACATGACAACATACCACGCTCATAGCATGCGCGTGGCCGTTTCGCTAGCTCCACATATATTAAATTTGGCATCACGTGACGTGAATAGATGACGAAGGTTAACGACACATCGAAACAAGATAATCATGACACGGAAGTCGTATACGGCATGAATTACCTCCACCTCGTAACGTTGTGCTCATTTTAAAGTGACATATCGAAATTTCTCATTCGTGCTTCGCATATCATCGATTCCCACTGCACGTGGGATCTGCCAATTTTGGTAAAACGTTTGATGTACAGTGGCGTCCACTATTAGAGTCAACACGGCTCCGCACGGCAGTGCATGCTCGGCGAAGCGCCAGTGCAGCCGGCGCGGCCGCACATTGAACTGATGTGGCGCAGGCGCACTACGGCGCGCCGATCTCGCTGTACTACAGAGAAGCAGGACCGGCACCTGGCTATTACGGAGGAGCACGCTCGAGCAATGTAGCAGACGACGTAAAGTATCTCCCGTGTGCCCATGTGCGCATGCGCCGCTATACGCTTCGATGGCCGCACTGGCGCTACGCGGAGTGCGGCCACGCTGAGTCATGTTCACGGTGGACGGCGCGGCACATAGTAATTTGTGTACGTTAATTTATCTGATATGTATTCGCAGCACCCTACGATGAAATAAATATTTTATAACCACGATTCTCCCTAAATAAAGCAGGTTAAAAAATATATTGCTGGAGTGGAAGCGCCCGCGACACCTTACCAGCAAAAGTGAAGCGAACTTTAGCACTCCAAAAACCTTGAAAACGTGCTTGTTTTTCTGGTTGAGGCCTTTGAGATCCAGTGTATTTGATCTGTTAGTGCAAATGCTACGCAGGCCTGTATTAATTCCTTGAATTGATCACACCTAATGAGATCTATGGGTATAGACGAAATGCCGCGGCCCTAAACTGATAGCGCCTCGGCGGCCCGTGAGACAGGTTACACGTGCTGGACGCACTTCGCCAAGCGTTAGCACCCTTGTCCAGGTAGGACCACCCGTCCGAACCAAGTCATCTGCCCCACAACCCGGGGGATATATATTGGCGTACCGCGGCAGACGTGTAAGGATAATCAGGGTTAAATGGCGTAAGCAGAAATTTTTACGGAGAGGCTGGGGGGGGGGGGGGGGGCGGTAAATGGTCATTTCGCGCCCGCCCCGTATGTCACAGAAAAAGAATCCTAAAGGGGGGGGGGCACGGTGTGTTACCCTTGGCTACACCACTGGCACAAAAATGAGTGAAGCCACATACACGCGCGCGCATATACAACTGAAGGGCGTATATACGTATCAGTACAAATTTACAGCGAGAACCAACATTTACTCGGACGTTTCGACCGGAGAGCGAATAATTTGTAATATAACATTGAGAAGCACCGGTCTCCGGTAGACGCGTCAGAATAGACGTCACGTTTTCGGCCGAAAACTGTTACTCACATAGTAACCATATAGTAACCATATAGTAGCCATATAGTATAGTAGTATAGTAGCTATATAGTATAGTATAGCCATATAGTATATATAGCCAGAAACATTGCTTTTAAACTATACTTCAAATAAAATCGAAAGACTACAGGTTTTCCCACTCACTTTGATCCAAGTGCCAGCCTAAATAATCCGCACACCATTGAAATAATCTGAGCGCCGAGCTATTTAATCCATGTGCCAAACATTTAATCGAAGCGCCAACTCATGCAGGCCGCGTGCCATTGAGTTTAATCCAAGTGCCACCGTGTTTAATCCGATTGCCAATGACTTTAATTCAGGTGCCAGTCAGTTTAATCCATGCGCTAGAAACACACAGTTAGCCACTATATATAGTATAAATGTCAGAATAACGTAAACATGGCGTCACAGCAAGAACTTTTCCCTCGGCTATACATGGTAGCGCTTATGAAATCAAGTGCGCAGTGCGACTTCCCCTTAACATTTTGATGTCATAGCTTCAATATAAAAAAAAACAGTCAGTATTAATTGCATTTATGGGTACTTAAATGTATTTGCTCATAGAGTTCATGTTAGTCTTTATTGCATTGCTACTGCTTCATTCCGGTTAACCATCTACACCATCGCATATGCATAGATTCGTGTCGTCTGCTGAGCAGACGGCATTTGGCTACTTATGTGCTGAGGCTACCGCAGTCGTCTGCTCAGCCCAGGGAGAACAGTGACCGACAGATGATATTAATTCGTTCTTGAAATCAGAAATAACCACTTAAAAATACCAAACTTGCATTTAATCGGGTTCATGTGGAAATAAGTTGTTATAAAAGCATCGAAATAGATGCTCCGGTTTTCATGTAACAGACGACGCTTAGTGTAGCTGAAGCGTGTTTACTTGAAACGCGTGTTTTCATACGGGAACATTTGCAGACGAAGAGAGAGCTTTGCTTGAAGTCATGGCTGGACGCAAACGAGGATCACACTTTAAGAACCCCGACGAACCTCGTCGAAAAAACAGCAGAGTATCGGTGGTCGACAGGGCTAGGATTGTGGACGTTTACAGGCGTAGCGGTGACTTAAAGCAACTGGCCGACGCTCTAGGCATCAACATTAAAACAGCAAGATCGATTGCCCCTACCGACATAGAAACATCAAAGCATGGTGGGGGTTCCAAAAGGAAGTTTGGAGATGACGTCGTGAGTACTTTGAGACTAATTGTCGACGAAAACTGTACATTTACATTGAAGCAAATAAAGCAGGCCCTGGAGAAAGAAATTCCAGCAGTAACAATCAGTGCAAGCACAGTCGACCACTTGCTGGATGCCCACTGCTACTCGATGAAGCTAGTGACGCAGAGGCCACAGATCGCAACCGTGACGATATCAAGCACAGCCGCATGCTGTACGCCCAATGGCTGCAGTCTGATGGACCGCGTGTTTGCCGCTTCTATTTGGATGAGACTAACTTCAATATCTGGTGTCCCAGGAACTTCGGCAGGGCAGCTAAAGGACAACCAGGTGTGCACATGACCACAACGACAAAGGGAGTGAACTTGAACATTTTAGCATGCATGTCCGCAAATGGAGTTATTCACTGGACTGTGGTGGACAAACTTCATTGGGTTGTTCTTAATGACTTCCTCAGTGATGTTTCGGCCCACGTAGAACGTGATAAGCCAAATACCGAAGCTGTATTCCTTTTTGATAATGCACCTTCTCACGCTCGAGCAGAACAGGCGGCTTTGGCTAACTCCATGCACTCTATTAAGCGCCTGCCAGCGTACAGTCCCTTCTTTAACCCAATAGAAGAAGCCTTCTCGAAATTCAAGTCACACGTGAAGGCCTACCTGAGCGAACGTCGTAATTTGGTTTTACTGACACCGCAAGGCATGACGAAAAAAAAGCACAGGCGTTCTTTGCTGCTGGATGCGGCTCGCCACTCCATGCAACAAATACAGCGCGTGGACTGCGCGGCCTTTGATCGGCAAAATTTCTCTTTCGTGCCTGCCGCTTTGCGTGAAGATGACTAGTGAACATCCGTCTCTGAGCCCTATGAGACAGTTCTGTTTTAATAAATACAATAACCTGTGTCTATGTTGCATTTCTTGAATAATTAGTAGCAATCACTCTTATTATCCTGTATGTATGTGTGTGTATGTGTGTGTGTGGGGGTGTGTAGAGATAGAGAGGGGGGACAGAACAAATAATTTAGTGATTGCACTGAATCCGCAAGCTTCCAGTGTGCGATGAGAGGCATAATGCCGCGCAAAAAAAAAAAAAACGTACACAAAAAAAAGAAAGCTAGGCCTAAGATCCGTTGCGTGTTATTATCATTTTGTTTCCTCTGTGTTCGTTAACACAGAGGAAACTAACAAGCGAAACGAACAATCAGTACTGGTCGTATCATTGGAGACATTTAACTTTGTTTGAATTAAAAAATAAGAGTATACAATAATGTAAAATTAAACTTCTATTGCTACATCAGGATGACAGTTTACGTTTTATGTTCACTACAGGAAAAAAAAACATATTGGAATTATGTCTATTTCACAGTGCGTGCCGCGCGACGGCTTCCTAATTTCTTGATTATGTAGCTGTCTTTGACCCATCACTGCCCGCGACCATGCTTTTAATCTCTTAGTATGCGTTCCGGCACTCCAATAAACATAGTGTGTCGTTCGCATTACATGACCTGCCCTGGTCATGTAATGTTGTAGTGTGTACCAAAGGCAATTATGAGCTTCAGTGACGGATACTGAATTTCATTGCACTGTAAAATATTCAGTAATATGTTCCTGCATTTTTTTTTTCATTTTCATTAAATTTATTTCCCCTGGGACAAGCACTCATTATGCAAACTTGCGCATAGCAAAGTATAAGCACTCCAAACATGGCTTAAGCGAACCACAGCAGTAATTTTTTTCAAGAATACTATCGGTGAATACAAATAATAATGATTGATTCTACCTTCCGACTATTGTCTTTTATACTGTAGGAACTGCATTTCAATTGCACTGTCGTTTTTACGCCCCGTACTCTGGTTTTTGTGCGTGGATTAAACTGACTGGCACCTGAATTAAAGTCATTGGCAATTGGATTAAATACGGTGGCACTTGCATTAAACTCACTGGCACGCGGCCTCATTGAGTTGGTGCTTGGATTAAATATCTTGGCGCTTGGATTAAATGTTTGGCACATGGATTAAATAGCTCGGCGTTCAGATTATTTCAATGGCGTGCAGATTATTTAGGCTGGCACTTGGATTAAAGTGAGCGGAAAAACCTGTAGTATTGAAGACAGCAGGGGCTCGTTTTCTTCGTTGATTTCGTTGGGTTCTGCCTAAGAAAGGCAACATCGGACGCGCGTTATCCGGAAGGCTTGGGTTCGGTTTCTACCGGCGGCAAATAGTAGTTTCATCGAAGTCACGTTTCTACCACTGAACTACTACACTAAATTTAAACAATACAAAGTATACCTTTCCTTAGCCTCTCTAAAACAGACCGACAGTGGTGTTGTTAGGTTATACCCCCCCCCCCCCACACACACACCACGATAGCATCTGAAAAGTGCTTCCAATAGCCGCACTTTTGACTTGGGCGAGTTGAAACATATTTGGATAGGCTTCAGCGCGATTCAGTCGAAGACAAACAAGACACACAGAACACAAACCTCTGGCTTCGTATAATTCGCGGTGAAGCCCATCCAAATAAATATACAGACAAGAGGAAAAGAAGGGAGGCTCAAAATCAGCGTGCGTAGTAGAGTTGTGGATACGAAGACGAGAGAGTGCATGCGCTCGGTGTTATCGGGGGACGGCGCGCACAGATTTTTACGGGTGATTTTCACGACTTCTTTGAAGCGGCCAACCTCTCCCCTATCGCTTTTGCTTTGTATATTTTTTTTCTTTTTTTTCTGCCGATCTTTCTACTTTTTTTTCTGGCGCGAGCTCGAAAAACGAGCGCTTCGCGGCCTCCGATGGGCGAGTTGATCACCCGAGCAAAGTGCAGACTTTCCCCCGTATTCACAAACGCTCCTCCACTTAACTTTCACCCTTCACTTGACAGAGTTGAGCACTGCGCCACCACTCGGCTGAAAATGAAATGAAAGAATCGCAGCAGACTATCGCTGATATGCAGTGACTTGCCGTGCCTAAAGATGGCGCTCCTACCGGTTGAAAGTAAGGGTATTTTAGGGGAATTGCAAAATGGATTTAGGCCGGGTCGACGCTTGGAAGACAATCTTTTCGTCATATCCCAGACCATCGAAATTTCGGCAGCACAGGGCAGACCAACATGGCTACTGTTTCTGGACATAAAGGGTGCCTATGACAACGTGGACAGGGGATTGCTGTGGCATATACTGGAAGAGGAGGGGATTGGGTCAGAATTTGTAGGGCTGCTAAGGGCAATATATGAGGATAACAAGGCACACATTACATAGGAAGGGCGTACATACACAGAGCCCGTGTACATTCGATGAGGTTTAAAACAGGGGTGCCCTCTTTCGCCATTGCTGTTCACACTGTACATTAGAGGAATGGAAAGACGACTAGAGGAGAGTGGATTGGGCTTTGATTTGTCACACCGAAGCAATGGAGTGTTAGTGGAGCAACGGATTCCGGGATTGATGTACGCAGACGATATAGTGCTGCTGGCGGATAATGCGGAAGAACTTCAAAAACTGGCTGACATTTGTGGTGATGAGGCAACGTACCTAGGCCTACATTTTAACCCACAGAAATCTGGAGTCATGGTGTTCAACGAGGAAGCTCATGTAGCACCAATAAGGATACAACAGGAAGCCATACCATTAGTAAATAAGTACAAATACTTGGGGATCTGGCTTAATGAAGGAAAAGGCTACCTGAATGCTCATGAAGAACACCTCAAACTGAAAGGGAGACGAAATGCAGCAGTAATGAAACATAGAGCACTTTGGGAATACAATAAGTACGAGGTAGTACGAGGCATCTGGAAAGGGGTAATGGTGCCGTCGCTCACGTTCTCTAATGCCGTATTATGCTTAAAGTCAGATATCCTGTCGGGGCTGGAGGTTAACCAAAAGGCAGTCGGCAGGTTAGCTCTGGGAGCTCACAGTAAGACTACAAACGAGGCCGTACAAGGCGATATGGGTTGGGCTTCATTTGAGGCGAGGGAAGCACAAAGTAAAATACGGTTTGAGGAGCGACTTAGACATTTAGATGAGAAGAGCTGGGCAGCCAGAGTGCACAGGTACCTGTACCTGAAAAGTGTGGACACCCAATGGCGGAAGAGGACGCGAAAGCTGGCGACTAAATATGACTTGACCGCGGCAAATAAGCAAAGGGGGCCAGTTAAAAAGCAAGTGAGGGAAACAGAGACGCTCATGTGGAAAGAGAGGATGGAAAAGAAGGGATCGCTGGGAATCTACAAGGCAAGCAAACAAGAGATCCGGAAAGAGAACTTTTATGACAACAATAAAGGTAGTGCGTTGCTCTTTGAGGCGCGGGCTGGCTGCTTGAGAACTCTAACTTACAGGAGCAAATATTCGTCACAGGATGAGACATGTGTTGGATGTGGCATACATAAAGAAACAATCGACCACATAGTCATGGAATGCCAAAAGATTCAGCCGGATAGAAATAGGGGGAAAGTCACACTTCCTGAGGCGCTGGGCTTCGCGGTTGATGGAAGCATTAACTGGTCAGCAGTAGGTATTACTAAGCAGCGGCTGGAGTATTGGTGGAGGAAAAGCAGAGAAGTCGATAAAATAACATCCCAGCCAAGAGTAGCGGCTGGGCAAACTTAAAAAGACATCCGAGTTGAGGGACAAAATTTAAACTCGAACTATTAAGGTAGGCTAGATGGCGCATGCCGTCACCCCGATTCAAAGGGGAGGCCTTTAAGCATCATCATCATCATCACCAAGTGAAGGCGAAGCGTTGAGTGAAGCAAGGTTCTAGAATACGGGGATTTATCTTGTGCAGTAGCCGCCGACAGTGAAGAAGAAGAATTCACCAGTATATAGACGTGTATAGTACGGTTTGAGCTAATTATAACGAACAATAACATATTGAGTTACCGGTTATGGCGAAACAAACCAGAATTCGGTACGCCACGCTTTATTTCAAGCACATTTATTATTTTCATACTGAAATTGAAAACGCGTGATCAAACGGGACACTGGCTATAAGGAAAAGGCATCAAAGAAAAATATTACTCTACGCTTAGTGCCAGCTTCTTGAACCACGCGCATGCGCGCTCGACGAAGACGATAAATGTCTCTCTGCGCTCGGGCTTTGGGCAGAACCGGCCAGCGCTGCGGCCGCTGTTCTAAATTTAATTTCTAAATAGGTTACAGCGCAGGCGACTTGTCCTTCACGCAGCAATATTTTGTTTGCGCGAGGCTTAAAACAGGAAATATAGCATGAAAAGCGAAATAATATTAAAAAGAGAAATAGCAACCACAGTTTCCAGTAAAGGTCGGTCTGCCACTAAATCTTGCGTAACAAAATTAGTCACGCCCTTCTTTAACGAAATGTGAACACAGGTCTGTTTTGTCGAACTTTCTTCTGTTGCCTTTTCACTTGCTCATGTTACGCTCTGTCCAGTTTGCAACGCTACAACACTTGTAAGCCCCACCGCGGTGGTCTACTGGCTAAGGTACTCGGCTGCTGACTCGCAGGTCGCGGGATCAAATCTTGGCTGCGTAAGCTGCATTTCCCATGGAGGCAACAATGCCGTAGACCCGTGTGCTCAGATTTGAGTCCACGCTGAAGAACTCCAGATGGTCAAAATTTCCGGAGCCATCCGCTACAGCGTCTCTCATAATCATGGTGGTTTTGGGACGTTAAACGCCACATATCATCATCATCAAGTACAGGTAAGGATTGCTTCGTTGACATTGGGTTTGAAGCAAAGATTAATTCCTTTCTGTACCTGGCATTCTCGCATGCCGATCCGTTGGCGCCGGTTCTTGTGTACTGTTGCAACGAATATCGGATACAACGAACGAACTTGTGGTCCATGTGCTGCTTCAATATGAAGGTTGCAATAAACCCCTATTTCAAAATATTCAAAAACTATAAAATTCGCCATTGTTTTTCATTATCCGAATAAAATTCGAAGTAAAATATTGTGATTCACACGACCCTTACTATTGATAATTTCTGAGCCTTCGCACACCAAAGCGACGAAAAGATTTTGAGGCACGGCGTTGACGCAAGACTGATGTTTAATTTCGGCCAATCAAAATGCACTTTCTAAATCTAAGTATACACTCAACATTTCGACACGCGTTCCCTGGCTGTAAGCGGCAGGCCTATAGAATCGTTCCATGATAGGAAGCACGCACGCATGCACGCACGCACATTGCCTGTGTGCGTGCTAATACGCAGGAACGCATGTCCAGACGGCATGCTTATGCTATCACAGCTGCGTAAGGTCAACAGCTGCAGAAACATTCCGATCAGACAGGACAGTAAGTTATTCTTTGGTGGAGTAATGCGATGAAGTGCTTTCGTGGGCTGGTAATTTAGTATTTTAATGAATTACTTAAAATTTTAACGTGACTCATTACCGAACCCAATCCCGCTTAGGTAGGTAAGTAAACAGTTTTATTGATTTACAAAAGAACCATTTAAGTGTGTGTGGGGGGGGGAGGTGGGGGGATGACAGGTTCGGGCCGCGCTCTATAGGTGGCCTGACACTTCTGTGCTTGGGAGACCCCTCTGGCCCAGCCCACTGGTCGGAGCTGTAACTCCGGTTACGAGCTGCGCGAAGCAGCTTACCATCGCTCCCGGTGTTCTGATCCTCGCCACGGGTGCTTGGATTTGTTCGGACAAATTCAGAAATGCGTGATCGAAGTAGGATTACTCGTTACAGACACAATTATGCCATACCGCCACATCTTAAATCTCACCTCATGGAAGATTCTCGTCTTACACTTATCGAAGCTTCACTCGAAAAATAGACCTTTGGATGGTTTGTGCGGCCTGTACCACATGAACTACAGGGCAACGAGACTGGAGGACTCACGATAATTATAACTTCTCGGGGATTCTTCAATATTCGCTGGCATCGCACACCACACGGGCCTCTATAGACAAGTTTCAAGATCGGAAGCGTTGTAACCCAGAAAACTTCCGGTCACCAAATATACCAGCTCTTAACGTTGAAACTGACAACACGTTTTCAAGTTTTTTTTTTTTTCAAGAGTAAGGAAAATATCCCTGTAGTTTTTCAGATAAAAGGAACGTGCGTAAATTTGAACGGAATCTCTTGTAATTTTTATGAACCTCGAAAAGAGATTTATTTCAAAATATTGTTGACAAATAAGTGAAGGGAACTGTAGAATATCAGTGGGCTATTTTCGAAAGCTCTTCTTGCCCACCGATTCTGTTGGGCACATTGGTCGACGAAACCGGATGTCATCAAGGGCCTGTGTTGTGAAAGGGTCTATACCATTTCGCCCCCACCGAAATGCGAACGCCGCGGCTGATATCGCACGCACGCGTTTCCAGGCGGCGCACCGGGGAGATGTGTCCATGTACGCTGTGTCCACTTTGGCGCGGCGCATTCAGTTACACGAAAAAGCAGTGACGTCACGGCACTCTTGACCACATCGACGCACGGTACCAGCCACCCTTTTCCCAGCGTAAAAAGACGGAAAGTGGAAGAGATGTACAGCAACAGGAGACCCAAATAAACTCACGTTCGAAGCAAAGCGCGAGGAAAAAAAAACACAAGACACAGGCACGAAGGGGACAGGATGAGGTGCCCGTGTGTTGTGCTTTTTTCGCGCTTTCTTTTTTCAGACATTACTTTCAACCAAATCCTCTCTCTCTCTCTCCGTCCAACTTTCCCTGTTGATTCAATCAAACAAACTTGAGAAGCCTGAACTCAGATACGAAGGTGTTCGAATATTTCGAAACGAGGCAGATAAGGCCTACCAACCTTCCAGGCGGGCGGGCGGCCGCGTTACACGATTCGGGGGGTTATACGTTTATCAAAGTCAGTCATGCACGACATCCGAGATGCGGGGATCCAAAAGCGGATATCTGAGGACTGCATTCGCTGCGTTGCGTCCCTTTCATTTGCGTCGAGAGTTGCGAAAGCTTTGCGACATCAAAATGACGTTGAGAAAGAACGAAAAAAAAAAAACGGGGAATGCCCTGCTCGCCTGTTTCTTATTACAAATCAGTGGCGATCGATGTGGACGGTTCACAAGGTCGACGACACACGGAGGCAGTGGTCTCCCTGGAAACAGACCACTGCAACCAAAGTTGCAAGACGCTAAACAAACAAATAGCTAAAGAGCTAAACAAACAAATAATTACCTAACCCCCCCCCCCCCCCAAGGGGGAGCGACGCCAGAAGAGTTGGCCATGCAAGAACGTGTTAAGATTTCGCAACTGTATGCTTTCGAAACTGGTGAGACAAAGAGAAACTAAGCACTGGCGGATTAGAAACACACGAAACAAATTGTTGGAGACCTGCCCCGGTTAAAGATGCAGTGAGTGTTCCGCGTTAAACCTGCGCCATTAATTATTTGAGTGACCCGGTTAATTAGCCGGATAACCAAGCTTACCAAAAAGTCCAGTTGGATAATTGTCATACTGAAGTATAGCATTAAACGGCGCCTCCCTACTCTTAACGCTCCGCATTAAAATACGACACGGCTTCGTCGAGCCACATTCCGTTGCCCGCTGTGAGCATACCGATAGAGACAAAGGCGGGCAAGGGTGCTAATGAGACGAACTCCTGGTTTGCTACCCTACAACGAGAAAAATGTTACAAAGGGACGAGAAGTAATTCAGTTAGGCTGTACCGGGCTCAGCGTATAATAGCGAGATCGAAACACGCATGCGAAGCACGCTATAAACGACCTGCAGCGTTTACTGCATACGCACGCCAATTTAGACTTCGCGAAAGATTTCTACGTATTATCAGATGACCGTTTAGTTTTACCCAAACCATAGTTTCGTACAAATACACTATAGAGGGAACTCTGGCGCTAGTGTCCACGAGAGCTGCAACGCACGGCGCTTCAGTCAGCGCGGGAGCGATGGGCGGCCGTACACACATTTGTCTAATCTTCGTTCTCCCGGCTTTGCTTGGCCTCGCGGGACTTGAATTCGCTTTGCCGCAAGACGAAGATAAGCAAAAAAAAGTTCCGCAGTTACACTCCACCACTATGAACTTTTTTTAGGTTCAGTGATTCAAATCGGCTCACCAAGCTCATAACTGTCCGTTTTTTTTTTATTCAGAACAAAAGCAAGGCACAGCAATAAACAAAGCTACAAGTGCGATTCGAAGAAGATTAGGCAAACCGATGTACTATATACACCATTACTCGCATGATGGCTTAACTATCACAGCGCCAGAGTGCGCTCTAGTTAATACTGGGAGCCTCTATGAATACAACCAAAAACAGCATGCTGGCCGCGAGATTACGCTTGGTGTAGGCGAGAAAACACGATAGGAGAAAATGCAGGCGGCAACGCCACCTCGAAGAACTTGCACAAATCATCGTGACGTCATATTGACGACATTGAGTAGGACCTACATAAAGCTCTTAATCGGTAAAAACGAAGAACATCGCGCTCTGAGCAGCCAAAACGCTTGATATGTGAATTATCAGAAAATCGTATTTTGTATTTGCCTGCCGATGGCAGGCAAATACGAAAAAAAGTATAACTCGAAATCCATGACGTCACGCGGGAATATTCGGGCGCCAGATTTAATGAAAGTAAAACATTGATATTGATTCCCGCCTCTATTAATGAACACTTCACGTTGAAATTAACGTCATTAGTGTTTTCAGAGTACAGTTCATAAAATCTAAACAGATTTGTTGTTTCACTTCAGCGCCACTTTCAACACAGCAGGAAATACTTTGCCTACACGTAAGGTGTTTAATTAAGCTGGATTGCACTATGTACTTTTTTAGCGAAAAAGCTATCTTAACGTATGTATGCAAAAAAAAAATCCACCATCATTGAACAAAATTTAGTTGCTACAATTTGACTGTACAATATCTTTTGTTAAAGTAACTATCCTAAAAGTGAATGAAGCAAGATAGTTAATTAACCAGCTAATTAAATTTGCGGTTATCCTAGCATGGGTGAAAGCTTCCAACGTTTCACAACGAGTGCTACAACTTTCGTATAATAGAGTTAATTAAGCAACATTAACTATTCTTAACGTAGCTTATGCGCAAAAAAAGAAAACACGAGAGAAGGACAAGCGCAAACTATCAACTAAATTTATACGAAAAAGCGCACACATATATACAGGTCAACAAAGTCAGAAGTCATATTAGGTGAAAATAAATCATTTTAGTGGCAAGCCATTAAGTATATCTCAGTGGCATGTAACGTGATTGAGGGCTTCGCCACGCGTATGTCGCCTAATCTATCTATAAAATATGCCTCCTTTCTTTCTCGTGCAATTTTTCCTTCCATTCTTGCGAGCACCCTGGTCTCTGATAGGGTGCACAGCCGCACTCCCTGCAGTGTAACGAAAGATTTGAACAGGGTGTCCCCCTCAAAGGCGCCGCCTTACGGTCTAACAGTCTATTGTTTACACACCGTCCCGCCTGACCTACCCTCAACCTACCCTCAACTTTGTTCGGCTTATGGGAAACCCCGTGAGCATACGGAAAGCTCACAAGAGGAGCCCCTTCTTTCCGTTACTCGGCGTATATACCCCGCGCTTCCAACTTCATGTGCAAGACCTTTTCTCTTAGTACCGCTAATTGGCGATCTGAGACCTGTATATATATGTGCATGTGCGCTTTTTATAATAAATTTAGTTGATAGTTTGCGCTTGTCTTTCTGGCGTGTTTTTTTTTTTTTGTTTTCTTTTCGCGCCCCCAACTCGCCCAACAAGTCACTCTGCTTAACTACTCAGCTGGGAATATTGGAAAAAAAATTCCTGGCACGCAGCGTACGTTCAGTGCACATACAAAGCGCACAGCGTCCTCTATATATGTACTGAACGAGAGAAGGCAAAATCAGCGGCTCATTTTTTTTAAATTAAACACATAACTAATTAGAACAGCACTCGCACACACAAGCGCGTAATTCGGGCACCTCTTTCATTTTCGCACCCGCCCGATGTGACGTCAGAGTGTCTCGCGCCGCGTACAAAGGAAGGAAGGGCCTCGAAGAACGTACTCGCCCGAACGAGGTGTTGCCGTTTCTTGCGTGCAGGTGGCGGTAAAATAACGCTTCGAGAACACTTGATAATGTTCTGTAAAGGGCTTCACCCTATAGTTCAGGACGATGGCGCAGAGTTTTTCAAAGCACTGGGGTTTCGGGACAGAGAGGGGCAAAATAGACTAAGCGGGTAGAATTAACTAGAAGCCAGTTATCTGATTGGTGGCTAAAGTCAATTGGGCACGGGCGAAAATTAAACCCTTCGCTGCAAAATACGAATCCTCAATCGCACTATTTAAACGAGAAAATAAAAAGATAAATCTAATGGTTAGTTCACTATACGTATTACGGCTAGGTGGCGTTAGCCGCCGCCCGATCTAAAGGATACAGCCACATCTATCCATCCATCCATCCATCCATCCATCCAGAGGCGCCGCGACGCGTCACAACCGCCCACGCGCACACAGACACTCATCACAATCGAGGTGTGGCCGACAGGAAACGCAAGGAAAACAATGCAGCCACATACACTCACGAGGAAGGCGCAACAGTGTCGGTCGGCAACTGCTGTGCACGCAATAAGCGCGCGCCTGTGTGTATATATATGAAAGCGTCGTGAATGGGGATCCCTCTACGGCGTAGAACAATAGCGTTCGCTCGACGCGCAGTCTGTGACGAGCAACTACACGCATTGCCGAGCGATGAGGCAACAACACTTGCGCGGCGCCAACGCAAAGCCCCCCTTTTTCAATCGAACGCATTGTTTCCCCGACCGCCGCAGAGTGCAAGCGGATTATTATCACCGCGTCGTCGAGTTGAATACGTAAGGGGGGTTACTTATAAGCGTGAACGGCGTTTTTTTTTTTTTTTAAAGCCAATCGTCGCAGCGAGCAATGTATACCAATGTTGGTATATCGTTTTGCATTATGTGTGTATATCTTCCTGTCTTAAAGTGATACTGATAATTAAAATTTTGGGACTTGCCATCCTAAAATCGCGATACGATTGTGCGAGACGCCGTGTAGTGGAGGGGAGACGCGAACACACACGGAGCCAGAAGTACGAAGAATAGACAAAGCCGTGTATATACTACATCATTTCCATGCTCGCTGAAGCACCGTGCGTTGCAGCTCCCGTAGACACTAGCGCCAGAGTTGCCTCTAGTGTATTTTTCGGGAAACTCTGTGAAATGAAAGGCCAGAACTTCAAGAGCCTATAGAGAAAGCGTACTGACAAGCGCGTAGCGAAGCGAAGTGCATGCACCAATAGTGAGGAGTAAATTTTTTCCGTGTAAAAGTAAGTTTTCATTATCAACCAACCGACCCGACCGACCGATTGATTGACTGAGTTGTGTTGGGCTATATAGAAAAAGCAACGTTTATGAACGAAACTTACGCGAAACGCGAAGGAAAGTGCTCTCGCCGTATAGCGAAACGGTGCATCTGCTGCGCGTCGTTCCCACTTTATAACATATAGCAAAGCGGAAACGCGGCGAAGTCTATCCGCCGCCAGGCGTGGACGGCGCTCGAGAGAAGCAGTGTGTACCAAATACAAACGGCGCGCTTATCGATCGCGCAAGGCGTGACTCGGGCCGTGCGTCGTCAATCTATCGCCTCGCTGATCACTGCAGGTCAAGGGCCGAGCCACACCGAGTGGCGTGCTCAAAGCTCTCCGTGCACTCGCGGGGAAGAGAGAAAAGTTTTAGAAAGAGCGAAGGGCCATTAGGGGGAAAAAATCACCAATGCATGTCCACGAAATGAATGCTGGTGAGATGGGGCGAAAGCAGTGTGATCGTGAACCGTGGCCTTCTATTTTCTTTTGGTTAACATCCTTCTATTTTATCATATGCTTTGATTGACGGGTGGTTAAATTTGGGTGTTTTATTTTTCCGGTTTTGTGGCCCTTTCTTTTGTAAGCACCTAGGGCGCCTGGAAACATCAAGTGCGTCACTAAAACAAGTTGACATGAAGTCCCCTACGCTGTGTCTCCGTGCCGCGTTTGGTTCAGTGTTGCGCCAGAGGGCCCGAAACGCATAGTTTTCTTTCAACATACGACGTAATTCGAGTGTTGCCAGACTCGGCTTGAGTAGCGGCCGCATTCGCCTTGTCCTATAGAAACAAGCGAATGTATACAGCGTCGCCACCTCTGCGTTGCTGTAACATGACCGAACCTTCTAGACCTGTTTTATTGGGCCGAATTGAGCGTGCATCGCAAAATCTCGTAGGTGTTTTATCGACAGTACACAGCTGCAGGCGAAGCCTCATTACTAAAATTTAAATCAAATACGACCAGTATTCCGGAGCGAAGGACTTCAACAATGCAGGCTGACGACTATAGAAAGATTCCAAGTGTACGGCTCTCGCTTCAACAGGCACCGCCATCTTATCCTGCGTACGCCATCTCTTGCGTGCGTTAGCGTTGAACGCTTCAAGACAGAAATAGCGTTCGTACGTTGGAGTTCGGGCGTCGTTAACTTTCTGCACATGCTCAGTCTGGAGCACGCAACGCTAATGTTAAACTCTTGCGTTTGCTGTTTTCCGCTGCACTGGAACTTTCAATGCTTCGAGCGGACGATTGGTGGTTTCGCAATTTCGCGAGTATTAGTTGAAACAGTCTGGTTGAGTCAGTGACGCATCTGTAACGTTGTGTTCCTTCTATATCATAAGGAAACGGTCTGGTTGAGTGAGTGACACATCTGTACCGTTGTGTTCCTCAGAAACGCGCTTTCTTGATAGCACGTCATCCCGACCATGACGCTCCCAGTCATACGGTCTTCGCAAAGCACGCGGGGGAAGATTCTTCCTGTACGTTTTTCGGTCGATAGTCGGCGCTTCACTTCCATTCGCCTTCTTTGAAACATTTATTTCGCGTCACGGTCAAGAGTACAAAAAAAGCAAAGTACGCACCAACCGTCCCAAAAAGCAGTTCTTTTGGAAACTGCACGAGACATTCCGTGGTTCCCGTTTCGCAAACGGTCGGCGCGCGGTTGGATTAAGCCGCAGACAAAGCCAGACACAAAGAGCCATACGATTCGTCTCCCGGATCCGAGCGCTTACGTTTCGATCCAACACAAGTCATCCGGAGACGGAACGCGTCCCGGGTCCGTTCTGTGCCGTTTCTTTGAGGCGGGTCTGCCACGGTGGTGACAGTGCTCGGATACACAGACCGGAGAGTCGCGGCTTCGATTCCGGCCGAGCGCGTCCCGACGGAGGCGACGTGCTTATAGAGGCACGCGTGTTCAGTGCCATGTCAGCGCACGACAAAAGAAGCCCGAGTGGTCGAAATTTCCGGGGCCCTCGGTCTCTCGCAATCAGATCGTGGTTTCGGAAACGTTAAACCCCCCAACTATTATTTTACGCTATATTATTTATTTATTTATTTCAGTACCTTCAGGGCCCGAAGGCGTCATAGGAGGGAGTGGGTAAAAGTATACACAATAATAAGAACAATAAGAGTGAGCAAAGAAAAATGCTGCCAAGAGTAAACATCGCATTCAACAGCAGCCTTAAAAGCAGTGACATTGGTCCATTGGGCAACAGAGGAGGGTAGGTGGTTCCATTCGTTCGAGGTAGTGGGTTAATAAAGGAATCGTGAAAAAAACTTGGTATGTGAAAAACGAATGTGTACTTTGTGGGGATGGTCACATCTATACGACGTGCAGTGTGGTTTGATAGAAGATGTTTGGGAATCCCGCTTATTATCAAGACAAAATCAACCTCTACACACGCAGTTGAAGAGATGTCGAGCGGTCCTTTACGTTTACACAACCACGGCCGGGCTAAAGAGGACTGCGCTATAGCCCGGCCGTGGTACGGTAGCCGCAGGTGTATACATTCGTCGTCAAGGTACAGTATCCCAACATATGTTGTCGGCAGCGCTCTTCGAGACTACATATACACCTACCTATATATAGACCACCAACGGTACGAGCGCGATTGTTGGGAGTTTTAAGAAATCTCCCATTCGTCCGACTCGAGCGGTCCCGTATACGTCGTAAACGTCGCAAAACTCTTCAGAGCACACCGACGTCGCCCCTTTTTTCGTACGCCGAGTATTTAAAGCCAATTCGTTTTTTTTTTTATTACGTCGACGTGTATACGCATCGTATACGCCCAGCCGTGCGTCGTCTCTTTGAAGCTTCAGCACATGCCGTCATTCCAGCTCGCGTATAGAGAGATGTGCAAATTATTACGATGCGCGGTAGCGTTAACCCAGCTTCAGAGAAGTCTGTTTCAGCAGGGAACCGACACTATATTCATGTTCACAATTACACTGCTTCGTTCAAATTTTGATACGTGTAGCCTAACACCGGCGTGCGGAAAGCATTGGCACTGCGCACTGAAGAAATGTCAAATATCCTTTTTGTGCGCGTCAAATGTCCTTTTTGCGATGTTTCAACTTGGTGTCGGTATTCCTTCTGTTGTCCATTGCACATTCGCGGCGTGCAGCCTATATGTATAGCTGTTAGCAAAAAGGAGCGATAGATCGTAAGCAACGTTCGACGCGGTCTGCGTCGAGCGTTGCCAACAGCATTTCCGGGTGAAACCCGAATATGTCAAAACAAGCAAACGCGGCCATATAGGCCAGTGTCGTGACTATAGTGCGGTCAGATGTTTCAGCGCTATATCGCGCGCTCGTATAAAACCAGTCAGCGTCGAAATTACAGAATGTTGCTGCATTTTTTTTTTACTCTACTTCCATGGCACACATCGTTAATTTCAGTTCACGGCAACGTTTAACCCTCGCACAAGTGACCGCCAGGGAATGGATATTTCTGCACTATGCCAAGAGATTCGCAAAATTAGATTTCGTTGGGTCGAGTTTTAACTGCAGGTATATATACGGTAAAACCACGCAAGATATTGTCAGGCAGTGCGGCATATTTTCTTTTACGGTTCTCGGCTGACAAGTCTAAAAAACAATGCGGAAAGTGCACGCGCAATTTCAAGATTTCGTCGTTCTTTTACTTTTTTTTTTGTTTCTTTGCTTTTATGAACAACGGCTCCCGGCTAGAACACGTAAAAAAAAAGCGAGACGAATCACCGATTGTATTGAGAACGAACGAAACAGTCTTGCATCAAATAGATACTTTTTATAGTATTTGCTTCCGCCAGCTTAACATTTGTTAATTTTCTTTTGTTCTATTTCGTCATCGTTTTAACTTCATACGGACAAGATATTCTTTAATATCGCACTACGTTGCAAATGAGGGTCAAAGAATGCTAGGAGGACGCACTTCAAGAAGAAAGGAAAAGATAACAATAAAAAAAGAAAACAAAAGGGCTCATGGGAACATGGCAGCCCGCAAAAAACATACGCATAAAAAAAGGGAACAAAAAAAGTATCGTCTGCTTCTCACAGACGGCGGTGCTTTTTAATCGATGACATCATCCGTACGCGAATCTTTCACCAGTGTTTCTTTTTTTGAATTTTCTCGTGACGCACACTTGGCGGAAAACGTATCAAAGCGAAACGAAAATTCTCCGAAAATTCGCACCCATAGAAAGAGCAGCGAACGAAAGCTCATACGCATACTTTTCGTAACATCGTTTCTCACGAAGCCGGTAATGACAAGAACGATTAAAGGTGCTAAGAGAAAGCAGCTGTTGGTACGAGCATTGTAGTTGGTAGGGGGGGGGGGGGAGACAGCAGGGACAAAATAGACTATAACACTATGTAATTGCATAGGGTGTAACGTCGCAAAAATACAATGTAGTTATTAAAACAAGTTTTATTTTCCACTTTTTGTATTGTGTTATGTTCACAGTTATACGCCATGTTATCTGTTAGCCTAACCGTACTACTTGCGATGTATTACAACGTATTCTTTACTTTTTTTATACAATTATTCCAGTCGGGCACTGTATAATCAGTATCTGAATAAACTAATGATAGACGCCGTAGTGGAAGACTCCGGAAATTTTCGACCACCTGAATCAACCTGTAAGGGTCATACGCATTTCCGCTTCCACCGGGTCAGCAGGCGAGCACCTTAGCCACTGGTCCACCGCGGCGGACCGGTGGCTATAGGGTGTTCTTGCCTATACACTCAACGGAGTTCGCCCCAAGAGCCACCAAGAACGTTCCATTATTAAACGTAGCGTAAGAGACACACAAAAGGACAGCGAGGCCATCGATAGTGTTGCACCCTATGATAGCCTTAGTGCTTGTCACTCGAACATTTTTTATTTTCGTGTTTTTATTCTCCCGTCACGTGTCTAATCCTCCCTTAAATAATCGGTGTACGTTCGAACAAACTTCAGTTGATAGTAAGCGCCATGTTTGTGCTCCCCTTTTTCTGCGTCGTCAGCGCTACGTCAAATAACGGAATGTATACCTGCTCGCCCACCAAGACACCCTTCTCAAAAACGTTCCGTGCGTGTTTCACCGTCTTTCTGAAAGGGGGCAAGACGTAAAGGAGATGAGAAAGAGGAGCAGCCGGACTGGAAAAGTGCACTCCAGCATCCGCCCAACGCCATGCACTAGTACCCGCCCAGCATAGTCTACAGACACCACCTATATGGTTCTGGATGGTGTGGATCGGCCGCGGTGACTGACGTCACTGCTTGCGCTGGCTGGCTTGCAGCCGCCTCACGCCTAGAATCCTCCAGAAAGTACAGTCATATTTTTTTTTTGTTTTACTGCAATACAACCTACTGTTCAAAAATATGCGAAATAATGCCTTCATCGGGACACTCGTCTTTCTAGTAGAATTTCCATACTGTCGTCATTTTCCTATCTTTTTTTTGTTCCGAATTCTCTCCTTTTTTTTAACCCTTCTGTACCGATTCAGACGGCCTCTTCGAGAGACAGTTGTCGCGCCCACCGAGCCCCCCCTTCTTATTTCCCACCAGAAAAACCTACATTCTGCCTTACGGAATGGGCCTTTTCCAGGAGGCTACTCCGCGCATGTGCAGCGGCGGCGAAGTCACCCTCGCTATGTTTTCTTGATGGCTCACAGGGCGGCGACAAGAGCGAACTCAGCGGCACTTGGCGTCACCGGCTTGCGAATTATTACGAGAAATACCAGGTCCCCGAGATTATTTATATTCCAGACGTCGTAATATTTTGCGCAAGCAGGGAAAAAAAGAAAGCTATATACGTCTTTTCAGCATTCGTTTTTTTTTCCTGTTCACGCTACAAAAATATCACGTCTGGGACAGAGCACTAACTAGCCGAACGGGAAGTCTTATTATCTATATTGATGCGCGGCAGACAAGTTCGGAGGCCACGGAGTTTCGATTTCGGCGACCTTCACTGGAGCTGATCGCGCCATTAACCGTACAGGCTGTTAACCACACATGGACTACACAGCGTTGAAGTTATCGAGGCCGCAGAAGGCGCGTCCATGACGTCACTAGCAAACAGTTTGTTCAGACGATAACAGCGGTGACCGAGGCGCTCGACACGTGCTCGCGGGGGCGGCACGCATTACAAAGCAACGTCAACTGCATTCGAGAGAGCTTGTAGACTGAAAAAAAAAAAAAACAGAAAGCGTGGACGTTCTCCTGCGACATTCGTCAAGTGTTCCGTTGTTGCGGGCGCGGCACAAGGCACGATAACACTGCAGTGCCGCCGCGAGCTTTATTGCTTTTTTTACTTTTCTTTTCTTCTCGCAAACGTTTAAAGTGGATACTATATAGGTGAACTAATTGCAGCGGAAACTTTGTTTGACGAAGTTATGGCCACGCATAAATCATTCTTCAATCAAGTCTTGCACCAGGAAAAGAGATTTTTTCGATTCTTGCTAATTTTATAACTATAACGTGGCGAAACCTCACGGCTAATAATAACTTGTTACCAGGTGAGTTCGTGAACGAACCTGCGAGAGACTATACAGGACAAGCGCTCACACATCATGTATGAGTATGAGTGTGTTTGTGTGTTTTCGTTACGAGGAGGACGTATCCAAAAGCCACTTAAGGCAGGCGGCCCCAGAAAGGTTCGCGACAGTGACGCAAACAGAACTTACCATGAACGAGCGATGCAGACCACATATATGGTCACAACACGCAGCCTGCGGATCTCTAGCTATAGCGAGGCACTACGAACATGACAGGCTTACAATATAAACTTGATGCATTATATAAAGCTTATCTATAATCGATATGTCATACATTATATACAAATATAGCGCAGTGGCACTCCCTCACATAGTAAACACAATTTACCGGTCGCTGCCGACAGCAGATTAGTTTTTCATCCACTTTTTTTTTATTCACATTTACAATTACTTTCCCCGTAGGGACAAGCGGGGCTGAAACTAGCGGCTCCGGTGTTTATCACTGATTTTATTGATTATGCGGGATTTAACGTCCCAAAACCACCACATGATAATGAGAGACGCCGTAGTGGACGACTGCGAAAATTTTTGACCACCTGCAGGGTTCTTTGACGTGCACCCAAATCCGAGCACACGGGCCCACAGCATTTTCGCCTCCAGCGAGAATGCAGCCACCGCAGCCGGGATTTGATCCCGCGACCTGCGGGTCAGCTGCCGAGTACCTTAGCCACTAGACCACCGCGGCGGGGCGGTGTTTATCACTGCATCTAATCCCAATGGCTCGAGTAAAGTATTTCCCACTTATTGGTTATGCATGTCCCGAAACTTCGATCGGTGTTCACCGCCGACGCGTTCACTTATTCATTTCGAGTGGACCAGCGGTTCACTGCCCAATATCTGTGACGAGCCCATTTTTTGCACGCTGGCGACTTCTTCACTAATACAGAGTGGAACAATAGTGAGTAGAATGCACGTACAGTGAGGACGAATTCTGCTTCAACCGTAGCCATACACAGTTTCACTACAACCGGACAAGTACATAGCGCTGCCGCAAACGGGACTGACGTCGTCTTCCCAGCTCGTGACGTCACTGCACGAGCAGCAGACGAACTTCGGAGTGGAGGAAAGCGATGACGTCAGGCGCAAAGCGTGGCGCGTCGAAACAAGAGCCTCGCTTTTCTGGTCTTCCTGTCGGCTTCTGCGAAGCTCTCTCTCTCTCTCTTTTACCGACGCCTACCGAAAAAAAGGATGGGAAATCTCGAACTAACTAGAAGAGGCACTGCGCCGTGTGGCCTGTAGGCAGACAGATATTAGGTGCCTTCTTCCTTTTCCTCATGAACCACTAACAACAACAACTAGAAGTTTCGAGCGAAGCCTGCGATTTGGTAGGCGGCGGAGTTGTCGTACGCGAGTAATTTGTCGCCGGCGACTGCACAGAAACGCGTTCCTCGAAGGTACGCAGGTAACACGCCGGGTCCGTATGCGCCACTTTTCAACCAGTGTTGCCCTCTAGATCGTGGGCTTGTCGGCAATCGGTATTATCCCAACGTGGCACTCCAATCATATCTAATCCCGACGAGGCGATATAATCCGCGCCGCTGTGGAAAGTGACGGCTGCGCGCGAAGAGCGTTTCGTATCGACGCACGCGCCACTTGGCGTTTGAAGTGCACACAAAAGGCACGGATTTCTCACCCGTTCGAAAACGCCAAGTGACAACGAATAAGATAAAACCAACGAGGTTGATTGATTTGTAGGGTTTAACGTCCCAAAACCACCATATGTTTAGGAGAGACGCCGTAGTGGAGGGCTCCGGAAATTTCGACCACCTGGGGTTCTTTAACGTGCACCCAAATCTGAGCACACGGGCCTACAACATTTCCGCCGCCATTGGAAATGGATCTTACATCTTACTATAGTGTAAGACTGCGTCCTCCGGGCATCGTCCACTGACCAGAGGGAGCTGCGTCGCTCAACACTGCCTCGCCTCAAAGTCGCTGCCATTGGCCGTTAAGGGGCAAGCAGAAATGGACGCGTGCAACCCGGCCACAATTCGCTCTGTGATGCAGGGCGCTAGACGCGCGCATTGCGTTCCATTTTTACCGAACCCGTCCCAATGATGCTTTTTTCATCCGCAAGGCTATGTGTTTTGGCGCTGCAATCCAATCGGAAAAACTCAACTGCACGGTGCCTATACGCAAATAGTGAAGACAGTATTTTTCATATTTCACGCAAAAGATAAGGACACAACTGTCGGACTACATTCGCTAGCGGCAGGACACGCGCGATTCGCCTCCGTAGCCTTCGCAGCATTGCCAAGAAATGTCGTCTGCGACGCTGCAGTTCCATCTTGCGTCACGCCCACGGTGATCGTGCCTCAAGCGTTCGCAAATGACGCGCGGCGTGTGGAGAAAAAAAAAAAAAAAAAGAGCACGGAAGAACGCGCACAGCGTCGCTGACGCGGCATGCGCGTCGCCTACACGTCAGCCGCACGTGCTGGCTGGCGAGCGGAACTGCGAAACTGTGTACAGGTTCTTGAAACGTCAACTTCTGCTCTACCCTACGGCCTTCGTGAAAGCCAGCAGCAAGATCACGCAGACGCATCAAATCGTTAGCGTCTCAATTCTCGGGATCTCCCGCTCATCAAGTTTTATTCGTACACGGAACTACCAGTTATTTTGTTTCATGTTCAAGGCGTCGAAGGAGGGAAGGAAAAACTTTATTCGCAAGCGTTTGGTACGGGGGTCATGAGCTTGATGGGTGGGGCCCCAAGTCCAGGGCTCCACTGGCAGCTGCCTGATGTGACGCAGAAGTGCAAACTGCACCTCTGGGTCAGAGCTGGCGAGCTGTGCCTACCCACTGCTCGAAAGTATTACAGAACTCGACTGTATAACGCAGTGTTTCGGTCACCCTTTCCCCGTTTCTTCGCGACGCAACTGTCGCAACGTGACTGCAAACAGCGACGTCTTCGGTGAGAGACTGTGCAGCACCGCGTTGAACGGTCCCCGAGGAACCTCCGAAAAACGAGCGCGTCGCGTTATTTGGCACCGGAGTTTCTCGCCCTTTCTGCGACATTCGTCAGATGCAGCAACGGGTCCGCGCGACCGACGTTGCGAGAATGTATATAGGCGCTCGATTGGTCTATACGCGAGTGGGATCGGTTGCGATGTCCGTTTCCTGCCGTACTTTTTTTTTGTTTTTTCGCGCAGTAGCATGCCCACTTGGCCTCGTCTCGCATGAATATCGTAGTGCGATCATTGATTTCCACGATTTCCCTTCGTCTCGTGCCTTTCGCGCCAGCGCCAGCGGAGGCAGCAGCGTGTAGTCGAAAAGCGCGATATTCTGATAAGTGGAAGGCTTATAGGGCTGCCCCGCCGCGGTGGTCTAGTGGCTGCTGACCCGCAGGTCGCGGGATCGAATCCTGGCTGCGGCGGCTGCATTTCCGATGGAGGCGAAAAATGTAGGCCCGTGTGCTCAGATTTGAGTGCACGTTAAAGAACCCCAGGTGGGGTTCCGGAGCCTGGTTCCACTACGGCGTCTCATAATCACATGGTGGTTTTGGGACGTTCAACCCCACATATCAATCGATCAGGCTCAGGGCTGACATTGTGCGCGTGCTTTATGAAGAAATAACAAGTGGCGAGGAGGCGCCTGTAGGAAAAAGGCGGTAAAGAAACCCCTCCCTCTTCCGCCTGAACTTGGGAGTGGTTTGGGCCAGGGCCGTACGCGATTCAAAACTGATATCGCTCGTGACTGCATGGACTGGTGGCGCCACGAACTGCGCCGAAATGAGTGAAAACGCCAGGAGAAACAGACGAAAGCTATACGTGCTGCTGCGTGTTAGAGCGTCGCACGCGTTACGCCATGGTTGTATGTTAGGTCCCTGCGGGCAAGAAGTTGGCTTTTCGTACTCGTTTGGATTTCATTTTTTTTTTCTCTCGTGTATGCCAATTAGAAACGTACAGTTAAATAGACCATAAATAACGTCGTCGAAAACTTTCATTTCTTCTTTGTATGTTGGTTTCGGTAGGTCCCGTGCCTCACAAAGCATCATTCCCCCTCTCTCTCTCGCTCAGTGATACTACGTTGTCGGTCGCCTGGGAGAACGACGCATGTGCCGTATATTCCTCTGATCAACCGGAGTGTGTCGCTCCGCCGCTCATAATTGGCTCCAGACGCCGACACCCAGCACGCATTAACGAAGCACGCCGTGTCTTTGCGCCACGAATGCGTGAAAGTTCAGCTAACACCGGACTGCGTAAGGCGTTCCGACGGCCTACTTTTCGATCGCGGATGCGACTAACCGTGACAAGGCATCCCTTTGGGGGGCTCCGCAAGTTGGTCGTCTGCTACGACACGACGCATCTGACCAGTGCAAAGAGCGCAGTCTGAATCGCGTTTATCCAGAGCGGTCGGGCCCTCCTGGCTCTGGACTGCAAAACTGACCGCTGGCTCAATCGGTGATGGTTCTTGAATCAGCGCGGCGGTGGGTCCTTATATTTTCCCTGTACCCGTAGTTTGCGCGGTTTTCAAGATGGCTGCGGACGCTAGCACCACATTCATGTTAGCTCATAGCCTCCCTAGATTTTTCTTGCCTGCCGCATGAGCGCCCGTCATCCATGGCACCGCCACCTACGTAGGGTTAAGGGTCTTTGTACTTGGCCTTTAAGATCGGCAATTCTGGCGTTTGCTATAATTTCAGAGGGTATGCCTTGTATTGAAAGGGTTTCCTGCTGAATGAGCGCGAAACACCCGTCATCTAAGGCGGCGTCACTTACATAGGGTTAGTTATAATTATTTTAATTACGTTTACGCCTTTTTAAAACTTTTTTCGTTAGTTTTGTTGCGTATAAGCTCCAAAAACTCGAAAACCTATTTGAAGATAAACCCTACTTAAGTGGCGCTACCACCACAGTTCCGACGACGGCTGCTTCCCAATTGACCGCCGACAATCCGGCAGGCAAGTTCAAATCTAGGAGGCTGTGGTTAGCTACAAGCTTTCATTCAAAGGTCCTAGCACGCGGCACGATTAGGTTTGCCATCACTGCAACTTTTCACCTCTGTCTATTTGTGCAAAAGAAACGGCCGCCGAAGCGACTGAGTGGTCGCTCGAGAAAGGTGTCGACTCAGACTGGACCAGCCTCCGACAAAGAAAAGTTGGCAGAGCTTCGACGCGAGCGCAATTAGCGTTTTACATACGCAACAGGCACGCCAAAACAGTTCTTACGCAACTTTGTACTCTCTGTTAGATCCATCACCACGAATGAAACAAACGCAACGAAACCACGCGCAAGTATGTCGTACCAGCTTCGCATTCCGAGGTAGGAATGCCACGCAACTTTTTTTTTTTTTCTTGTTCAACCGAATTCGCAGCGTTAAACAAACAAGTCGCGGCAAGCGCGCAGACACAGTGCGTCGTCGGCGCTACTACAGTGTCGGAAAGCAGTCGCTAGGAATCACCGGCAATCTACGGCATTCATTCACAAATGAAAAGCAGATTCAGCGTCGGGACAAGACGAGGTGAAGGACACGGCCCGTAAGAGACGCGCGACTTGGGACTCGCATCGCCCAACTTCCAACCAACTACCGACACTCGGGAAAATGTAATAGTACACCCTCATATGATGCTTAGATTAATAGCGCGTTATCACGACAAAATGCGCGATGGGACGAATGACAAGCGCTAACCAGGTAGTGATCGTGCGGTTCCAACTTAGGCAGAAACGCTATCCCTCCACTTCACTACGGGCAGAAACGGTGGCGAAATCGTAATAACCGTCGCGTTAAGTGCTACGACGCGGCTGCTTGAACAGAACCTTTCTAGAATGTGAGCGACCAACTCGGGAGAGTCGAATAGGAAAGAAGCCGTAGGTACTCGACGTGTACGCCGCCCCAAAACGCGTTCTCTTTTGTTTTTTTGGTTTTTTTCGGCGCTGGCGGCGGCATGGCCTAGAACAAGCCCGAGATGCCACCGACCGAGCGGGCGGCGAGCGCTGTTCACGGGGACTCCCCGAAGTCGTCGCTAGGCATAGCTCGACACCGGCGCTAGCAAAGCTCTTGCCTAGGTAGGCGGTGAACTACGGGTAGGCAACTTCTTGTGCCTAAGCGCCACCGGCCGCGCTACGCTAACTAGGAAAACACGAGAGAAATAAAAAAGAAATGAGCGTGAGCGCACTTACGAGGAGCCAGCAGCAGCGCAGGGGAAACAACACGCAGTGGAGGGGTACTTCTTCACCGCACAGGCGACGTTCGTAGCAGCGGTACTCACAGTGCAAGGCCGGCCAGCATCAATAGCTAGCGCTGGCCCCCGCGCCGTACTTATCCACTGAGCAGCACCACAACCACCACTAACACCAGCACCACCACCACTTGTGAACACAGTCTTGGGCGAAGAAAGAGGCGAGCATCCTTTCGGGTCGCAAAACGGCGACAAGCGCAAACCGCAGAAACTCTTGTTTGGAAGACGGCGCACTTGTCTCTGCTTTTTTGACTCGCTGCCAGACGTTTTCCGGAGGCTACTTGCGAGCCGATGCTCCTGCCGATGTCCGCAGCAGCAGCCACGGGAAAACGCCGCTAGAACGGGCGTAGCGCGGCGTACGAGCGAGGGAAGGCAAGCGAGGAGGAGTAAGCGTGGCGTTAGGCTTAGCAAGCCCCTCGCACTTTTGCCAGCAGCCAGCGACACGGCTTGCTTGACAGCTGCGTCGACAGATGGCGCTACCTGTATTCCTTTTTTTTTTCTTGCCTCGGTTACGATTGCATACAGTGCTGCCGCTGGCTGCGTCCGTTTTTTCCGCGCGCGCCCGAAGCAAGGCGAATTGACTACGAGCGCGCGCGTCTCGCGATAGCGGCAACGTAGTCCCGAAAGGAAGCAGAGAACTTACGTTGATGGCGACGTCGAGGGCACGGCGTAAATCCAGGGCCGAAGGCGTCAAGGACCCGACACGACACTGAAGTAACAACAAAAAAATAGAAACACTGACGCAGCGAGGAAACCCTTCGCAACCCCCCACCCCTGAGACTGCCGCCGAGGCGTCGCCGCGGTCGCCGGGACCATGACCTACTACACTCCTGACCTGCCCAGAGAGCACCTCTTCCAGCGCCCACGTTCTAGTTCATACCTTCTGCCGCTAGGGCCGTCACCTACGAGCGGCGTGGCGCTAGGCAGCACCTGTTCGCTGACGTCACCTTCACTCTTTGTAGTCAAATTTTAACCAACAAAGCACTCGTAGTGCGAATTTATGATCCACAATTTAGAAATATCCAGAAATAATAATACTAAAAGACATTCAGAATTTTTTTGCAATAAAATGCACGCGACAACGCATAGGCTGTCCAAAATCATGTAAATCCACGGGTTTCCACGTTTGTCAACCAGTGTGCTATAAATTCTTAAGCGCACTGAACAGCTTACTTGACCAGCAATGTATGGGAAGAAATAGTCACATATATGCCGACAGTTCACCACAGAAAGCAGGCATTCTTATACCAGCGCCTACAAAACAACCGTAAAGAAGCAGACGAACAGGTTATAGGTAGCGCCACCTACGGCGAGCGATTGAACGAGAGCGGGGACACGCGCTCCCATAGGAACCCCGCTATCTGAACAGGTCAGGAGTGTAGTAGGTCATGGCCGGGACGAGGAAAGCAGCGACGAGGATGGGCCAATCGCAGCGCGCGACACGGACGAGTCGCGGTGCCAACCAATGGGAGAGGGCGTAGCGGTTGTGGTGCACTACGCTTCGCTTCTCGCAGTTTCTCGCTCTTTCCCAGTCCACTCTCTCGCTGGGTCGCGGTAGCAGTAGAGAACGCGGAGCTACATCTCCAAGCGTGACGCCGCTAGCTCTCGGAGAAGATGATAACCCTGCGCTGGCTAGAATGTAGATGCGATGACGGGTGAGCGAGGATTCGCGAATGAGCCACGCTCGAGAGGTGCTGCCGAAAATCGCGCTGTCAAACGGCACTTGACGAGAGGCGCACGTGCGCGGATCCTTTTACTGTGTTTGTGCGTGCGTGTATCAAACTAAAAAACACAGCGGCGCAGTTTGTTATTGCGACGGCAGAGAGGGAGAATAGGAGTAGAGCGAAGGACGCGGGAGGGAAGAAGATCGGTGTTGAAGACGACACGGGCAGGCAGTCCCGTCGCCAGCTTTCATTTGACTAATTAAGCGTCAGGGGCGCGCGCGCGTTCAATTAGAGACCGCGTTAGCGAGAGATCTATGCCAGTGTAGAAAGCGATGAGAAGGCCGGTAGAAGAGAAAGAGAGAGGGTGGGGGAAGCGCGCAGGTCATGGCTTTTGTTCCGACTGACAGCTCTCGGCTGCCGCTTTTTTTTTTTTCGGTGTTTTGATTTGCGTGAGATGAGTTTGGTCGAACAGGCCCTCGTTGACAGCACACTTGTTGAGTCGCGCAGAGAGAGGATAATAAAGATAGAGTTGGCGCAAAAATAAGGGAAGGAGAGGTGGTACAACCGGACGTCACGCTATTGTTGGGTTATCGCGAATTATATCTCTGTAGGTGAACATTCCGCTGCGGTTCTTCGGTAGTTGTGGTGCTCGGATACTGAACCAAAGATAGCGGGTTCGATTCGGTGGTCGCATTTCGATGAAGGTAAATTGCTTAAGTTCCGTGTACTGTGCAAGTACAGTGCACTTTAAAGATTACCGCGTGACCCAAATTTTCGGGGCCCCGCACAGCGACGGGCCTCGTAATCGTATACGGTAGTAAAGTTTCGGCACGCAGAACTCGCATATGTACCGTTTGCCGTTATGTTCGGCCGCTTTCCCTGACAAGTATGCGGCAATGCCTTTTGGCTGGTCTCATGCATTACGAATGTACCCAACCTAAGAACTTTTACCATACGCTACGCCACCCTTCACAGGTGCAATGATGATATTCGCACGTCTACGAAGTCCGCGAAGCGTCTAACGAAATCCATTTCGAATAGACGCCCCGTTTGATGCAACGTTTATTAAAAGCAACCGACGCGTTTATCTCGCGCGCTATCTGAAAGTAGCGAATAAAAACCGGGATAATTCGGTACAACCTCTGCGCGCGTTTCCGCGTTCACGATCGTCCTATAGCGAACCGAGGGAGCGGTCACGTGGGCGCGGCCTGCGACGCGCACATGAAGGTTCCCTAAGCTAAGCAAGTCTATCGATGTCGTATGCCGTTTTCGGCGGACCGAGCGCTGTTCTTATGCAAACACTCGTGCGTTGGCGTAAGCAAACTACGAAATTATGCAATGAGGGACATATAAGTGTCGACTTATCGGTGATCCCAACCGTACAGAAAGAAAGCGGGACACGATTGTAGCAAAGCCAAAGAACAGTCGTCATATAAGCGCACTATCTGTGTATGCACTGGTGTCCTCCTATATGGCAGGGGTCTCAAACACGTGGTCTGATGCGAGGTAAAAATACCCTACACTGCTCTCCCTCTGGATCCTCCACTGGGAGAGTGTTACGAGCCGCGTCGGTGGCCGCAGCGGACCCAGTAGGTAGCGTGGAGCTGGGTGGTGGTCGTCATTCCGCAGGCCACGGGGACGTTCAGAACTCCCGAAATCTGAGGCAGAGGGACCGGCGTATAGGAAAACTTAACAAGACGTTTATTTGCAACATGTTGGACAGTAACACGTCTGAACGACGACTCTTCTCGTGACACTCCTCTGTTTTCTTCTCCGGGCTGCTCCCGCTGCCTCGCCGGGCAGTTCCGAAGATAGGGGTGGAAATCACACTTCGGGGAACCAACCACTCACAGAGAGCACAAAACAAGTATCCCTTCACACACGTGGCAGATGAAACGTGGCACACGCGCGGGGACCAGGAAGCGACCACGCAGGAGAAATTCAAGGCAGTCGCTCCTGTAGCACACAACCGGCCTTCCGCACATTCCAGAGGGGCCCGCCCGTAGCCACTGCCCCGCAGGCGAAGAAGCGCACAGCCGAGACAAATACAGCCGGTGCATGTGACAACCCGCACCCCACAAAAGAATGTCCGAGATGACGGGAAGGCACGCTTGGGGGCATCCGGCCCAAGGACTTCGTTACTGCTTTGTAACAGAGAGGCAATCTTTTAAATGCCACAGTTAGCTCAAGCTTCCTCCCTCCGGGATCCAACCTTTTGCACTGTCCCGGTGCTGCGAAATTATTATATACCAGGTTACGAACGCGAGCGCCCTTACATCGATCGATCGACGGAGGGATCGATGAATTAGGAATAAATCATAATAATATCTAGAGTTTAACGTCCCAAATCACGATATCATTATGAAAGACACCATAGTGGAGGACTCCGAAAAATTTCGACCACATGGGGTTCTTTGACAGGCACCTAAATCTAAGCAAACAACCCTCAACATTTTCGCCTCCATCGAAAATGCAGCCGAGATTTGATCCTGCGACAACCGGGTTAGAAGACGTTGATAAGTATTAAGATAAGACGCGAGAAAAGCAGTCTGACAACGAGATACATTGGTCAAAAAAAAAAAAAACTTGCAGGGAAGCCGTTTTGCAGATTATCAAGGCCAAAGTCTTATTAAACGCTTTGTCAAACGCAAAGGTTGACCGGCGTCCTGGGGGGTCATCGCCTACACGAGCGGTTTAGTGAAATTCGCTAAGACACGTTACCGGGCTAGTTGGTTTGGGTTCATCATTTGTAAGGGTATAGCGCACCACGAAAAGGACACAAAAAGAGAGGCGCACACAGTGTCCCTGTGTTTCAAAACACCCGTATTCTCTTTAGGGCCCGTGACAGAACTACACGTGAAATCATTGAAGCCTTTGAAATTGACAAAATGAAAGATAAATGTGTGAGTGTGGCTTCGATAGCTTCGTCAGCTAAAGAAAATAAGTATCTGGAATCTTCACTTTGAAGTTGGCGAGTTCGGATCGTCGCGATCGATTATGACGCGTGCATGAGGTGTGCTGTATCCTAACATGATATGTTCCAGGTTTTATCGGTCCACTGTTACTGTATAAATAGCATGTGTGATCGCAAATACAACAATAGTTGCAAGTTAGCGCTGTGTGTGTGTGCGTCTCTCTTTTTGTGTCCTTGTCGTGGTGCGCTATACCCTTATAAATGGTTCAGTGAAGTTACCATCACGCGATGAAGTCAGCACATGACGTCACAGCTTACCAACGCTTGTGACGCCATCGCTTGGTCGAAAATGAGCCGATCACGGAGGCCATGTAAAACTACGTTACACGCCGGAAAGCTTTCAGAGGGCAGAATCAACACATCGGTCGAGAAGGAAAAGAATACGGCTTGCGCCTTGTCGATGCCTGGTATATAAATTGCCATCATTAATTTATTAGAACAATTCCGCAACTAATCAGTCATACAATAAATACGTGATCACTTTTAATTAAAAACTATTCGTTTCTTGGCCAATCCCCCAGAGTGGGTGTCAGACATATAGTTTCACTGTAGAGGGGACCCTGGCGCTGCGATCGTCAGCAGGCATGGGAATGGTGGATAGTACATGGTTTTGCCTATAGTTTTCGTACTTGTGGGCTACAAACGCAGTTGTGGCTTCATTCATTGCAGCGTTTCAGTTTTTCTTCCAACATAAAAGAACCTATTCGAATAAAAAAACCTATAAAATAATTTATTGTATCGTTATACCATTGTATCATGATATCGCATTGAGTTCTTGTGTACATATCTGCCAACATTGTCATGTATATTAGAGCAAATGTCTTCACAGTAACGTAGTGATGTTAGTCGTGAAATATAGATGTGCCGAAGTGTATGTGCCCTGTTACTGGAATGGTATGAAGCCTTTGTGTTCTGTACATGCTGTGAATAATTTTTTTTTTCTAAACGATAAAAGAACAAACCGTTTTGAACTTAGTGACCCGATTCAAACTGGTGAGCTTAACAGGTAAAAATAGTGAAACGTAACTGATAAACATTTGCTGATTGTTGTTTCGTGAAAAAACAGCTTCAAGCCATGACAAACCAAACGGAACACAGAGCGCGAGAAATATAGGCAAATCCATCTGCTACCAATACATGCTCGCTGAAGCGCCGTTACCAGCTCTTTGACACACTAGCGTATAGTGTATTTATATGAAACTCGATGGTGTCAGCCATACATGTATGTTACCATCATGTCGCCTTAGGCGGGTGCATAAAATTCGCCTACTACTTGGCCAATCCTACGCATTGGGTATGAGCCACGAAAAGAGGAGGACGAGGAGAAGAAGTGAGCCTGTGACTTTCTGTAAACCATCCATCGGTACAGCATTGGACGCGTTATCCGAAAGTTGTGGCTTCAATACTTATATACCGACAGAAGTTGTTTTTTTTTCGTCCGCTCTAATTCCTGTTCATTCACGATACAATTACTGCACGCTACTTAAAAAAATAGAAGTTATACAGATAAATGCGCCCCATCGCACGAATGGCGTTGTTGTCTGCTGACTTCATTAAGCGCGTAGGGTAACAATACCGGAGAGAGCTTATCAGCCTAATCTTTGCGAGCGTCAAATCTTATCTGCGCCGCGGAGGAAACTGACGCCGCTTGTCAAACAGTTACTATCGAGCGTTCCGTATATACAATCTCTATAGGCGACAGGCTCGCGGAGATTGGAGAGCATACGCACACTGCCTCGCGTGTTAGCGCGCTATCTGATAAGCGCGTGCGACAAAGCGTTGAGCAAAAGCTCGTCAAGACCACGACAATCAAAATGAAAAAAAAAACAAAAAAGGGCGGCACAATATATGCGAGGACGATGAACCATAGAGCGACTAAAGTGGAGATATCCGGATTTTCGATTATGAGCTGATTGAAAGAATCGCAGCGGTGGAGACCCGGGGACAAACTTATCTCCCGCGGAAACTAATCTGTAGTGGTAAAAACGCAAAGGGCCTGATGTTGTTTAATTTAACAGCTTAAGGTCTGTTGGCGTGCAAAGAATATACACACGGCTTGCGGTAGCGCATGCCAGCCTATAGATACATGTACCAAGCAGCTCCAAGCATCTATATTGTAACCAGATTCAACCATCCATAAAAGTTTACGGAGCGGGGGCTACACTGCCCAAATGCGAATTTCAACGCTGTTAGCGCACGGCGCTTCTAACTTACACATGTAGCTGCGTAGGTCCCTACAAGCTGGAACACCTGTTTGGAGGCTGTGTTCTCCGACAAAGCGGGAATGTAGCTTTCTCGGAAATTTTGCGTTCCGTGTACTTTCAGGTGGTCACGGGGGGGGGTGGGGGGGGGTTATAGTGCAGAAAGAGAAGTGAGGGTGAGGAGGATTGATGGTAATAGATAATAAAAAAAAGATGCAGAAAAACAAACATCAAAGAGGGACTATGATGCATAGAGAAATCAGCTGGGTACACAAGATTTATTTACGAAACAATAGGATATGTGGTATTACGTCCCAAAACCACGTGATTTTCAGAGACGCCATAGTGGAGAGCTCCAGAAATTTGGACCATCTGGTGTTCTTCAGCGTGCACTGACATCACATGGTACACATAAGCCCCTACCATTTCACCTCCGTCGAAGTGCGACAGCCACACCCGGAACCAAACGCGCGCCCTTCGGGTCAGCAGCCGAACAACGTGGCCAGTGATCCACAGTGGAGGACATTTATTGACAGAAAGGCAGAGAGGTCGGTCGGAACGATAGTATGATCTAGCCCGCCAAAATTCAGAAGGCAAGCCTCACTGCCGTGCGCAGTACAGGTGCGAGAGAGAACGAAGACAATGGAGGGAGAGCGGTGGGGTAGAAGGTTGGAGCCTAGAGTGGTATAGAGAGTAAAAATAAAAATGGCCCCGTATCCGCATGTGACACCGCAGATGCCGTCGAAAGATGATACGGTCTTGCGTCTGCAGAGAGTGAACAAAACGTTTATTTGATGTTCTGCGCAAGAAAATTGGTGAATGGTATTCTGGAGGCGCTGCGTTAGAGTGCCTCGAGCGTGCAGCGGAGGCGAACGAGCGCATCAAGTCACGTCACACGTGAGACATCAGCGCTATCTGGCAGTTATGTTGAAAAACGAAGCCCCCGTCTCAGAGGCGATAAGGTGTGGAGACGAGGAGGTGCCGCCACCGCGTCGTCTTAGTAAAGCGTTGGAAACACTTGCCTTTTCGTGCAAGCTTTGCATTGTCAGCGCAGCGTGAAAAAAGCAACGATCCTCAGAATTACTACAGTGTCCAGAAATATACTGGCTAGTGTGCTGAGCACGGGCTAGGAGATGGCCCCGCAGCTGATGACTGCCGGCGGTGCCCGCATGGTGCGCTGCTGCGCGAGTGGGTGCATTTGCGTTCAATCCTTGCGCTCCGCAAGCGCTGCGAAGCCTGCAGGAGGCCGAGCCGCGCGAGGCCTACTTTTATTCTTTTGTATTTTCAGAGTGTTCTTAACAAAATGCTTTATCGTATAAGAACCCCTCGATTGCTTTCACAGTATTGGCGCTTTGCAATACCAAATGAAGATCATTTCGTGACATGTTATTCGCCATTCGCTGCCACTCGCAAAAAAACAACAAAGAATGGCAAATCCCACGTAGCTTGGGAATCAATGCTGTGCAAAGCATGCTGATGGAAGGTGACTCTGCTGTAATTTTTTATTAAGTGAAACATTGAGAAGTGGCGCTAAATGTATGCAAAAAGTTGAATAGCCAATACTGGAACCAGAATTGCCGTTTCACGAACATTAGTCCCTTCTTGCAAAGTATTTCGGAGACCTGGCCTGGCTCTGTAGTAGAATACTTGATTTCCACGCAGATTGCTTGGTTTCGATTCCTCTGCTGGGACACAAACGTTTATCATTTGCATTCGTAGGGTCCACGATGCCAACTCCAGCTTTTTCTAACGCTCACGCGTTAACAAAAAGTGTGGCGTGAAGGGTTTGATGGCGTACGTGACGGGATTGTGAAATTATTCGTCAAGACCAGCGAGTCATATTCATCAAACCATCTTACCCGTCCACACAAATTTTGGTTTAACCTAAGTTAAGGGGGTGATAGTGAAGACACCCAGACATAGGTCATTTGACAGACAGACGGACCGACGGACGGACGGGCGGACAGATGGACGGGCAGACAGACAGACGGACGAACCGAGGGACAGACAGATGCTCAAAGTTGTTGCAATACCCAAAGAAATTAATTTTAAAGACCATTGACAGTATAACCACCAGAGTGGGCATGGCAGCAGCGAGACCAGCACCATGCTCAGCAGCCCATTTTGCTTCGTGCTGCAGGTCCTTTTTACGGCGCGGCTGATGTTATCCGCTATCCATCCTGGGGTGGCATGTGCGAGCGGCATCGGCGTGTCTGACGGGACCTTGTCTGCTGATAGCGAGGGCTTTAAACGCTGCATCATCGCTGACTTATCGCTGCACTACACAGCTGCGCTTGCGCCGACATGGATGACCACGTCGGTGACATGCCATCACGTGACGGACCGAAGCACTATAAAGGACGGACGAACACCGGGCATCGCCAGTGGGCATGGCAGCAGCGAGACCGGCACCATGCTCAGCAACCCCCTTTGCTTCGTGCTGCAGGTTAGTTATTATCGGTATACGAAATGTTACCGGAGTGATGACCGCTTTTTTTTTTTATTCTGCTGCCATGCTTACTTTGTGTTAAGTGCATTTTTCGCTGCGTTCTTGGTCTCCGTGATGACTTATTGTCTTGCGGCAACATAGAGGCTAATCCAGGGCCTTCGAAAACAGATAGATATACTGTTAGAACTGGTAGAGGGACAGAGTAAAATGACTGCAACAATTGAAGCCATACTCACCGCGCAAAATAAAATCGAAGATAAGCTCTCAACCTTAACGGAACGTTTGGATAGATTTAAAAAACAGTTGACTGACCTAAATGCTGTTACTAATCAAGTGAAAGCTATGGAAACCTCAGTGTCTAAGTGTGATGAACATATTTCAAAGCTGATGCTTAAGGTTGATGATTTGAAAAATAGGGGACGTCGGAACAATCTCATCATTTATGGTTTAGAGGAGCCTAACAAAGAGACGTACGAGGAACTGGAGGCGACAGTCAAAATAACATTTTCCGTGAAATACTGGGTATAACCGTGAACGGTATTGAGAGGTGTCACAGGCTTGGACGAAAAACGTCTGAGAAACCTCGACCTGTTATCGTAAAGTTCGTCGACTACCGGAAAAAAATGGCGGTACTAAAAGCTTCTCCAACTAAAGGACACCAATTTTTCACTCTCTGATGACTTTTCGAAAAGAATTCGGGAAATCCGCAAGCAGTTATGGAGGAGCTGCATGCAGCTCAAGAAAAAGAACAAGGCGCTAAAGTCAAATTACTCTTCGACAAGTTAAGCGTAGGTGTGCTTTTTGGTTGAAACGAGGAAAAGGCGACACGGTTTAGGCTGAATAAGAAAACAGCATGACAACATAGCACTAAAGATCAGTCATTTAAAATATCAAACATCCACTGCAGAAGCGTAATCAATAAAGCAACCGAACACGAAAGTATATTACTAGTACACGATGCCGACATCGCAGTTCTCACTGAGACTTGGCTACATGAATCAATATACGACAGCGAATTTGTTCCTGCCGGATATACTATAATTCGAAAAGACCGAGGCAGCAAAGGAGGAGGTGTTTGCATTCTCTTTAAAAAACGCTTGCGTATAGTGAGAATGCCTGACTTGACTGACGTTGAGTGCATATTCTGCGAAGCGTCACGGTAATGTTAAATATGTAATAGCAGTCATGTATAGAACCCCTAACTCGTCTATTGACATGTTGGAATCGCTAAAGTAATATCTACATTCGAATATAAAACCTGGTGACAAAATTATTCTGGCTGGATATTTCAACTTGCCGAATATAGACTGGCCGAATTTCTCGCTCAATAATCCCAATGATCACTTGGGAGAAGCAATGCTAAACATTGCGTTTACTTTTGACCTATTTCAAATTGTAACACACTTCACTAGAATCCAAGAAAATTGCAAATCAGTACTAGATCTCTTTCTAGTAAGTGAATCCATTAGTGCCAAAACTTACTACGAAGTAGTTCCGGGTATTTCAGACCACAAGGCCGTGTTGCTTACCCTAGCCAATACTTATATAAATAATAATCGTACAATTTTGTCATTTCCGAATTTCTCTCTTGCTGGTGATGTGTCAATAATTGACCCACTTTCCTTTAATTTTGATGATTTCTGCAATAGCACTTGTTATGTACACCACATTTGGGACAGATTTAAACAGATTGTGAATGACTGTATCGATTGTTTTGTACCCAAGATTACAAAAAAATGTAAGGGTAAGAACCCATGGATTTCGAAGGAGACATTGCAATCTAAAGGGCGACTGAAGCGCTTAAAGAAAATGTTAACAAACAACAGAACATCATTTATAATGCATGAAATATCGAAACTTTCTTTACAAATTAAAGACCAAGTAGCTGCTGATAAAAAGCGCTATTACGGTGAATCATTACCAAGCTTTATAACCACGTCTCGCGAGAAATTTTGGCATTCGATTTCTCCACACTCCACTGAATGTGATACATTTGAAGTTGATGGCTGCCTCTCACGATAGTGCAAAAATTTCCCATGCCCTTAACAACCATTTTAAATCGGTGTTCACCCAAGATAATGGTATAACACCTGTGTATCATGCATCCCTACCACCGATGTCTGATGTCATTGTTTCTGAAAGTGGTATATTTAATCTTCTGCTAAGGCTTGATGCCAAAAAATCACCAGGGCCTGATGATATTCCTAATACCTTCTTGAAAAGGTACGCTGAGTGGGTGTCAAAATATCTTCATGTCATTTTTGCAAGTCTCTACAAAATGGAGAAATACAAGAGACTGGGGAACCACTAGAATTAAACCAGTTCACAAGACCGGAAATAAGAACTCCGTTAAAAACTATCGTCCAATTTCATTAACATGTACGGTATGCAAGATTCTGGAACATATCATTTACAATCACGTCTGCGAATTTCTAGACAACTATAACGTTCTTACCAAATTCCAGCATGGTTTTAGGAAAGGTTATTCGACAAACACTCATTCAGTTGAAACAATACATGACTTTGCCAAATCAATAAATAGTATAGAACACAGACTGACGTTACTTTTGTGGACTTTTCGAAAGTCTTTGATAAAGTGTCCCACACTAAACTGATATATAAGATAGGTAGAATAATCAATAATTCCCAAGTAGTTAACTGGATTTCTGCATACCTCACAAAACGCGAACAATTTGTTGTCTTTGCTGATTTCTGCTCACATAGACAGCTTGTTGACTCTGGCGCTCCGCAGGGCTCAGTGCTAGGACCACTTCTTTTTTTCCTGTTTATTAATGATATTGTTGATGGCATCCCTGTTAAAATCAAACTCTACGCTGATGACTGTGTACTTCATAACGAAATATGCTGTCCCGCAGACCAACACGTGTTAAGTGATGCTCTACAAAAAGTGTCCTCCTGGTGTGATGAATGGCAAAGGGCTATTAACTTCGAAAAAACAGTGTTTATGCAAATAACTAATAAAAGGAATCCTTTAGAATACGAGTACTCTACTACCCATACTAAACTTTCCCAAGTCCCACATTACAAGTATCTTAGCTTATGGATCACAGATGACCTGAATTGGACGAAACACATTAATACAGTAACTAACACTGCAATGCGTAAACTGTTCTTCCTCAGAAGAGCATTGAAACTGTCAACCCCCTCCATCCGCCTTCTGGCTTATAAAACAATAGTTATACCGACTATGGATTATGCTTCCATTATATAGGACCCTTTTACCAAAACTAATATCAACAAGCTAGAAAGAGTACAAAAAAAAAGGCCATTCATTTTATTTATAACAGCTTCGGGCGCACTTCAATAACGGAACTTTAAACTCGAGCTAATCTACCAACACTAACAGAAAGAAACCGCTTATCTAGACTAAACTTTCTATATCAACTAGAAAAGGGACATTACAAGACAGACATTTCTGAAGTTCTTTCATTTTCGTCCGGATATGCAACTCTACAAAGGCATGAGCGCACAATAACACCCTATGCAACCCGTAACAACTGCTTTAAATATGCATTCTGTTCACGAACTATAAACGACTGGAACAAACTAACCAACACCGAAGTTTTACAGCCATCCTTAACATTGTTTTCTTCTAGCCTCAATAACAGTGTTTAATATAGCATGCCAATTAAGCTCTGTCCCCATAAACGTTCGAATTTTTGCATATTTGGGTAGCTTTGTGCGTACTTTTGTTTCTGTGTGTTTTTATCTTCCTGTTTTGAAAATTTGTTCGTCTTCATATTGAGCATTCATGTAATTCATGTAACCCACTCTGCGAAAATCCCTAGTAGGGATTGCAGTATGCATAAATAAAATGTGCTTTGTTCTTGAGCGTAAGAATTATCACAGGAGACCCAAAAACCTTTACCTCATAGCCTGCATTCCACTAGGATTCGATTGAAAACAAAGAATGATAACATGCCAATGAACAGTCTGACACTCGCCACATATGATAATCAATACGTTGTTGCAAAGGGATTCCAACGTTGAAATGGGAAAAAAACTGTGTGTCTGAAATTTGAAATGGTATTTTCAATTTTTAGATAAATATTGATATTTGAAATTATGCCTAATAACGATTTCGTTCCCGACACTGTTTACTCGAATAAGAAAAGATAGTTCGACGGAGTCACTCTCAAAATGCTTTTCTCACACGACAGCCTTCGGATTCAGCCTTCAGTCTGCCTTTTTGATCCTACTTTTTCATTCAGGGAACCATGCTGGATCCGTTAGAGCGGGGAACAAGACACATTTTCCTTGCTCGACCGATAACTTCTTTGACCCTGCGGCACAATACACGACCTCTCTTTGCATCGCCGCTTAGCTTCTATCATCTGAGAGTGTTGCAGTGTACATATGGCACCGTCCAACTTCACAGTAAATCAGATGGCAGCTGTCACACACTGATTTTAAACGTTGGCGAGGCTCCGGCAGCAACAGGACGAGATGACTTTCGCGCGTTGGTGCACCCTGTCGACACGCAGCGCCGCTTGTGGCATCTGAGTGCAGTCATCACATGCGGGGCCACCCTCTCTCGTACGATATATGCGCGCGCTCGGCATACTAGCCAGTATATTTCTAGACACTGTAGAATTACTTACGTATGCTTCCTCTCGTATAAAGCCAAACACACAGAATATTGACGTGCTGTTGTGGTGCCTCAGATACGCGCAATAACTGCTTTTGAATTGACAATCCCACAAGTATGAACGCTGACGCTTGAGAAATATTGCTGGGCGCTGCGAATGTGGTCGCCCGTTTGGGGTAACGTACAGACAAATGTACAGACAGACACAGGCAGATCAAAATTTTTGCGCCGAACGGTCCCCAAGAAAGACTATCGTCTTTAAATATTGTGAAACGAAGTGTTCTGGGGCAAGGAGCCGGCCGCCGGAAAGCTTTTTGCCTGATCGGCGAAGTGGAGAGGGGGGAGGAAAGAAGCTGTGGAAATGAGAAAGCGAGAGGAGAAGGAGGCGAACTAAATAAAACGGAAGAAAAATTCCACCAGAGCAGGGATTCGAAGCTGGGTACCCACGGAACAAAGGCGAGCGTCGTAAGCACCTCGCTATTGGCACACTACAGCAGGACAAGTATCTATGGGAACTACCGGATTCCGTTGCACTGGGTGAGATAATAATAATAATAATAATAATAATAATAATAATAATAATAATAATAATAATGCTGATGTGTCAGTCCCGAAAAACATTATGAGAAATGCCGTAGAGGAGGACTCCGGCAATTCAGACAGCCTGCGGTTCTTAAACTTGCACACCTCTATAAATAAGTACACCTGCCTCAAGCGTTTGCACCTCCGTCGGAAAAGCGGCCGCCGGGGCCAGGGATTTGATTCCGAGACCTGCGGGTCTAGACCACCGTGGCGGGTAATTTCCCAGGCTTAACTACTCTGTCGATGTTCATGCGGCTACCTATAGATTAAGGCCGGACCACATGTGCGCCCTGCGGCGTTTTAGCGCGTGGCCCTCTATTGGCGCGTCGTCGAGCCCTCATCCCTTGCCGAGGGAGCGCGCGCGCGCATGCCTGTGCAGCCGCGCAACCTCTCTCTCTCTCTCTCCGACGGGAGAATGAATGAATGAATAAAACATTCATTGTAGATCAAGAGAGGACAGGGCGGCTCCCTATTCCGAGACTCCGTTGGATTGCGCTTCAGTTAGCGCCCGCTCCACGAGTCTCCGCTGGACCTCGAGAGCTGTGCCCGACAAAGCCTCCTCCCACGTTGGCTGCGTAATTTGCGCCATGCTTCTATTTAGACTGGCGAGCCAAAACCACGTGAAACAAGTTAGCGCAGCTGCCACCACAAAATTTACACAACGCACTAAATTGTTGTGGGTCCATTTTCGCCGTTACGACAAGGCTGCTGTATACGACATGGTCTGGAGCCTGCGCAGACAGGTTTTCTGAGATTTAACAAGTCCCTTAGCGGGATGAGGCAAAGTTTGTCTTAATAGGCGATATAGCTGCAGTATATCTGTGTATGTTGAAGCTGGTATTTGGTGGTTGAATGCCGTGGTCTGAGGGGTCGGTAGACACCGCCCGGGAAAGGAATGCTCGAACCTAGTCGTGTGCTAACTAGTTTCCAGCTACCCCCTGATGACCTAGCACCCAGATGAGCTGCTTGTGCGTGACTTGCGTTCGTGCCTGTCATAGGATGGCGTGCATTGAAATACGGCCTCTCATATAGTTGCGGTACGCTACATTTCAATCTGTGAGTATGTATTCCGCATAAGAGTGCGTTGCTGCTAGGGCTACTGCACTTTCCTCTACAACAGATGCATGGGAGCATCTTAGTGATAGGCTGTCAACTACCTATACTTTGGTGAACGACTGCTATTGTAGAAATTCCTTCCACGGGCCCCGCCACGTCTACGAAGTAGGCTCCATCTGTGTTACTCCGATAAAAAAGAAGCCGGTGCCGCGTCAAAAAAAAAAAAAAAAGCTGCGCACGTTCTTTCTCCGAAGAGTGCTCGACGTCGAGTCAGACAACCACGTGCTGAAACACTGAAGCGCGCACGTGTGGTGAGGCCTCGTGAAGCTATAAAGCAGGCCGAACTGAGTCGTCATTCAATCAGGCTTGGCAACACCAATAGGAAGCCAGCTAGCTGCATGCCTTTCCTTTTTTCGCTCTCTCTTAAGGCGAATTCCACTACGAGAACAGCAGCAGAGGCGCAGGGCCCTGAGGAGTGGGGGGCAGAGCGCAAAAAGCAGGGCCACTCAACCTGCCACTGGAATGCAGCGTGCTCCCGGAGGGCAGTTGAGAAGGTGACGAGTAGAAAGACTGTGTGACCGAAACATTCCAAGCCCCGGCATATTCTTTGTGGGGCAGCAGCAAAGTACGCGTGAAATCGGTCAGCCACATATTCTTCATTATCCTAATACCTAGTATGCCTGTGAAATGACTCATTCGGCAAACGTCCAGCTCTCATCGTAGCCATCCGTACAAAACAGCGGTGTCAAACTACGCATGGTTGCTACCATTGCCACCGCGCTCACCGACTGGAGAAAAATTTGGAGGCTATGACGTTCAAGGACCACGTGACTCGTCGTACTGCGCCTACTCCACTTTTCAGGCGAGAGCACTGCAAACTGCTCCTGGCTGCTCTCGGCGCAGCAAAATCACTCTCGCTCTATCAGTGGATGACAGTGCTCCTGCACCTGTTCGACCACTGAAACACGCCGGCTTTAAAGAGAGCACTTAATGTGCTTTTGAGTGCTCCTGCTCTCCCAATGGAATTCGTCATTGGTCGGTTTTGAGTCTCTTCGGCAAAGGACTTCTCATCGCACGCCACGATCGCGAGAGGTGCATGATATCGGAGACGGTAGACGTGCGCCAGTGCACGGAAACAAAGGGCGCTTTAGAGCCTCGAACGAACAGGTGCAACAGAAACAAGAAGACTTTCTCATCGCCAGTAACAGCTGGCGACGAGCAGTTGAAAGCCGTGAATGATATTCCCCCTTATGCGTTTCTCCCGGGGAGGGGTTTTCTGGAATGGAAACAAAAGCCTACAGGTGTGCTCTTGCGAAGTACAAGTGTAGCGCAGCCGCTGCCGCCAACAAAAGCCCAAGACGAAATGCGTTGTTCTTGGAGTGTGGAGGTCAGGAGAATTGCGTGCAGCACGCGTAATTAAAGTTCCGGAAGTGTGGTTACATTGGTTTATGTAGCTTGTGTTCACGTGACGCAGCAGACAGGTTCTCTATATTAGGTGCCTCATCACGGCGGCTACCGGGACTCTTTAGCTCATTAGAGAGCGTCAGTGCAGGGGAGAACACGGTCGTTCGGACTAAAAGGTCGCGGGGATTCGGTCTCAGCAGCGGCGGTGGAGGCGGAATGGTAGCTGTGGCTACCGATGGTTCGATGGAGGCGGAATGGTAGCTGTGGCTGGGCGATGTTATTAACGCGATAGTAACCATGGTCAAAGTGCTCAAGGTCACGAGGCGCGGTAGTCGCTTTGCCCTGCCGACCCTTTCTGCTTAGCTTCCAGCGCTTTCGTCGGGACCAGGGAGCGCGTTAAAGAGCTCGTGCCGCAGAAAACCTGCCGCCTGCGTCGGCCCCGTTGGTTGTGAGCGAAAAATCGTCTGTGCGTCTGTGACCGAAAAATCGAGTTACCGAGATAGCCGCGGGAGGCCGCTACTAGTCCACGCGTGCGCGCGCGATCACACTGAGAAAGCCGCGCATTCGAAGAAAAAAAAAGTGCTCAAGGTCACGAGGCGCGGTAGTTTCTTTTCCCTCCCAACCCTCCCTGCTTAGCTTCCCACACTTTCGTCGGGACGAGAGAACAAATAATGCAATTGCAGCATGCGACAAACCTTTGTAACTCCACTCGCACTGGACGGATTCTTAAAATTTTCCCGGCGTTGAATTCGTGAGGCAGTAAGCTCTTCCAGTGAATTCATTCCATGGTTACATTAAAAAGTGTTTCAGGGTCCCTTTAACGCATTTTGTTCGACAGGTGTGACGACGAAAACGAGCCCATTCGGCGATAATAGCGCGCGCTGGTCCAATCTACTGTGAGCGTGTTCGTGTGCGTGCATGTGTATGTAACAAAACATGTGATTAAGTATGCACTCAGCGGTTGAAGGGTGCACTAGGGGCCGAATTTCGCTATCGCGTTCAACTCTTAAAGGCGAAGCTTAAGGTTGGTTGGTTGCGAAACTTTATTGAGGTCCTGCAAGGCGCGCGTCAGCGCGCAGCGGGCGACTCCCACGTCGGGACCGTTAGGCCAAGCCTATCGGCCACTCCGCGGGCCTACTGGACGGCCCAAAGTTGGTCGGCCAGGAGGGAGCTGCGTAGGGCCGCCTCCCACCTGACCGATGTAGTGTTGGGGTTAGTGTACATTGCCTTGCACTCCCAGAGCATGTGCGCCAGCGTGGATACATCCGCGCATGCGGGGCAAGCGTCGTTGGGGAACACGTCAGGATAAATAGCGTGAAGGGATCTCAGGTTAGGGTACGTGTCGATCTGCAGTAGTCTGAGCGTAAGGGGTCCCCAGATTTTTGCACGTTAAAGAGCACCAGTTAAAATTTCCGGAGCCGTCCACAACGGGGTCCGTCATAATCATTTGGCAGTTTTGGGTCGTAACACCCCACATATCTTTGAATATGTGAAGGTTTTCAGAGTTGTCTTTTGGTGCGGCCATGGGTGCGCTTACCTACCGCGCCAATTTTAAAATAAAAAAATCTAATCCAAACGTGGTCGGACAGTCCTTTTATTATCCTTGCGAGTTCTTGCATTAAGGAAACACCGTACACGAGAAAGCTATAGGGCGGCGCGCTGCCCCTAAACTATTCGCCTCCAGGGCGTGCAACACTTATGTAACGAGGGAGACGATAAAAGGAGAAGCACTGCTGGGAAGCCGCAGAGTTCCCCGGGAGGCGGCTATAGGGTGTTCGCGCCAAGTGTCCACGCGCTCGAAGAATTAGCGTTTTAATTAGGACAGACACCTCGGGTGTCCCCGACCGTTGGCTGCCGTAATGAGACAGCCTTCTTGCGCACCCTGCTTTCGCTCGATGTACACAGCGCACGCCTGCTTATTCGCACGTATATACATGTATCGCCGCGTCCGCAAATGGTAAATGTGTGTCCCGTTATATTGTAAACGCTTTGTACAAACGGCCCAATCTCTTTTGAGGGAAAGTGTCTTGATAGTTTGGGCGAAGACACGTGGCTGCACCTTATAGGTACGTGCACGGAAATGAATGAAAGGGGGAGTGGAAGGAGGGAGGAATGAAGGCGCAAAGTTATTATTCACACCCCTTATATGGAAATTTCACCCCCCCCCCGATTTAGATAGATAGATAGATAGATAGATTGATTGATTGATTTATTGATTGATTGATGGACGCACGGATGGATGGATGGATGGATGGATGGATGGATGGATGGATGGATGGATGGATGGATGGATGGATGGATGGATGGATGGATGGATCGGGCACCCAAAAGCCAAGCCTCACTTCTGTTTTGCCGATTAAAGCATAGCTCCAAATCTTTTTTATTTTGTTTAATTTTATTTTTCAGAACTATTCCGTGAAAGGTAGGCAAACTACAAACACGCGCATCAACACACTCCGTCGCACTGATTTGTGTGTTACTTTCCACAGACCAACGTACTATGCAGAAAAGTAAAACAAGGAAATTGAGTTACAATATTCCACAGGGTCCTCATTTACATAACTTATAGCCACTCAGTGGCGCCTAAGGCGTGTCTTTCGTGGTTCAAAAAAAAAAAAAAAAAACTGTCACGCATTGCTTTACCCATTAAGAAAAAAAGACAAGAAAAAATGATCTGCAAAAGAAAGAAGAAAATGAAAACAGTCGTCCCCGAAAAGAATTACGTCCCATTCATCGAGAAGTGAGCAAAAGGAACGACGTGAGCTGGCGACGGTGTCGTCATCATCGCTTTTTTTTTTTGTCCCAATTTTTACGCGGCATGAAACAAATTTTCTTGAGCACTGCTGCGATCTTCCCCATTCAAAATACATGCGGTTAAAATGCGAAAGTATATATACACTTCCACAAAGAAACCACACCGGAAGAGATCTATATAGAATTTGTCCCCTATGATGGGGCAATGAAGGTGTATAAATTAGAGCGGCTGTTTTTTTTTTCTTTTAAGTTAGAGTGTGATATAGGGACTCGCATCTTTTAAAGACTTTTTAACAATGTGTAATTTTTTGTTTGTTTTGAAATGTCCCTTTCGAAATGAACGCCAATTTTTTCCCCATTCAAAATAGCGCAGTCGAAAAAAGGAGTTGACTTCAGATGAGACAAGCGCTGAAGCAGAGTGAAATAAGGGCACCGCCTTCTCAGGAAGGGAGGTACGTTTTGGCAGCTATATAGGAATGGGTGATTTCCATTCAGGTTCTCGCACATTTATGAGATCACTAGAGTAATGGTAACATTTAAAAAAGGGGGAGGAGAGGGGATGGGGCTGTTGCAGGTCCTTACGCAACGTGTAACACTTGATGGTTATATCCTGCAGGGAAATCGGTAATTAATTAATTTAAGCCTTGCAAGACGTAACAAGCCGCAGCGCTATAGAGACAGATGCTAAATTTCAACGACGTTCTCAGTCGTATTACGCGTTAATAGGTGCTGCATTGCCCGCGGGACCACGTTTTCACTCTTATCTAGTCAAATATAATCAATAACTTTCAGATAATCAAACAAGATGACTGTCACAGCGCTTTTTAGCCCTATAGATATAGCTACACGTTTCCCGAACCAAAAACCATGGCGTCATAGATTTCAAAGGCGTCTCATGGGTTCTTCGTAGCCTCTAATCGATACAACTGAAGTACATGGTCAACCGTGCATGGGTGCAGTATACATGCACAGTGCGACGTTTCGGGAAATCTCATCGAACCAATGTCGCAAAAGTACTAAAATCACATTTTGAAATTTGACGTCACGCGCGTAGATTTCGGCGCGATATTTAAAAGTGGAATTTCAACCTTGATTTCCTCAGCTAATAGTCAACTTATTATAACGAGACTTATGGCGTCAGTTTTCGCAGCGCAGTTTCTCAATCTAAACGAAGTCAAAGTTTCTCTTTAGTGTGATTTTAAGTTTACCCAGAACGCTACATCATCGAAAATACAAGAACATATGACTGATTGCAAGTATTACATGAAATGCGTTACGTAGTACAACTCTGGCCGTAAGCGCGCGAGTGCGTTGGATTGGGAGGCGAGGCCACGTAGTGTCGTAAATCCGCCGCTAGATTTGCAATACGCATGCTTATATATTTCAAGACAGCATTATCGTTTTGGTGAAGCTACCTGCGTGACTATATACTACTGTACCACTAGTTGTACTACTACTACTACTAGTACTTATGAGCATTGGTAGTAGTACCAGTAATAGTAGAAGTAACGGTAGTAGTAGTATTCGTAGTGGTATACCACTAGTGGTACGACGACGGCAAATGCAAACAGATTCGCTGTAGATCATCTCTGTCCGGGATTCGAGCACGCGACCTTCCAGGACGTATGCAAGAGAGCCCGCAAAGAGGTGCGGGAGGGGCGGTGCCTGTGTCTGCGCGACGGATTAGCGCACTCGAGCGACTGCACGATGTGGTGGTGGTGGTAGTGGTTAGAAGATGAGAAAAGGCACCTAATTTCTGCAACCTGGTCGGGAGCACGGCGCAGTGCCTGCGCGATGTCACAGACGCTCGCGTTGTACGCACTTACTAAACACACACTGTAGTACAACCTTAGACGAGCGGGTGTCACCGGGTGGCCTTGGCGAGCCGGCCGACAGTGGAAGGACGTTTGTAGACCGCCGCAAACCAAATACCGCATTTACTCGCATAACTTGCGCACTTTTTTTTTCTTTTTGAGATTTTGGGGTTCCGAAAAGGGGGTGCGAAAATTACGCGGGGATTCCGCAAACGCATACGACATAATGCGCAATGGCCCTAACGCGTACAGTATATACACCCAAAATAATGAATTGATTCACAAACGAACTGTACTTGTTAATTAAAGAGACATAGCGCATACCTTACACTGTTAAAAAAAAGTTAGTAAAAAGGCAGCAACTGCAAGCAAATAGGTAGTAACTGCAGCGGTTACTACCTTTCTTCAACTGTTACTACCCTTTTGATACCTCTTTACTCCCAACGTTAGTAAACAGTTACCTGTAACCGTTACACTAACTTTTTGCGACCTCTTTACTACCTACATTAGTAAACAGTTAGTAACTGAAGTGAAAGAGGTAGCAACTGCAGCCGTTACTACCTTTCTTGCCCCGTTACTACCTCTTTGCTACCCACCTTTTGACTATCTATTCCGAAATGGTGTGTGAATGCAATTGTTAGTTTATGAGAGGAATCGTCTCGATGTATATCCATAACACGAAAAAATGCCGCAGAAGGTATCCATAGGTTAACAAAATACATTTTGTTTGAAATTACTCAACCGAAATATGTAAACGTCACTCTGATATTGTCGAAACGAGGAAGTACAAGTTTACGAGCCATAAGCGAGTGCTACACGCTTCGTAATAGACAATCACAACAAAACTTAGTAGATTACAGCCCATATTAACAAGACCGGCAGATCAAAATAACCAGATGGCCACAATTAGCTTCGAGGACATTCACAATTAATCCACTGCGGTGTGTCTCCAAATATTATCATAGTTTTGGCGTGTCAAACCCCCAAAACCATTATTATCTTTTAAAAGTTGATATATTAGTCGTGTGAAGCATTCATATGCACTGAGAATGAGTTTAGTACATTGTTCCGGCCACTGTACATAATGTCGTATTGTGGCCATTTCATAATAAATAAATATAATACATAATTTGTTATGAGTAAGGCTAATTAAAAGTATTGTGCTGCATCACTAAGCACACGTAACCAGTTAGTATAATACTGTGCTTAAGGTTTATATTTGTTATAATTCATCCTGAAACGCAAGTGCTCCCTTGTACCAGACATGCCCCTGCGAAGACGGGCTATATATACCCCACGCTTACTACTTACTACATGTATACGTAAAAGATAGTGAACTTGTATGGTCTGTGCATTCTTCGCATTATGGCACACACCGCTTCTTACCCGAACTTGTCTAGTTATAAGACATTGATTAGCCAACATTAGCAGTGGAGTACTAATACGCTAAAATGAATAAACCACGTAGTATCGATTACTACTTTTTTTGAAACCTTTAAAAGTTACTACCAATGGGTGCTTACGGCTAGGGTAGTAACAGTTACTAACTGCTGGTAATAACAGCAGAGGCAGTAACTGTTACCACCCTCGCCGTTACTATCTGCGCTTACTACCAGGGTTGTAACATATGTGACAAACCATTACTACCTGAAAGTTAGCAAGTATTACCACCTTTTTTTCTAAAAGTGTAAGCAGTCAGATGCGGTCATGCGCGGTATAGTTGGAATCGCCGATCGAAAGTTCCGATCGAGAATCATCATCGCGACCGCTGTCACCACCTTCACAAACCTGTCGAGCCCGTTCGAATTCCCAATTTTCTTGAAGCTCTTCAATTCGACAATGTCGGAAGGAACTAGGTCCCACGACACGGCAATAACGAAGGACCCAAGCGTTCGCATGTAATTGAAAAAGTCCTTCTTCAACGGCAGTAAACTCGTATTAGCTAGCGCGCACTCTCCTTTCTTCATCGCGTCGATCGTTGAAGTACACGCTGAAGTGCTTGGGGGCGCCACGGTTCCAGTTTTCTTCGGGCAAACTTCAAAACAGCGAGCTTGAATTTTACCGTAGATATATAATTACCACATAGGCCATCGCCAGAGAACAACAAGGGCGCGACGGATGGATGGCGAAACCCATCTTTGGAAATCAACCATGCTTGCGTTGCATCGCCGACGCAGAGAACGAGGGGAACAGTTGGCGCGACAGGAGCGCCCTCGATGCAGAAAGTTGTCCGTGCCGTGACGCGAAGTACATTCTCACTGTAGACATCGTAGAGGTAGGGGGGAGGGAGGCAAACGCTCGAGCAGCTCCAGTGGATAGGGTGTTCTGGGACCCTATAGTTCGGTGGAAGTCCTCGGAAGGAGGCGCTTTCACCCGCAGCCCGGGTGAAAGCACTGGGGTTTAGGGACCGGGAGGGCAAAATAAACTTTAAGCGGGTAGACTTAACTAGAAGGAGGTTATCTGATTGGTGGCTAAAGTCAAGGCACAGGTGAAAATTAAACTCTTCACTGCAAAGTACGAATCCTCAAACTCACCTTTTAAGGGAAAAAAATAAATATAGTTTTTGGTTCATTAGGTATTACGGCTTGGTGGCGCTAGCCACCGCCCGATCTAAAGGTACAGCCATATCCATCCATCCATCCATCCATCCATCCATCCATCCATCCATCCATCCATCCATCCATCCATCCATCCATCCGTTTGAATGCGTTCGCCTGCTCAGAGAGGCGCGCGCCCGTTCAAGGCATACAAAGGTCCAAAGACTCTTCGCGTGTGCGCCGGTGCCGCTCGGGAAGTGTGAAATATGCAAGTAATTTTTTTTTTGTAAAGCAGACAAAATTTTAGGAGCACGCAAATTATGCGAGTAAATACGGTAATCCTTCACCCACCCCTTCCCCCGCCTACTTGTTCCGTCGCAAACTTCGCGTCTATCTATACCGAATCGGAACTTCTCGTGGGTGTTGCGACTCCGGGTCCCACGGGTCTCATTCTGGTAGCGGGCCCTCGTCCTAGGACCCATCGTCGAACAAGTCAGATGAGGCGCTCGTAATAAGAACGACAATTTATTTACATGGTTAGTAAGTGAAAATTCGAAAGAAGGTGATCAAGTAGAACTCAAGAAGTATAGAACTGAAAATATACAAATGTCTTCAGCTTATATCGCGCCGCGTTGCCAACCCTGGGCGCTTTGTTCGTGCCTTCAGCCAAAACGGCGCTCGATGGTCTAGGTGCTCCACCCACGAAGGCGAGGAAGGACACCACACAATGCACGTGGAGAGGGCACTGTCTACGCAATGCCCAAATATAATCACGAACGCACTGCACGAGACGCTGCGCCGTGCTCCCTAACGGGCTGCAGAAATCAGGCGTCTTGTCTTTCCTCTAATCACAACCACCACCAACACTGCACCAACGTTTTGCACACGTCACCAAGATTTTGGGCACGTCCGATGATCCTAGATGACCTTGGTTTCCAGGAGCTCTTCCGGCAGTTAGAGTGGGGTTCGAAAAACCGGCTCCCGGTACACGTGCCAAACTTGCCTGACTGCGTTCGGGTATATAGGACAATTTAGTGGCCTGACAGCTCATCGTCAAATCTGGCGCTCCCTATAGCCGATGCCATGAAGAGAGGGGGAAGGAGTGGTCGACTAATCCCTTGTCGTCGAGGCGCTGAGGTGGTGGTGGTAGTGGTTAGAAAATGAGAAAAGGCACCTAATTTCTGCAACCCGGTCGGGAGCACAACGCAGTGCCACGCTGAGGCATGCTCCCGCAAGTGCTGCAGAAGACAGCGCCTTTATTTTTCCTTTCCTTCAACCACACATTATTTCCTTCGTCGTTTGCTAGAAGTTACGGCTGAACTGCAAATGTTCGGAACCTCGCTTCTCCTCGAACAAGTCTTGCTTCTCGCCGTAAGGTGCAGCCACAACCGGTTTGGGTTGTAGCTTTCAGCCCGAACTGAAAATACCACGCTAGTCTAGGTCTCTCCAGATCCACGGTGACCTCGAAAGTGGCCCAGTTGGCTCCTTGTTTCCCTGGAAAGCATTGAATGTAGTCGAGTTCACAATGGCATTTCCTTGCTCGTGCGTTTTCTTAGCACCGACCCAGTCCTGGAACCCCTGGTTCACGTTTTGCTGAAAGGGAATCAACCCGTCTTGCTTGTGATGCGTCGAAATATTTTCGTCCAGTTCACAAAGGCCGAAAGACTACAGTAATGATGACGGTCATAACATGGCGTACATGATCGATCTGTCCGGTGAGTGCGATCCACACCTGCTCACGGCTTTCACGCATCACAGATATTTTATTTTTCCTTCCCCTACTTCTGTACTGGATATTTTTTCAATATAAACAACAACTTAATACAAACTACTGCTTCCTATTCTTCTTTTTTCTTTTCTTCTTTCTCCTTCTAATCTTTCTTTTGGTTTTCTTTCTTTGCGTAAGCGCGAAGCCTATTGCGCCTGCGCACTCCACATTGCACCTTCAGTTACTCACAGGCCAGCACCGGAACGTGAGGTGCAGAGTTCACGCATATCCAGGAAGCAACGTCAAGGCTCAAGTGAATTCAGCAAAATATAAGATTGCACAAACAGAAAGGATTGAGTCGTGATGCGTAAAGTATTCTGACGTTGCTTTTTCATTTTTTTCCTTCTTTTTCAGCACGTTATTCTTCCTGCACATTCCAACTGTCCCGGAATTCCACCTTGTGTTTTTCTAAACGTTACTTCTATTGTATTTGCTTAATTCACGACTGTTCGAAGGTTCCTTTTATCCTACGCGTGCTCCCCCTTATGTATAGTATCACAAAATGGGTCTCTAAGGGCTAATAAACGATGATGATGATGACGCTCCCTCCTTATGTTATACCCCAGCAGCGATTTAACAAAATAAGGTTTAATAAATGATGATGATGATGATGATGAGAAGTGGCTTATCGCTGAGAAGGCCACGAACAAAAGGTCATCGATTACACACAAACAAATGCGCATACAACTACACACGCGTGTGACCAGCTTATGTTCGCGGGCAGCCACCCAGTGCCTAGTTTCTAGCGCACGACAACGCCGACGCCAAATTGAGCCTCTCATAACAAGCAACAGGATAGAGTGTTGGGCTAGTCGGTACAACTGCATCATTAAATTAGCGCGAGGAGGCGTACAGTCATCAGCAAGCTTTAAAAAAAAACGCTTCGACACGTGACCTGATAAACTGTACTCTGACTGATGCCAGCCGCGAAGCACTGGACATTGTTGTTAAGATAATACCTCGGCGTGCTCGGATAGTATGTCGGCAGGCACAAGTAACATATCGGCAACATAACCTAAAGCTACGCCGCGCTAGCGTCAATCAAACTGTTGCGTGTTGCGCAGCGTTCATGTTAAGTTAGCTGATTGATTGATATGTGGGGTCTAACGTCCCAAAACCACCATATGATTATGAGAGACGCCGTATAGTGGAGGGCTCCGGAAATTTCTTCCACCAGGGGTTCTTTAACGTGCACCAAAGCTGAGCACACGGGCCTACAACATTTTCCGCCTCCATCGGAAATGCAGCCGGCGCAGCCGGGATTCGAACCCGCAACCTGCGGGGCAGTATAGCCGAGTACCTTAGCCACTAGACCACCGCGGCGGGGCCATGTTAAGTTAGCTGACGACTGTATACACGTGATGGCAACAACGCGTAGGACGTACGAGCCTTCCCTGTCTACGCCTATTCTCGCTGTTTGAACGAGGCTCGTAACAAGCTTAGCTCGAAAAAAAAAGACAAAACATAATTTACAGGCTCCCGTAGCGAACATAAAATACAAAAACAAACAAAGAAAATGAAATAAGCAAAAACAAAGGTTATATGGTTGACATACCGTGCAGAGATTCAAAGTCGCTTTACCTTTCTTTTTTTTCCCATTCATTTCCCGTGATGCGGGCCGAGGTCGCTTACTCGGGGCGGCCGATCAATCATTTTGCACCTCGTAATTATGCAAGTCCCGACAAGCGCGCGGTGGACGAACGTAATCCCGTTTATTTTTCAAACATCGCGTCGTCGCTGCGCCACAGCTGCGGCATCAGGGTCTTACAATGAATTTTATTTAGTACAGACGCTTGATTTTATTATTCTTTCTTCCTTTCTTTCTTCTTTTGGTTCTTTCTTTCATTTCCGCTTCATCTCACCCAACGCAACTCGTCTCAGAAAGCAGAAAGAGCTGAATATAGCGGGGTCATATCTCCCGTTTCCGGTTTTCGGTTCACCTCACTGTGCTCCCGCCTTCAGTAGGCGCAACCCAGAAACTCTGTAACACTTCCACAGTTCATTAAACTGTCTTAAGCAGTTGGTTGGTTGTTCCTTAGCGACCTGGCACAACCCACCGCGGAGGATTGGCCATGAAACGGACGGCACCTTATTTAAGAGATGATATTGTTTACAATTCGAACATGTTTAGGAATGAGTGGTTTTTTGGAGGCTCATAGGTACCATCAAGGTTTTCAAGAAATACCGTACGATAAAAATAAAAAAAACTTAGCAAGCCAATAGGGTGAAACAGTGAAATTGTACATTAGCTTCACATTCTATTCGTTTTGTCTCCCGTGAAAAAACAAGAAAAATCTCACACGGCTTTGCAAACTTTCCTGTGGCTCCTGTTGTACTACAAGTTGTTTTGGGCTATTTTGCATGCCGTTCTTGTCCACGTTTATGGATATTTTTTGTTCCGCTCAGTTTCCTTCGTACTCGAATGTGCACACGTCGATTCGTTATTCTGCCTGGTTGCGACCGTTCGGTGCGCCCCGATCTTAATCGATGTTGCGGGCGATCGACTTGCAAGGCACGGCCGCAAACGAGGAGGGAAAACGAAGAAGCTTGCGCTTAAGCAGCTATAAGAGGATACAAACATACAAACAAACAAACTTAAGCAGCTCGCGTGCAAGACAACAAAGAAAAAAAGGACGTTGCTGATCACAATCTGAAGAGAAATCTGGCATCGGCATTTTCTCTGAGACCCTTAACTGTTCCTTCTCATTGAGACTGCACGATTTCTCGTCAGTATTTTCGGCAGAATTTATGGCGGTGATTATGGCATTGAGAAAGCTCAGCGCGGCAGCCTCAAGTGTGGCCGTAGTTGGCGATTCCTTATATTGGTGTTCGCGACGCTCGCTTCCAACAAGTGATTCCGGTATATATTTATGCCGCACGGTTCATTTTCTTGTCCCTACCGATATAACTTTAATCAGATCGATCTGGCTTTCCGGACACAATGTAGATGTACATGTAGATCCTAAACTTTCGTCTAACACCCACCCTGGAGGATCGGCCAAGAATCGGGTAGCTTAACAAAAAAAATGAATGTATATGTTTCAATGCTGGCGAAAAAAATTAACAGAAGTATTGACTTTTCGTAAACTATCCTTCGGAAAAAAAAATAGATGAATTAGTTCCTACTGAATGAGGAATAAACGATTCATATTAATGAAAATATTTCTATAGCCTACATTAGTTAACTGAGAACATTTTGGTATTGAGGTTAATAAGTAAATCTATTAGACTGTAGAATGAAACCTTGCACGGCCTCGCACACTTTCCCGTTGCTGTGCTATAGGATATATGTTCACCTAGAGATAGTAAATTTGACGTTGTCAAAGCCAAGCCAAGGATTCATAACGGTATTTCTAATGATACGTTTCTTAATGTTGAAAACATTCTACAAGAGATCAAAAAGTGCTCCACAGTTTCTTCTTCTCCACAAAAAGAACAAAGTGGAGAGGGAGTCAAGCCTGCTCTAAACAAATAAAAATTTGATGGAGGAATGCAAAGGGATAAAAATGAAATAATTGGCGGACACTCTGACGAAAGTCGCTCTCGGTGGCCCGGTACTTTAAATTATTCTCATAATATTACTCATAATACGTGATAGATTTCGAAGGCGTGCCATGATTCAAGACTCTGGTAAAACATTAACCACTCACCTGAACGAATAACGACACCTCTTGTTCTCTTGGTGTAAGAAGTTCTGCTCAACACGCAAAAAATCAGTTATTTTACGAAATTACGCTGCACTGTTCTAAAACCAGATATACATGCGTAGAGGCTGGTCAGGCTCCTTCCTCTCTAATCATTCTGTAACAAGGACGAAACAGTGGAGCATTATTTTTTATTGTGTACTCGCTTCAAGTCACCAAGGAAAAACATTCTTAAAGCGGTTTTTAGTAGAATTAGATTGGATTTTACTACTAATATTATATCCTTGAGAGCCTCTTCCTTAGGTCATTGTCACCGGGATATGTTTTCTGCTGTAGAAGGATTCTTATTTGAATCAACGTAGTTTTCATCGCAAATCTCTCAATAAGCAACATTTAATTTCTTCTACTTATTTTATAATTCACTAGATTATAAATTAATATGTGATCTCTATCTAATTACTCGTTTTTTGGCCAATCCCTCAGATTGGGTGTGAGCCATGCATTAAGGCCATCATCATCATAATCATCAGCTCCGTCATCCGGCCAACGAAAGAGTTCAAGGTCAACGCGTGCTTCTTCGGAATAGAGCACCGCTAGACCGGCGGTCGTCCAAACCACGACTTCGTAGACGGAACTCCGCAGTACAACAGGTGACCACGACGTGCTTAGACGACACGGAAGTGAGCGACACCTGCAAACAGCTGGGCATTAAGAGCTTGGACACCACGGTAGGTTTGAGGAAACAATCAAGCTTCTCAGCAATTTGTGGATGCATGAATACGGGCAAATCTTGAGCCCTCATGTTGCCAGGCCTTCGTCCCCCCCCCCCCGCCTCTGCCAGGAAGCTCTCTGCATTTAACGTGGTACTGAACTTCCCCCGGGTTAACTGGCGGAACATGGGAGAGGCCTTTGTCCTGCAGTGGACGTAGTCAGGCTGATGATGATGATGAACTTCCCCCAGGCATTGCAAGGTGTCTGCACCTCACATGCTTTTCCATGGCCTCCGTGATCGGAAGCTCTCTGCATTTAACGTGGCACTGGACTTCCCCCAGGCCTTGCAAGATGTCTGCACGTCACATGCTTTTCCATGGCCTCCGTGATCGGGGTTTGATTGGGCATCGGTGTGTCGTGTAATGACGTCACCGAGTGACGTCACATGGTGACGTCGTTGATTTCATGACGTTACTATAAGAACTACGGCGATGTTGACGTCATATACGGTGACGTCATTCAGTGATTATATTTTTTTTTGGCAGCACTCGTGTTGCCACCGTCGATAGCCATTTTTTTTGCGTTTAACGAAGCACCTATAGGGTTTCTTTTGTGACTTGATGAGATAACTGCGACATCCGCTCGCTATACCTCGAACGAATGCCGCCATTGTCTGCAGATGAACGCCGACAGAGCCGGCGGCTCGATGCCTCCGTTCAGCACTTTCAGCGGCGAAGCGTCGTCGTCGACGGGCACGCCGACTCACGTGACCGAGCTGGACCGCGTGGTGGCGTACGCAAACCGCTTCTCGCTGAAGCTCTTCAAGCACGCGGCGGCGCTCGACCCGCGCTCCACGGTGTGCGTCGGCCCGTTCGCCCTGTTCCAGACGCTGTGCATGGCCTACGCCGGCGCCCAGGGAAACACCGAGCACCAGATGGCCAAGGCGTTCAAGGCGAGCACGCTTCACCGCTAGCTTGACTCCCGTTCATTGCGAGAAGCGCGATTGGTGTGCACTCTGTCATGCGTCGAAGCCGTGATGCCTTGGTAACGCGACTTATAAACAGATTGCAATCCACGTTGCACACGAAAGGCGATTTCAAGGATTCGAAACAGACCTTTCCCCTATATCTTGCAACAATTTGTGTTGAAGGCCTTAACCTAATACAGCCTCTAGGCGATCAGGCAGTTGCATTTATCGAGACACTTCTGAGCCACACGACAGTCATCTGGTAGGTGGAACTCGATCATTAGGGCAGCGTTTAGAATTAGGCGGGCTTAGAATAACAGATCAACCTGTTTTAGGCTTATCTACGTGTAAACTATAAATTTACGCGCATTATGCGCATGTATATTGTTTATTGATGCAGTGCCTCTTTTCACGAACGTCGGCAACATTTTGCCCTGGCGGAGTGCAAACTTGTGTCGCAGTCTGGCTGGGGGGGGGGGGGGGGGGAGTAGGCGTTGCTTGGGAGGGAGGCGAATACAGGTGTAGCTTGAGGAAATAAGGAACAAGTGCCCCTTTTGCCCCCCCCCCCCCCCCTGCTGACGCCCATGCGTGACAGGAGGGTGTTGATTCGTGCCGTTTTCCACAACGTGTTATGTATGCTACGCGCTTACTTTTCTTCTGCCGAGCGATACAGGCGAAAAGTAAAAAAAAAACAGAAAAAGCACTTATAACGAAGTAGTGGTTATATCGAATGAACACGGTTCCCCCTTTCAATTTCAATGGGTAACGAGGTTCTATCTGCGCACAAAATAAGGAATACTAGTTAATCTGTAAGGATATTTCCATTAGCGTTACAACAGAAGCTGTAGGCGTGCGCAGGGTTCCACTACTGGGGTAGAGAAAGGCGGGGGGGGGGGGCAAAATTTTTCTCGGCACCCCCTCTCCCCTTTATGTCATACATGGCGCCGACGATGCGCCCCCCCCCCCCCCCACCTGCACACGCCTACGGCAGCGTAGACATGAAAGGCTGAGATGAAATAGAAACAGGCAAACGGAATTCTTAGTACAGGACATCTAAGGTTGTTTCTAAGGTTGCATGGTTGGTTCTAAGGTTACATGGCAGATTGAAACGGCCTTCCCTACGAAATCGCTAATATTACCTGCTTATCTGAGTTTATCGAAGAGGTGTCTGCATTTCTGCCACCATAAACATTTTTTCTCTCTTTCTATTTTTGTAAACCCACCCTTTATGTGATACCTCTTTTTGGAGACTTTAAGGAATAAAGAATGAATGAATGAACATTAACCACTCTTGGTGTAAGTGCTCGGCATGGGTCGAATACCGAATGAGTTCCATTTTTTTACTTTATTTTCTCAAGGACAATATAGAGGCGAAAACAAAGGAACGTGTCTGTAATTGAAGTTGACACGAAGATCCCGCAAATGCGGATACCATCAATCGGTACTTGGATCGATGGTATCGATGGTATTCGCGGAAACAACGCATAGCGCCTGTCCCAATGTTCCCTTCTACACGTCTTCGATTCACTGCACTGTTTTGAAGATGAATACCAACATACTTGCCCAAATCTCTGTTCTATTGGCGTATACCGGAATACCGTACACGCTAAAAACTTTCCATCGACCCTCTGACAGGTGAACAAGCGCTTCGAGATGCACGGCGCCTTCCAGACGCTGATGTCGCTGCTTCGGGGCAAGAGGAGCGACGGACGCCGGGAAATGTCCTGCCGCGCATTCGTCGAGCGAAGCCTACAGCTGGCGCCCGCCTTCGAGGCGATCCTAGAGAAGAAGTACCAGGCCGAGATGCGCAGAGTAGAACTGGCGGTATGTGCACGATACACTAGACCCGCGCTTATGTGGCACACAATCTGTAGATGCAGTCACTCAAACCTCAATGACCAGCGGTCATCTGCCTTCGGTACGTGCCATGCTCGATTCGTCTCCTCGATTTCAAATTATGGTGTCCTAAAATCCCCGTTCGTTCCCTGACCCACGCTGCCCTCTTCCCGTCTTACAGTTACGCTTATTATTTTTCCTTTCCTATCGCTCACTGTGTTGTCTTTAATTTAGGCTGAACCCTCTTCGTAAGGCACATGTTCCTGCTGCGTAAGTACTGCTATACTGGATTTTAAGAGAAGACAAACGCGTGCGAGGGAGACATAAATTAGGCGAGCAGACGATAGTAGGATGATATTAGCATGCATGTGCCAAGTGGAAGCAGAAAGCCCAGGACCGGGTCGGTTGGCGGAATGTGGCAGCAGCCTTTGCCCTGCAGTGGGCGTAGTCGGACTGATTATGATGACGATTCATCCATGTATAGGTGCCAGCGACGTAGCTGTCAATAAGTTGGTTCCTCGTGCTGTTCTTTCTTAGCCTAAATAACCGAAATAACTGAAATAAAGTTACACAGATTCGTCGATGAAGCGTCATTGAAGAGCGGAATGGCGGTTTAGCCGCAACGTCTAGGCGATGAATGCATTAGCGACAAATGGGAATGTCTTTCGAAGCAAGGCTGGCAGCTAGCTCACTTTTTTTTTAACCTGGCACCTGGCGAGACTCGAACAGAGCGCCGGCGTAGGCAAAAGCGGTCACTATAAATAGCGAGCGACGTATCGTGCTGTTTACGACCTCAACGCAATTTTTCGAATGAAATATACTTCCCTAGTGTGCAGACAACGTTTCAGAAAGAAGACGGACAGAACTGACCCCAAACTTACAGCCATTTTATTGCACAGATGGCGGAGATACATATACACAGTCAGGAAAGCGAGGAGATGACACACAGAAAAAAAAACGGCGAAAAAAAAAGAGATGGCGCTTGTGCCAGAACATGTTATTCGAATTTCGAAATAACAATTTAACTGAAAAGATACTTGTGTTCATTGTCCAACAGATTAACAGACGGAACGTACACACTGCAGTTCCTGTTATGTGGTGTTTAACGTCCCGAAACCACAATATGATTATGAGAGACGCCGTAGTGGAGGGCTCCGGAAATTTCGGCAACCTGGGGTTCTTCAACGTGCACCCAAATGCGAGCACACGGGCCTACAGCATTTTCGCGTCCATCGAAAATGCAGCCACTGCAGCCGGAATTCGATCCCACGACCTGGGGGCCAGCAGCCGAGTACCTTAGCCACAAACCACCGCGGCAGGGAACTCAGTTTATGCTTTGCGAATCGAACACGCTTCATGTATTTCGCGTGCCCCTTGTCCCTTATATCTCGTCATTACTTGACATTCATCATTCATCAAACCTCTTTAAAAAAAAAACAATACCAACCATGCCTAAGTAGCCAAACGTTTGCCCCCCCCCCTTTTTTTTTTTTTCAGCGCAAGCTTTGCGGTAATCGAGAGCACGACACGTAGAAGAGTATGAACCATCCACCGATACCCCTTCTAAAGATACGATGCGCGCGATCACGGGGTACCACATAGTAGTGAAGGAATTCCCTGAGATTTCAATTGCGATAGGGGTCTTAAACGTCAGATTTGGGTGCACGTCAAAGAACCCCAGGTGGTCTAAATTTCCGTAGCCCTTCACTACGGCGTCTCTCATAATCATATGGTGGTTTTGGGACGTTAAACCCCACATATCAATCAATCAATCAATCGGGTCTTAAACATGCACTGAAAACCGCAGAATCAGTCCTTTCAGCAGTGCGCAGTTCCCAAATCCGAATATTGGCTTAGCCGAAATAATTGTTCTTACGGACGTTTTCGCGCATTCGGAGCCCAGTGAAGGCATGCATCCATTTTACGTGGCATGTGCACCACTCCGACCCGCATCAATTCAAGATTGCCCTCGAATCACTTTTTTTCATTCTGTAATTTTATTTATTTATTTATTTATTTATTTATTTATTTATTTATTTATTTATTTATTTATTTATTTATTTATTTATTTATTTACAATACTGCTAGCCCTTGAGGGCTGTAGCAGGGGTGGGAGGTGAACAGGTGAACAATACACAAACAATTAATACCCATCCCTCATGTAATACCCCAGCTGGGGCCTTTGAGGTATTGAAAATAAATAAATAAATAAATAAATAAATAAATGTATGGTTCACTGGAGTACAAAATATAAAAAAATTAAAGATGAAGCTTTTTCGAGGCCTCTATGGCAGTTAAAGGGACATTAAAGAGCAAAACGATTTGTCGTGTTCTAGTAAAGTACAATTTACAAGTACAAGTAAAATACAACCGAAAAACACCATTCTTACCAGGAGACAATGCTTGGCAGTCGAGGAAACGCTCAAAAAGAGACCAGGTGGAGACGCTACTTTGAGATTCCAGCACCTAACACCATGGCGTCATAGTTTTTGAGAGCGTGTACTGGGTGCTACACGGCTTCTAATCAGAAACTATCAAGTACATAGTTATCCGTAGGTGCCACAGGCCTCGCTTACGAAGCTTCAGAAAATTTCGTCCAGCCAATGTCACGGAAATACGAATATTACATTTTAAGATTTCTGACGTCACGCCCGCAGATATCGGCGCGAAATTTAAAAAGAAAACTTTAATTTTGATTTCCTCCGCCCGTATTGAATTAATGGCAGTGAAACACAAGAATTTAGACTTCTCAAGGTGCATCGTGTCGTTCTAAACCAATTCATTGTTTCTCATCAGTGTCCCTTTAATGCATCGTACACCGGATTACACCAAGTGGCACGGTCCTTTGGTAGGTCCAATGTGCGCTAAAATTATTTTCGGGATAACGTGCCTTAGCGCATGGTATACAGCGTGCTGAAACACTGACGACTCAAGAGTCCCCTGGGTACGAACGAGTCACGTTTTCCCCCTTCGCGGGCGGTTGATGCAGGACGAGCCGGACAGCGTCCGCGAACAGGTGAACTCGACCGTCGAGAAGGACACGCGGGGCGCCATTTCGCAGCTGCTGGTCAGCGGGGTGACCGACCACGACACCCGGATCATCATCTGCGACTCCATCTACGTCAAGGCCAGCTGGGACACCGTCTTTCCCGTGAGCGTGGGCGACGTATAGGCTTTTCTCCCGACAGCTCCCTGGGCGTCACTTCAAGGCCTGACCCCACGTGTGCGTCGCAGCGCGTCGGCGCGAGACCTTTTGACGCGCCGCCGCACCCTCTCCCTACAGAGTGAGTGGGCGTGTGGCTATACGCGAAGCCGCGCAGGCTCTCTCTTTCCATAAGGAGGAGGGCTCGACGCCGCGCCACAAAGGCACGCGCCGACGCGCTGCGACGGACACATGGGGTCAGGCCTTTAGTACTATTCGGACTGCTGTCAACATGCGTGACCACCCCTAAAAATGCACTGCCGAGGCTGTGGCGTCGGCTTTCTGTGCTCTCGTGGAACACGCAACGAGATGCAGTGCGATAGACGCGCATTCAACTTTCCTTGACGTTCTGTGTCGACGCGGCAATGTTAGAAAGATGCACGAAAATAACCTAACCGCCTGCACTGCCATAACACTCATCAGCATGTAAGAATATGATGACAAATATCCCGTCAAAGACACATTCCATAACATCTGAAAACGCACACACCACAGGCTACGGCAGCGGCGACCGAAAAGCACCCGTTCACGGTGAGCACGGGCCGACCGGCGAGCGTAAGCGGCGCCGCTGCCACCGCCATGGGCTCCGACCAGGGACCCGAGCTGATCCGCATCTCGGGGGTGTACCGACACTGCCGGGACGCCGAAAACAAGCTGCTCGCCGTAGAGGTGAGTCGCGAAGTCCAGGCGCAGGTGGACCGTTTAATAAAGAACTAGGTAGCGGAACCTCCGGACACTTTTGCGTTAGCCACGTGACCTGAGCACATGAACTCCGCGGGTGCACGTCACTGGTGGAGCGGTGCATCGCTGTCCACTATGCTTCTGGCAGTATAGCAATGCTGGAAAAAACAGAACCACGAAGTGGCATGGCGCTTCAGTTAAGCTATAGTATTGAAAGTTGGGCTATAATAGTTGGCACGGCAGCATTTTTGGGTACAGCGCGAGATCGACGAAGACGGAAGGGACACAGACGACTCATAACTGAAAGGACACGAGAACGGTGAAAGCAGTAAAGACAACAAAAAATGATGAAAAAAAGAAGCATGTCGACATCGCGCAGAAGTGTTAAAAAGGAATGTATAAAGCTACATAGGGTATCACCTACCGGTACATGTGCTGAGAAGATATGCGAACTCTTTGGCCATCAGGTACATCGAAACCTTCCTGACGCATGGTTCAGCCGTTCGTTTTATATGGAATGCTTCTATCAGTTCCCCGGTTATTATTATTTGTATCGGCAAAATTTCTGCATCTATAGCTAAGTTAAGCGATAGGAGCACAGTGCCGTTATTTGTTCCTGGCCATTACGTGAGCGTGTCGATTGAAAGGAAACGTCATTGTATTAAGGCCGAAGGGTGAGATGCTTCGTCGAATGCCAAAAAAATTACCTTCGGCGTCCAGCGGCGCCGGGGACGAGCTATGATGAAAAAAAAAAACATAGTGGCGTGACAGCCACATCACGTGAAGTCATTGTGACGCGACATGACTCTTTATGCAGAGTTATTCAAACACCAGATGCGGAACTGCGTTCCAAAATCGGGACACGCAGTTGGCCGGCCCTGCGGGAAAATTAGCAGACTGTCGCGCAATCTGGAAGCAGCAACGCAGAACGCAAAATGATGCGTTTAACAGTTGGCTTGGTGATTAACAGATGGCGCGACCATCTGCACACTCCCATCATCTGGGCCAATTACGTATCTGGATTTTGATACGTGGAGTTTATGGGGAGTTTCGCAACTCACATGATTGAATAATTCTGGTTATATGGCGACGTGATGTGACGTCACACGATGAAGCCATCACATAGCATCGTAGTTAGGCCAGTGGGTCGATCCCGTAGGCGAAGCAAAACCAGGTGTGGTGCATCCGATTCGCTGAAAGTTTTCGCAGGGTGGCGGAGCAGGATCAGTACTTCGATTCAGAAGAAGGTGGCGACTTTCGCCTTCGAGTCGACTTAGGTGAAAGCGTAAGGGACTTTGTGACGTTATATAGTGATGTCATCACGTCACGATGATATTTTGCATTCATCATCATCATCACCACCATCATCAGCCTGACTACGTCCACTAAGGGACAAATGCCTCTCTCTTGTTCCGCCAGTTAATCCGGTCCTGTGCTTGCTGCTGCCAAATTTTACCCGCAAACTTGTTAATCTCATCTGCCCACCTAAGCTTCTGTCTCCCCCTAACTCGCTTGCCTTCTCTTGGAATCCAGTTAGTTATCCTTAATGACCAGTGGTTATCCTGTCTACGCGCTACGTGCCCGGACCATGTCCATTTTCTCTTCTTGATTTAAACTATGATATCCTTAACCCCCGTTTGTTCCCTAATCCACTCTGCTCTCTTCTTGTCTCATAAGGTTACATCTACCATTTTTCTTTCCATCGCTCGCTGCGTCGTCCTCAATTTAAGCTGAACCCTTTTTGTAAGTCTTCAGGTTTCTGCTACGTAGCTAAGTACCGGCAAGATACAGCTGTTATATACCTTCATCTTGAGGGATAGCGGCAATCTACCTGTCATAATTTGAGAGTGCTTGCCAAATGTGCTCCACCGCATTCTTATTCTTCTAATTATTTCAATCTCGTGGTTCGGCTCCGCGGTTATTACCAGCCTTAAGTAGACATATTCTTTTACAACTTGAAGTGCACTATTACCGATCTCGAAGCGCTGCTCTCTTCCGAGGTTGTTGTACATTACTTTCGTTTTCTGTAGATTCATTTTAAGACCCACCTTTCTGCTCTCCTTGTCTAATTCCGTAATCATGAGTTGCAATTCGTCCCCTGAGTTACTCAGCAATGCAATCTCATCGGCGAAGCGCCGGTTACTAAGGTACTCTCCATTAACTCTTATCCCTAACTGTTCCCATTCTAGGCTTCTGAAAACCTCCTGTAAGCATGCGGTAAATAGCATTGGGGAGATTGTGTCCTCCTGCCTTACACCCTTCTTGATTGGTATTCTATAGGAAGCACTATGGTAGCAGTTGATCCCCTGTAGATTTCTTCCAGGATGTTTATGTATACTTCATCGACGCCCTGATTCCGCAGTGTCTGCATGACGGCTGATATTTCTACTGAATCAAACGCCTTCTCGTAATCTATGAAGGCTATGTATAGTGGTTGGTTATATTCTGAGCATTTCTCTATTGCCTGATTGATAGTATGAATGTGGTCGATCGTTGAGTAGCCTGTTCGAAATCCTGCTTGTTCCTTTGCTTGATTGAATTCTAATGTTTTCTATACTCTGTTAGCAATTACCTTTGTAAATAGGTTGTATACTACAGAGAGCAAGCTGATCGGCCTGTAATTCTTCACGTTCTTGTCATCTCCTTTCTTATGTATTAGGATGATGTTAGCATTCTTCCAAGACTCTGGTACTCTTCCCGTCAGAAGACAACTCGTAAACAGGGTGGCTAGTTTTTCTAACACAATCCGTCCTCCATCTTTCATTTGCACTATTCATCATTTCATTATCATTCCATCAAATGCATCATTTGAATTTTGCATTATTCGGCCGTAAAGACCTGACGATGCGTGCGCGTTGCAGCGTGTCAGCGCGTGGCTTCTGACGCAGCACCCCGCCCTTTCGCTCTAGAGAGAGAGGGCGTGCGGCTATGCGAAGCTGCGCCTTCCTACCTTTCCGTCGAGAGAGGACGCTGCGCCGCTCCTTGAGACCTGACCACGCGCACCCGTTGCAACGCGTCAGCGCTTGGCATTCTTGACTACCTCTCCCTATAGAGGGAGAGAGGACACGTCGCTACGCGATCCTACGCGCCCTTCCTCTCTATAGAGAAAGGGTGCGGTGCCGCGTCAGAAAAGCCGAGCGCTCACGAGCAGCGCAGCGCCCTCTCCCCATGGAAAGATGGGAGAGCGCGTCGACGCGCCGCAACGGCTGAGAGTGGTCAGGCCTTAACGCCGCCGACGCGGAAGTAGCGTAACGCCGGCGGTCAATTTCTGCGTTTAGTGGAGCACCTAGCAAGCTGTTGAGGAGTAGCTCCAGAATTGGGATTTCCGCTTTATTTGTTTAAGTGACTTTTACGACGTCCTCCCTTTTAAAAGCACGTTAGACGCTTCGTTAAATCAATTACAATTCCGAGGTTGCGAAATGAAGCAACCGCGCCGCTCGGAGCAATCGATGGAAAGGAACTCGTTTGCACCGACTTCTCACGCATAATCACGTTCGGCCGGGTTACGGTTACTTAAAATGGCCATCCACCTCAATTTCTGAAAGAGGTTGTTTTTAAAGTAGTTAGCTTTTATAACGTATGATAACAAACTGGCCGGAGCCCAGGCACGGTGGTCTGGTGGTTATGGTGCTCTGCTGATCCACAGGTCACGGGATCGAGTCCCACCAGCGGCGCCGAATTTTCGATGCAGGCGGAAATGCTCGTGGCCCGTGTACTTCGATTCGAGTGCAGGCTGAAGAACCACGAGTGGTCTAAATTTCCGGAGCCCCTCCACGGCGGCATCCCACGCAATATCGTGGTTCTTGGGACGTCAAACTTGATCCTACAATAGTCAAATGGGGCACTAAAGGCAACTATTAGGTCGACGTTGATTATTGAAATATCGGTCCAGAAGCCTCATTATTGTGCCAAGTAAGAGTTATTCTGAAATAAAATCACGTTTTAGTGGCGCGCGCATCGGGTTAGCAAACTTCAAATTACCCGCCTCAAGAAGAGGACTCACTCACGTCACTGTTGCCGTGCACAACGTTGCCCGGCTTTACTGCGTGGTCGCCGACACTATATATAGTAAACAAAACGAAAGCAGCGGGAGTCACAGCAGCAACAACGGCCATTGATCAATGTCGTATACAATTGGCTCCGAGATGGCAGACGTGTTTTGGTTCAACTGCGGCCCGCTATATTGCGCAACGTGTCCAGTGTAAACACGCGAAAATAGAATTTTTGAACCACTCGCATAATTGCCCATAGTATTGTTCGGCGGTTCTTTTTTTCCACGAATCAAACAGGAACGACCAAGGAGCATTTTATTACCTCTTTCGATGCACGGAAGGTTCTTTATTTGGTGCAGCTAGTTCGATCACTCGTGATTAATCGTAGGCGGTACGTGTGACGACATCTGGATTATTTTAAGATGATGCCCTACTGCGGCGCATATATTTTTGTACATTTACCTTAATTTCTCGGTAAGTAGCGCACTGCTGTTGATAATACTGTCGTTTTAGATGTTGTCATACACTGAGCTTTCACCCTGACGTAAATTGGAATTTGACTTTAGTGTCCCTTGAATAACGTATAGATCGATGAAAACGAACTTCTTTACCCTGAATACACATACGCAATTACACTTCCGGAGAGACTTCGTACGAACAGCTTGGGTAGGATTGCGAAACGACCAGCCAGTATACAACGTGAAGAGGTACACAAAGTGATGACACGAATTCGTGTACACTAATCAATTGTACTCTGAGAAATCGAAATGTTGTACCACCATATATAGTGCATAATAAAAGACATAACCAAGGTGGAAGTCTCGTCGCTAAATTTCGCGTCAAAACCTCCGCACATGACGTCACAATTTTAAAGCGAGTTTTTTTTTTCGCATTTTGGCGGCATTTCCTGACGCTCGGTATGCATGTCAAGTCTACGGCCTCATCAAAAGAGTATTTGATTCATTTTTATCCAATTAGGAACCACTTACGACCCAGTAGACGCCATCGAAATCTGTGACGTATCGATCTCGGCGTTTAGTGCGAAACTTTTATTCGGATACCCGCAGTTCGTTTTAGCACGTTTTTTGTTTTCGATTGTTAAGTGTCTTTTCGTTGTATGGGTAGTGTTTTCGGTATTGTAAATTTGTCACTTTAATTCCCAGCACTACTCCTGTGCCTAATTTTTTGACCCCGAAGCTGGTTAAGCTATCGGTAACTATACCGCCCCGTAACGCAAAACTTCTTAGGTGGGTAAATGTGCCACGGGACTATAGGGCAAACTCCGATAACGAGTACAGCAGGAGCGATCGCTAAACGAAAACTGCGCTGTACGAAGTTCAGCACGTGCAACTCATGAAAGAGGGAGATCGATTAAACGAGAGGGCAAAGAGAGAGAGGAAGAAAGAGGTAAGAAACAGACACTAAAGAGATAGAAACGAGAGAAACCACGACTGGAAGAGACAGTAAAAATAAAGAAAAGGAGCAGATAGAAAAAGAAAGGAAAGAGATATAAGGATATAAAGAATGGGAAAGAGGAATAAAGAGACAAAACAAAAATAAATAGAAAAACAAATATAAAGAAAGAGACAAAAAAGAGATACAAGAAGCAAAGAGATAGAGAAAAGCAAACAAAAATATTAATATAGGGATACCAGGAAGGCCCCCCGGTTCCGCTTTTCCTGCAGGCTCGGCACCACTATTTTGCAAAGGTGCATGGCGTCATTTTTTCTTTAAATCGTGCTCACCGCTCCGTTAAATCAGTTCGAATTCCGCGGTTGCGAAACACGAAACGTCCGGCGCCGCCCGGAAACGCGTCGACATCGATGGATAAGGAGCTTGTTTTGCCTCGAGTCCACACGCGCAATCACGTTCACCTGCGTTCACATCATTTTTGTAAAAGAGGCCGCTTTGTAAACGCATCCACATTTAGCGTATTACGAAACTGCCGGAACAAGCGGCTTCGGTTGGATCGCAAGACGCCCTGCAGCCGGTGTATATAACGCTTAATTTAGTCTCCACGGCCACGCTGACCTCGAGCACATGGCGCGGTGCTGCGAAACGTTGCATCACGCGCACATTTTTGTTTTCTCCGGATACGCTTAATTTTTTCGCTAGCTGTAATCGAGTGGTATCGACCGGCGAAAAAATTGATCACACACCGAACGAAGTCCGTATCTGTTCTCCTCTTTTCATTCACGTCTGGGTAGTTGGTGCATGAGCCTTGCGCTTAAAACAAGCGGTGACAGAACTTTAGAAGAAGAAGAGGAAATCTGGGTTAGTTGGTAATAGTTTATTTTCGATCTCACAGCGCAAGAAAGACGCAGACGATCCCGGCTGCGGCGGCTGCATTTCCGATGGAGGCGGAAATGTCGTAGGCCCGTGTGCTCAGATTTGGGTGCACGTTAAAGAACCACAGGTGGTCGAAATTTCCGGAGCCCTCCACTACGGCGTCTCTCATAATCATATGGCGGTTTTGGGACGTTAAACCCCACATATCAATCAAGACGCAGACGAAGTATAGGACTACACGAGCGCTGACTCTCAACTAAAGGTTTAGTAAAGGAAATGCACGAATATATATATATACACAGGTTAGCCCACTTCAACAAAGCAACTGCGCATGTGCAGCAGATCCATTCACGTGATAGCACTTTTTCAGGACACGTGGAGCATCCACGCGCGTCAAAAATCCAAAAAGACTTATCTACCCAACAGTTCCTACTAACAAAAACAGACGTGCGAAGCATAAGATAACTGACGCTTTAGAAATTGCACTTCCTTTTCTCTCGCGTTGTCCTGTACTTAGTCTGCATGCGTCCTTATTGAACTGTAAGTTATCGAAAATGAACTTTAGAAGAGCGGAAGTTTCGGTCAGCTGGTGATACACGTATACTTGCTTTAATTACCAACTGACAGAAAGAATTGACTGATTAAAGAGAAGTTTTTATTTATGTTGCTGTTGTTGTTGCCTAGAAAAAGACGCGAGGAAGGCGTTTTGTTGATGAGATTAGGGAGATTTAAAATTGCGTTAGCAGGCATTGCGGACGTTGTGGGCGCCGTATGAGCTTTAGAATAGCGTTTGCCCCGCTAGAGAAAAATCCAGAGACTTTGGCCCCTCCCGCAAACCCAAATGCACGGAAGCTATACACTATAGCCTCGTCACCAGCGCTTGCGGGTCTTGCGGGCCGCTCGCGCCGCACGCTATTTCGGATTTTCTGCGGCCGGACTGCAAACACGAACGGTGGCTCGCGTTACAACGCATGCGCAAAGGCAGCAACCGTACCGCAAGGGCTTGCGGCGCGCTATTATAAACCTCCCTATCATCGCAACGATCCGCAAACCTGAACGAGTCATTACCGAGCGGCATCAAAACTGCAGAAGAGTGTGGACAAGAGGAAATTAAGACTGCAAAAAAAAAAAATAGAGAAGGTGACACAAAAATTAGGAAAATTGTGACTACTTAGCCTCAACAAATTATCGAAGACGCCACGCTAGTAGACATATCAGTTCGACACATTGCGTCAGTCCGCTTGAAGACAACCGTGAGACTGAACTGCGCGAAGACGGGTTAAAGAAAGTGACCAATACAATCATATACACCATGACACGTCGTAACATGTATCTCATATAACCAGGGATGGCGCCAAAATTACTTTACCAGGGGGGCACCCACGATAGGTGAGTTCCTTCAAAGGGGGGACAAAGGGGCGGAGAACTTATCTTTCGTGTTATACGACCACGTTCCCTCTTGGGGGGGGGGGGGGCAACGGGAAGGGGCGAAAATTTTTGGGTTCTCCACCCTTCACTCCCCTGCCCACCTCTGGCGCCGCCCCAGTATGCAACGTCTTGCTATACAAAGTACACCTCTCTCCCATGCAGGTTCCCTTGCGCGGTGGTCAGCTGAGCCTGCTGCTCTTCTTGGCGGACAACGCGCCCAGCCTGCGCCGTTTTCACAAGCACCTGTCCCTCGACCTTTACGAGAGGATTCTCGACAAACTGAAGGACACCGGCGAGAGGATATCGGTGAGTGGACGTGTACCGAGTCGACGTCGCGTACAGAAAGTCTCCCCGGAACGTTTCTCAAACAACGTCGCTGTGGTATACGGTGTCGTATTGTCACGTGGTCGTGACGTTAAACGAAGGCAGCAGTCAGTACGGCAAAAATAAAGCCGTTTATTTGGGAAAACTTGCGGCCGGTAGACGGAAAATACACACTGAATGCGGAGAACAGAGCGTCGGCCGTCGATCAACCGATCCAAAGCAAGGCACGTCGGCTTTGCGCATGATGCGGCGTCGAACATCATCGCTTGATATGTGGGGTTTAACGTCCCAAAACCACCATATGATTATGAGAGACGCCGTAGTGGAGGGCTCCGGAAATTTTGACCACCTGGGGTTCTTTAACGTGCACCCAAATCTGAGTACACGGGCCTACAACATTTCCGCCTCCATCGGAAATGCAGCCGCCGCAGCCGGGATTTGAACCCGCGACCTGCGGGTCAGCAGCCGAGTACCTTAGCCACTAGACCACCGCGGCGGGGCGAACATCATCGCTAGTGGCCCCGTTTGTTAAGGAATCAACTCAGCCGTTCGCATATGCGCGCTCAAGGCTAACAAATGATCTTAAGATAATCTGAAATAGACAATCTGGCGTGATTTGCGCGAGGCGCCATCTACACTTGCGACGAGCGGCAACATGAAACACCGAAAGAAAAGAGCCAGCGAACACTGCTGGCGTGTGTGTGAGAGGCTTTAACAGCGCCTCCTCCATTTTCATAAATGGCAGCCAGATGCACCCCAATCTAAAGTAGATCTATAGCCGTTCACCACCCTTTCCTCTAGCCCTCTCCTGATCTCACCCATCACCTAGACTTCGCGCGTGCTTTGCAGTCATGGGGGAGAGGGCCCATCGTGTATAGTGCATCGCGCCGGAAATCAGATATGAAGCTAATCTTTTGTTCAGTTGTGTACAGATCCGTTGGGCGGCGTCTTCCACTCCTCGTGTTCACAACGTCGGCGGCCGCGCTGGCTCTGTAAAAAATACACTGCTTTGAGACAGTGCCTCTCAGTTCGTGGCGCTAAACGGGCGGCCAACGGGGACGCCAGCCCATAAAGGCAGCCGCATACACTGACGTTATAGGGAGGGGGTGCGAAAGGGGAGCGCGAAGTTAGCCCCATACATCGACATAATAGGGAAGGGTGCGCTGCTTCGAACCTCCTCCCACCCCCTTCGAGCACGCTTATGAACGTCAGGCACAGTTATTCGATTGTATCAAGTGCGAGACTCTCTATATACGCTCCGTGTATCGGAATCCCAACGCGGCGACGATCGAAATTGCGGAAGCCCGCCAACTGGTTGTCGCGCGACTTATCGGCAGGGAACCGAACTAATTAGGGGCACCTTCAAACTGTGTTTCGCTTTGCTGAGTATATTATATGCCACATCGCTGACGAAGCGAGCTGTGTCTCCGCGTTTGCTGTTTATACTTGTTTAGCAGACGATATTGCGGCCAAAGAGCTCTCCTTCTATTGCAACATAGATATATGTGACGTAAGAAGGTATAGCGATGGTTGGTAGAAGCCGAGGAGGAAGGAATGACAATGGAATAAACATGGCGTATGAGCCAGGCCACGTCTCCCGTTTATCATAGCGTCACATGGACAGATTTTATTCTCGGGGCGTCTTAAACGTACCATGAGGCAGCATAATTTATTCATGCTTGTACACTCCCGTTGCAAAGAGAGGTATTTCTCTTTTTTGACAGGTCCCCGTGATCAATGAGGGTTCCCATTGGTATGTTAGTACCAACATAATTCACATATCGCATCAAATTCAAAAACCTCGATACCTCGAGTGCGACAGGTAATTAGCATCGACACATCATCCGGGACAGCTCTCGTCTCCGCTCACGCGCGTTATCGACGAAACGAGGTAATAAAAGGGTAATAACTATTGAATTAACTAAAACTCTAACTTCACGGAACCGGACGACTTTCGGCCGCAGGTCGAGATTAGGCGCGGAAGGGACCGCACGCAGAGGATTGCTCGTCAGACAGCGTCAGTACTGAACTGGTATAGAGGCCCTCAATTCATCGCGTGCTTATAATCCCTGTTCGGTAAATCCGTAGGGTCGTTCTCGCATGCTATTCTCGATCCCTTTTACACAGCACACGAACTAAACGATTTTAACTATAACATATTTAGCAAGAAAAAAAAAAGGTATACCGTATATACTGGATCATAACGCGATCACAAGTGTAACGCGATGGGTGAGTCTTTGTCGCGTCTTAGTAGAAAAAAAAAAAAAACTAGTTATTTCGGTATCTGACAGCGACGCGGGGGTCGACTTTAAGCAGCAAAAATATGGGGGCAAAACGAGTAGCATTTGAGTAAATAAGGCAACTTGTTTACACAAGCCACGTTCGATGTGCGAGGTTCGACAGGACGCTTTATGCAGCGGCTTAGGCACAAGCCATAAACAGAGGCAACCGATGCGCGACCGTGGTGACCCGGGGAAAACAAAAAAAACAAAAAACAGTCACTCGCGGAATAGGAGGGCATGCAAGCTCTCAAAGCCAAGAAGTGATCCCGTCCACTGCACGGACACATCGCGTGCTCGTTCGTACAGTGCACGCTCCCTGCAGTCGCGACCCCGTTCCCAGATGCACCTCGGCGAGCACGAGACAGAGAGAGAGAGAGATATATATATAGAGAGAGAGAAGAAACAGAGAGAGAGAGAAGAAAGAAGAGAGAGAGAAACAAAAAGAGATAGATAGATAAATAGATAGATAGATAGATAGATAGATAGATAGATAGATAGATAGATAGATAGATAGATAGATAGATAGAGAGAGAGAGAGAGAGAGAGAGAGAGAGAGAACACTCGCCAGCGCTGCGGATTGTAGACAACGAAAACGTCCGGGAAAGGCAAGCTTGCTCCTTTTGTGTGCGTCCAGTGTCCGTTATATAAACGGTTTCAAGATTGCAAGCGTTGTACCCCCCAAAAAACTTTCGGTCACCTCATTTACCACCTCCTAACTTCGAAACTAAAAGCACATTCTCATGTTTTTTTTTAATTGAGGAAAGTCTCTCTTTACTTTTTAGATGAAAGGAACATGCGTGAAATTCAAGAGCATCTCTTATCGTTTTTATGTAGCTCAAGAGAAAAACATTTATTTAAATACATTTATCCAAATAAGGGAAAGAAAGTGTAGAAAATGAGCGGGCTATTTTGTAAAGCTCTTCTTGCCCACCGATGCTATTAAGGCACATCAGTGGACGAAACCGCAAGTCATCAAGGGCGTGTGTTTGTAAACAGTGAAAGGGACCAAGAGAACACTCTCCTGCGATAGTTTATTACACCCGATGAAGCCGTAGCGCTTGAAACGCTACGACCAAGGAAGAACACAGAGGCGAGGAAGAGTACACGACACAAAGTCATGTCCTCTTCTTTAGTGCCCGAGTTTTCAGTGTTATAGATGACTTAATCGAATGTACTAAAGCACCCCATTGCATCAACGCTTGCCCACAAAGATGTCAATGATAGACTTCGTATAGCATCCACGCTGTTTTACTGACGCATCTTATTATCACCGTCGTCAGCCTGACTCAAGGAGAATTAAAAACAATGCTGGAGTTCAAATTATTGCCCAAGAGTGAATGCATACCCACCAATAGATGGCGACGGCAACCGTCATCTTACTAGAGGCACGATAAACGGTCGGCGTTGATCGATTGAACCTGAGCTTTACCTGACCTTAATGCTCCTTGTCCTGACTACGGTCAGTGCAGGGCAAAAAAAAAAAAAAGCCTTTCGCCCATCTTGCACTAGCATGCGGTCACACTATATCCTAGCACTGTTAAATACTATATATATGTCCACCTAACTTTCGACCCCCCCTTCGTGCGCTTGCTTTCATTTGGAATGCAGCCTATTACTCTTGATAAACAGTGGTTACCAGGGGCGTAGCCATGTGGGAGGGGAGGCTAGGTGGTTCAACTTCCACCTCTCCAAGATTTTTTTTTCAGTTTAGCTTGAAGTTGAAGTTGAAGTTTATTTCAGGCAAAAGCAAAAAAAAAAAGAAGAAGACAGGTACAATTTGCCTAGGGGACCGGCGAAAAGGCATAAAAGCCTGACAAAGCGCCTGCCCCCTGTAAACCCAAAACCCACCAATATAACACAGTGCTCAGTGTAAAGTAAAGAGTCAATAAGAAATTAAGCATAAATAAGTTTCTACATGCAAAACATGTACAGGAAAACATAAATGAGCGAAAATTTGCGCAGGCGATGAAATCAATAAAGCATATGCGTGTCCGACAAATGAAGCAAACTGTAGAGGACATAAACAAACACTAATGTAAGGCATGTAAAATACCTGAAGAAACTTTAAATTTGAATACAAGGTTTCAACAATCAAAAGCTTGGGTACATATACCCGCACGTACACAAACGTACGCACGAACATACATAAAGTATCGTTGAACACCCCTCCCTCTGAAAAAAAAAATTCTGGCTACGCTCCTGGTCGTTATCTTGACTTCAACGACATGTTCAATTCATCTTCTTGGTTCCGACTAAGACGTCCCTAACAGTCGTTTGTTCCCTGACCCACTCTGCCCTCTTCTTGTCCCTTTAAGTTACGCATATTGTGAGCGCTGACTATTCGCTTCATCATCTTCATCTGTATACGAAAAAAAAATCTTGTAATCATCACCATCATAGTTAGACACGCGGTCGGCGCTGCTTGTGACTCGCGCGCCTGTGTTGGAGAATACCACAGTCGTCTCATCGTATACCTGACATCGTCGGGTACGACGAATTGAATGGTCAGCGCTCACAATAACATTTTCCTTTCAATGGCTCGTTGACTCGTACTGAATTTAAGTTGAACTCTTTTCGTAAGCCTGTAGGCGTCTGTCCAGTATAGATAGATACCAAAAAAGGTGCCGCTGTCACGTACACATTCCTGTTGTGGGAGGTGCCTGAGGATTCGTGCCAGGTGGGCTCCGTGATGTTCTTACTTTTTTATAGTTTTACTTCAGCTAATATGCTTTGCATTTAGGGTAACTTCCTGCCCCGAATATAGACGTATTCTTCTAACACTTCAGGTACTTCTTTGCCTATATCGCGAGCCGTGTTTCCCGTCCGCGGTTGTTGAACAATGAGTGCTAGAGCAGAGGATTATAGGACAACGAACGAACGAGCCCCACGGGACAAGCGCCGACCTACATTCCTTTGTTACCCTTGTAGATCCGGCGATCTGCCTGTGAGTCTGCAATAATTATAGAAGGCACCCCTCCCCCCAGCCTTTCTTTCTCCTTCATAGGCTTAGCTATACATAGCCTCAGCTTTCGCTATTTATGCGGTAAACGCAATTCGGGGTACAAGATTGGGTCAACAGGTCGGCGAAAGCCAGTGTATCTAGGGCACCATGTACCCACTTGGTTCCTGAATTTCTCAGTTACCCCTTCCATAAAATAAAGCTGCTTCACTCTCTTTTTTTTTTGCTTTTTGTGCTTGTTCAAATCGAACTGTTACGTCTTTTGCTCAAATTATCAACCAACCAGCCCTGTTACTAAACGTATTTTTTTTCTGTTCATCTTTAGAGACAGCGTTCTGATAGCTATGTTTTTAAGCCGCGCCATGATAGCCCGTTAACACTGCCTTTTTGCGCCCGTGACAACTAAATGAACAGTATTTACCGTACGCTAAACTCGAAACATCTGTTCAAACATCACAATCGGTCACATTTTATCGCGGAAGCCGGCGCATACATCACTGCAAAAGTCAGCGCAGTTCATTTCACGTATTCATCGCGTATAACAATACACTTCCGAAGATAACGGTTGCAGACGACACCGTTAGGCCTCGTTACTGCAGACGATATTCGTACCTCGTTATGCAGCTTGTACGAATCACCGTGTTAAAGGCGAGCGGTAGCCGAAGAAGGCGACGTTGCCCTCGCCGCTTCTATTTCCTGTCGCACCAGCTGCTGCTGCCCGTTTTGTAATCCATGCCCTTTCCTGGGACTTGGCGAAGAACAAAAAATTGCGTAGCCCAAGGCTTGCAGACCAGACCAGTAGAGGGGTGTTCCTTTCGCCGCCTGTAATGAGAGGAGAGAGGAAAATGCGTAGCGTAAATTAGGAGAAAGAGTTAGGACTACTCTTTCTTTTTTTCTTTTGAATATGCCTTTATGTAGAGCAGCTGCGGACCGTAACGCTACGAGCCGCTTAACGGCCCATCGGTTCGAGTGGTCGCTTTTGATACAGCTGCGCGTTTTGTTGCACTGAACGGCGGGCGGCGTACCGCCTGCGTCTTGCCTTACAGGTGTAACTTGAGTTACAAACAGCCGCAAGACCAGGTAACACATTCATGCCCGTTTATGCTGGGGCAGTTAATAAACGATAGAGAGATTAAAAACATTTTCCTTGCGATGTGTACGCCGTACAGGGTCCGTACGCATTTGTTGAGTTGACCAAATTGTCCTCATGAAAAACGGTCGGAGGGGCAGAAAATAGAAATGTTTCATTTAACGTATTACTCGTTTATGCTACAGAACACAAGAAACGAATTGTAGACAACAACGAAAATCAGCCACCTACGTGGTGGCTTTTTTATGTATCATACATACATACATACATACATACATACTACATACATACATACATAATACATACATACATACATAATACATACATACATACATACATACATACATACATACATACATACACACATACGTACATACATACATACGTACACATACATACACACATGCATACATACGTACACATACATACATACATAATACATACATACATACATACATACATACATACATACATACATACATACATACATACATACATACATACTAGACTCGTAGCCAGGTATTTTTTTTGGGGGGGGGCACTTGTTTAAGACCTTAACTATTTTATAAATCCGCTTGTTTTCATTACTTCCTGTAAAGCATGAGAATTTCTGGGGCGGGGGGGGGGGCAGGGCTCCAAGGGCATTTCCTCTGGCTGAGACTGGGGCATACATACGTAAAGTTTGCGGGACGCGAAATGTTTCCGAAAGCTATCACCTTCTTTTGTCTGGGATCACAAACTGCAATATAATATTCCAGCCTGTAGTGTACACTCACCAGCTAAATTAGAACCATTGATTTACTAAAACTGTGTATTGTTGCAGAGCCATTGTCCCGTGAACTTTCACGGTTGGCGCCTTCCTTTCCATACCTAGTCTCGGTATTTCCTTGTTTAGAAAGAAGGCTAAACAACACGTAAGCATAAAATTAAAACAAACACCCAGCAAACTGCGCTCGTTTGTCGTCCTTTTATTGTCACCGCCGTCGCGCTTCTTAATGTGTTTCAAAATGCGCGAGCAATCTGAACGTTCGAGGTTCCAGCATTTTCCTCTGGTCTGAAGACGGCAGCTATATACAGCAATATGCAGCAAGCAGCTACGAAACAGAGTAGTAAGCCAGAGAGGGAAAGATTGAAAAGAAAAAAAGGCAGTGCAGGGCGTGTAGCACAACGCGACGCCAACGCCGCTACGCGTCGACGTGTCGAAGCTGGTGGCTCCGCGAGGAGGACCCTTTCTTTTATTTCTATGGGACAGGCTTGCACGGCGCGCTTAGGGGCCGCTTTTCCCGTCACTTCCCCCATCCATCACGGAGGATATCCATGAGGCACGCGTTCTCGACGAAAAGCCTGAAAGGTTCTCGAAAGGACGAAAGGGAAGACGAAGAGAAATGGAGGCGAAAAAAGTAGAAAAGGAATAAGAGAAAGATGGAATGGGGAATGTCAGCTTGAAGAAGCAGGAACGATTCGTTGCAGTAACATTCGAACACCTATTGCAGCAACGCGAGAGGAGAGATCTTCGCCCTGCAGTGGGCGCTGTCCGGCTGCTCCTCATCACGAATATAGTTTTGTTCATGATGATAGCGATGATGTTGGTGTCGAAGACCACTTGAGCGCAAGTGCTGGTGCCCAAGCTGCACCTGAATGACACGGTGCTGCCTTCGTATGTGCTCAACACAGATCGAAAGGAAGGGGGAAGAAGATGAACTGACGCAAGAACTCTCAGAAACTTCACAGTTTTTTTGTTTTTTTTTTTTTTCAGCAGGGGCGAAGCAGTGAATGCGGTGGAAACCACATGGACCAATTAAAGCTACCAGTCAACTCCTTTGAGATCCGATATTCCGTGACCTTACAAAACGCTGGCGTAAGGTAATACGGCCGCCTACTGGAAGCGAAACAGTTTTCGTGACATCTCTCGCCCCAGCGGGAATTAAGCGGGGAGAGCCCAACACGTTCAATAGTAAGGGACACGTTCAACAGTAATAATACCCGTGCCACACGGGCAGAAAAAATGGCATTTACCCCCGAATGCCTTCAGATTTATTGCCATTCGCGCGGTGCCACACGGGCGAACAAAATGGCATTCATCCGAATGCCATTCGAATGCCATTCGCCACCAACTGCCTTCGCCAGAACTCAGTTGACTGAGAAATGCCTACTCTCGACGACACAGCTCGCGAAGTGCGATTTACCTGAAAGTATGTAAAAGAAATCATATTGAGCTAAAAATGAAATTTCCCGTCTTTTATTTGCACTAAAGTCTTAAAAAGATGCTTTGAACGTTATACAAAGAAAATAAAGTATTGATAATGAAACGCTTGTCAATTTTAGTGTCTATTTACGCTGTGGATCTGACTAGTGTTGGCTTAGGTTGCTGCGGTCGGCTGCAACGTTGTAAAACAAAGCAAGAAACTAAAACTTAGGACAGCGTAATACGCTTATTTCTACATTTGATGATTATCTGATGTGTATGAAGCTTGTAAATGCTTCTTAATTTTTTTTATTGCTATTCACTTAATGCTCACTTGGAAGGTGCTGTGATCGACATCATCAAGTCAAATGTCATTCGCTTTGGACGTGTAGCAGCGCCGGCGAAACGAATGTCATTCGGGAACTGAAGGCCTTCGCCACCAAATGTCATTTTCTATGCCCGTGTGGCACGGGTATAAGCCGTCTGCTGATGTCTGGCGCGATAGCGTGCGCGTCAGAGCACACGAAGGCGCCCTTTTGACCTAAAATTAGCAGTCGCTGCAACAGAGCTGCCTCCCACCGACACCCTTCATGCTGCTTCGCCCGATAAAGCCGACGCATTATATATTTATTGAAGCCGCGTCGTCTCCAGCCTTCGCGAGGCACTCATGCATAAAAATACAACGCGCGGGGAAATATCGATTTGCACCATATACGGAACATGACGGCAACGCCGACGGCAAAAATGCAGCTCTAGTGAGTGTCCATATAATTTCTATCACAATAAAACGAGCGATAAAAAAACACCCGAAGCCCCCCCCCCCCCCCCCCAAAAAAAAATAACGCATCCCCACGAAGTGAATCATGGCGAGTTGGTGAAGGTCATAGATAATCAATCATACCAGTTACAAAACTGCGTTTCAAAGTCCGCACATGCAATTGGCCCGATTTATCGGGAGTCAGCTGACTGCCACGCCACCTGAAAGCGACTACAGAAAACACAAATAATGCGTTTAATAGCGGGTGTGCTGATCACCAGGTGGCGCGACAATCTGCTTACTTACGACATCGGTGCCAATGACGTGTCCGGATTTCGATACATGGAGCCTATAAGGAGTTTCGCAACTCAAATGATTGAATAATTCTAGGCGAAGGTAGGTCCTGAGATACACAATGTCCACGTTGAAGTAGCCGACTAGTATAAAGGGTATGTGCTTGTGGGTGCTTAGTATTGATCCTTCACAACTATATTGTTAAACCTTTTTTTGTGCCTGTTTAGTTACCCAACCGTCCCCATATATGTTAATTGAGCGACATAAAGTGACAAAGTGTGCACGACAAAGCTTAGTCCCATGGCCCATGCGCACGTTGAAGTCTATGCCCAATTTTAAGTTTTTATATTGTTGAGTCACAATTATGACTGATATTAGCCAACTGTTATACCTTCTTTTTTTGTGTCTCACATGACCATACGTTATTCGAGCATTACTCCCTATAATGTACCAGGACATATGGACACCGGACAAGCCTTGCCCTCTGAAAAGCACCAGCTCTGCGCGGTTGTGTGGGCGGAGTCAACATTTTTCTTGATAACCATTTGTAAAACGTGAGTTTATTTAATTCACATATATTACGGTAAATATTCCGTGCGTTAGCGCCTTTTTATCTCTTGTCAATGACCGCCGTATCTGGACTCATTCTCGGACTCGTTTCACAGCGAATTACACGTTTGCTGTCAGTAGAGTATTTCAGCAAGTTACGCAAATACGGTATAGTATAACCTCCTCATGCGTTGTCCTTTAGCCGCCCCTAATTTCATTGAAGGCAACCCGAAACACAAATGCCTTTCTTTTTTCGACAGTTATTACAGGTTTGAGGCGCCTTATTGTTGACTAAGCCTACGCACTGTTAACGAGGCGCGGACATGGGAAACTAGTAGCGGCCAAAACCCAATACGCGGCGAAGAAGGAGGCGATACGGTCACACAGCAGCGTATATGCGTACCGTACTTCCGTCACTCGTTTACACACTTCATTTCCTTTCTTTGTGCGTTGACACTCCTAGCGCCGACGCGCTCAAATGGCCGCGGAGGCGCCAACGCCGGAAACCAAAAGGCCAGCCGACAAAACCTATCCATCCGAGCTCATCGACACGTACGTCGCCTTGCGGCGGTAGACGCTCGTGATCGCTTCCCCGAGAGAGAGGAGAGGAAGCTCGCGATACTGCTGCCACGCTCGAGACATTTGCGCAACGCGTCGAGAACGACTAGCGGCAAGCAGCGACAGGCAGGAAGCAGTCTGCACCGATCAATCGCAATATATACCTCGTCGTTCCGACGCCGCCACTCTTCTTGCCACTTCACTACTGATGTCGTTTTTTTCTTTCTTCCGCTTTCGCTACTATGCTCTTCCCCCTAGCTTCTTTCCAACAACAACGCGAGCGAGCGATCACTCCCTCCTCCTCTGCAGCAACCACACGCCCTAACCTCGGCGCTCGCCCCCCCGGGGCAAGCATCGCGCCGCACAAAGCTCTTCTCCGGTGCGCTCCTACGGACACGGTTATTTACTCGGCGCGAATTGGGTGGCAGATAGAGGAGGAAGACGCCAAGAGGAAGAGAGACAGACGTTTGTCGAGGATTAATTCGCGGCAAGTCAGCGGAGGCCACGATAGCGGCTAGAGATTGGCGGAAGGTTTCGCCTCCGGCGTGCTTTGGAGAGGCTGCCACCGCCGCGGCGGTATAGCGGTCAGCTCCTGCCATCTAGCGGTTTTTGCAGCTCCCCGCACTCTGGAGGTTGGGCGGTTGCCTCTTGCCGGCCGGCAGGCGAGGAGCCGTCGAGGTGTTGCCGCCCTCGGGGTGCCGGAAACAGACCGACGATTGCGCTCCTTTGCTCGCTTTCCGTTTTCTTTCGCGGCATCGTTTCACCGTTAGCGCGCATGGCTTCTGACGTTAGAAAGACGCGATCGTTTGTTGGATGAGCTGGAACAGAGAGTACCTGGAGAACAGGCATCTGGGCCACTTAGCTCAATTAATTAAATGAAACCAATGCGCCGAAAACACAGGATCCGAGGAAAAATCACAGGGCGTGCGCTTTCTGTCCTCTCTCTTTGCACCTGCGTTGTCGGCGCCATGGCTTCGTTGAAACAGATAGTAAGCTTTGACACTTGCAGGCGGCACTGGATTTATATAATTGCAACTAATATACCTAGTCAACGGGCTCAATTCATTCGAAAACAATATATATAGTATGTTGTTTAGATACCTTGTTTAGGCATTAACCAGAGTACGTTACTCGGTCCTGAACAGACCAGGTACTGCACTTTAAAAAGTAAGGGAGGAAAAGGGGTGTCGAGGTTGCTCCTTTAGAGGAGTAACTAACCTATCACACCCAGTGCACCATTTTAGGAGTAAATGCGAAGGAGTAATCACGCTCACTCCTGAATAGTTAGCAAAAGGAAAATGTTTTCGTTGGCTCAGCCAGCCTTCCGAAGAGCGAGCAGGTATTTGATTAGGTGTACAATCTATGTGCGAGCATCACATTCAGATATAAAATTCGGAAAACTTGCAGCGTACACACGGGATTCGAACTCACGAGCACTCACTGTCAGGATGCGCGTACACTAACTACACCACACCATACTATATACGCTACCATCTGAAAGGAAAGAGGCTTGTGTAGGCACCAATGGACCATCTGCACATGGCACCAACATTTCTGCAGTTACAAAAAGAAAAAAAAAGGGGGGGGGGGCACATTACTCCACAAGGAGGAAAGTGGCCCTCCTTGCCGTTCCGAGTGAAATCTTCTACGCACATTTCGTCTTTTGGAGGTGCAAAAAGCCCTTTCAGGACGAAAACTTTTTAGCGTGTGCCTTGCTTGTAATTTGTGACAGGCTCCCTCGATGTCATGATTTATGACGGGATGATCGCGCGTATCAGCCCCGATAACGGCTCTAGCTTATGGATCAATGTCACTAGAAGGTCGCAGACAACGGGAGCTCAAAGAATTTCGCACTTGAACGATGATGCGGTATCAATACAGGGCCAATAATTGGGGGTAATGTAATGCAATAAGGCAGAACTTTGTTGGTACGTTTGTGTAAAAAATAAACGTGCTATCTGGGATATCGTGCAATCCGAATTCCTAGATCATGAACGACAGTGATGATCATCATCATCATCAGCCTGACTACGTCCACTGCAGGACAAAGGCCTCTCCCATGTTCCGCCAGTGAACCCGGTCCTGTGCTTCCAGCTGCCAATTTATACCCGCAAACTTCTTAATCTCATCTGCCCACCTAACCTTCTGTCTCCCCCTAACCCGCTTCCCTTCTCTGGGAATCCAGTCAGTTACCCTTAATGACCAGCGGTTATCCTGTCTACGCGCTACATGCCCTGCCCACGTCCATTTCTTCTTCTTGATTTCAGCTATGATATCCTTGACCCCCGTTTGTTCCCTAATCCACTCTGCTCTCTTCTTGTCTCTAAAGGGTTACACCTACCATTTTTCTTTCCATTGCTCGCTGCGTCGTCCTCAATTTAAGCTGAACCCTCTTTGTAAGCCTCCAGGTTTCTGCTCCGTAGCTAAGTACCGGCAAGATACAGCTGTTATATACCTTCCTCTTGACGGATAGTGCACGGCAATCTACCTGTCATAATTTGAGAGTGCTTGCCGAATGTGCTCCAACCCATTCTTATTCTTCTAGTTGCTTCAATCTCGTGGTTAGGCTCTGCGGTTATTACCTGCCCTAAGTAGACATAGTCTTTTACAACTTCAAGTGCACTATTACCTATCTCGAAGCGCTGCTCCTTGCCGAGGTTGTTGTACATTACTTTCGTTTTCTGCAGATTAATTTTAAGACCCACCTTTCTGCTCTCCTTGTCTAACTCCGTAATCATGAGTTGCAATTCGTCCCCCGAGTTACTCAGCAATGCAATGTCATCGGCGAAGCGCAGGTTACTAAGGTATTCTCCATTGACTTTTATCCCTAACTGTTCCCATTCTAGGCTTCTGAAAACCTCCTGTAAGCACGCGGTAAATAGCATTGGGGAAATTGTATCCCCCTGCCTTACACCCTTCTTGATTGGTATTCTGTTGCTTTCTTTATGAAGCACTATGGTAGCAGTTGATCCCCTGTAGATTTCTTCCAGAATGTTTATATATACTTCATCTACGCCATGATTCCGCAGTGTTTGCATGACGGCTGATATTTCTATTGAATCAAACGCCTTCTCGTAATCTATGAAGGCTATGTATAGTGGTTGGTTATACTCAGAGCATTTCTCTATTACCTGATTGATAGTATGAATGTGGTCAATAGTTGAGTAGCCTGTTCGAAATCCTGCTTGTTCCTTTGGTTGATTGAATTCTAATGTTTTCTTTACTCTGTTAGCAATTACCTTTGTAAATAGCTTGTATACTACAGAGAGCAAGCTGATCGGCCTGTAATTCTTCAAGTCCTTGTCATCTCCTTTCTTATGTATTAAGATGATGTTAGCGTTCTTCCAAGACTCTGGTACTCTTCCCGTCAGGAGACACCTCGTAAACAGGGTGGCTAGTTTTTCTAACACAATCTGTCCTCCATCTTTCAGCAGATCTGATGTTACCTGATCCTCACCAGCAGCTTTGCCCCTTTGCATGCTCTCCAAAGCTTTTCTGACTTCTTCTATCATTACTGGTGGGGTGTAATCTGGGTTACTGCTAGTTCTTATAGTATTAAGGTCGTGGTTGTCTCGGCTACTGTACAGATCTCTGTAAAATTCCTCCGCTATTTTAACTATCCTATCCATATTGGTAGTTATTTTGCCTTCTTTGTCCCTTAGTGCATACATCCGACTTTTGCCTATCCCAAGTTTCCTCTTCAATGCTTTGACACTTCCTCCGTTTTTCAGAGCGTGTTCAATTCTCTCCATGTTATACCTTCTTACATCGCATACCTTACGTCTATTAATCAACTTCGAAAGCTCTGCCAGTTCTATTTGTCTGTTGTACTTGACACTTTCATGATTTGACGCTTCTTAATTAGGTTCTTCGTTTCCTGGGAAAGCTTGCCAGTGTCCTGTCTAACTACCCTGCCTCCAACTTCCACTGCACACTCCGTAATGATACTCGTCAGATTATCAATCATTGTATCTACGCTAAGGTTGGTTTCCTTCCTCACTAAGAGCCGAGTACCTGTTCTGCAGCGACACTCTGAATTCCTGTACTTTCCCTCTCAGTGCTAGCTGATTGATTGGCTTCTTGCGTATCAGTTTCTGTCGTTCCTTCTTCAAGTCTAGGCGAATTCGAGACCGTACCATTCTATGGTCACTGCATCGTACCTGGCCAATCACTTCCACATCCTGCACGATTCCAGGGTGTGCACTCATTATAAAGTCTATTTCGTTCTTATTTTCGCCATTAGGGTTCCTCCATGTCCACTTGCGGTTTTCTCGTTTTCGGTAGAAGGTATTCAAAATTCGTAAATTATTGCGTTCTGCGAAATCTACTAGTAGCTCTCCTCTGGCGTTTCTAGTACCGATGCCATAATCTCCTACTGCCTGGTCTCCAGCCTGCTTCTTCCCTACCTTTGCATTAAAGTCGCCCATCACTATAGTATACTGTGTTTTTACCTTACTCATTGCCGATTCCACGTCTTCATAGAAGCTTTCAACTGAAGCGTCATCATGGCTGGATGTAGGCGCGCAAGCCTGTACTACCTTCATCTTGTATCTTTTATTCAGTTTAATTACGATACCTACCACCCTTTCATTAATGCTATAGTATTCCTCTATGTTACCAACTATGTTTCTGTGAATTAGGAACCCCACTCCCAGTTCTCTTCTGTCTGCCAAGCCCCTGTAGCAAAGGACGTGCCCATTCTGTAGGACCGTATAGGCCTCATCTGTCCTCCTAACCTCACTGAGCCCTATTATATCCAATTTAACACCCTATAGCTCCTCGAATAGTACAGCTAGACTTCCCTCACTAGATAAGGTTCTAGCGTTAAACGTTGCCAAGTTTAGGTTCCAATGGCGGCCTGTCCGGATCCAGAGATTCTTAGCACCCTCTGCTGCGTTGCAGATCTGACCGCCGCCGTGGTCAGTTGCTTCGCAGCTGCTGGGGACTGAGGGCCGTGAGTTATTTGACGTAAGCATGTGGGAGGTAGTGGCCAGATACTGCACCAGGGTGGCCAATCCTTCTCTGGTGAGGGAGTGCGTTCTCGGCGGTGTTTGCCGGTGAGGCCGCACCCCAGGCCTCTTAATGCAGTTCCATCAACACGCGGATTTTTTTTTTTAATTCGGTTGGGAACTGCGCGGTACCGGTATTTGAACCACGGACCTCTTGCATGAGAGGCGGATGCTCTAACCACTACGCCATCGCCGCAATGTTACAGTGATCATGAACACACTTAATACCCGTATTCAGAAACGCTGCCTGATTTGACTTGCCACCTACTTCAATGCAGCACAAACTCGTTTCGAACGCGCTTTCTTTAGGTGGTGCAAGGCAGCTCAAACGCACAGACACTTTTCAAACGCGCTGCATTGAAGGCGTTTCAAGTCAATCGGTTCAAGGAGTGTTTATGAATACGGGAGCTAATTACGGGACAGAATCTTATACGGAAACAGCTCAACGTAAACCGAGAACGATGCAGCGAGCCATGGAAAGGAAAATGATCTTCAAGCGGCAAGAGTAGGTCAGGGAACAAACGGATATTCAATTCGGGTACAACCGACATCTTAGTCAAATGGAATCAAAAGGAAAAAGGAAAATGAGTCGAAGTCAAAAGGAGAGGAAGAATTATGTAGTGAGAGAAACAACTTTAGTAAAGCTGTTTCTCTCTTTCGATAAGGCAACATGACCGCTCTTCAACAAGACTAATAGAGAAGGCAAGAGTAACCAAGAGTAAGCAAACGCGTCAAGTGGGAGGCATAAGGTTCGCTCGGCAGATGAGGCTAAAGGCCTGAGCGAGAAAGCGCACAACTTCGCGTAGTTACGCGCCCATTCTCTCTACAGGGAGAGGTCACGCTGGCACGTTGTAGCAGCAAGGACAAGATCGGGCTTGTTGGCGGAACATTGGAGAGGTATCTTGTTGCGTTAGGCGTAGTGAGGCTTTTGCTTCTGCCCATGATGATGGTTATTTGACTCTGATGATGATGTGATCATGATGGTGGTGGTGATGACGGTGATGATGACGATTTGCGAGCAGGTGCTGGTGCCCAAGCTGCACCTGGAGGAGACGGTGCAGCCCGCGTACGTGCTCAAGCACATGGGCTTCCTCGACCTGTTCGACGAGCGCGCCAACCTGAACGGCGTCGGCCACAACCTGTTCGTCTCCGACATCATCCACAAGGTGACGTTGACGCTGGACTCCGCGGGCGTCACGGCGGCCACCGCGGTCTCCCTCTCGCTCACAAGCTTCTACACCGAGGAGCTGCCCAAGGCGTACCGCGACGCGGCCAACGCCCGTTCGTTCATATACATCCTCAAGACGCAGGACACGGACCTCATACTGTTCGCGGGTGCCGTGCAGGACATATGACGTCTGCACCCTGGCCGTGCACTCTGTGCAACCCGCGGGCGGGTCCTCGGCGGTGGCGCCCCCACCAGTGCAATCTGGCGCCGCCTGGGTGACTCGCTTCGTGACGGAGCGTTTAGGCTTCGCGATGTGACGGTGTCACCAGACCGACGTGGTCGTGGCGGTCGTCCCTTGAGACTGGCATGCGGCTCGTCACTTCCGCGACGGAGCTTTAGGCTTTGTAAACGCGAACTATAGAAGTGATCCACGCACTGCTGGACCTCAAGTGACGTGCCACCTTCCAATCGACCAGCCACTTGACCGTGTTTCTTTTGCCTTTTCTATTAAATGTGAAGCATGTCTTCGCGGACCAAAGGCACATTGACCACTATCTATCTATCTATCTATCTATCTATCTATCTATCTATCTATCTATCTATCTATCTATCTATCTATCTATCTATCTATCTATCTATCTATCTATCTATCTATCTATCTATCTATCTATCTATCTATCTATACATCTATCTATCTATCTATCTATCTATCTATCTATCTATCTATCTATCTATCTATCTATCTATCTATCTATCTATCTATCTATCTATCTATCTGCGGGCGCTCTCCCGATCTTCTCCTTAACATGTACTTACCGTTACAGTACTTACCAAAACTGCCATATAGGAAGAAAAGAGTGTGAGTGTGTGGTGAACACGCTTTAACAGATGACACGAGTACAGTGGCACGAATCTCCCGTATGTCATACTCATTACCAAAGGCGTACGTTCCCCTGCGCACGCCTTCAAGTAAGTATTTCTGGTTGGAGGAAGATTAAAATTTCCGTACGCTTCATTTCTAGCCACACGAGGGGATGTGCAAAATTATCAAATGGTAAGTTGTTTTAAACGATATTGAAAACACACGTGGCGTCTTTTTTTTAAATTCATGTATCCTATCATAGGGCAAGATATAAATTTTAAAAACACAGGTAAACTCGATCGATCATAAGGTGAGTGGGTGATTATTCTGAGGGCTCGTTTCTGAAGTTAGCGAACAGGTTCAAGATAAGTTTTGAATGTCACATCCTATGATTGAGTACAATATGTGACATGGCTGTGGACGAGTGTGAAATATCAGATACAAAAAGTGTTGGAATAGAAATGATGACGCGTTGTGAAAGCGCGTAGCATCCTGAGGCGAGATTTGAGCAAACTGCGTTTATTTGCTCTTTCCAGTGCAAACTGTAATCAAATATCATGCCAAGATATTTAAGTGAGGTAGCTTCGTCTAGTGTAAATCCATCTATTCGTAAATCTAGTGATTTATTAAACACCATATTTGGCGCGTTTGAAACAGCATGTATTTAGTTCTTTTTGTGTGTGTGTGTTAATCGTAAGCTTGATCGCTAAAAACCATTCCTTACTTTTTTCGACTCGTTGTTTACTCTAGTTTTCAGATCACAAATATTGACGTCAGTTATAACAACACAACTGTCATCGGCGTATATGAGAACTTCACTGGTATGCGAGTTAATGGGAGGTCATTAATCATCATCATCAGCCTGACTATGTCCACTGCAGGACAAAGGCCTCTCCCACGTTCCGCCAGTTAACTCGGTCCTGTGCTAGCTGCTGCCAATTTATACCCGCAAACTTCTTAATCTCATCTGCCCACCTAACCTTCTGTCTCCCCCTAACCTGCTGCTGTCTCCTCCTAACCGGTCATTAATATATAACGAAAATAAAAGTGGCCCAAGGACGGATCCTTGAGCCACTTGGGCGAGAGGGGGGACGCAAAGCCAGTCCCATATATTGACATGACACGGAGCGGGAGTGCTGCGACGAACCCCCTATAAAGGGGAACCCTGCGCAATGTTCCCCGAAGGCTGTCCGGCTTACGAACGTGTCAACCTAAATAGCGTGCCCACTGGTGAATTCTTGCGTGCATCCGCCTTTGAGGAGGAAATGGCACAGACTTCTAACAGTAGTATCCGACAGTATAGTGTCCCTTTCTTAAGGGCTCGTTTTACAGCGAAAGCTGTTATATCAGAACTCGGATCTCGCGCAGCGCCGTAGATGTCCGCCGCCGCCGGTGTCCGTATCCACATCGCGGGAAATTTGGAAAAAAAAATCTAGTACAAATGACAAAAAGGGGCTCGAACCCGGGTCCGCTGGGTGCCCGCCCAGTATTACCATTGAGCCACGCCTGTGCTTGGGACTTCTTGGCAAACTTGCCTTAGGCAGGCTTGATGTCGGGAAAGCGATGGCGTTAATACGACTTGTAAAGCGTTTCACAACAGGAAAGACCAACCAGTCGTCGCAAAATGCGAATAGCGTAACGAGTTGGTCGTCCGATGCTCCAACCTATTACGAAAGCTTGTTTTTGTTCGGCTATTAACTGTGGCGCATACCCACTGTTCAGGCATAGTTCCTCGTCGTCGTCAGCCACTGCATGAACAATTGGCACAAAATTCTTTGCGATATAGTTTAGCGGATACCACGCTAAAGAATGACAGAAGAATGACAGAAGAATGACAAAAAATAGCATAGCGAATGCCGGCCTACTACCCTAAAAACTTTATTATTAATGCCATAGTGGGCATCATGGAAGTTTGCTTGCAGCAGTTACCCAATGAATTTTTAGAAAAGGCTCTGAAATGCCACCCTTCTAGCTTTCGCTGTGACTGTGCTGCGCCTTCCGCGCAGGCCTGGTGCTTTTTTCTTTGTTAGACACAATATTAATGAGAAGTAACAAAGTAAAGTTGGTTCATCTACGCAAGTGGCAGACCCTGAGCGGAAAGGGGGTTGGCAGGTGCGATCTCCTCTCCCGCCCCCTCAAAAAAAAAAAAAAAAACTTTGCTGGCACGTCCAACCCTTCAGCGCCTGTCGCCTTCCTCCTATCACTAATTATGACATGAGTGCACCACCTCTATGAACACAAACTAACATTATTTATGCATTGATGATGTTCTTGATATAATAATTAATGGTACATGGTATGGTGAAACTTTATTTAGGTCTATCGGGGCGTAAACTAGCACGTAGCGGGCCGCTACCACGTCGAGAAAGATAGGCTTAACCTCTCCGCACGTGGTGGGCCTGTAGGACTGCCCATAGCTGCGTCCTTAAAATCGTATTGCGCAGCGCAGTACGGATTAATAATTAATAACTAATAAAAACAAAAAGTCAGGAGGACTTTCTCCCCTCCTCAAAAAAATGAGTGGCTGGATCCGCCCATGTCAGCGCACAACTGAATGACTTGGATGTACTTGGATGTATACTTCGGCATGACGTTTGTACGCCGTCAGCGCCAAATGAAAGCCGAACAGCGACAAGCCTTCGCGATGGTATAGTGCGCGTCGTTCTCTTATCACGTGATGGCCAGGCACGCATGTATGCGCAGAGATGCCGAACAGGATGGGCGCGCCCGTCAATAGTGATAACACGACGACGCGCACTATACACTATCGCGAAGGCTTGCCGCTGTACGGATTTCGTTTGACGCTGACGGCACAATAGATGAAACCCACGATTGATTGATTGATATGTGGAGTTTAACGCCCCAAAACCACCTTATGATTATGAGAGACGTCGTGGTGGAGGGCTCCGGAAATGTCGACCACCTGGTGTTCTTTAACGTGCACCCAAATCTGAGCACACGGGCCTGCAACATTTCCGCCTCCACCGGAAACGCAGCCGCCGAAGCCGGGATTCGATCCCGCGACCTGCAAGTCAGCAGCCGAGTACCTTAGCCACTAGACCACCGCGGCGGGGCATGCAGCCCATGGCGTAACGCTCATCGGGACGCGACACTTCCTTCTAGTCTCGAAAACGGAGGAGCGCATCCTGCGGCGCCTACAGACAAATACGCTGCGCTGTCCAGCCATACTCAAATATTACGACCAAAAAATAAGTGGGCAGTGCCAGTACTGTGGGGAAGTGGCCAACACTTACCATATAGTCTGGGCCTGCCAAATGAACCCAAAATTAACCCCCTTTCCCGACCCCACCAAAGAAGACTGGGAGACGACCCTACTCAATAGCTCCACACTAGAGGAACAGCGAACTCTAGTCCAGTGGGCTCGGGTGGCGGCCTCGACTAATGACGTCCCGGACTAGGGATGTCGACCAGCCCGGTAAGGATAAGGGCCATCTGGCACAGCCAGCATCAATAAAGGTTTTTTCCTCCTCCTCCTTCTAGTGGCGGCACCAGGATTTCATCACCGTAAAGACGCGTTCACACCAAGCGCGGAGCACGCAAATGGGCACGTCGATGTTCGACGCGGCGCAACACGGTGAGTCAGCGAGCGCGCGCGGCTGTTCAGACCTAGAGATACTCTATATGCCGCCTTTAGGTAGCAGAGTTGCGCAAACCTCCTCTTTCCGCCGCTCGCGCCGCTACTCGGCGAGCGCTGTCACGTGGTGCGAAGCGACCTGAAATGTTCCACTTCACGCGGCGAAGCCAACTTTACGTGCACGATGGCGCAGCGCCCACGTGTTCTCTGCCCGCACAGACTTCAGCCTCATCGCGACTGTCATTAGGAAGGTTTTACCTTGTACGTGTATGATTTGCGTTATCATGTTACCGGATAGAATCCGCGCATGCGCGGGTCTTTACAGAACGTAAACCTTTACGTAACGTAAATTACCCGCAGGGTAGGCTGTACGTCTACGACGCTGTTTCACAAATCCACCTTCGTTCGTAGAAACTCGCGATATCCACAGTGTGCAGATTTCGGGCATCGTGTCGAAATAGGCCGAAGTGCGAGCGCCAATAGCGATTACATTGTTTCAGTCGGATTACCAGAGCTAAAATGGCTAGAACATGGAAGCCGCAAACGTGCGAGTCCCCGACAGACTGGATAGGTGGCTCCATCTAGCGGCCTCAAAAGGAACCAGGCGATCACAAAATTGGTATACATGTGATGTCACTTCCGCTGTTGTAACCCTCTCCCGCCATGCCTGGGTACCTGCCTGTGTACCCACGAGCGTTCACGTGCTGCAGCGCGGTTTGTTCGGGGCTCATCATCTGTTGCTGTGTACGATGTTGAAAGGGAAGCATGGTGTTTTTTTTTTTTTGTCATACTTTAACGAGCTTATCGGATAAGGAAGGTTTCGTTTGTTCACTCGATACAAGACCAGAAAATCAAGATGTGCGACACGTATAGCAGCCACCGCGTACACCGGCTGCCCGCCACGACCTACGAGGGCCCATTATCTCGCTTTCACTACAAACACCACAAATCGCGTGGCACAAGAACAAGTGAAAGCCCAAAGTCTCTCGATCCGTAATTTTAAGAGTGGATGAGTTAAGCGCAGCAGACCTCATCGAAAACGAGTCGTGCAGAACTAGGCAAGTTTACAATAGATCAAATATTAATAATAATATATTGCAGCAGCGCACGCCACCAAAGTAGCAGCGTCCCCCCATCCCCGTCCCCCCAAGTGTTTTAAACAGTACTGATGTTGAGCCTAGCCGAGGAAAATATTATCCGAGGCAGATAGAGACTTCGCGTGGTGCGTGCCGCGGTAATGCCAGTCATCACTTTTTTTTTCGCGTATGTTTTGACACCTTTTTCACCTTGTATTTTTTTTGTACGCTAATGTACAGTGGAGTCCCTGAAAATGATAGAGACCATGTTAGGGAATTAATTGACCAACTTTTCGAAATCCTGACCGCCCAACTAGAACCGATGGGCTATACTTCAAAGAGAACTAATATTGTTCCGCATCCATTTTCACAGTTTGTTTCAATGCAATACCCGAATTTCCGCGATCGATTTTAACCGCCTCCCTGACGCGCTGATTGTGCACGCAGTGGTCAAGTGTCACAGAACGAGGGCTCAAAAAGGGCGCGCCGCCAAATTCTCGCGACGAAACGCCGGAGTGACGCCGCGAGGTCAACGAAAAAAAAAGAAAACAAACATCTAAAGGCTCCCCGGGCGCGCGACTCTCTCCCCTCGGAAGCGTGGCTTCGCCGACGAACCTCCTAACCCCACATCGGCGGCCGAGCAAGCACTCGAAATTTCTAGAAGGAAAGAGGGTGAGTCATCCGTCGCGGGGACGGCCCTCGTATCGTCTCGACCTTTCCCCCAGCCTTCGCTGCGCATCGCGCCGACGAAATGATGAGAACTTTCTGGAATCTCGCGCGGAAGGTATTTAATCGAGCAGCCGAGACGAGAGATCAGGAGAAGACGGAAGTTAGCGCCAGAGCGCGTAGGGATTCCGCCGTGTAGTCGGCGAAGGTTTTGTCCGTAGGGACAAAGCAGGAGAAGAAGAGGATTTCCACCTGAGGGGTGAAGGCTCGAGCTACAGGCAAGAGCGTGTGTCTACCACTATCGAGCGAAGACGCGTGGCAACAGCTGCGTGTGTGAAGCCGACGTGTTTCCGGCGAAGAAGTTTGAAGCTTGGAGAGTGGCCAATTGAAGACGCGAGGTTTCCTGGAAGAGAAACTTCGGCAAGGTTTCCTGGAAGAGAAACTTCAGGGGCAGCAGAACGACAACAACGGTGGACTTTGAGTGAGTAATTCTCGGAAGAGTATCATCCAGACTTTTGTTCCAAGAACTTTGGACTGAATAGGTTTTCTATCTCTTTAGTCTTTAAGTGTCTTGGTTGTTCAATGCATGCGACTGCATTGTAGTGTGTATTGTTGTCTGTGTCCGTTGTTTCAAGTGTGGCTGATTGTACTGTGTAGTACGTTGTTTGATTGGTGACATATTGTATGCAACTATTGTGGAGTGTGCATTCTTGTGTATTGTTTTCGATCTGCCATTATTGAGAATATAATTCTGTTTTGTTTATCAACTCTCGGCTCTGACTTGTTCTTTGGGCCACAGCCGGCGTCCGCTGGCGCACCAAAAAGGACCCCTTCTAAATTGTCCACGCTTTCGTGGTGCGGTTCGGGGGGCCGATACTTCGGCCCTTGGAATTAGCCCGGCGATTGCCTCCCTAATTAACGGGACCTACGTGACATCAAGTTTGTATGTACAGTATCTTGGTAAGCTATCTCTGTTTGCAGGTAAGTGCCTGGCTATAGCACTTACCCGGAATGAAGTAACACCTGAAGACGCAAATATCACCAAGTTTCTTTAAGAAGTTTTTTTTTTGTTAATCCGCGCCAGCCAAACACGCCGGTACTTTTCGTAAAGTCGCAATGTAAGTTTTCAATTTTGGGTAATAACTTTCCGCGAAGAAACACCCCGAAGCTCTGCTCCCCCCTCGGGGACTACTAAATCAACTTGCCTCACTAGCAGCCCTCAAACTTGCATCGTGAGGCAAAACTAAACGGGCGCAAGCACGAGGAGACAACACGGCAGCGGTAAGCGACGGAGTCGGTAGGTACCCGGGCATGTCGGTGGCGCATTTCGGAAATGACGAAGGGTCGCTGCGTGACGCACGTGCACACTATGTATTGCAGAAACATTGTGCATTGTGCGTCTGGTGTAAAAACTGCGCTGCGGCGTTATCATGAATGAATTGAGTTTTTTAATCATTTTCACTTCACTCACTTAATTGTTGAGTTTCCACGATATTTTAAATACGCCATAGTGTAGGGCTCCGAAAATATTGACCACCTGGGGTTCATTAACATGCACCTAAATCTAAGCACACGGGACTCAACCATTTTCGCTACCTATAAAAACACACCGCCTCACTGCAACCGTGCAATCTTGTTCAGCGTGTTCGATTAAGTCTGCGGCGCGCCGCCCGCGCCAGACGGTCGCGCCGCATTTTCCTCCTACGTGCGCGACGAGTGGCTTCACTGCAAAGCCGTTGAACATGATGGCGGACCTATGCGCAACTCTGATTGGCGGGCGTGTCGCCATCTTGCGGCATTACGCGATACTGCGCACGCGCGCGTCTCGGGCGCTGATTGGCTGCGGCCAAAGCGGCCAACTTTTCCACGCGGACACAATCGGTTCGGGAGCGAACGACCGCGGATTTTCCGCAAAAGCGGATAATCCACGTCCGCTTTCCGAGTCCGCCTCTCCGCTTTCCGGATCCGCGTTCGGTGTGAACGTGTCCTAAGGGCACCCATGACAAGCAAGTTATTTCAACAAGGGGGCAAGGAGGCAGAAAACCTAAGCACTGTTTTGACCATGTTCTATGTTCTCCTCTCGAGGATGGGGGGGGGGCAGCAGGCGAAAAATTTGCCACCCTCATAAATCCCCGCTGGCGCCACTTCTGCTTCATTACGCGTTGCGCATTTACACAGGCTGGTCACCGGAGCCGAGTCCCCAGCGGTACCACGCATTGGGTGACGTATAGAAAGACCGTTTCATCGAACGAAGTGATCGATCTCGCCGGCCGCGAGTAATACGGTATTCTTCCATTCGTGTGATCGCACGAGGAGAGAAAAAAACGAAGCAGTAAATTCAGAGGCGCGACGTGAGAATCGGTGAGTGCAGCACGGAGGGAAAGGGTACCGCACACAGATTCAGCGACCGCAGAAAAAAAAAGACGTGTGTACAAGAGAGATAAAAGACCGTAAGCGGAGATGCGAGGAGTCGGAGATTTATGCTATACGAGCGATAAAAACGAAACAAAACAAAACAAATGGAGAAAGCGGGCGGCTAGGGTGACGCTACCGCATGCAGACGCTTGGAAATGCGCGCACCACCAATGATTGAGGGCCGAAGAGGAGAGGGAAAGAAGGCGCGCGAGTGGCTGCCGCTTGGAATAAGAGAACCGAGCGAAACAAGAAAAGACGCAACAACAAAAGGAGCAGCGCAAGCGAGCGTGAAGCCAGCTTCTGGCGGGAAAATCGCGGCCAGGCGTGCGAGGCGCCGACCGTCGATGATTCTTGCCAGCGAAAGAACACTAGTATAAGAAGGAAAAAAAAAGACAAAAAAGATATAGAGGCATAGCACGTACGGCTAGCTGTCCGCCGTCACCTCTATTGGGTATATAGCATGCGTTCGCGAAGTAGCTTCTCTCTACCTTTACCGTTGGGGGACCGAAATAGACCGGCGGGACCCCTCGGGGGTTGGCGAAAGAGGGAACAGGTAAGGAGTCACGCGGTAAGCATTCGCCTTTATCTTTATCGGTGTACCTCTATCTTTGACATATATTGCTTTCTCTACGTACCTCTATCCATTGCTTATATGCATGAACTACACTTCTTTTTTTCAGACGATGGAGTTTTTTTTTATAAATAAGAAACATCTGACAGTCACGCTTTTAAAAAATGAATACGTCATAAATTGCGACGAGCAACAACGTTCCCTTACAAACAAGCACCCACAAGTGAATGATTAGAAGAAGATTAATTAATGAGCCGTTGTTAATCAGTCAGGATAACGCCACTATACATCGGCAAATTATTCACGCACTGACATAGAGTTCGCGCGTGAAGACGACAGAAGCGCGTCTGTCATAGCATTTTCACTTTAAAAATCTCCATTGTCCAAAATAGTCAGTTTCGCCAAAAAGGCAAATGAATGCGATAGCAACATATTCGAATGTTTTGAGAAGCATGACTAGCACTTTTAGGAGCAATATTAATTGTAGTAGACATGCGCTTGCTAAGTAACCAAGTTTCCCGCGGCACGACCACAGTAGATGACTACAACAGTGCTCGTGCGTAGCGACGGCGTTGATATACGAAGTGAGGCTGGCAGTCAGCTCATTTAGATCCGATTTCGCGTAAATCCACAAAACGCTGGTGTAAGGAAACACTGCCGCTCCAGGTGGACTTTTGACACTTTTTTTTCGTGTTGAAAACGCATCCCATAGAGGCTCCCGCCTGCTGTGGGGGAGGGGGGGGGGCACAAGACGCGCGGTGGTCGTTGCCGCAATAGCGCGGCAACCATAAGCCCCCCCCTCCCCCTTGTTCGCTCACGAGATAAGCACGCTGGCAAGTGACGACCCCGGCCAAAGAGGATTCCATATATATATATATATATATATATATATATATGACGGCGTCAGCGAAAAACCAGCCGAGACTGTCCATATAATATACTTCCTATCACAATAAAAGATCACATAACCCTGTGCACAAGTGCCATGTGATTTGTTATTGAAGCGCTATTCGCAATTCGTGCTTATGCACGTATGTTTGATGGGTCGCTATGTGGATGGTGTGGATTGGATGGCGTGGATTTCGATGTGTGTGGATGTGGACGGATAGCTATGTGAGTGGATCTGCGCTTCTGAATAACTACGCAATGTACGCGTGCTTGGTAGGTTTCACGTGAATATAAGCTTACAAATTTTGATTGATTGATTGATTGATATGTGGGGTTTAACGTCCCAAAACCACTATATGATTATGAGAGACGCCGTAGTGGAGGGCTTCGGAAATTGAGACCACCTGGGGTTCTTTAACGTGCACCCAAATCTGAGCACACGGGCCTACAACATTTCCGCCTCCATCGGAAATGCAGCCGCCGCAGCCGGGATTCGAACCCGCGCCCTGCGGGTCAGCAGCCGAGTACCTTAGCCACTAGGCCACCGCGGCGGGGCAAGCTTACAAATTTTACTCGGAACGTTTGTGTAAAGTACAGTCGTGACCACTGTTAAAGGAAGCACCTGACTAGTGTCACTGCTGGTGATGCTAAAATACGAATGAGACGGGTTGATCTTCGAGAAATGTCGTTTCGATAGAATATTTGCTGCTGCGAACCCGTTATGCGCGCAGCGACCACGTTTAGACAATGTATACGGCCTTTAGAATGCAATTTAGGTGTCCAATTTCGCATGGGTTGTATAATATTCCGTCTAATATCATCGTGATAATTTCTACGGCCTTTTACTTTACGAAGGGTTATCGCCTATCGGCAATATTTCCAGGATTTGGCCAAGGCTAAGTACACAACAACATAAATGAGAAAAGAAAAGGGAATAAACAAATCTTCGGCTTTTCCTAGCCCAGGGTTGCCAGCCGGTCCATGAGATCTGGCTGACCTCATCGTCTTTCTCGTCTCTCGCTCCTCTTCCACGTCTTGTTTTTTTTTTGTTATTTCTAAACTTATTTTCGTTTAGCACAAACCACCCACTGAATAGCTAATCATCCGCATCGGATGCGCCACATATCCAAAGCAAATACTCACGCATTATTTTGAACAGTGATGCTTTCAAGAGTCAAAACCACCATTTATTTACAAGAAAGAGAGGCCGGGGGCACGTATTAATTTTTCCGGACAAACTTGGACCACCTATGATTCTTTTTGAAGCGTGCAACTAAATGTTTGCGTCTAAAGAAGCGCTTTCAGAGATTCGCAAGCCCACCTATAAATGCAGTCGCGGTAGCAGGTATTCAATCGCGCATCCTCGTCATGCAGCGCAAGTAAGGGTCGTTGTTGTTAAGGTCGCAGGAGGATGTTACAGATGATGGCATCCCACCGTTGCCACCAGTTATTGCGAATTGGGGTCTATCCGGTCTCTTGTGGTAGCGTGGTGTAACCGGGTGGAGGAGACGAACGGTGACAAGAAGAGGATACGGAAAACAAAACAGGTTTATGGCATTATTTGCACGTATTTACAGCAAAGAAGGGTAGTGGTTTCACAAACCACGAGCGTGGTGGATGAACCATTACATAGTTCAGAGCGACGTCCAGCACTCTGCGGCGTCGTTTTAAGTTCTGTCGGGCTCCTCCTCTCCGAGTGGAACACCAATCACACACACACAACAGGTGAGGGGGACGAGCTTGCACGGCCCACGTGCACGTCCAATATTGAGTCGTGATCACTGCACTGCAAGGTGGCGCCAGCACGGCTCTTCCTCGTCGTGTGTGTGCCGCTAGTTGAGAGGTCCCAAGATCCTGACAGCATACATCAAAGGGTCCGCCGGTTTGTTCGCTTAATTAGCGGGGCGATTTGCGGTGGCCGCCACGGTCTCTTCCAAGGAAGATGCTGTCTTTGTTGTCCTCTCTCGAACGGTTTACGGCGTCGTGGCGACACGACGTCTCACCCTCGGGCTAGCAGGGACAACGCCTGGCGGGCATAGGCAGCCCGCCGGTCAGCTACGTGATTGAGGATTAAAAGAGCGCCGCTCCCCTGTCAGCTCTGACGCCGGTCACAACAGCTTCCCCATCGCCAGATGAGTCGCCGAGGCTATCAGTCACCGCTGCTGCTCGAAGGGACGACGAAAGGGTCCGTAGTTGAAAGTCAGGAACTCGCCTTTGCTTGCCACATGGTCTGGGTAATTGCTGAAATCTTCGACAGAGTCTGGCAGACTGGCTGCCGAAGGGATTGAGAGGCTCCCCAGTAGACCGGCTTACGTACTATGGCGTCTGCCCAGACGAATCGCCGCGCCAAACGTAACAGTGTGCAGTCGGGGGTCTGCCCATAGGACTGGAGCGAGCCAAAGTCTCGGGAGCTGTAGAGAAGAATAGCCGTTGCTGTTAACGGGAACTCTTAATCCCGATATTTACATTTATGTGGTTGCGCTGCTACATATGGTGGTAGCATCATGGATTCTCTCGATGGAAGCTTCATGGGAGCTTCTCGGAGCTTGTAGGGAGCGTCTCGTCGCGCGAATCCCTTGGCCTGGTTTTTACAGGATTTCCTGCAGAGAAAACAATAGAGGTCAGAACAGTCCAATCAAATTGCCATTTTCACCTTCGCCCCCAGAAATGGAAGGTGAAACACCACTTTCTTTTCCACCCAGGAAACAGGGAAGAGGAACGCCCAGAATATACGTCCCATGGCGAAAGAGAAAGCACCCCACAAGTACAATTCGCACGACACAGCACATTGCGAAGACGTTGGGTCCTACATGCAGACTAACTGTGTGGCCAGGGGTGCAGTGGCGACTGATCGATAGGGCATGCGGCACCAGGCAGGCTAGGGCTCGTGGAAAACGGTGGCCATAAACTCACCACGGAGTACTTGAGAAACGCCCCCGCAGACGGATCTCGACCGCTTGGCTCACTGTCCGCGGCACCTTGGCGTGCAAAGCAAGCAGCCTCGACAGCCAACAGCTCTCCTAATCCGTCAGTCGGCGTGTCCAAAGGGTTTTGAGAGGGGCGGCCGGCGGCCCTGGATAATTTCAAGAACGACTTTCGTATTGTCGCCGCTCTTGTCGCATCTCTGGGAGCTCTTACGTTTGTCCCGGCAGTTCGTCTCAGCAGACGGCACTGTGCGTAAACCGGTCTGCTAGAATGCTTTCAACCGCATCGGCGCACGGTCAGAAGCACCATGCACGACGCTGCCCTGTAGGTATTCCAGGGAGTTCGCTGTGCTCGGGTCACAACGAAAGCTTCGAGAAACAACCCTTTTGTCGAACGGGTTCGAAGAACGTGAGACGGCGCCAATGTGGCAGTTCTCATGGAGTCAACCTCTCCACTCGGCAATTGTCGCCCCCGCGAGGTCGTCACAAAAGCACCGACAGTTCGGAAGCGTGGGAAGGCGTCGCAGTTCTCATGGATTGAGCACCTGGCCTGCCGAGTTCGGGAAACTTCTGGAAGCACTGCAGCAAAACGCAACCTTGGACCGCTGCTCACGTTCGTGTCAGCGGCCATCTCATCGGAGGAGCTCATTTTTCCCCCTCCACTGGACTCTACCTCCTCTCCTTTCAATGTCTTCAAGACGTGGGCCGAGTGCATCATTGTGTGGTGCGCTCGTGCTACCATTGGACATTTGCGCCCGTATTGCTCATCAGCCGAGTGGTCCAATATCTGGACCCTTGCTGGTGGGTGGATAATTGATAATTAACGTCACCCGATTCGTGGCAACAGTGGTCACCGCCTTCTTCGGACTGTCATGTAAGGAATCAACGGGCTATAAAAGCCGAAGATATTTTGTTCATAATCGCTGAATCTCTGTACAGTTTCATCTTTCTCATCATGTAAATATACCTACGTTCTGTCTCTCTAACCCCCGAATGCAGAGATGTTACTTGACTCGTACTTGACTCGTTCTTGACTCAAGACAGTCTTGCCGGTCGCCATAAATCGTTCTCGAACTTGCGGATGACTTGAAGGCGACTTGGCTCGGTCGAAGTCAGGACAAGTTTCAAGTCAGCTGCAGGGCTAGCTTGAAAGCGACTTCACGCGTTATTCCAACATGGCCACCTCTCGAATGGACGTCGCGTGAAAGGTGGCCGCTTTTTAGTTTGCTTGCCTTGCCATAAGTGTAGCATTTTTTGAGGCGCACTGCCTGCCGAAGATTCTTGGAACCGCTTTAGGTGACCTAGGAAATCCGATGGAGTTGTACGACGAGCAACAATTCCACGCTAGGTACAGATTCATGAAGAACGCCGTGGGGCGGCAGCTGCTCGTTATGTTGCCGCTCCGTGAAAGTGGGGACAACCGAAGACAGCCCGTGCATCCACTGTTACAGCTACTGATGGCTCTCAGGTTTTACAGCGCTGGCACATACCAACCAGTCACCGGAAATTTCGTCCGCATTCCGTAGTCGACAGTGTGCCGTGCAGTCGGAAAAGTTACGCTACTCATCGCAAAGCACCTGTACGCGATGCTGGTGCGCTTTCCGCAGCCGGCGGACTGTTATGAAGTGGCTGAGTTCCCTTGCGTTACAGGTTGTGTCGACTACACACACGTGCGTATTAATAGCCCCGGTGTCGACGACGCCGAAGTGTTCCGTAACCGCAAAGGCTATTTCTGTTTTTCTATAACACGACGACATTTTCCGTCTCTTTCGGTAAAAAAAAAAAAAAAATGACCCGGTGCTGTGTTCGTGTGCCTCGTCTATCCTTTCGTCCCGTCTAGGGCGCTGTTTCTCGCTCAGAAAGGCATCGCTTGTAGCACAACGCTACGTAAAATTACACACACATAAAAAAGTGGTGCCCCTATCACTGGTTTTTTTATCCGCATCACCATCATGCAGCGATACATTGCTGCACCCCGCGAGACAGAATTCTGCTGAGGGCAATGTCCTGACCCCCGCTTTTTCTTTTGTTTACCAAGCTCAACAAAAGGATACGAATCACATTTGTTCCCAGAACTTTTTTTTTTTTCACATATAACTGCGACCTAGCCCCGTACAGGAATGCACACAGGCGAACAAAAAGGCAAATACCGTGAAAATCGCGTCACCTCGTGAGCCAGGTCAGCACAAATACATGGCGGGGCGTTCGATTGAAAAAAAAAAAAAAAAACGACGGAAGAACCCAACGCGATGCTTGTTTCGCCTCCAAACAAGCAACCGTGAAGAAACGCACCGCATTTGGGTGGCCACTAAAACCAGATTGCGCTGTGCAGTTCCACAACTAAATTATTACCTTAATAAAGCTCAGCTCAAGGCGTCACCGCTATGCATTTGATGCAACGAAATTGAAACAATTGAACATTTCTTTTTATTCTGTCATCGTTATTCTTATCAGAGAAAAAGATCTTTAGTAGCCCCATTACAAATGCTAGGAATACAAGTAAATTTACCATTAATTTTATCACTTGGCGGAACTTCATTTGGTTACTGCCACAGGGATGTATGCTCCGCTGTGTTTGATTACATCAACGCAACTAAAAGATTACCATGCTAGTGAACCACTACCTTTTCAGATCATTAGATTATAATTCGTAGTTATGTCTTTCAAAAACAAAAGATGGTTTGACCGCTTGCTCAGTACACATTTTTGTTTTTGGGTAGTATTATTTTAAGCTACTTTTTCAGATTGGCTTCATTTTCAGTTTAGTTTCATTTAAGTATCCTGCCGCCCGGTTCTTGGCCCATCCCCCTTTGTGGGTAAGCGCCATCCATCAGAGGTCATCAGCATCAGCATCAACCAGCGGGCAACGAACGCTTTACAGAAGCAACACTGCGCATCGCTGTGGCGGCAGGCACCCCGTGCCGCTCGTTAGCCGTGAAATGGCGAGAATATGCTTGTGGCCCTTAATTTTTATAGTTATTTTAAAACGTATGCTCTTTTTTTGGTGTAATGCATGCCTTACGCGAACAACTTCATTATTACCCTCGTTAGCAGGCGAGCAGCGTGTTTCTGCTTTGAAGCTCGTTCTTGACTTGACCAAGCAAGACAGCCTGAGCATCTGTGAAACGCGAAGGCTGACTTGGGCGTTTTGAAGTCCGCTGCTTGCTTCGCGCCGACTTGCTCAAGTTAAGTTGAAGTCGCGAGCCAAGTAACATCTTTGCATTCGGGGGTAAGAACGCGTCCCATCACTGGCGAGCATCGTCTATGCGGACGACGGCGGAGAGCCAGCTACCGTAAAGAAGACCGCCGTACCTGCCATCGACCTCTTAGGCCCTAACAGAGCGCTGACACGGAAGAAATGAGGGTAGGTGTTCAAGCGGCGTCAAGCCAAGGAGGCCGATCATAACAGGGTGAAGCTTCTAAAACTTTTCACGCGGCGCCGGTTCATAAACGAAATAAAAACAAACTCAGGAGAAAACATACCGCTTGCATATTACGCAGCCATCGTCTTTTCGTCTGAACGAGCTATAGTGGTTCCGCAACCACAGGAGCGTTTGTGGTGCTCTGTACGGTCAAATGTCGTTGCGCATACAGAGTGAGTCATTTCACGTCTCACTCACTCACTCACACACACACACACACACTCACTCACACACACACACACACACACACACACACACACACACGCACACACACACACACACACACACTACTTATGTCTTGTGCAATGTGCACACTGATGGTTTTTTCTCTCTCTTGTAGCCCTTATTCTCCTCCTCAAGTGTAAGGTAGAAACCGGAGGTAGTCTAGTCAGTCTCTATGCCGTTCATGTATTCCTTCCCTATGTCCCTCCACGCGAAGTAAACACACAGCTTCGTATTACATTGCGCATTTTCGTTTTTTTATATATATATCTTGACACGTTGATTTTTTTTTCTTTTTACCACTTTTAACACAACGTTACACAGTGTAAAACTTTACTTTTTCTCACGACTTGCGCGGTTTATGCGAAGTCATATTGAGGAGCCAAGCAACCAATCAGTATCATCAACCATCATAATTATCAGCAGCAGATTTAGGTATGTTATTATTCATCTTCTTATCTGATTCGTATCTCTTTCAACAATCATTGTATAAATATTTACGTTATAAGGTAGAGTGTGGCCAATCCCCCTTGTGGGTATGAGCCAAAATCTTCTAGGCGACTAAACGAGAACAAACAAACCAGCAC